>OZ020480.1:52796723-53459619 GCA_963971345.1 Andrena flavipes
TCTCCAGGCAGTTACGTTAATGCCCGGACGTGTGCACTTTCACGAACCACCTCGCCCGAATTTGCCCGCAATATGCCGCGAGACGCAGGTAAAAGCCACCAATTCTCGCGTCCCTTTTCTCTGGATTTTCCTTCTTTTCCGCCGCCTTTCTCACCCCACTCGAAAGGAAAGAACTTGATGGAGTGACTGTAACTCAACGTGTCGAAGCAACACCTGCGGTGAAACTTCGAGTCCGGTTACAATGAAATCGATGGGTATCGGGGTATGAGCGGATAGGGATGGGGATGGAGAAAAAGGAGGGAAGCACTGCCTGTGTTTTCCGCTCCATTTGGTATTTCTTTCATAATGCGTGCGCGGGCGGCTTCTTCGTGGCGTCGGTACTTGTACTCGCCATTGAGGACCATTCACCGTGCCTTTCGGACGTTCCAGCTCCTTTCCAGGCGACGTCATCCCCCTCGGAACTGTATATCCGTCGATCGAGTTCTTCCAAGCGTGGAAGCCTATGTTAGCAATGCCCTCTCCGAACAGATTTCGCCCACGCCGATACGCATTCAATTTACGAATGTAGATCTTCCCACATCGATCCAATAAAATGCTAATAGGTTATGAATTTAACATTGTATACTGACAGACACATGAATACTTTCATCGAGGATGGTGTTAGTTAATCGACTCTGAGATTAAAGAGACACTGCCCCGAAAATATCTTAAACGTTCACGTTGCTATTATTATTTGCCTCCGGGCTGAGGTGCTACATAGTTGGTTACCCGGCGCGGTATCAAAGTATCAAGGCCAAGTTGAACGGCAGGAAAGCGAGCTACCGTGAAACGGATGCCTGAAATAGTTGAACGTAATCCACGCAGGAATTTCAATCAGTTTAATAAGCGGACTCACTCTTGATCATTAATGCAACAGCTTTATCAGCGAACATGCGGCAACGATGGAGCGGTATCACCGTAGAAGAAAGCAGTTAGGAGAACATGGTATGCCAAATTATGCTGTGGTCGCGGCAAGTTGCCCTTTCTCCTGTTGATAACGCGTTGACTGCACGTTTCACCGATGTGGTTAAACAAACAGACGGCCGTGGGGGTGGATTGTTCGCGGCGAGTTCCATAATACTGGCATAGAGCCGCGGGAAACCCCAGCAACGTAGAGGAAGATATACCACGCTGTGTCGTGCGACGCTTACAATTCCGGGGCTTACAAATTTCACGTAAAACTCCCGGAAGTACGCATCCCGCGTTACACAATTCCAACGAGGCGTGTCGCGAAGTAATCGCGGTGTCCTTCCGAATGTAGCCTGGGAATCGCGAAAGGATCGCAGGAATAAGAATTCCCAGGCTTCCCTTTCTGCGTTCGAGGATTTCTGTAGCGCACGAACGTTTCGCTCGGGTCCTTTCACTGTTCTTGCAGCGGCGAGGAGGCGTATGGACTTGAATAGGTACTACAAGTTTCAACGATATTCAATATCGTTTTGATTTTGCGAGGAGAGGGGCTAGTAGTACGATGACGCGCCCTAGTGGTCGGACCGCACGCGTGGTCAGCCAGTGTGTAAGTAGTGCGAGTCAACGTGTGAATAGGGACTGCGCTATCGTCCCGAACTGCAACGTCTGACCGCGAATGTCCGTGTCTACTGTCCAGCGCTTCGTTCCGACATTTTCAACGGAAAGCCGTATCCCCGTTGGGCATCTGACGATGACAAAGCAGGCGAAACGAATACGCGGCACGGGACGCGAGACGATTAATTTTCATACTTCACGGATTATGGCGGACGTTTCGTTATCTTTCGAAAAATTATACCGTCTTATCTAGCGCGTGTTACGAAGTGTAACACACCTTATGGATTGTTTGCGGCAGGAGTATCGTGCTAATGAATGCCACGCCACGCTATATCTCCTTGTCGCGAACACGCCAGGGGCTGGTACGCGTGTTTCCTCAAAGACGCACGGGCAAGTATTTTCCCCTTAAATATGCCGGGGCTTGAAGTATTTCATTGATAAGGGCGGCGCAGTTTCCGCTTCAATTTTTATTCCCCGATTCTCTGCTGCACTTAACAGCGAATCCAATTTATCCGCATCAAAGTATCCCCAGGAAAATTGGCTTCTTTCTCATGAAGCATTCGGATAAAGTATTTATAATGATATTTATCTAGATAGAAAAATTCTTTCGGGGATATTCTACGGCTGTGTGATATTCGACAACGCAACGGTTGGAGTAATTTACGTAATGATGGTCGACGGAACAATACGCATTGGATCTGGCGCAAATCGAATATTATTTCGAATCAGCTTGCATTACTGTGTAAGCGGATGGCTTCTCGTACCTATATGCTATCCGTATCTACTCTGCTTTCGATCACCCACATAACCGACGTTCCCGAATGTTTGCTCTCTGCTTGTTTACAAACAGTTTCACATTTATGTAACTCTCTAACGCACCGCGCCGAAATTGCCGATATTTCTACCATCCACGTACCGAGGTAAACCACGCAGCAACTGCACGATAATAAGTAATTCTGTTTGGAATTTAGTGCGTTACTGGTGCATTATCGTGATGCAGTAAGAGGAGCAACAAGAAAAATCATTTATACAGCAAATAAGCGATACGGTATTGTAATGAAATTATCTTTCACGAAGCGAATTAAACAATGGAAGCATTTGATATACAACGTATCATGTCACCACAAACTTCCATGTAGCCATATAATAAACCATTAGCCAAATGGTTCCAGCAGATCGTATAATAATTTCATGGACTGTCCAATTAATTATGATTAACGAGGATCATCTACTGCCAGCTACAATGTTGTCTGAACGTGAGAATACCTAACAAATCACACTCCGGCGATCGCGAATTCAGAGTGCTATTAACAAGCTCGATCGAATTTATACATGCTGATGCTTCAACATTCGGGCTTTAATGCTCCCACGAATACATGATCGTCACTGATCACCATCCACATCATTTTTTGCTCGGAATATCGTGATAGATTTCTAAGAGACACCAACTATTCACGATAAATTGACACTTTCCATTAAAATTTCGCTCGCCTTATTCAGTCTGTTTTCCTGGACCGACGATAACCGTATCAGAAGCGTAGCCTCGAAGAGGATTATACTCTTGCATCGGATATTCATAGCTCCCGTCGCGTCGACGGTGTTGAATCGAGCCAGAGGACACAAAAAAATCGTCGCGATGATGCGCCGATCACGATTCAGTATGTACAATAACAAGATTACCGTTGACGGGACGACAGCAGATAAACCATTAATCATGTTCCTTCTGTGTACGATACGGCGTACAAGATTGGCGTGAACCGGAAAGCTTTTATCGCGACCAATGTCAAAAATCACTAGCCGATTTCGAATCAATCATTTTAATGTATTCTACCCGGAAATCGACTACGAAGCGCAACTGAATTTAGCGGCTTTTCAGTCGGCGCGCTTCGAGCACGAATTATTTCTCAATTTATTCTCCCGTGAAACAGATATTCCGAGTATTTAGTTGATTTTGCTCGATGTACCTGCAGACCAGGGGCAGATTGTATCACACGGGGTAAATTGTAACATAAGTAAAATCTTTTAAACGACAAATCTGGTAACCCTCATGTGAGAGCTGCTTGACGATATTATTGCCCTCCTTATTTAAAATGTCCTATCTAGCATTTCGAAACATCCGAGGAAACTGAATTTTTACCATCTTCTTTGTGCCTTCCTTGTAAAAAAATAAATAAATCAGACTTTTTCTAGATGTCTACGAAGCACTTGGAGTTTTATAACTTTACTTGCAAGGTAAAAGTCGTGTGGAACTTCAAATATTTCATCTTTTCTTGAAAAATTGGAAAATGTTAAATAGGACATTTTAATTAAGAAGGGCGGATTAGCACCGTCGGTTTTGTATTCATTTTGTGGTTATAGCCCAGACTTTTAGTATTTAGAACACGTAAGTAAATGTTGTATTAGCAATTTCGTTTCATTTAACCGTCATTAGAAACCGCTTGAATTTTTGTTTCTTTGTCGCAAACGAATCAGTACACATTGGTTTATTATAATCTGTACGCATTTTAGTAATTTGATGTTTAGTTTATCGTTTGCTGAGATAAAACGCAAAAATTCAAGCTCGGGGTAAATTGTATATCCCATCAAAAAGAATCCCATTTATGAACATTGTCGTAAATTAATACCCATCAAAAAGAATCCCATTTAAAAACATTGTCGTAAATTAATATCTTAACAAAACTAATGATATATATTGCGCCAATTATCACAATGGCTATTTATACAAAGAAAAAAATTATTAAATAATATTAAGCAGATATATTTTCATACAAATAAATATTTTAATACGAATAAATATTTTATTCACAATACTTGGCGCTGCGAAACCAAAAATAGGTTAATTGTCTTGGTTAATAAATAAAATAAAACAAGACAAGACACCACTGAGACAAGAAAGAAAAAGATTTTAATGCAATTTATACATACTTATTCAATTTAACAACACCAATTCGGAGAGCAGTGCCAAGTCTTTTTTTTTAATATTATTTGAAAAATAAAATGAAATTGTAGGAGAAATATTTAGAATCGAATCTGGACGGATGGAATAGAGATTAACGAAGATAGATGATCGCAGCCAATCGGCTCGTATTACTTGTCATGTAATTAATAATTGAATTACAATGTTACTTGTGATACGATTAGTAATTATACTTCAAATAATACAGATTGCCCAGATCTCACCACGTGGAGGCGCTGCGAGTGGAGACCCGCCCTAACCGCGGCCCATCCGCCCTCCTTTTATGCAAAATTTTATTTTCATTTTCATTGATCCCCCTGATGCACGATTGCAGAACGATCCTTGATCGCTCCACAAGCGGGCAAGAGAAGGAGTTATTCTGTAAAAAGCTACCGCGATGAAGCTAAGCAGAATTTAAAACATTTGTTGTTTCTTTCTGTTTTAAATTTGAAGAATTTTCTGGTATATTTGTACCATGAAAATTATTCATTAATTGGGAATGAAAAAAAGAATAAAGGGGGAATATTTGAGGGAAATTATCAGTGAAAATACTGATAATGATATATTATTGTCATGTGTTTCTTACTTCCCTCGATGTACTTACGATGTTACCTGAAACATTCGCAAAAGTATTAATAAAAATTCCGTAAGATTTCGTTTCTCAAGGATGATGAACCTGAAATCCTATTTTTGCAATATTCTTCGCACATAATACTCTGCAACAGAAACTTTCTCAATGGATTAGTACCTACAATCTATCTCGATTATGTAATGCAATTTCAACAAATTACTTAAATTTAAATAATGACCTCCCTAATAAAAGTCTGAAATTGTCATGTGTTTCTTACTTCCTTCAATCGACCCACGATGTTACCTGAAACATTCGCAAAAGTATGAATAAAAATTCCGTGAGATTTCGTTTCTCAAGGATGATGAACCTGAAATCCTATTTTTAGTAGATAATCAAAAACTTTTATACAAATGTTGAAGATTGGAATAATTGCACTTTACTGCACAGTAATCGAAGTTACTTTCATACAGAAAGTAGCAACAACAAGCACGCGTTAATATTGACTATCACTATCACTTTGCACTAACACGTTTCACTATTACTTTTCACTATCACTTTTATTTTTAATTATATTACTTTATTAAGTCTCTTCACCGCGAAGGTATAACTACGTTATGTTAATAATAGTGAGACCAGCCTACAGGACATAAAATAAATCACGCAAAACCATAAACGAAATACATGAAATAGAACAAATTACGCAAATTAGCAATTGATATTCATAATATTAAGCACATTAGGTGCTTTGTTACATCAACTCAATAATTTCCTTGTAGTTTCTCATTAATTGGCATTTTTTGCAAAATATGAATATACTTTCAAAACAATATTTCCAGTGACAAACCCACGATTCAAGAGGGGGTAGATGGTGGGAGTAGAAGGAGGATGGTGCAGCCACTTAGGGCTGCTCCATGATCATTGTCCACTCATTAATGCAAGAAAACCGTGAGTGGACCGTTTCTTTCTTTCGCAACGCTAGCTTATTACAGACTAAAATCAACTCCCGAGCATAGTCACTAGGACTTTGGACTATTCGCAGCACTAATTTCTCAAACAACTTCAAAATTCCCGAATGGTGCTTCATTACTGAAAATTCTACTATAATTAATACTCTCAAGCAGCTATACTACTCTAACAAATATAAAAAGCTACAGAGAACCACCACGTGGGTGGTTTCATTTTTCGCAACACTAATAAAAATTCAATGCACCTGTGTCTCGTAATACGCAACTCTAGCTTTAATTCGTTGCAGCCTTCCTGAAGGCTGTGTAGAGTCCCATGCGCAGCACTTCCAGCTGCTCGGGACTCTTTTTCCCCAGGAACATGTCTCCGGACATGTCCCAGGACAGTTTTGGGGCATTGGGGGCTGGGGGTCGTAACTCTAATTACAAACGCGATTAATCATCATCGCAACACTAACTCAAAAAAATATTAAGAATCAAACTAGGACGAGTATTTAAAAAAACGCGCTCAATCGCAACGCAACTCTAATAAAAAGAATACAATGAATCAAAATTAATGCAATAAATCAAACTCTAGTAGGTAACTTCAATTCAAAATACAAGAACAACCTCACAAACAATCGCGACTCTTTTTTCGAAACACTACAAGCAATCACGTTCGATATTTTTTCGCAACGCTATGCTGCTACCAAACGCGGGGAATACTCGATTCGCAACGCTAATTCAAACCGTGATCAACATTTAGTCGCAACACTAACTGGCCGCGTAATCTTCTTCGCAACCCTAATTGAAAACGCGGTGTGCTAAATTTCAGGGGAGGGGGTATCGATGGGTCAGCCTATGGCCAACCAAACTACTACTACTACTACAACTACCGACGAGCATAATGGCAAAATAATACCTACGAAGAATGACCCTGCACCCGAGGATGCAGGGCCATTCTTGGTAGCCCACATGATGTGGCCGTTTTACTGGCCGGGCTATCTTCGGCTCTTTGGCCACTTCTTTGCTTCGGGCGGTCCGCCCTTCTGAAAGTTAAGGGGGTACTCCACAGTGAATGGATTTTTTTCTCAGTAAATACAACATATAATGAAATAAATCTTTTTGGTGTTTATAAAGCTACTCTTATATTATATAAAAAAAATTAAAAAAATATTTTAATTTGTTTTACTTGTTTTTTTATAAAGCGTCAATATGACAACTAAACAAAAACGTGGTGCAGGTGATTTTCTGGCTTAGGCTTATCTGAATCAAAAAATCCGAAAACATTCTTAATCTGTATAAGTGTCGCTATCGCCCGTAGCTCAATTAACAATTTTTGTTGAAAAATAACAAAATGACGCCTGTTTGAAGAAAAAAGTTCTCCAAATAATGGTGTTTCTCGAATGTTCCCCGAGAAAAATCTCGGTTATTTTTCGGAAAAAATTGTTAATTGAGGAACGAACGATAGAGACACTTATACAGATTAAGAATCTCTTAGAATATTTAGTTTTGGATCAGCCTAAACCGAGAAATCACCTGTACCACGAACATGCCGTTTTTGTTTAAGTGCCATATTAACGCTGTAAAAAAACAAGTAACGCAAATTGAAAATATTCTTTTTAATTTTTTTGGTATAATATAAGAGTAGCTTAATAAATACCAAAAAGATTTATTTCATTATATGTTGTATTTACTCAGAAAAAATCTTTAAAAATAGCTCGATTTTTCGACCGTTCACAGTGGAGTACCCCCTTAATAGCGTGCCCAAGCCCGTCCTGCCGACCGCGACCAGCGACAATGTGCAATGTCCCACTGGCGTCAAAAAGTCGACATAGCGAGGCTAGAAGCGAGGGCATACCCCACTCGCGCTAGTCTGGCCGTCGACTTTTCTCACAAATTTCCTGAAAGCAGGTCATCGCAGGGGGGAACATGCGATCAGAGAATACGATGACCTGCCCCGGCCCTACCTACTTATATTTAAGTTACACATTCGTACCAGAAGGTAAGTTACCTATCCTCCCGAACAGCTAGGTTACCCATCCTACCGGACAGCTAAGTTACCTATCCTACCGAACAGCTAGGTTACCCATCCTAAGTAACAGCTATGTATATTTAAAAAATGGCAAAACAGTCTCTCACACACAATCACACTCTAATAAGTACGTACCAGTTTTCACTGAAATCGGCTAGCAAAGGCAGTGACCATTGCGTATAAGTATGATTTACAAAACAATTAACTATTTTCAATTTCAAACAATGGATTACTTGATAATGTGTATTGTACATATTATGTACATACATGAATCGTTATTACTATCTGGTTTGGTTGTACGAGATTGATTAAATATCATATTCCCAGATTATTTACTAGAATGATCATCGTGTCCAACAAGGAATATGATATATTGGTATCGTTATTGCAATGTTACAGTTTCGTTAACATGGTCTTTGATGAAAATCTTTCACCGACGCAAATTCCACCGCCTAACCACACAAACACACATAGGTGGAAAATGCGGCGTGCACGATACACTAACGCAGGGGTGCACAAGGGAGCTGTTTTAGCGCCTAGCTGCGAGCAACCCGTTTGTCCCGTTGCTAAGGTTAGAATCGGTGAGGAGAACTGCAGTAGTGTACGTACATTTGGTATGACTTGAACCCAGCCATATATACTGACGCTACGAGCCTACGAGCACGCACGTACACTATTGCAGTTCTCCTCACCGATTCTAACCTTAGCAACGGGACAAACGGGTTGCTCGCAGCTAGGCGCTAAAACAGCTCCCTTGTGCACCCCTGCACTAACGCAATGCTAGCCGCCGACATGTAATTATTTAGTTAAGAAAGTCATCGTGCCCCATTGCCTTCACCCACCCAAGTAGCACCTGGGCACGTGGATGAGTTAAAAGGCAATGAGTACGGAAAGATATCCTAAAAATCCTCAACTAGAAAATATCATTAGTTTGTATAGTGTCTAGCAGGCTAATATTCTTTCATTTTACATTATTAAGCAAAGTGGCTCGACTTTCAACTTGTGAATAGTTTAAAGTTTGATAAATAAGAAAGGACTCTACTTTAGATCAAGAAAAAGGACTCTACTCGACATTCAATTAGCGAGAAGAAAGACTCTAAAATTGAATTGTTTAAGAAAATGAATCTAAATCATGAAGAATTTACTTTAAAAATTTAAAACGGGCTATTCCATCGTCAAAGTAAATTTCATAAAACAAAAAATATGATCTCATGCTAATTACTTTGAATCTGAAATTTCCCCACCCTCAATTGTCTTCTTGCACATGGAAATTAATTATTCTATTGTGTACGCAAATGAGTGACCTTTTTAAGAAAGGAATTACATTTTTATGTATATTATCATCATTTAGAAATCAAGTTACTTTTGACCACGTAGTATCAGAAAAATAAAAGAAATTCAAGTCATTATAATCGTTCCACTACGTATTAAATCAAAATGATCGTAGCTGTGGAGTCTGAGAGTATCAGACTTCTTCGCTACATAAAAATTAGCATTCAGTCGTATTGATATTCGTACCAATACCTTCCGAGCTGCTATACACCTTTATGTGCATTATTTAATAAATATCTACATCAATGTATGATCAATGATAAATATTCGCGTTAGGAACCGTTTATCTTGGAAATTATGATTATAATGTGATTCTAATGAAAAGGCGCGGCGTACAAGAAGGCCCTAGCCTCGTCTAATAAATACATACACAGACAAAAATGTTACAATTCACGGACATGGTTATCATACCCGTGGTCATTATGCTCGTCAAATATACAACCGGTCACTCGTGTCGATTCGGACCAAACGTCCTACGACATGATTGAGTGACCAGAGGAACCATAATGCATGCGCACTCACATTTCGTTGGGCCCCAGTGCCGGATACGCCAACACCCCTGCTACTGCTCAGCAGAAGTCACCAAGCTGCTCAGCTGCGCCCAAACTGTAACGAAGGAACAGAACACGATTATAATTTCTTTCTAAAGTTACGATTGTTTCTCTCTAATATAGAAAACCACGAAGCAATTCAAAACTAAGGAAACATTTTATCATTTAGACATTTTAAGAAAAAAATTGAAAAAAATGAAACATTAAACATTAAAATTAACAAAAGTTCGTTCTTACAATGTCTGAATGATAAAAAGTTTCGTTAGTTTTGAATTTCTTGGTGATTCTATTCTAAAAATTAATTTGTTTAAAATTGTTTTCTTTCTAAAATTTTAAAGAATAAACTCTACTTTAAAGGAATTAAATCAAATACTTAGATACTTACATCTTTCCATTAATATCCTGCGCACAAATCTCCTCTTCAGCTGACGCACTGACTCTAATTTCCGACGAGTTTCTCTTTCAAAAGTAAAAAAAAAGAAATAGTAGACTACAAACGCGCCCCAAAGATCATAATCGGCGAACAAGCAATGAATCTATTCTCGCGATTCAAAGGTCAGTGCCGCGACGCTCGTGAAAGAATATAAATTGCGTAGAAAACACTGGCTCTACCCTCGCGTATCCCCGAATTGTTAACGAAACTTTACAATGAGCAACTGTGCTCTCCAAAACGAAAAACTTCGTACGTCATAAACACTGACTCTATTTGGCCGCATTGCACGCGGTCACAATCTCTGAAAAATAAGTAGGATAGGAGGGTGGGGTGGGTGTGGTTTCATCGAGTGTTTGTCACGAGGAAATATTGTTTTTCGTGAAACCAGCCAAGGGACTTTCGCTCCTTGTTATTTAGAATACAAGGTGTGTTGCGAAAATACAGAATGCTCGCTCGATAGGAGCATCTTTGTATTTCAGTAACACGATATTATCCAGAATATACTACTGCAGATATAATTATTACATTTAAATGAATTATAGTAGTGGCTTTCGTCGTTAAAGTTATAAGCAAGTTCGTGTTATTCGAATAATACTTTAAAATATATCACGATCTTTATAAATATCCAAAATTCATGGCAAGAATCAAAATTTGTTAATTATTCATGCTTGAATAGCATGTCCTTGATAAACTACGCAGTTTCTGAACATAAAGAATAAAACTTGCGTGCAAAACCGAACGTAAATGCAATTACAACAGCTTCATAGAGACAGATTCTTAAAAATCATTGAAATATCATCGAATTCTATGTAAACGCGACCGAAATGCAATAGAATTCGATCATTCCAATATTTCGAAAACATCTACAGACGCCATTTTAAAACTTTTAAAGAAATCTGATTAAAATTATTCAATTTATCATAATTCATTCTTTTGCCATTTGAAAAGATCGAATTATGAGACAGCAAAATTACCCATCACCCTCACAGTCAACAACGATTCAATAAAATAATGAGAAAAATACGTATACCACACGTATTGTCATCTCCTTTTGCCAAGGAATAACCAGACGTCATCCAAGCATCGTTCAAATTAACCGCCAACTGTCATGGCGTCGCCTGCCCTTTGCTTTCGATTTCCGCCTGAACGTCTGTTTGAAACAGAAGCATTAAAACATTCGTAAAGCAATTAAACAAGAAATAAACTTGAAATATGCCCGAAAAGTAATGTATTTGAATACCGAGACACGATATGTGTGCACTAAATGTGCAGAAATATCGGCACGAAGGCAACGAAGGGAATACGTGACGAATATGTAATGGTTTTCTCGCGATATATAATCAATTTCGGGACGAAAATGTATTAATAGTAGCAGCAAGTGACGATAGAGAGTAAAGAAGAAGGCTAATAATGAATAGAAGTAATTATGTGACGATAGATAATGTACGCGTACCATTTACGTACGCAGCTATCGAAACGTCTTAACTCAACGATGTCCACGGAACGAATGACCCCCGCGTCGCGTCGCTGTACCTCGGCGAATATGGGCTTTGGTGGGGGGAGACCAGGCAGGCCTCGCGCGGCAATACACGTCTCTTATCGCACGCCGCGTAACGTAAACATCACGGCTCGTGGTCTAGCCGTCTGAACAGAAATATTACGCGAAATATATTTCCTTCGTTTATAAAATATCTAGCATCTACATACAGCAGTGTGCTTTAATTAAGTTTGTAAAACGTCTTAGTAAGTATATATTCATAAATTGAAGGGTTGGATGCAATAAAAATTGGAAAATTAAACGTTGATAACTGTATTTTAAAAAATATAGTCTTATAAAGCTCGTCACGGCACACATTTTTTCTATTTACAGTTTTTTTATCGGAATATTAATATTCGAGATAAAAATTATAAACTAAAAAAATTTCTCCGACCAAAATCATTACTTCTTTAAACATAAATTGCGATAACATGAGTAAATATTAACGGATCGTTATGAAACTGGAAACATAAAACTCAGAAAACTCTAGCGAAGCCGTATAACGTATGCACAAAACCCTTATGTTAAAAAATGTAGTAATATTTAATTAAAAAGTAACACTGGACATAACCCATGTTTTTCAACGTTCGCCGTTAAAAAGTATCGAGGCAATTTTGACGTACAGATAACTTGCAGCGACAAAGTTTTTCCTTAATATACAAGGAAGTTTTTCACCAATTTTCACACTGATTAATAAATAATTATAGAAGATATGGCGATATATATAAATGTCGCGCGCCACCAACAGTCAGCAGCTACGTACTGCGCTACTTACCACTTGCATTACACTGCAAAGACATGACTTTCTCATTATCATGTTGTTTCACTCTTTCACGGGCATTATGGTATTATTTTCAATTCCTCTTTGACTAGTGGGACTTTTCCATCTGCTTCGAAGACTACCTTAGTTACACCAGTCTTTAAATCTGGCGACTCGGCTAACGTGAGGATTTATAGGCCGATATGTATTTTAGGCACTATACCTAAATTATTTGAGAGCTTAATTGTTGACAATATCAAGCCATTTATTACGAATATGGTCTGCAGTGAGCAGCACGGTTTTATGCCAATGAAAACTACCGTATCGAATCTTTCTGTCTTTTGCAACTATGTCTCAACCAATATTGACCGTGGCAACCGGGTAGATACTATCCCATCAAAAAGAATCCCATTCAAAAACATTGTCGTAAATTAATACTCATCAAAAAGAATCCCATTTAAAAACATTGTCGTAAATTAATAGCTTTACAAAACTAATGATATACACAAATTGCGCCAATTATCACAATGGTTATTTATACAAAGAAAAAAATTAATTAGATAATATTAGGCAGATATATTTTTATACAAATAAATATTTAATACAAATAAATATTTTATTCAAAGTATTTGGCACTGCTTTCCGAATTGGTGTTGCTAAACTGAATAAATATATATAAATTACATTAAAATCTTCTTTTTTTTTCTTGTCTCAGTGGTGTCTTGTTTTGTTTTATTTTATTTATTAACCTTCTTTTGGTTTCGCAGCGAAAAGTATTTTGATTAAAATATTTATTCGTATTAAATATTTATTTGTATAAAAATATATCTGCTTAATATTATTTAATACATTTTTTTTATTTGTATAAATAGCCATTGTGATAATTGACGCAATTTGTGTATATCATTAGTTTTGTAAAGCTATTAATTTACGACAATGTTTTTAAATGGGATTCTTTTTGATGGGTATTAATTTACGACAATGTTTTTAAATGTGATTCTTTTTTATGGGATTATATACTTGACGCTCTTTTTGTACCTTTTTTTAAGAAAGGTAATTTGTGGGGATTTCACACATTTTGTAATGTTTATGTAATTACTGAATTCGTGAAGCGACTAGCGACCCGAACGCAGCGGTTTTTTGTCTTTCTCGCGAGTGGCTGATTTCAAATCGTTTGAATTTATGGTTATGGGTTATATATTTATTATTAGTATTATTTTTTTTAATAATATATTACATTGTCATCCAAACTATGCACGCCTGCAAAGCTACAAGACAATTGGATTGGTGGAATTGGTTTAAATTTGAGTTTTCAGATATGAACCACATATGCAAGAAGCAAACAGAATCGACACTCAATAAAATCGTATAATTAATATAATACTAGGGTAAACCAACCAGTAATTGACCGCATACCAGTGAATGACCATTAGGCAAAGAAATGTCAATTATAAATTTAAAAATTACTATATGTTTATAAATGGAGTGTAGTTGCACGTTTAATATCCCATATTTTTAGTTATGCGTATTAAACAAACATTAATAAGTACGATTCTTAATAAAAGTATGCGGTCATTTACTTGGCTTCTCATTCCACAATTCGGTCATTCACTGGTTGGTTTACCCTATGTCCCATTTATTTTTTTCTCAAGTGTCAAAGATTTTGTCACGTACTTTTACGCAATCAGTTCACCACATATGTAAGTAGTAAATCGCGCAAATTATTTCCTGATTGAGGAAAACACTTTCGAGAAAAAACTCTGAAAACTTTTTTCGTTACAATCTCCCCTACTTATAATTATATCCCGCATCGTTGTGCTTCTTTCGCACGGTTACTGGAAGCTGCACGCTCCACCCCAACGTCGCATCTCTCGTAAACGCAAAGATCATCCTGCGTTGCATCTGAAAGATTGATGCCAATTTTAAACACATCGGTATGTGGTGTGATAAGCCTGGCGCTCGGTACTAAACACGCCCCACTCCGAAATCGGAAGATCATATAGTGGGAGCTAGGGATAACGTCCAGGCATTCTTCAGTCAGATAGCGTCCAGTGCGGTTCGGTCAGTGTACATCGAACAGCTTTAAACTGCTCCTGTGAATAAAATTACGTTCTGCGAGAGTGTGAAGTGTGTGCATCGTACAAGGAAACTACGAAACGAAACAAAGAACAGTTGGAAAGAAAAAAGGAGTTTCCCCTTTCAAAGGAGCGACGCGATTTCCAGGTATCTTTAAAAGTGTCTCAATTTCCTGACAAAGTTCCGCAGAAATCGGATCGCCTAAGTCTCCGAGGTTATTGTGTGCGTGCTTTGCACGGCAAGCGGTCGTTCCCCGATCTTTTAAAACAATCACATGGTAGCACGCGATTGTATCCACGGCCCAAGTAATCTTCGTCGTTTCTCCAATCGTCCCTTACTACCGCTCTCTCTCTCTCTTTCTCTTTCTCTTTCTCTTCCCCGATACGCCGCGCCGGACCGAAATTTTAATTTAACCTTTCCAGTTGCAGTGGCGGTCTCGTGGCCGCCGGTCGTTATAGTAAATCGTCGGAAATTTATAGACACGGCATACAGTCCCAGGGCCGGTCATCGCGTAACACCAGCTTCGAACGAAACCGACCGGCTTTCATTATTAGTTGTCCAGATTTGCTTCGCTAACGCGATCTGGCGGACGGCCAATCTTTTTTACTCTTAATTTCCGGACGGCCAAAGCACTCCTCCCGGCTGCACCCTTGCCCGTCGCACTGACCTAGCGATTTCTTGCCGGGCTTTTCCGCCAGCGAACTAGCACCGCGACGCTTAAAAATACGATATCCCTGCACTGGGTGGTTTTTATTTTCCGGCGAACACGCTGGAGACCGGCGACATCCTCGCCACTTATTACTCGAATCCCTTTGACATTCAAGAACGGAGACTGTATGCTGATACGGCACCCCGTTGGACGCCACTCGAAACACAGAGGTTGGGTCGGGCAATATATTGGAAATAGTTTGCCACGTATGGTAAAAAGGCTCCGCGAAGAATAACTTGGACTTGGTAGCGTGCCGCTTTTTCGCATACTTTCGGCGGAATGCCGACGTTTATATAGAACACGGCATTCACGGAGTCTGTGGCGGTTCCTCCTTGGCGATGGCTGCTTGAAAGTGTAGGAGAACCTCGAAGAATGGAATGTTAGTGGCTCGTGACTTAACTCTGGTTCACTGTCAAAGCACAATATTCTGACCGCGTATGGATCGGAAAAATTCTATATTTGTACTCGGAGCTTGCATCAATTGAAATGGATTCGTAATTATCGTGAAAGGAATTGATGTTGACCGGACCAAACAACGCTATCCGTGTCCACAGAGTACATTTATTTTGTATTCGTGATTGGATCAGGGCTTCGTTGTATTTGCAGCCAGTAATATGCAGTGGTGGATGCGCGCGTAGTCACTAATAACAAAAGGTAATCGATAACCGTGCGTACCGACGGTAAAATAAAATCAAGTTTATCGCGTAGCAAACTGGCAAAACGTTAGTTGCATTGCAAATATTCGCGGGTTTATATCTGCTGTTACTATATTAATCGAATAACTGTAATCAACGTATCAAACAAAATGGCAGATGATTTGGTTAACTCTGCCGTAAGTACTGTACACAGGAAATGGAAACAGAAACATATTGTACGTATGCCGTATAGCAAACTTGATGCCTCGGTCGTTCGACAATGAAAAAAAAAGCGCATTACCGTACTATATTCTCAATTGTCCACTAAGGCCTCCATTACTTTGTTTCGACGAGAGCATTAGTCGGAAACATCCGTTCGTTATTTTCTCCATGGTGATCTCTCCCCTGGGCGCCTGTTTCTCTGACTATTCAAGTCGGAGAGGGAAGATGAGACGCTCTGAGGAACGGAAGGATATCAGATCTGGGAATGGCAATGCCAATTTCGGTGCTGAGTAAAGTACCGTCAAGGCAGGGGTAGACAAATGGCCTGCGAGCGTGAGAACACGCAAGAACAAAGCGTCGAAACAAGAGACAATCGGTTATGATTTGCACCCCAGCATCCACCGTTATCACTTACCTCCTCCCCGGGCTCCTCTCTCGCCGCCTAACCGACGCGACGACGTCCCCGCGTAAGGCAGAGACATTTCTCTATCTTCTGTCGAGCTCTGCGGTCTGCTTTTGTTTCTTGCTGGCTTATCTCCGCAGCCAGTCTCGCGAAACACGCGTTCCTGATTTTCTTGAGGCGTACGAAGACGCTGATTTACGAGATGTCTGGCGAGAAATCGAGACATACCTATTCCCGTGTCGCTGGAACCGCAGTGGCGCGATTCGAAACAATTAAGTGGCTCGATTTGCTGCGGGGTTGCTTGGCAGCAGCTTTTTCTCTTGCGACTCAACTTTATACATCATCTGGAAATGTAATAAAGATCCATTAAACAAGTTTCAGAGGAAAATGCGAGGCAACCGTTGCTTGTTTAGTAACGACTAGCACACTCGCAAATTTAATACGCGAAATATTCATTCGTGTACGATGCGGGATGGTCGGGGCATCGAATAACCGAGACACGGTGAAACACAACACGCCGTATTTGCGCGTAAGCATAACGCAGCGTGTTATCGCGAGGCGGGGAATGTTAGAGCTTAACGGAGTTTCCCATAGAATAATAAGTTAGCGCAGTCTCGTAACGAACATTACCGAAGCTTCTGCCGGCCCCGTGCCTGCAATATTTGAGCCATAAAGTCTCGTAGCAATCGCGACGGCGATTTTCTTAAGTTTCTCGGCCGGCTCGATCCAACGCGCTGACGAGCAACTCGCTGAATATTAGAATCATGGGTCCCCAAACATCCCCTCTAAATCCTCCCGTGAAATCTGACGACGACTGCCGGGTCCCCGTGCGAATGTAGAAGACAGAGGGCAACGAAATCCTGAGTGGAGAGCAGCGAAGAGCCAATCGTCCACTCGATAGTTCACTTCGGACAGTACCAGCCACGTTTTCCTCGCAATCGAGATACTACAAATCATGGGAGTCAATAGCAATCAGTCAAGCCGTTCATTCCCGTAGCAAAAGGCGGAGCTGCACACGCTTCACGGAGGAGAGGGACTCTAGAATCGGGCGGAAAGGAGTCAAAAGATCGACGCGTTCGTGTTCCCTCAACCTCGTTTATCCGTCGACGAGGGAAGCCCGCCGTCAAACCACGAGAATTTAATAGAAGGACTTTCCGGAAAAGACAATTTTCTCGGTATCTCCGACGACGTACGAGTGGTTGGTTGGTTTCTCGTAGCCAGCGAAGAAAACAGATGAGAGAGGGTGGTGGAGAGAGGCAGAACTGGCCGAATTGAACAAAGAGAAATTCAGATGGAGGACAGTGTGGCGAATCCAGAGATTCCGGATCGTAAATGGCGGGCAGAGGCATTACGAATGGAACGTATATATACGTTATAATACCGCCGATATGAAGCTTACCTAGGATTTCAGCGTGGTTTATGGTATTTCAATTACACATGCAATCATGCTCACGTTACAGTCGCACTCCGCGCCGGCCAGCATTCCCTGCCGATCCAAACATAAACTCTTGAAGAGCCGGTGGGCATCGGGTCCAGGAGTAAAGTACGTCGATGGAGGGTCGATGAATGGTGACGCCGGTTCGCAGGGGTAGACGGACGCTAGGGAATGGGATGAGGGTCGAGGGGTGAGCCACAGAGCTGTCGCAAACCGCACGCCTCCGCCACTATTGGTACCAATTCCACCAGTGTTCCCCAACCGTAGTTCCGCCAGTGGATTCGACGCTATTGCCGGTGGCATTGTAATTGGCTGCCAAATGAGAGCTCGACCCCCCTCCCCACCCCCTTTCCTAAATCTTCCAAAGTTCCACCACCATGGAATCAGAATGGCCGTAGTTTCTTGGGATTGTGAAAACGAGGTGTTAGCCGACTGCTGGGACTCGCCCGCTCTTGCTCGCCGAGCCTTTCAATCGGGATTGGACTCTTTCCGCTGATAAAGGAGGCGCGCGGAATAGAAGAGCCCTGTCGATGATCGGGCTTCCGATCGGGTTCCGTTTAGAGAGCTTTCGCTGGCCAGGTGGTATTCGTCGAAGCACGTCTCCCGTCGATTTACTACGCGAAACGCGAATTCTTTGCGTGGTTGAAACGCGAGCTCCTTTCCCTGTGAAATTCATGCGCGAAACGATCTCGGATATGCGAACGATCCCAAGGAAGCTGGCAAATATTCGAGGATTTTTAAGTAGCCGATAAAGTTCTATAGCCAATGGTTATGACCATTTGTATCTGAGAAATTAGAAGGTTCAAACATCTTGCATGGCACAAAGGCAGTTTATTAACCTACGCTTGGAAGAGAGTTGCAGCTAGTTCTATCTGTCCAAGGCACACAACTAAGACAAAGATTCTCCTGTAAGCAGTTAGTTCGCCCAGCAAGCAACTACAGACAAGATGAGATAAATATTTCATCACGCTTCAACTTCGACTCTAACTCAGACGAAAGTATGAAGTACAAAGTCTTGAAGGCACCCTCGCCACTTCGCGAAAGCTTGATTTCGTAAGCAGCACTTTGGAAAATCGATCCCAGGCCTCGAACGGATCCATCTAAAAAAAAAAGACTTAGCTCCGTGAGAAACGGAAGAAAAACAGTCGACGAGGGTCTAACGAAGGGCTTTTGACTGCTCCGGGGCCTCGGTTCGCCGGACTTCTATGAAGCATTTTGGCCCTGTGCCCTTCCGTTTAATCTCAGACAATAGCTGGGGTGCCGAAAAAGACAGCGGCTAGTCGGCGGCTCAAAAAGGAGCGCGAACAACGAGACGGCAACGACACAGGGCATTCGAATCAGTGTAGCCTCTCTCCCCACATATTCAGGGAACAGCGACACACTGGCTGTCGATTGAAGGGGAGTTTTCCCTTCATGCACAGACCCGCGCACACGGCTGCACGTGAACGGCGGTGTTTTGTGCGCGCACAGGCCAGTCCCTTGGTCTGGGCGACAGTCATTAACGGAGATGATGGTTAGGTGTGCAGTCTGCGGCCTGAAAATGATCTCCATCGGAGATACGCTGTTCGCAATAACGATCGCGGAATATTACGACTAGCCCCCTTTTTTTCCCCTATCCATTCCTCTCTGTCTGCCTCGGACTCCTTCTATTTCGAAGCCAGCCCTTCGTTGCCCAAGGTACCTTCCATTCACGCACGTATGCATCACTCTGCCAGGACTGACTGAAAACGAGTTTGCTAATCGATTCCGTCGCGACTCGATACCAGACGTCGCGGCCCCCGTCCTTTCCCGATCATGAAAAGGATTCACCATCAACAGAGACCAAAGATTGCGGAGCGTCTAATAAAGGAATGTATTTCTCTTTGCAGTCTGCAAGATCCAGACAAGCTTCATCGCGGTTTTCAATACAGAGTATGCGTTCAACCCTTTGAACGCATACGAGCATTCATTGCGACGTGGTTGACCAAGTGTCGCGTAATCGCAACGACTTCTCCTTTCACTGATAGCGCAGGGAGAGGTCTCCTTTACTTCCTGTTGCACCCGATTGTAATCAGTAGGTAGAAGCTATCGTAGAACGTATCTATAGGTTACGCGAGGAATGACACTCTTTCTGCCCTTCATATGGCGTGCGTCTCTACCGATCTGTAGAATTAACTAGAATACTGTCTACCGCGACGTGAAAGCAAGGTTCCACGCTGATACACTTGGAGGCGCAGGGACGTTAAAAGTATTGTTCCCATAATTGCGTTCAGGAATATTTATCGCACCGTTATAAGTTCGTTTCATAGAGATCCTGTTCCAATTTAGAACTCCTTGGTCCGCTCGTTAATCTTTCATCGAAGTCCTGTACCTCGTTCGAGCATCGAATTTCCGCGTTGATTATTATCACAGTAATTAAAATGTACCCACGGCGTCTCTCTGGCGAAGAGTCTCCCGGCTGATATAAATTTCGAAATCGTGGAGCTCGTTGTTTCCACACAGTCAGCCCATCTAACCGCGTAATAAAGGGAAGTATTTAATAATGCGTTGCTTGGTAGTCGAGCGTAAAAGGGCTTCTAAACGAGATACAGGCGACGCCAAACGGAACGGTGATTAATTGAAGGAACGAAGCTTTAAACTTTTTAATTAAGGCAAATTTAAAGAACGTGGAAGCTGAGAGCGTCCCGCTACTTTACCTCGGCGTCGTGCGTTCTTCCCTCGTTCGTTAAAGGTTTCAATTCCCATCTGGCCCTGCTCCGAAACCGTGGCCCTCGAGGATCAGAGGTAAATTCACGGCCGTGCTCGTTCGCGTAAAAAGAAATCAGGGGCGCGTGCGCCTTCTCGCTCCCGGAAAGAAGACGAGGAGGAGAGAAGATAATGAACGAAATCAAGGAACCTTGGGAATAGTCCGTGCGGATGGCAAGGCTGCGGCACCCTTCGTGCACTTGGACACGAGAAATCGTTGTGCGTAACAATCGTGCGAGGGGGGAGAGGGTGGTTGTTTTGAATGGGAGCGTCGTAATTGCAGCCAGACAAAAGAAGGAACCTCGACGCGCGGAGACGCAGTTGTACCCTCGCTTCGGTGGCGGTCGCAGAACGCGAGACGTCGCTGACGATGATGACGTCGATGTCTCGGGTGGATACGGAAGGGGTTGAAAGGGTTGGCAAGCACGAGAATACCGACTGGTTGGCATATAACGAGACTCGTTTGCGTGGTAAGGCTCACTGTCAATCAGAAGGATCGTGAATAGTCTCTGAGACGTGGGCAACGCGGAGAAACAGCAACGTTTAGAACAGGAACTGGATCGATAGTATTATAGTAGACCTCTGGTTCGTACAAATCTTTTCAGACCTAAATGAGGTAACGAACCAAACTGTAAGAAAAATTATCGGGAACTGCTTGTCACTTTGGTGTCGACATTTATTCATCGTCATGAATAATGCAGATTTTTAATGAAATCGTTGACCAGAAAAAGGTAGCTCCCCCACCTTGGTGCATACTAAATTGAATAAATGAACATCGTTTTGCCACGACAATGACATCGAGTAATTATAAGTGCTCGTTACCGCGAATTCTGAATTTGTTTTAAGGAGACAGATTTGCATAGTCTGCTGCACAAATATTGAAAAAAAAATCTGACGAAAGAACAATCGGTGAAGAAGTGGGCTACCGTGGCAACTAAATAATTGACCCCTGTCGATATCTCGACTGACTAGGATTATTTGTAAATGATTTTCGGATGCAAATATGAAGGATCTACCTGTGCTCGATCGATTTCCCGCAGTGTGCAAAGCCAAATCCGGAATAAATAGGATGGGATACAGTGGACTAGAGCTATACACAACCGGTCGATAAGGTCTTTCAGGGATTGCGCTGCTGTTCCTGAAGGCCTATTAGCGAATCCTTGTCGTTGGATCGGGCTGAGCAGAGTGTAGATAACTGCAAAGCTTCTGCACACCCCCTCGAAACTATCAGTCCACGTAATTACACATAGCCCTTTATTTATCCCGCAACTTTGTCCGACGACTTTACCTCACTTTGTGCGGTACGTGCGCGCGTTAACTGCAAAATTAACTCCTATTCGACCGTTTAATCAAGACAAAGAGAAAGGTGTCTCGAAGAAAAGCCTGCTCTTCACCACAAAGAGGAAGAAATGCATCGCGGTTTATTAGAGCTTCTTTTGCTACCGCAAGACGGGCTATTATTAGAAATTCAATAAACGATTACCCGGTTGAGAGGCGATCTCACTCTCGATAATGGTGAGTTTGCCGCCTAAGGAGTCGCGTAAAAGTTTCAAGAGCCAACCTGCTTCCTACTACTATGCTGGGGAAACAAAGAGAGCGAAAGCTCGCGATACGAAGCAGACGGTCAACGAGACAAGCAAGTAAGTACGTCTTGATAGCGTCGGTGATCGAAAGCTCGGTCGCTGTGTCCCGTATTTGCCGCGCTACTTGGAGCACCGAATCAGCAATCGTTCCCACAATCCTCATCGACGGGCATTGTGCCGGTAACATAATGGCCTTGAGTGGAAAGCCGGAGGAAGTAATGGAGAAAAATAGGAAGGCGGAAAGAGGAGGAAGAAATTCGTACACGACGAAACGAACGACGGTAATGACGAACCGAATATAGACACCGTAAAACCCGTAAGGCTTCCCTCATTATATTCCCTCTGGCCGCCCTCCTGCATCCTTCTCCCTCTCGAGCCTCAATTTTTACCCCTCTATTCACCCTGTGCAGACCGACCTATACCGACGACAGTCGCGCTCGGGATGCTCCTGGAACAGACGATTTCTTTGAATGCGGGCCAAAGATTGCCCACGGTAATAATTATTGCGGAGGCTTTCTTTTAAAAATCACCGACCTGTGAATAACAAATGAAAAAGACCAGGAGTGGGCCGGTGTCTAGGAAAACGGGGTCTTTCGGGGGTGGGGCGAGTCGGTGTCTCGGTGTCTCGGTGAGATCGATTTGCGACCGCGACGCAAAATCTCGCAAACCTCTCCGCTTGGACCCCTTTGAGGACTGCTCTGAACTGGATGCGCTTAACTTCGCTGCACCGTACATAGACTCACTCGCTTGCAAACTGCCCCCTGCCTCTGTTACGTATCAAATTGCGAATTTGCGAATTTGCCGAAAGCGTATGGCCACACCTCCGACATCACGATCAATCGTGCCGCACCGAGCATCTCATAAACGAGATAATGTAGCAGGATGATTCAGATTCGAGCGAATCGGGATTTCGAAACGTAACAGCAGTTGCAGACAATAGAGTAACAACAAGTACAATAAGTTGTCGGCCTTGTCTGCCATATTTTTTTCCCGACGTACATGACACAGGGGCGATTTCTTTTGTAGACTAACATGAAACGCGGCATCCTCCCATTGTTTTCTCCTCAACGACTCCTCTGCGTATCGTGCCACGAGCTGAATGCCAAATTAACGATGCTCGGTTCTTTTTCGTTTCGACTTGCCCCATAGAAAGTGTAGGGGAAACCGGGGTAGTTGTAACGAAAAAAGTTTTTTCTCGAAAGTGTTTTCCTCGATCAGGAAATAATTTGCTTGATTTACTACTTACATATGTGGTGAACTGATTGCGTGAAAGTAGGTGACAACATTTTGGACACTTAGACATCTAGCTTCATCTTAACACGTTGACTGCCGACTACACCGATCGACGTGTTTTTTGTTCTGTGAAAAACACGCCGATCGGTATAGTCGGCAGTCATCGTGTTAAACAAATCTGAACTTTTGTTACAATGTGCCCCAGTCCGGGGTAAATTGTAACACATCTGTTTTACTTATTTAAATACAAATATGAACACAAATAAACATTTCTAAAAAATATAAATAAAAAGACAGATCGTTATTAAATATTTGATATAAAGCCACAAGAAGGAAATAATAAAAAATTTCGTAAAGCCCGAGTAAACACAGCAGAGTGTGCGACAGGCAACTCACAAACAAAGATATTTTACGGTATCTCTTTAATCTCGTCAATTAACTCTCTCAGACTGAAAGGAACATAAAAAAGTTAAACCCTTAACGGTTGAAACTGAAAAAATATTATTATAAAATAAACCACAATGCATGTAAGATTTCATGCATAACATTTCAATGCATGTAACATATCGCATGTAATTCATATAAACAACTTATTATAAAATTACTTATCTGAAAAAAAATTCTATTTTAATTATAATTACTACTTAAAAAATATTTTATATTGTATATTAGAAATAAAATCAAAACCAATAAGTTTGAAATATCATTAAAAAATATAAGATTTAAATCAGCTATACTTACAGTTTATTTAAAACATAAATTTTGTAAATTTAAAGTAAATTTTTGATTTTATAGCTAATGATAAATTTACAAAAAATTAATATTTAATATCTCTAAAATTTACGTTTGTATGTTATGTTATGCTAAATAATGATTTTTTTAGATTAGACCAAGTGATACACAGGTTTTACTGCAATACTTCTTAATGCTGAGTCTTTTACGAGTATTTTAAAAAAAAAAATGTTTGAAATCGTTCAAGATTTGCGCTGTCGAGCGATTTTTGTCAAAAATCGCACACTGTGCGACCAGATGTTGGTTACCAGATTTGTCGTTCAAAAGATTTTACTTATGTTACAATTGACACCGTGTTACAACATGCCCCGGTTTCCCCTACAGCTTTTATTCGACCAAGCAGAATATCTGTGCTTTTACTTTTTTCCGTTAATCGAAGCGTGCACTATCAATCGTTATATCATTCTCCGGCAGATAAACTAATGGACACTGCGTAATGTCGGCTTTACCTTGAATGAGCTGTGCAATCAATATCCTGGATATTCCGGTATATAGACTAATATGTCCGGTAGCTATGATATCGCACGGTTCCACGTGAAAACAATTTTGCGATGAAATTCGCGAAGAAGGCGTTGCGCAAATAATTTCCGCGAAATCGGGAAGTGGGAAAAGAGCGAGCAACGATTGCTACTCGAAGCAGAAGAATATAACCAGCGTTGAAACGGAGGCTGCCAGTCAAACCCGTACCGTTTACCAGCGATTGATCCACTTAATAGAGGGCCCAGCTGCGTTTACAACCTCCAGAATATCTTTTTCGTCGTTCCTAAAAGGGAACTCAACTCTTCCCCCAGAAACAACCGGATCTCCTTATTCCAATCGAATCCTTCGCTGTTGAGTCACGTTACACAGGGAAAGAAACCCTTCCACCCGAAAGAAAGCCTGAAACTTGGCTGCCGATGAGTATCGCAGTCCCCTGCTCACCGTTAATACCCAATTCATTCCCATCCATTTCACTTTAACTCGCTACACCCATCAACTTTCAATTCTGATCGAGCGCATCGTTAGATTTTTAACGAGCGACCCTGGTTGTTACAAAACCTGCCTCTTAAAATTGTCGCATGACCGGACATTTCGTTCGCTCGGGAGGAGAGGACACGGAGATTGGTACGGTGACCGGCGCTGCCCGGCTCCGCGCGGCGGCAAGCACACCAAGGGATGTTTATTTTTAGGGGATGCCGGTACGAGCACCGAGGCGCACTTTCCTAGGTACTCGGTCGGTCGTGGAAGCCGTTTGTCGAGTATCATATCATACAACACTCGACCTCTCTAGCCTGACTACACTAACCTATCTCGAGCTAACTCAACATCGCCGAAGCCAGGCCAACCCTCCGAGCCACCCTCACACGGACAACGGGATACTTTGTTTGCCTAGTACTCCACCATTACTAACCCCGCTACACCCAGAACCTGTGTTATGTACGATGCTGCATGGATGAGCTAAAACCCACACTGGCGCAACTATCGTCCAGATGTACGCGCACACAGCGGACGGCGCGCGGGTCTTGCGTCTTTGGAACATGTAGCCGAGACACGTGTGTGTATTTATTTATTTATTTTACTTGAAGTACTTTTTGCAGTCCTAGTTGCCGGTAATCCGAAATCAGGACAGCGGACTTGTTTACTGCAAATATTGACTCCTTTCGTTTCCGTAGCGAGGATGCTTTTACGTAATTGATAGCGTGTCCCTGATGAAACATCTGTCGTGATTATTGTGTACGATCGTCTGTGTCAATAGGATAGGAATCGTGATGAATCCGTTTCTCGGTTCTCTACCCAGCGACCGGGTCGTGGGAGAAATTTTTGCTTTCGAGGCTGAATCTGATTCGAGCGGATCGGAAATGTAGGTGCATCGATGCGGCTCAACGATAAGGTTCGGCCAGCTTCCCCTCAAACTTTAAAACGACGGGATTTTTTTATCAATTGACCGCATTGAAAAAGCAAATGCGGTTATGCTTCTCCACTGGGCAACCGACCGAAACGCTTCAACATTCAAAGCGCATTATCCCTCTCGTAAGAATATTTCCCCATCTTCCGAAATCTCGTCGGACGTGCCCAGCGTTCCTATCTCCTCTCCTCGGCCAAACAGACTTCGTTGATAACAGCTGCTTACCAGCCATCGAACGTCTCTTGTACATATGTATGTACCTATCTACGATACCTACGTTCCTGGAAACTCTGTCTGCTCACGGCTCAACGACTCCCAGACTTCCAGGCTCTCTGAATATTTTTGAAAGACCAGCTGACCCGAATCACTGCGGAGTACCGTGCATAACAATTTCCTCGGACGATTTTACGAAATTACGTTCGTCCAAGGCTGTATATTCTTTCGAATAACTCTAACACGGATGATTCACTTCCGCGGAGGAGGTCGGGCAACACTTAAAACTCGCAATCCTCTTGCTGTCGCACAGGGGATTAGTATCTATACGCGAAACAGGTGAGAATCCCGAGGGTGGAAGGTGTGCAGGGGAGAGGTCAGCGTATCCTAGGTAATATTTTCTCCTGTCGTGTTTGAGACCCTTTTATTTGCTCCCCTTCTTCTTATTTCCTTCTGTCTCGCCCGACAGTCTTTCGACCTAAGACCTAGGGGTTTCGCCTCCCTCTTGACTTTACGACCCCCGCTAGATTAGGATTTATTTTAATCCTAAAGGACTAGCCTACCTTCGTGATTCCTCCTTTTACACCCTTCCCCCAACTCACATACACGCACGGTCTTCTTCGGTCCTGGCTCTTAACAAACCCTTTCTTCTTCACGGCTGGGAAACACTGCACTCATATAAATCAATTGATACCGTACAACCCTCGGGTGCTTGAGAATCGCGTAATTGAACGAGCAGAACTCTGACCCTACTCGAAAAGGGGCGAGGAAAATCGTAAACAGAATTATAGGTACTTTGGAGAGCCTCCCTTTCCAAGCTTCCATCTCACACCGGCGGTACCCTTGACAATAGTAGCGAGACACAGGATCGAACACGATTACCGAGAGATTCGACTAACAGCCTCCTTGTTCAGACTTTCGAAGTGGCCAAAGTAGGCAAGCCGCGTCTCCCCCCGTTTTACTTTCTTCCGTGTAATCAACCCGCACGAAGTGGCGCGGTATTTTTTACCATCCGTTTCATCGAGCCAAATGAAACAGTTGCGCGTCAGTTCTATCCGACATTGTTCAAAATTCAGCAACCACGGGGCCGTGGTACCGTTGCTCCTTTGAACGTGGCGCATCTCCCTGAAGGTTTTATAGGAAATCGATATCGGGACGCGTGGTACTCTCTCTTCAAAGAGCTGATCGACGGCGGGAGGGCACGCGTGGACAGCCGGCGAAAGGGGGAAGGGGAATGGGTGGAAGGAACGAGAGAATTAAACTGGAATTAAGTTTAAGGCATAAAACGCGCGATCAGTCGCGTAGCCCCGAGCGAGCTGCGCGCAATTCTCGTTAGGATAAATAAATCTGGTCACGTGTGCGCGTATTTCCGTGACGCGGGGGACTGCGAACGAGAGGGATTTCGGGCACAAAAAGGCCGTGTCACGTTATTAAAGGCGGATGTCGAAGGCAAATTCGATTTAGTCGATTCGGTTTAGCCTCGATATAGGTATATACGTATGTATGTACACGCGGACCGAAACAGACCGGTCCGCGTCCGCGTCCAGTCGTTATTCCGTACCGCGTTGAATTCACGATTAATGAAATAACCCCGATCTCTTTGAATGCGCCCGCTGGCCCTGTTTTCGACGCCTCGCTGTAGTTTATTTTGTGCGAACAATGCGGCCATTAATTACATTAAACAAACGCGTGTAAACGTCCGTCCCACTTATGCGAATAGTTTCATTTCACCGTTGCGCCGCGTCGGCGACGGGGGCTTGTTGTCGCGTTAAATATCCACGACAGCCCTTCGATCTTCGTGCGACTGCCAGATTGACAAAGCGTAATTAATTTCAGCGATGATCGATAGTATATATCACGCGTGTCCGCGGAACACCGCGGTGTTTCCGTGCATTCGTGGGAAACGCATTAAGAAGACTGGGATGGGCGCGCGAAACAAGCCATCGAGTATACAACTGCTAACGAATAGACAGGAAGATAAGAACACAGAGCGTCCCTCTGAAGGAACCCGGAAGGCAGCAACAGGCCCCCAGACGTACCTATGAATAAACACCTCGGGCTCCGACAATCATGCGCGCTACTTTATATTCAAATCAGCACCGGCGCAAGAACAAAAACTCCGGGGAATCTTTAGACAGTATACTTTTGCCTCGATATATTCAGCCGCGATACTTTTCTGATTCACATGGCTGGACTCGTATCTCACGATGATGCATGCTTCTCTTTTACTCTTGTTCAGCGTAGCAGAGGAGCAATCGCAAAGGGAGCGGAAGATATAAGAAGTTTTAATTCAGCATAGCTCAAGCAACCTCTTCAACGTGGACTCTGGAATTGATATTTATTTTAAATCAAACCTGTGCTTCCGTATTCCGTAACATTAACGTCAGACCGCGACCTGGGATGTGGGCTACACTCGCGGGGGAATTGAATGACGGGGAGCCCAAAGTCACAAATAGATCGCGAGATACACGGAGGAGGAAGACTGCTCGGCGAGGAAGCAAGCAGCGCGGAAGGAAGAGTCTCGACCGAGGGTGAATTTTTATTCCGGTCCAGGTACCTACTGCAGTTATACATTTATATCGCGTGTGCATCCTGTATAAATCGGAATTGAAGGACGATACGACGAGAAGCGTCGGTGGAGGACATATTGGAATTACCGGGAGACGGAGGCGAAACTTTGAAGGATGAGGGGAGGACGAGAAGGAGGGGGAAAAAAGATCACGGCCCTCTTCAGGCGGCGCTACGAATGCAAATTTAACTTTTCCTTTCGCGGAAACGAGCGACTTCGATGAAAAGCGACGAGGTGCTGGATTGCCGACGTAGCTGGCTGACGAGAAGGAAAAACGGTGGAAGGGTGGGACAGGAGCAACCCTGGAGCCACCCCTTCGATCTGACAATCGGAGCTTACGTAAGCATCAGCCTTGCTGTCTTTCAAATTACTTCGGTGTCCCACACTCGGCACGAGGTTTCACCGCGACTCTTCGCTCAGGAAATTTACGACCTCGACGAACGCCTTTCTTGCACCCGACCACCACGCGAATACGTTCCACTTTAGAGGCATCCCAATTCTTCTCGCTCTTTGTCCTTCTTCGCCCAGCAAACGACCACGACGGTACGTCTTCTTCGTTCCGGTCACTTTTATAAGCATAATTACTCTTCAAGTGGCTTCTGCTATTAATCAACCACTGATACATCCCTCGATACCACCCATTGTAAGAAGGAAACGTTCAATGAAAGAATTCTAACAGTCTGTGCTCGGAAGGAGTTGCATTTAAAGAACTTCAAAGAGAGGAAAGACTATTGCATGAAGTGAGGCGAGACCTGTTTCGAGAAATGAGAATAAATTTACGCCGAGTATCTACTATTCTCTCGCGGAGGAAATAGCGGTTACGCGTTGGCCTTACCTATGTACGTGAATTGAAGTTCCCCGCAGTTGTATTCAGTGTCGCGAGACGAAACGAGACGATTTCTCATTCAAGATGAAGAGTAACGTCCCCTCGACTTGCCGGCGACGTCGACTAGAGCACAATTCCCTTTCAGCGCGTGCGAAAACGATAGAAACGGATAAATTATTCCAAGTAAGCTGTTAAACGCGTTTCCAGTGGAGACCCGGTGCACCTGCCAGATTACGAGCGAATTACATCGAATTTGACGCCGGGTAATGCAGCGCAGATCAACGTGTCCAATGTAATTTACGTAACGCCGTCCATCATGTTACTTATTAACGTTCACGCGAACAGTGGGATTGAATTATTGGCAAACAACGTTTCGTGATTCGAGAGCTGGCTGGAAATATCAAGTTGGAGGGAGAAGTGAATTTGCTCGTGACTTGGTTTACGCAAGAACAGCGCCCCCTACGTGTACACGTAATACGGAAATATCGCGCTGAAAGGTGAGAGCAACGGTCGTGATGTATTTTTTTGCGCGCGTGGCCACGTTCGGCCCGATCACATCAGTCAATTTAGCACGAGACTGTCGATTAAACCGTGCACCATACTTTTAATGGCGACGGCTTGTTTCCCGACTGAAACAGCCATTAATTTTAGGTTGGCTCGCGCTATCGATAGGGGAACAGATGTCCGTACTGTTGATAAAAGCGCATCCATAAAAGTGAGCTTTCCAGGATAATAACACGTGTACGCTTGACGAATGTGCTCGGCCACTGGCTTGCTGGAACAAATGAGTATGAACGTTTTCCAACCAAAGCGACAGCAAAGCATTTCCCATTCCTCTCCCCGAAGCACAGGAAAAAAATCAACACCAAAAATACGCCAAAGATGCGCAAAAATAAAACACGGCGACACCGCGTATCGGTGCTGAAACGGTTCCCATTGCGTGTGCATCATTGGAGTTATCAATTTCCAGCATGCTTCGGGGGACATGTCTGGAAAAGAATCCAGCAAAATTATTTTAAATAACGAATGCGTACGAATTTTAACTCCGTTAAAAAACGCCACGATACAGTGATCATATTTTGTGTTTCAAATACCGAAATTGCATGCGTTTCGCGTTGCATAATTTGGAAGTTTAGAAAGTGCATTATTTCATTGACGGTTCACTTTGCCCGAGAGCTGGGGATTGCGAATATTTGGCCGACTCGGAGAATAGTTGAACGACGAGGGTATGAGGTATGATCGAGTGGAACGGAAGGGCTAGTAGCGGAAGGATGAGAGAATGCGCTGGGCCAGATTAGGAGGAGGTCTCTCGGCTGGATATATGGGCACGGAGGAAAAAGGCGTCGTTACCAGAGGCTCATTAACGGGAACTATCCCCAAGACACCTCTGCCAGTATCTTCCAGCCAAGCCAGAAACTCGAAGGATGTAGCCTGCGCGTTAGGGTGCAAGGAACCTGCAGAGCTCCAATACTAATTAGCCCATCAGTTCGATCGTTCTCCAGCAGAACCTTCCTCTTCTACTTCTTCTTCTTTCTCCTTCATCTCCTGCTTCGTCCCCGTTTTTCGCCTGACTTCTTTTCGTTACCGCTATTCTCATTTTTCTCCGAGTAGCCTCCGCTAGCTTTTACTCGGTGGAACACCGTCGATGGCTCGCGCAACGTCGATGAACACGAATTCGCGCGGAAGAGGAGCGCACGGGAGTTTGTTAAAGGAGCAACACTGCTGCAGGGCGTCTCCGTCGCTTTTTATTTCTTCCTTTTTCCTTTCCTCTTTCTATCCAGCCCCCTTTTGCGCGAGGCTACACGAAATTTGGACCCGTGCCATGCCTAACTGTCCTCCCGTGAATGCTTCGGGTTGGCACTCCTGAAGCTCGCCCAATTACCAGGCATTAGTCTCGTTTCATCTCGTCGGGGGCGCGAAGCGCGCAATTTCCTCGGGGTCCCTGCAGTTGCCATTATTTCATTAGGGTCTCGCGATTCTTCAAGATGCACCGCGTCTCTGTTGCTGGGAGCCGAGCGTGGTTAAACGAACCTCAGAAGCTACATCGTTTCGGCAGATATTTCTGCGATCCAATGCGTTCTGTATCGAGTTCCCGCAGCAATGAAACATCATACTCAATAATCGAAATTGCTACTGCTTGCTGCCAGGATACCTGCGACCTGCAGAAGCAATGCGGTAGATTGGCTGTCGCATCATTCACTGAAAGCCTGCCAATTTATTAGCTGGCATATCGAGTGTTATAAATGTTAGGGCAGCATTTCGCCATTGGCAGAGTAACAGGCACAGATGGCCAGGTAATGAACGACCTGGCAAACGAGGAGATGTACGCCAGGGATGGAGGGCAAGCGGACAGGGGTCCGGAGGGAGAGAGACGCTGGAACCAATAGGATATTCAAGTAATGACAATGATAACAATGCCGGCAATAATCAACGACCAACATGCGCGTCGCGCGCAGTTCGCTGCAGCATCGACGATGATGTACGATACCGAGAGCTAGCCATTAAAGTGATACCACCTGCTAATTGCTACCTCAAATTTCTATTAGGCTTGCGCCAACTAGCCTACAATAAAATGATCATCGGTACCCCGACCGATTGACATTTCAACCGGCACGAATAATTTGCCGTTCAACCAAGCGAGTAACTTTCCCAGATTGACTTAGAGAATTCCGAGGTGCGATGCGATTACGCGAAGGTCGCAGGAGAATTTCTCGCAACCACCTCCAGTTGCAACATACCAGAAGAGCTGTAGGTAGGTACTTTTATTCGACGTGTCAGTCAGTGTTTGTCGCGCGACTGTCTCAGCCGGTGCGCTGGAAATAAAATTGAGGCAAACCGATCTGTCGCCCCTAAATTGATTGACACACTCGGCTGTGGCTATGGCCACGGCTGCAGCTGTGGATTCGGCGAATGCCGCGGTAAGAGCGACGCAGCTACGCGCGTAGGTATGTAGGTGCGAATAAAGATGTACATCGAGTCGTCTGTAAATCGAGTTTACCTCAGACGAACGCTTGCCATCGTTTCCATCCCCTCGACTTCCGCGTACGCTGCTCCCGTCCCGCCGGAGCCTCGTCGAGTCTCGTCGATCTCCGCGCGTACCTGCGTGGAAAACCTTTTATCCCAAGAAATTACCGTGAATGGCTGGGAAAATCATCGTTCCCCGTTGCACAGGCAAGTTTCCATTTTCTTCTGGGCACAGCCCCGACGGGAAACGTCTAAGACGCTTCACCTCTCGCCACCCTCCGCGCGGAAACGCGACTTGGTTGCGTGTCGAGGCCGCAACAGTCCCGTCGGCGCCGTTTAGAAAATGCCTGCACGTACGTCGAGGCTTCTGAGGGGTGAAACAGGGTAGAGGGATACGTAAGATGGAAATATTCCTCGATGTGAAAGTTCCTTCTTCCGAGGAGAATTCGTTGGGCTCTTCCTCTGCTTGTCTCTGTTACCAGCCCCCGTTCAACGTTTCTCTTTCGGTTAAATTGCTACGTATCCTTTATCCGATTTCAACCATTCTCCGTCCCTCTTCTCTCCGGTTTCTCATCTACCAGCCTCCGTGGAATCCCGAATCCTGGTGCGCTCTGCTGTCGGATTAATAGGAAATGGAGATCACGCCGGAGAAGGTGTATATACGTAGCTACGTCGTATCTGCACAAAGAGCTGCCTTCCCATGGTGCTTTCGGGTTGACCTAAGCAGAAAGTGGCAGATCTTTGTGGCTTCGAAAGGGCAAAGCCAGTAAAGCTCCCTTATACTGGCTACCAGCCGGCAAATTGCGCTCAGACATGCTGTAGGTACGTGCGATCTCGTAAATTTTCACCGACACCTTTCCCTCCCACGCCTATCCTTCTCATTTGTAAACATTTGAGACTGCGAAGGATCGTTTTTATCATGTAAACGGGATACACAAGTTTCACACCTGAAATTAAAATAGAAATCTAAGCTGACTATCGAGAGCCGTAATTCCAACGTGAAAAGGGAGAGTGAAAGTTTATCCAACCGCTACTTATATTACGTTTCCCGTAGAACTCGAACAATACCCGTCTTTACTGGGGGTTGCTGCTTTTATACCGTCGCCATCCCGACGGAAAATATTTCTGTAATTAAAATGCTGGCGTGCCCACCGCTAGAAGAATGTTCCGTCGGTCCGCGGGTGAGCACGGTCCTTTTTACTTGTAGATTTCTTGCCTCGTTGTAGTTTAATAGAGGCGAAATTCCACGGTAACACGTCGAGCACGTAACATCCTTGTTCCCGTAATCTCGACGCCGGGAGCCGAGTTCGAAACTATAAGATGTCCGTGGGTAACTTACGAACAGATTCGACCCCGTGGGGCAGAGCGTAAGAGCTGCAAGATATTTAATTTTCCCCGGTGGGGCTGGTCGTCCACTAGATATAAAAGGCGCGAAACGATAACTGGGCTATTCCTGGCGAGAAAAGAGAAGGGTAGCCCGATAAAGAATACGTATATACGTGGAAATTTATACGCGAAGGACCGGCTTCTCCTCTCTGGCTTCTCACGCCCCGAGTTTGCCGAATAAATTCGCGGAATAAATCTGACGCGAAACGCGGCCTCGATTCGTAATTCGAAATAATGAGAATTTCTAGCCATAGAATATGGGAAAGCATTCGCGAGGAACTTTTGGCGATTCCGAGCAAGGTTTTCCAACGCGAAAGGCTCTAATCCTTGGATATTGGTGGGAATCTCGTAGAACTGATTAAACAGGGAAGAACAACAGGGTTGGAACGTAATGTTCAATTAATGCGCGACGTGCGTAATCGTAAAATGAAACGACGAACCCTTATCAAACGTCTAACGTCGAGAACTTCTGGAGAGATCCACCGTTTCGACGTGTTCCGTTTGTCGAGAAGGATTGCACTCCTGTCCCTCCCTATCTGCCGTTCCAAGGCATCCCTGTCTCTCCCTTTCCGAGCTGCGGAAGGATGCAGCCGGGAATAATTAACGAGGGTGAGAAGATCTTCTTCCCCGGGAACATACGTTTAACGATCCTCGTTGCCGAGGCTCGGAGAGCTTGCCCCCATAAGCGCGAGGGTTGGAAAAGGGTTTTCATAGGGGATGACTTTTGGCGCGGAAACAACCGGCGCGGCAGACAGCACGTACTTCTATAATCATTGTGAAGCTAGCACGGAGACATTTAACGATCACCGACAAAGCGTCCCGCCGATAGCCTCAAGCCTGATAGGAAAGAGTGATTTCAGACATTTATTTTTCAAGCACCATCGTAGCCACGATATATAGAGCTCACTTGATATCAATGATATCATTGACATGGACATCACCCGACACCCTCTCGTCTTTCCAGTGACATATAAATAGGAAGAGAGGATAATAATACCACCGATGATTCGATTCTCTTTGTAACGATAAACGCAATTTTATGCGGGACAATTTAACGCATTTCGTCTACAGATTGACGTATAACGACGCGCGGGTTACCACAATGGAAGGGCACAGCTAAAATTTCATACGCGCTGCGTGGCATTTGGCAATTTGATTATTAAATCGTCACAGGTGCGCCGATAGATCAATGGTAATGTTATCGGGCCACTATTAACAGATTTCACGAATGTAGGTACATTCGCGTCAAACATTGTTTCCCTGTGCCGGTTGCAACGCCACCCTTGTAATTCTGCACCGGTGCGCGATGCCAGATGAATCTGGAACCTGTAATCATCATTCATACCACCCTTTACACTCGTCAACATCCCTTTTATGGGGTTTACTATCCAGCCAAGTCAGTTTAATTGACAGTATTCAACGAATAGAAAGTTTCTTCTAAAGGCTGTAGAGAATCCGTGAAAGGTCGGTAAGTGGAGGGTTGGTGGTGAGAGCAGAGCTTCATGGTCCCAGAATTTTCGTTGAAATTCTGACGATGCTGAACCGCGGGCATTTTGGTTTCAGGTATCCTGGATACGGAAAAGGGATTTACACATACTCACCTCCTCTATCTCCACGTACACGGGAGACGGAAGATTTTCCGTGAAGCATCCGGAAACGTCCGACGAATGGACGTTGAAGATCGAGTTCGTCCAAGAACGTGACGCCGGAGTTTACGAATGCCAGGTTAACACCGAGCCCAAAATGAATTTAGCCTTCATGTTGAGAGTCGAAGGTAAAGCTGCAGTTGTGCGACCATTATCGTAGCGATTAACCCTCTCGTGGCCACCGCGTTGAAAGGGTATTAAGGGAAATTGACACAAACGGCCAACCAAGTGCTCGTGCAGCCCTTTGAGGGCTTCGAATTTCGGCAAGCGTTCATCGATCGTTCGCGAAAGGGTTAATCGGCAAGTTTACAAAAGCTCCGTTATCACTGTTCATATCTCGCATAACGGTGACAGACGAGAAATATCTTCCAAAGCTTGTGTACGTGTCTACCACCTGAACGTTCAGGACAGACACTTCTTCCGGTATCCTGACTACGCACTAGCATGAGAATAGTGGTCCTTTCAGGCGAGACACTCGATAGCACCATGTCATTGCTCCAAAAAGCATCGAAGACGATACCTATTCCTTGCACACTTGACAGTAGACTAACACAAGAAAACAAAAGCAAATACACGCCATCGAGTTCTCGCGCGAAAGAGGCCTGGCGAAGGATTGACTGACTTGCTTTTCGCTTGCATGCCTATTGCCTATAGCGGAGGTCGGTTTCTTTCCTTAGCCTGGTTGCATCTTTTCTGTCGAGAGAATCATTCTACGACGTGCTTGCAAACCGTTGATTTCGTCTCCTGGTACTTCTATCGTGCAATTAATTTGCCTAATTGACCGTCCTGTCAACGTCGAGTGGTGAACGCGACCGCGTCGCGTCGTTGCGGCAGCACTTCAGGTTACAACAGTGGCGACGTTACACTGTCAATTAAAAGTCCTCGTGAATTATCGAGCATCGTCCTCTTCGCGCATCAAGCACGATCAAGTCGAAGGCACCAGCACGAGGGGGATTAGCAAACAATGCCACGCGTTCAATTATACGAATTGGTTTACACGCCGCGTATATTATTCCTCTTTTTCCACGATTATATTGAAATCGTTTCCGCCTATGTTTATTTTCCGAAACCGGTGTAATTGCGTATTTCCAGCAGCCCCGATTATAACTCCGCTTCGTTTCTTTTCTGATACTCCCGCGTGTACCCACATACGAGTGCATACAATGTATCTGCTGCACGCTAACGAGCTTCTATTATTTAGTACGTTTAATTTATCGATTTTAATGATCACGTGTTATCGTTATTAATCGCTCGCTTGGCAAACAGCAGCGAATAACAATATACGCGGTTTAAACGCAGTTCTATCGCAAATGACCGTGGCGAACGATAATGCACCGTATCGAGCCGATGTTTCGCTAATTTAATAATCCGTTGTATAGTTTGCAATCGGTGCGACGTAATTGCGGTGTTTTCTGGAATTTTTTGTCAAACTATCGGAGCGGTGATTTCCATTTGCTTGGGCGTGCTAACAAATTCTTTCTCAACGTCAAAACACTGTCGAGCGCCTCGGGAACTGTATAAATTTCGCGGCAATCGAGTTCTTTCAGCACACATCCGCAATCCGTTTCCTCGTCTCACCGGGATCTCGAACACTCCACGCACACGGACACTGCTGTTCATTAATTATGTTCGTAGCCCTGCGCGTGTACCTGTCCCTATCACGAGCCACCGTTCCACTGTGCATAACAGTATGTAATTGGTGGCCAGTTGGCTGGAATCGATACCTATCTTGTATGGAGGAATTCGTGGACCTTGTAACGAACAGCGGGGGAAGAAGTTGCTCCCTACGAATTCTTGTCGCGAGCCAAAGATAAATGTGCCTGGCCTCGGAAAGAGCCGCGAAGCCGTTATCGCGATAGAAAGAAGAACGGAGCGTATCAGGGAGCAAGAAATGGGCTACGAACAGCATGAATGAACAGCGATGCACGGTACATACGTATGTATATCGAGCGAATATCGCACGTAACCCATATCACGGTGCTTTCGGTGGCAGTTCAATCCCCGAGCCACCCACGAAACAGTAGATCTCTCGACGAAATCGATTAACTCGATATCTTTTCTGTCCTCCCATTCCAGAACGTGCCCCTGTCCCCGCCACCACCACACCGAACGCTATTCACCGGACGTTCAACTCAGGTTAGAATCACGCAAGAACAGACTCCTTTTCCAAGCTGTTGAACTTGCTGCTAGACGTTTTATTGCGACCAGTGTGTAGATCTTTGCCTGTCTCACTCTTTCTATTTCTCTCTCTCTCTCTCTCTCTCTCTCTCTCTCTCTCTTTCTTTTCGTCTCTGTACGTACCTTTGTTCGTTGTCGCTGGCCAGCATGTGTGTGTGTGCTAGTCCGTGCTCTATCAGTGCATGCACGTCCTCCTCGTTTAACGTTAATTAATGCGACCCTCGGATGGTTTTGTTTTACGAGGGCAGGTCGAGCTGACTTTACCGGTAAAAGATCTGTTTCGCTGATGGTCGCACCCTCATAACCATGGACGTCATGTTACGCAGTCACCCATGTCTCCTAATTACCAACGAATTATTGTCGTAGTAATAATTATCGCGGAGAAGCGATGTTATATAAGGTTGGCTCTCGTTTACCTGACACGCGACAATCACGCACACGCTCGGCCTGCTCTCCACTCGATGTACAACATTTCAGTTTCTCTGTGCGCTTTTGCCGGTGCTCGATAATTCGTAGTGCGTGCCAGTGTTTCTTAATTATGTTCGAACGCGATTCTGCGTCGGGCATCGATCGGCGAAAATGAATTTCAGCTCTGCAATAATTCACGTGCAACGCACTTTCCGCTATAAATTCTCGTAGGATGCGATTGAATTGAAACGTACGGACAGTTTTTCATGCAGAATTTGGCGTGGACTCGCTTCTGTTTCAAAATACAGAGACAAAAGCGTAGATGACGGGCTCCTTTGAATAACAATCAGAACGACGGGGTGAGATTCATTCATCCTATTTCCTACTCTTCCCCCAATTAAAATATTCACGGCAACAACGTAAGTTTAGACGGGTGGCGTTTTATTTTTCGTTTTCGACGACCTCAACTTCGAAGTTCCATTAAAACTTGGGCGAAATTCGTTTCGAATGTTAGTCACGAGCAGAGCCACGGGAAAGTTCGCGAATACCCACGCCCTCCCCTTCCTGCATTTGCATAGAGTATTACACACATACACATACACACGCAGAAATTAAGTTCACTTACCTCAATTTGCTGAATCGAATATCATAATTTTCAGCGTTAATAACGCACCTCGTCCCATTACTATTTCCCTGCTAGCGTCAATCAAAGTTCCACCCCCTTCACAGTGGGATTATTTGGTAGCAAAACACGGACATGGCTATTGTAAAATCTTCAAATTTCCGTAACTTTGTTAAAATTCATCCAAAGTTGATGAAACAAAAACGTTTTAAAGTTTAAACTTTCTACTTTTCGATTCATTAAATCACATTTATCCAAATCGGTATTCAGGAGGTAAAATCCGCCCTTAAAGAGGAATGTGCCCAAATGTAAAAGTTTCTTGATGTTTGTCAAGTGCTACGGAGTGCAAACAATATTTTTTTGTAATTTTTATGTATACTATCGGAAAGTATAATTCTCTTTGCCTTTACGATAAGCCGAACCTCATAAGAAGAGATGATTTTTAACAAACATACAGCCATTTAAAAAACTGCTGCATTTTTAAATGTTTTTACAGAAATTCTTCGTTTACACAAATTGTGAGCTCAGGGGGATGAAGTAAATGTATTGTTTCATTTAGGAATTGCATCTTGACAGCTTTGTTTTGTATAAATTTTATGTTTTCTCGCGTCATCAGTTTAATTCCAGATGGACCCGCAGCTTGCACCAAACAATTTACTGACATTTTATTACCTATACGTATATATATTCACGTTAAATAAGTAACATCTGAATAACAATTGCGGAAAATATCTAGTTCAAGTACAAGTAAAATGTAATTTAATATAAAGGTAAAATCAAACCAGCACTTAAATATGAAGTTAACTAAAGAAACTTAATAAACGCAGGATAAATATATAACGTACACTAAATATAGGTTATACAAAACAAAACTTTAACTGAATAAAATGTAAGAAAAACTAAAATATAACATATAAGTATGCAAAAAGAGATTTTAATATTTTCCCGTGTAGTCTTTGACGACACTCTTTCATCTGAACGCAAACAGAATTTGATAAAATGTTTATGTTATGCTGTAGATAAATCTTTCGCTAATTATAAGTCCTCTACTTTATGTCTGCATTCGATTGAAACAGTGCCATCAGAGACTACACAGCGAAATATTGAATGTATTTTTTACGTACTTATATGTTATATTTTAGTTTCTCTTTAATTTTATTCAGTTAATACATATGTGTCTATAATTGAAACAATTCCATTGAAGAGTTTCTTAACACCTCACGAAGGCCTGACGAGCGCGACCGTACATGCGTACGTGAAACGCAGCAGCTCTTGATTGCCATTTTTAATTAAATTAGCTATAAAACTTAAATCCGGAACTAATCTTTTTAGCACTGTCATCAAAATCCTTTATCAAATGTAATGGCATCAACAAAAGCAGTGAGCAAGCCTGAGCAGTATAACAAAATCGTTAATGAAATCTTATAATCCTAGAGAAAATTTACCGAATTCTCGATTCTCCTCAAATATTAATAACTATGCAAATCTATATGATGAAAAAGTGAAACCTTTTGGAAAGTATAGAATACACCTACCGAAAAAGCTTCCATAATGCAAGAATTCACAAAATTTCTTTTCCAACACGTAGACAACTCTAATAAGCCAACGATGTTTCAGAGGACGATTATGAAAGAATCGCGAGCTCTAAAATCTCTTAACTTTCGACTTTGTTCCTCAGATATTCAACTGCCCCGAGCACCAAAAACTTTACGGTTTACGCAAAATTTTTGGAAATCAATTTCTATCCGTATTTTGGGGCCAAATACCCCACAGTGCCCCTTCTCGATAACGTTTCAACAACGGAAAGGCACCCGTAATCCAATTAATGGCTCTCGCAGACGACGAACCACTCGTCCCGAGCACGTGCACGTTAATTTTTAACGTGCACAGAGCCAGTTGTGTGGTGTTAAGCGATATCGCTTGGGATAGACTCGAAGGAATTTATAAAATTCATGAGACAGTAGATGCTATGCGAAGGGCGGCGCGCGCCACCCCGAACGAATAAACGAAATTTAAGTAGGTAGTAGCGAGGACGGAATGCTTAAGCGTCCGATTTCCAATGTGTGTTGCAGCTGCTCAGGCGAAAATCCTGGGTCCGGAAGACGCCTACGTGAGGAAGGGCAGCACGATAAGCCTCACGTGCACCGTTAATGTGCAAAGTACACCGCCCAGCAGCGTTTCGTGGCATCACGGAAGAGATGTGGTGGATTTCGACAGTCCCAGGTACATGCCACGAGAATCAAGTTCTCGAGTTCACCCCGTTATATCCCCCGCGCACCCCCCGAGCAGCTCCGCGCTATTTTCGCGCCCGGGGCTCGCGTTCCTTTCCGTTCGATTGCCTGCGTTACGATTATTGCTGCACACCCCATAGAAGATGCACCGAGCGTATGTATGTATCGAAAATCTCTGGCTCTGCGGAGTAAGCTTGCGCGACTGACTTTCAATGGTCCCTGTATCAGTTCGAACGCGGTCGTTTTTGTACGGACATGCATACCTGAGCCACGAAATTTCCAACCCTGGAACAGACGAGCACGTAAATACTCTCGCTAGAAGGGGTAGAGTCAGGGTAGCACGTAAACGCGTACACCGTCGCCGCGGAATTCGGGAAACGTATCAGACCTTAGAAACTACTAGCAAAGTAATATAACGTGTGCTGTGAATAGTAGCAAAGTATCTTTGATAATTCAGCGTTCACCGCAGGGGCGGGGTTTCCTTGGAGACCGAGAAAACGGAAAGCGGTACGACGAGCAGACTCCTGGTGACACAAGCCAGATTGACCGACAGCGGAAATTACACCTGCATTCCCAGCAACGCGCATCCAGCCAGCGTAATGGTCCACGTGCTGAATGGTAAGAGTCCTTTTTATACCTTGAATTCTCATTCGACCTCGCACCTTCTCTCCCCTTTCTTCTCTGGGTTAACTTAATTTCTTCGGGAGCCAGAGCGGCGATCAGTCTTGCGCCCAGACGTAGCTGCGCCGTGACACACAACTTTCTTAATATTGATCCGCACTCTTCTTGTAACACCGCTTAACCTGTCTGCAAGAAGCTCGCGACTACTCTTTTACTTCTCCAACAGCCTTCGACGAGATCAGCCCGAACCTCGTGGCTATTTAGTACCGAATTTGCCTGTAGAGATTAGAAGCTCGCGTATCCGCGAGGTCGAATGTTTCAATGGAAGTGAAATCGTGTCTGCTAAAATTTGTTAATGACCAGAGGATCTGGGTTAACCCAGTGGTCGATTATGATCCTGTACTTTGGATTATTTCAATCTACTATTCAGATAGACAGATTAACGTGGAGTGGATGAACCAAATAGACTTGGAATTTATTATAATTCGAAAGGTGGGAAATATTGACCATGTCATTTATTTAAAATCTGTGCGCCGCGCCGTGTTCCTCGATACGCCATCATTATGCGGAGCTTTTAGGCGCGTTTCTCTTTTTGCCCGACACGCGTGAACCGTTCAAACGTTCCCCGGGCGATGTCATGCACACGTCCTTCCATAAACGTCGCGTGCAAATGCATTTAAGAGGAGGAATCGGGCACGGAAATATCAGCAGGCGTCGCACCGACTAAATCGCGATCACTTTAAAGCGGTAGGTCGCGAAATTCCGCCAACACGCTTCGTCGTACACTCAGAATGGCCTGTCTGCTTTTAGTGGTCTCCCTTGCCTACGGAAGAGTGCATTAAGAATTCTGAACGCCTGAAAGGCTTCAGACTCCGATTATCCCTCTACATCACATTACTGTGCTTCTCTGTTATATTAATGTTATGACTACTATTCCACTTCACAGCCTTATTCCTGACGAGGGAATCTCCACCAGTTACGCGAAACTTATCGCCTCTGTTAGCCGTTTTTAATCACCGTTACACTAGAAACCGTTTCCACCATAGCGTCCAGGGCCTCGCAGCAAATGCGTCGCACCTAGCTCCGTATCAATTTTCTTTCCTTAAACCGTAAACCGAGCTGTAGCTTGGCGGCAGATGTTGACACTTTCGGAAAATCAAAGGACGTGGCTATTGCTGGTCTGCCGGTTGAAAGGAGGCCCATCGTCGGTCCTTTAGACCACGATTGTTCGACAAATTTCCCGACAATGGCTGTCCCCGTGCCGTGAGATGCAATTTCAATGAAGTGTGACAAGGAAAAGGGACGGTGGCGCGTTCATTCATCAAGTATCGAAATCCCCCGTCGTAAAGTTTGACAGGCTCGTGTATTGGGGCCGCGACGGGACGCGACGCGACGCGGCAAGTACTCGGCCCCTCACGCATACACTTGGTTTTGATCTATTGTCAGCCACGGCAACATCCGCGATAACGCATGCAATATCTTGCTCGGCAAGTTCAGCAATCCAGCCTGTCAATCATCGGCAGACTCGGGCGCACGCACCCCTCTAGAAAGTCGGGCGTGCTGGAACACGTCAGCCGTGGAAGTCGACGACTTACTCTCTCTCTTTGAAGTGCTGTGATCTGATTGCTGGGCGGGCCGTTCTGTCAGCGGTGGAGGAGATTCCAACAGCCACCAATTAAGACTAATTAACGTAATTGGCTTTCTTAGAACAGCAGAATTCCACGCGGAGTGTTTCACGTCCTCGTCCTCTGTCCAAAGAGTTATATTCTTTCCATTCGGAGCACGAAAGAATTAGAATTCTCACTGCCGGGAATGGGATACAGCAAAGGAGAAACTTATACCCGGCTAGGAACGTTTAATTTACAATAAACGTTGTAATTTCCAAAGTAAACACTGATTGGCTGGGCGTACAAAGATTTTGGTATGCGATACGCGGCACGGCGCACCGAATTGTTTCGCTTTCATCGCGAAAATCATGCATTCGATCGAGTCAAAGGGTTTCTCTGTTCCAAGCATCGGCCAACAATGAACTGCTAATCACCGCGGCAGGAGTTATAGCGTGAAGATTAGTGCGCGCGATTCCATTAACGGACTTCAATCGAGCATACTTTCGAGCCGCTCCGATCCGCTTCGACAGTGTGATGTGGCGGCATCGATCACTCCCGGTACACCCCTCGAAACACGTTCACCCCCCTAAGCGTTCCGCGAGATCCGACGCGACAACCCGCGGCGCGGGAAAACGCGGTGCCGGATGAAAATTAATGCAGCGCAGTTCGTCTGCATAATTAATTTACAATCGGCCAGGCACGGCCCGGCCATCGACGTTATTTCAAACACGGCTGATTACTCTGCAAAATTGACCGCAAATTTCAATTATTTCGCGATCAGCCCCGTACGCAACGCCGGATTATCCGTCCTGGCGGCCGCTATCTGCGCATTAACGCAATTACGGTGCTCGAGGCGGCTGTGCACGCACGTCCGCGACGAACGGCGTCGTTTTTCCACCGACTGAACCTCACCCACGTGCGCGCTGGCCACTTTGGACCGGCACCGGCAGCGAATGAGATTTTCGATCTGCTCGTAAATCGCGAGCAAACGCGAGCAGCGCGGGGATCGCGAGTAGCGCGAGTAGAGCGACACGCCTAACCGCGGTTACACCGCCACCCTCTGTGCCCACCTGATTATCTTTATTACTGGCGGATGTTGCGTGCAAAGCGCGTTCATCCGACCCGATACACCGTTAACATTTGTCTGGATATATGAAATGCTTGTATGGAAATCGCAGCCCCTACCTCGGGGATAGCTCCTGATTAACGTTAGTTTGCTGTTTCTGCTGGCGTCCTGCGTTCAGCCTCGCTGCAAATCGACTACACGACCCCCGGTATCGCGGTTATTAATGGGTTAATCGTAATGGAAGAAATAACACCGCCGTGCAAATTAGGTGGCTACACTTGGAAACACGTTTACTGCCACTGTCGAGGCCCTGATAGCACCTACCCCTGCTCGTACGTACCTACGTTCCGCCACGAATTCTCATAAAGTCGTAAAGTCATAAAGTCATCAAGGAGGACGCGGGTTGGCGCGGCGGGGCGTCTAAAATCACTTGTCTTGATAACGCAAACCGAGTTAGCACATTCTTGCCGCGCGCTGGCTGACGTTAATTCCGAAATGCATTTAACGGCGTGACAGCGAGTAGGCGGAAATGGGGGACGGAGGAAAGTAGAACGAGACTTTTTCTGTTTCAGGCGAGCATCCAGCGGCCATGCAACACGGCGGAAGTTGTGGCGTCACGCCCACCATCCTGCTGGCCACCGTAACTCTGTTAATCGCGAACCTGCTAAGGTGAGCAGTCTCGTTGTGAACGGCGCGACTTGGGAAACAGAGGGGGTCGTTAGAGTGAAACGCCACTGCAAAGGGAACGCGTTCCCTTTCGTTGACGAACTCTGCGGATCCGGTGGAAATGCCGGGTGAAATAAAAAAAACACACGCAAACGCGTAAGCACGTGCGCGCGCTCGAGCGCGCGCGGCCGCGTGTGCATGGCTATCGAGCCGGATAAATCAATCTGATTCGCGTTGCAGCGCGGCTGGTGGTGATCGCGCACCGTGAAATCGCCGGCGATTTAAATAGAAAAAAGGATCAGGCGTGGACAAAGTGCAGTGGATCGAGTTGTGTGTGGAAAGGACGCGGTGACGCGGTGACGCGGTGAAGCGGAAATGGAGCACGATCTTTCACACGTACGTTTTTACCGCAATTTTTCCCCCCATCGCCCATCAACTGTTCCCCTCTGGTTCTTCGGAATTCTCCTTTTCTGGCGCGCTCACCGACGCGGCGCGGCGCGCAACCGATTCTCAGTGCGAAGCGTCTGTTTGGTGATCTCTGGGAACTCGGATCTTGTGCACGCTCTCAGGACTCGCGAAACGCGCGTGTCCAGCTAGCTGAGCGACCCTCATCGTCGCTTCAGAACTTGGAGAAATCAACGACGCCGACGGATACCGTCGATTTCAAGGGTTCGCAATCCAGATAGTCGATATTTACTATTGAACGGTGTCATATATATAGGTAGCGCAACGTTTTCTGTACATAAAGGATGATACGGTTGTTCGGATGATACGATTCGTCGCGGCCTCGTTTGTACAGTACCACACGTCCGAGGATTACGATAGATCGTGGATCGTTGGATCTGGGCAACGTTTGTAAATAAAGCTCGCGCGAGAAAAAACGAGAAACCTTCCAGTGTCCAGTTGATTTTCACGAGTGTGTCTATCTAAAAAACGGAATTCTTCCCCGTGGATGTTGATTTACGAAAGCCCGCCGCGTGATTCGCCGATTCAATTGTTCAGTGTTTGCCCAGATCTGACTGCCCGACCTGTGCTCCAATCGGGATCATTGTAATTCCGAGATGGCTAACGTGCTCGGCAGAAAGGACTTGTCTTTTCGAAAAAAAATTACCCACGATTGTTTTTCATTCGTTTTTGGGAACGATAACAGGGACGATAACACTGTTCGTTCTCGATATGTTTCTGTTTGTTTGACGGGGCATGAGGAATAACGATCCACCTAATTGAAATGCTTCGATCTATGTTTCCCTTTTGGACGGTTCTTCCCCTCTTGACACTCTTTCGCGCGGAATATTCTTGGCTTATCGTTTAACGTCTAATCAAAATGCAATCACATTCGATACCTTGTAAGAATTTACGAGTTCTATGAACGCGATTTAAGCATAGGGCCCGTGTATAGATAAGAGTAATGTAAATGTAGATTTAAGCACGTTGGTAATAGGCATCATTTGTTGTTTATTTGAGAAAAAGAATGTTCTGCTGTTGTTCGGAAAGTGTAATTCAAAAGAATTCGTGGCGTATCAACGGGTAAGTGTATAAATCTGATGTGAAAGGTGTATGTCGAGTCGCCCAACGAAAGTGCGCTTAAAAAGGCGACGTACATACATATATGGATAATATAAATCTCGTTGTTTCTGGAACTCCTTTTTATTTCGTAGCGTATTTCTGCGTCGAAACTCTTTCTAACTGCAAACTGTTTGTGTCGCTCTGCCATTGCTCCGAGAGCTAAAGAAATTACTTGCCGAAACGGTGCTATGATATTTGGTTGTTTTCTCCTAGTCAGGACAGAGATCCGTTTCTTTTCCCACGAATCAGCATCCCTAGATGTTTATCGCGACGTAAAGACACACGATAGTAGTCACTTAATTAATTAAGTAGATTTATTACGGTGTAACGTTATGGAGTAAACGATATCATAACGGTTAGTGCGTTAAGGTGCGACTTACCTTAGGTCTAAATAGATTTTTTATAATGTTGTACCATGGAAGAAACTAGGATTCACGGTGTAAAACAGACTGCCAGGATACGTTCGCGGTGTTACGTTTCGACGGAGTGCGGATATGGACACGGCGGAGGAGGTTCGCGATATTATTCCTTCTTGTATAGTTTATACGGTAATTTATGTCGTTGTGAAAGGACAATATTTTGGAGTTGACGCGTGAGGGTGGCGAAGACTTAAAACGGTGACGCACGTTAGGCGAATTAATCGATGCGTACTGTGACAAGTATTCACGGGGCATGAGACAAAGAGGAGGAACGTATGAGCCATTATCGTCGTTTAATCGGGGCAGTTTGAATGTTGACGCGTGATATTCGGAGAACTCGACGGTCCGAGATGAACGTTAATCGATTTAATAATGTTGGAATAAGAGAGACGTTGTCGGTGAAATTTCATTCGATTTTACGATCGTCGTAAACAATTTTCCCGATCCTTGGCGTCTCGTTCCTTTGGAATGGCTATGTTCGGTTGATCTGGACTCGATGTAACATAGATACTCGTATCGCGATGTCGACGGTCCGAGATATCCACCTCAAGATATCAGCTCGGAACGCGCGCCCGCGTTTAATCGCTAATCAAACAGAAAAATATCGAGAAAAAGTTACACACGTTAGATAATCGGTATCCGCGACTCGCATTATTTAAGGAATGTTGGTTGCACATTCATATGTAAGCCTAGATCGCATTGTACATAAAATTCATAATCGATAATGTATCACGTTATAGAGAAACGTCGTCATGAATCAAAACGATACAAGTGAAACTGGCGAGACGAGGCGAGTACGGAATATTATACTGTAAAAATATTCATCGACGTGAGTACTGTTTCAATAAATGTAATGATGATATAAAATCGACGCCTAGTTTCTTCTTCCCGCGGCGATGTTTCTTTCTATTCCCTCTTATTTCACAATTACGCGAATTAGCCGAGTGCGAGTGCAATGTTCCACCGGCGCCAATTTCTCCGCTGCAACTACGGAAACGTGCTCGTTGTTTGCGCAACGATTGTGCTCCAAACATTGCGGAAGCAGCATCGACCATTTAAAAAAGTGATGGATGGGGAGTAGGCACACCTACGGCTGCCTACGCTAAAAATTCCAACGAGATTCTGATCCGAAAATTCGACCGGATGATTTATCATCACCAGCAGTAACGCGACCGCAAGAAGTATCGCTTAATCTCGCAAATGTCAAATTCTCCTTGGAAGATTTTCAGATTCAATCTCTCAAGCCTCCGTTTGGCGCGAGAAAAAAAAAAGAAATACCCGGATAATACGCTTACGACAAAGCGCCATTACGTCATATTTCCCCAGACACCGGAGTAATCAATTTCGTCCGTCGCCGAAAAACAATCGACCGGCCCCCGAAGTGTCTCTCGACATCATCAGCAGGCTGAGCACCGACATCCGGCTCCCGGGTACTTCAGGATTCGATACAATCATTCGCCACGATTCTGTCTAACCCACCGAGTTGACAAAAAACGAGGAATCGTACGGAGAGTACCCTTTCAAACCTCCACTCCTTTCTATCGAAACTCGCCTCTCTGTCTTCCACCCACCCCGCTCTGTGCCGGCTGTGTCCCTCGGTGCCTTTCTCATCCCCTTTCCTTTGCGATTTCTTTCCCCAGCTTCAGATGGCCATGAGATAGTTGCGAGTGCACCACCTCTTCTCGAAAGTCCTTCGGCAACGGCTGGACCAACTCGTTCATTAATTGTGACAGGGGCAAAGCTGGAAACAGTCGTGTCCGCGCAACGGATCCCCCCAAAACCCGAAAGCTTATCCCGCCCCGCCGCGCCCTCAGTTTTCCATTCGAGGGTGTATGTGAACGTGCTTCCCCCGCCCCTCGGGCAATTTCCACGCGTGAAGCTGTACATTCACAGACACGAAGTGAACACGCTCGCTTGCGCACGACTGCACACAGGCCAGCGAACGAGGAAATGAAAAAAAAAACACGGGAGAAATTGTTGGACACGGGTGGGAGGATCAATTTTACATATCTGGCCTGGCCAGGTTTTTTGGTACATGTATCGCCGAGTGTCGTATGCAACCTGTCGTCTTTTAATAGCTGCACGGCTGACGAAACTTTTCAACACTGTTTCGAACGATTTTGCGGTCGCTAATCTCTCGAGATTGCACGCCGCGGCGAACGTTCAACAAACTATTCAACAGGACACATCGCCACTGAAAATGGACGGTTTTCTACGCACTAGTATCCGTTGTTTCGCAAGTCCAAGCACGCTCCGAAAGTCACACACAATTGCTACGAAAATGCGTGCCGTGTATGCATATACCTCTGCAGTTGTGCAATAGAATTTGCCAGCTACAATTGTGAGAATTTGCGATTCTTTCTGTTTAACAGAAAGGCTTTACTCGATTGATTTCTTGAAATATTAAACGTGCACAGGTTAAGGGGGAGATAAGTGGGTTAAGTGTGACGGGCCATTGGTCATTCTGTATAAGCCGATGCCAAAGGGTTACACAGAAGAGATTGCAGGCTACGACTGATAAAATATCAGCCGTCCATCCAGTCCTGTTTGCCGATATTTTACCGGTTTAATTGTTTTTCGATAGTCGAGAGCAATTCCGGCTTTTCACGTGCGATTGGTAGGGAGAGCGAAAAAGGGGTGGCAGAGGTGCAAGCGTTTCGAATCTCGCCATTCGTTACAGCGAAACTGAATCGCGAATTAACGGGTCAAGATGGCGTATTCATTTCAATTAATTCATTGTCAATGTAATTCTCTTTTTTTTTCGAGGACAAATCAGGTTCTGAGTTTTAATAATCTAACGAGTTTTCTAAAGAGGAGATGTGATGTGCTGTACGCGTTCCAATATTTTCTTTAGAAAAATCAAAAAGGCGTGTGCTCGATAGGATTTCAAAAAATTCAAAGCAAGAATTCAATTATTGACGAAAATAAATGCAAACTGTAGTACGGTGGATTACTTTGGTAGATTGAATTTTTTTAGAAATCGCATCACTTGGCAAAATTCGGCAACGGGTGGTGGCTTTCAGTCGATCCTGTTTTTCGCAGCTATTCGCGCAAATGGATGGACACATCGAGCTGAAGAGTGTGGAGAAGCTGCGGGGCAGAGGGGTCTATTTGTTTGGCACTGTTTATTCGTTACAGCGAAATTGAATCGCGCGCCAACAAAGCAAGATTACAAACACTTTTTACAGGGAACACAACCCTCCTTGCTCGTTTGCCGGGTAACAAGGTAAACGACGATGAAAATTGACCGTCATTTCCCAATTGAAACGTTTCATTCGTTGAATTCAAAGAAAATTCATGCCAGTATTTTCGGCATATACCTGTGTGTTCGATTTGACCTCTCTCATAAAAGCTGGTTGCACATTTGCAACGAACGCAACGAAACTTCGTCAGCTCATACAAAACCAAATTCAACACGACTTTCCTTTATACCATTTTTCCGCAGGACCCACAGTGGGGAAATTTTGCAATTTTCTGGCCAAAACCAAAAAAAGAAATTTTTGAATTTGACAAAATAAATGCAAATGTCAATTGAAGAATTAATACGAGGATCAAATGCCTCCAATTTTACTGTTAAATGTTTTAATACGAAGCTTGTGTAGACTCTCAAATATGGATGTTCATGTGAGGTTAGAACGATTGCAAAAGAATTAATCTAGATTTTCGAGCTACTTCAAACGTTTATATTGCATTATCCAAAATTCCGAAAATAATTTGAAAGGTTGGATTGAATTCCTGATGGTGCGTAAGATATCCTTTTGTCCTCAACATAATTATGTTCCGATTTTTAATACGCAATTTATATAATTTTTAAACTAGTGTTTTAGAAATAACCTTTTCATATAAGAATTAATTTTCATTGTATAGTTTGTGCGGCACTTCGCCTCTAGGTCATTTAAGCTAACACTTCACAATCGACACCTTATAGCTCACAATTCGCACATCACCGTTTGTATATCGCACTTCACTGCGTATAAGTATTCGCACATCATACTTCGCACGTCACACATTACACAGTACATTTCAGACTACTTAGACACTGCTTTCAACTTAGGGACTGGACTTCTTGCGATCGTGCGCAATATGGTAAGTATTCACGTAAGTGTGCAGAAAATTATTCACGCAAGTGCTCAGGTAAGTGTTCAGATAAATATTCAGATAAGTTATTCGGCGCCTTACGAAAACGCAGTGAAGTTGTAAATCCCAATTTTGTTTCAACAATATGGCAACTTGTGCGTTTTCGTGAGAATCGTGATTCCAATATTCGGCTTTAACCCTTTTAGTGCCGGGAGCCGATATATCGGCTCCAGCTGTACTTGCGAAAAGTGCCAGAGCCGATATATCGGCTCGCGCCTTGTAGCGGTTTACTTCGGCCGGTTTTTTTCGCATAGGCACCTCTATTTCGCCCGGCACTAAAAGGGTTAATGATGTTTGATGTGCAAACTTCACCATTCACACATCACACTACACAGAATAACACTTCACATATCACATTTAACAATTTGTACTACTTAAGCACTGATTTCAACTTTGGCTGTAGTCGTCTTAGGATTGTGTTCAATATGGTATGTATTCAGGTAAGTATTCATATATGTTGTTCCGCTTCCCGCGAAGCCAACTTGCAACTTTGTTGCAGGTGCAACGTAAAGATCTGCCTCTCTCGCAGATGCAAGAATCGCACAATCAATTTCAGAACACCCCGTTTTTGAAGTGCCGCACCTGGAAGAAAGGCAATTTTTGCTGCTGCACCTGCAAGAGAAGCAAATTTTTCGAATTTCACCACTCTTGCAACTGCAAGGGAAGTTAAATTTCTTATTACAACTTCGTTATGCATTATATTCGTTTGCAAATTTGTCTGGCTTCGTGTGTGAGACATGTGGTATAGTGTTGTGTATCGTCTATTGTAGTGAAGAAATAATGTGTATCTGAGATGTAAGAGTAGTGTGGGAATGTTGTAGGAAGTAGGTAGGCAAAAAGTATGAAAATGAAGTTGATGTTCTTCTTGGTGGACTCGCCCGATCTAGCTGATGTTTAATTTGAGCAAGAATGAACGGGGGGAAAAGTGGAAGATACGCGAAATTTATTACTGGTGGACGATGCCGCTAACGAATGTGTCCCGCAGGAGCAGCACGGCTGGACAATGCAGTTTTCCAATTTTCACCCTGCACCACCTCCTACCCCCTCGGAACCATCCGAGCCTCCGTTCGACCTCTCCGGTCTACCTAGTCCTCCACCTTCACCCTTTATCATCCATAACTCGAACAATCATAAAGCATGTTGATTCACGACCCGTCGTAAATTTAGTGTTATTTTATTCTTGCCCCGGTATCGTTTAAACGGCTACCTCAAACCGTTTCAAGTGCGATATTATATTTTCAACTCTCGTGTTTCGAATCACTGATGTTTCATCCATGCCCCATTTTGGGCGTTGCAAAACTTTCATTCTACTATATAAAACCACTACCAGCTGTTTGAAACGCACCCCAGTATTGAATCTAACAGTGAAATATCGATAATTAACGGCGATGCGATAAACAGGGGTGTTGCATCGCATCGCGTTACCGTTGCACCGGGCCACGCGATGCGCTGGGATTGAAACCAGCCGCGGTGCAATTAATTATTACGGGCCATTATTTAACTTTGACCGAGTTAAATCCGAAAGAATTCCGCTCGACTCAGCGATTAATTTAGAAGACCGCCCCTCCTCACGCCCAGTTTTCCCGCGCCGGAGCCTCGAGCAATTTTATGTGAGATCCGACTTTGGAGTTTTCGGAATTTATAAATGAAAATTCACCGGAACCTCGATCCACCCTTTTCCGCCACGAAATTGGCTGGTTCCCCGAGAATTTTATATTCAGGACATTACTGCGTGCTGAATTATTTTTCAAGTTCGGACAGCGCCGCTAGTAACTGCAGCCGAAGTAGCGACACGATGGTAGTGGTAGTGCTGGTGACTGCTTCCGCTCGAAAGCCTTGTCATCCCGGTTCAACCACCCTCCGGACCTTCCAAATACCATTTCAACCTCTGCTGTGTCCGTTTCGCGAAAGACGATTCCAGAACTTTTCGCCTGACTTGGGCAAATTCGGCTTTTAATGTTCTGCTTTCGAATCGCCAGCATTCTCGTTATTATCTGCTTACCTGTGGCAATTTTTAAACAGGATTATTCCAATTCATTCTCCATCGGGTTGTTACAATGAAACATACGTCGTGTTCTTTCAATACTTTTATTTATAAATATCGTACAAAGTGTATCGTAGGGGAGAGTGGGGTAATCGCGAACGCGATGGTTACGGTGTTTTAATAAATAAAAACTAATGTTCCCTTTCCACTAGCTAATAGTTTAGATCTTTTTCACTATAAAGTTGATTTTTATTATAATTTTTCAAAAAACCGTCACGGTACTTTATAGATGAATAGTTTAAGTATGTTTGGAAATAATAAACAAATTCATTTAGCACACCGCTTTCGTTTTGTTTGCTTTTTGGCTTAGGTGTTCGCAATTACCCCACTCTCTCCTACCAGTGTTTGAACATTCCAGACTATCGTGTCTTCGCGCGATTCGATTAAATATGTACTTACCTAGGTATACGAAGGTGCGAAGTAATGTCTAACATACGGCTAAACTCGTTCGCCCTGGTTCCAAAAAGTGCATTAATCTACTTAAAATATCATAAGAATAAATATCTATTATTCTAAAACTGGCAGGAATTGTGCGCTTATCGTAATCATCGTTTCTTTAATAAATACGCCTAGAACCAGTGACGATAACTGCAAATTACACTTGCATTATTTACAAGCCTGGGGCGTGAACGCGAGGCCGCGGAAATGCTCGTTTCCACCAGCCACACGGATAAAGTTATGAATTAAAAATTTCATTAGTGCCGTTCCTCGGCGCGCGTGGAAGATGCATCGGCAGGGCTAAGATACAGGATATCAAATTACTTTCACGTCCTTTGACGCTGCTCGGCCACTTTAATCCCATTCACTTCAAGAGAGACCCTTCAAAGAATCGTTCTGAATCGCAACGGCCGGGCCCGGCGTATTGAAAGGGACGTACCATCGCGTTGGGATCGAGCGCAGTACATATCGCGGGTCACTTACTGAATTATTTACGCAACAAGTAACTCATTTCTGCCACTTTTCCGACCAATTGCCTTTCAATTACCTTCTTGCTCACTCCCTTCCGCACTGCTCACTTCAGCATTCATTAATAATTCTCCACGGAGAATCTTTTCATTCGTGTGTTTGTGAAAGGGGGACTCGTAAGAGTGATTTCGCATCAACTCGTTCTCGTTTTAACAAGGATGAAAGGATATTACTTTTAACGTTACTGTTCGTAATACTCAGCAGCTCACCTTTGTATCTAGGTATGCGCCTCCCAAATGTGTCTTAATCTACAATTCAAGTGAAACACCGTGTTCCGCGGCAGGTTAGGTTGCGCAGACGGTCGTTACCCTGCTATCAATAATTCCTAGGTATCTAGCTTAGGATCTAGTTGTCTAGGTGTCCTTGGTCGATTTCGTAGGTACTTTCCTCCCCCGTTTCGTCGGGAGACAGGGAAGCACGCGTGAAATACTGTGTCGGGGTGTGGCACTATTGCAGGAAAGTTTGGCTGTTTCGTGCGAGTATTAGAAACCACGAGAACGGAAGTAGAAGCCCGGGCCAGTGGCTGACGTCACATCCGGAAGAGACGTATCCGGCGTCACGTTGCATGGCTTCCGTACGTTCTCCTAAAACAGAAATAAAACTCTGTGTGAGTTTCACGGAGTGCGGCTCGACGGCGGCGTCTCTCGCGGCAACAAGCGTCGATTTATTAACACGCACACGCGTAACTCGCTATCCCGCGCCACGATTCTATGGAAAGAAGAGAAAGCGCGACGGTGTTCGCGAAAGAATAATTGAACTACCGACTCGTAAATCAATGTCTCGCAGAGACTGTCGGATTATAGGTTTTTCTGCGTCGTGGAGCTTAGCGTGGGAGGGAGAGGGTCTTCATTAATTACCATGCTCTTTAGTGTGGGACCGACAGACTCGGATACCTTTTTATTCCAACAAGCGCGGCAAATACTTATTTACGGATGCTGTCAGTTTCTGTACCACCTTTGATTCAGTGCGCCAACTTCTGTAAAAAGGAACTGAATAATTTTCCACCGTGGCGCGAAGAAAAATCCCATCCGGTACTATGGAATTTCGAAGCAGAGAGATTTGTTGGCACGCAATTTAAACATGTCCCACCTGCTCTGACTTCGCAATGCGCAATGAAGATATTACGCGCTCAACGTAAATGTAAAGAACGTGCTATGAGCAGATGGCACCGCCAGCGTCGAGACACGTGTAACCGTACTCAGCTGTGCTTACAGCAAGTCACTTGACGTTGCCAAAATCTATTTCGCAAGACGTCGAGCCATGTGCGTGGAAGATTCCCGCGGTTTAACCCCGTTGGTATTGTAATAAATTGCTTGAGAAATGCCTCGAGCCAGTCCTTTGCACCCTTACGTCTCAGGTAGGAGGAATATAAAAATTCAAAAGCGACGTTTCCGATTCATCACGAGCGGAGATATTTATTTTAGGAACGTGTTACACGGTAACACAATATTCTCGCAATTTCTAAGTGAATCTAGAATGCGCGTTTGTTCAGATCGAAGGATGCCCGAGCTTCCTGTCATCGAGGATTCATTTCTAAATCGAGAGGATTTTTCTTCCCACGGATGCGGAAGCTGTCAAAAGATAGACGCATTCGCACATTTATAGAGAGAAATGTTATACACCTATGTGGTATTGACATGTTTCGGCGAGCTGTCGATGTTCGATACTGAAAGTGATTAAAGTTGTTAACGATGTTGGAAGCCTCGATCGTTGGCTGTTTGTTGCTCAGAGTGCCAGAGGTGCTTTACGGCCAGCAACGCGAATGAAACCTTGAGTTTTTAAAACTACCTACCACTAACAGGTACTTTATTTTCCGAAATTGCTTTTTCAACGATTTCCTGTCTGATTACGCAGCCCTGATCCCCTACTAGCGGAAATACAAGCAATTGGCGAAAGAGGAACGGCCTTGCGTCAGTCTATGTACATTAGGAAGCACTAAATTTCTTCCTTCCCAATCTCTTCTTCTTTTTTTCACTTTTCCCGGGAAACCGGTAGCTACATACTTTGGCTTTATGCTCGATCCACGGGCTCGTCACCAGGGAAATTCACCGGTTTCTCTTGTAATTATGCCTTCATATTCTCCGACCGAATAAGCGTAAAACTTTCCCAAGCTGCTGCTTTTAAAACTTTAAATTACGAGACATCTCGTCGATCGCGTAATTACGAACATTGTCGCTTAATTAAATGTAATCCAAGGTTCGCGTAATGAAAGTGCCATTTAAGATTTACAAATGTGACATTTGTAAATCCCTGTAACCGACCCTCTTCGATCGCGCCACAGAGTTCCATCCCTATTGGAAAATGCTGGCGAACGTTAGCCTATACGCGTGAAGAGGGCGCGTGAAATTCGCCTCGATAATAGGGGTGAGCTGGCACGGGAGCGAAACGGGAGCGATCTAAATCTTTGCCAAGGCGATTTGGTTCACGGTCGATGGACTGTACGAGGCATCAGAGCCTATCGCTTGCGGTTTACAGAATTTCCTCGGTATTCGAGGAGTCTGTTCCTACTTGGTGGCCGTGGCCAGAAGATCACGACGGATTCCGGACATCAGTGCACGATCGGCTTCCGTCCTTTGTCCAGGATAGGTATCAAGGGTAGTTAATTGGCTGCCGGGATAGGGCACGGTCAATTGACCGTTTAATTAGAGTGGCAGGGCATCGACGGATTTTCGGTTGGCGTTGCTTGGCATTAATCGGTGATCACCCTGCTGGAGCCTCGAGTATTCGTCAATCTGATCGGCCCAGGCAAACAGGGTGGCTTGTAATTTTAAAGTAATCTTCTGAAATACCGATTATAATATCTAAGGGAATTTTTGTTAAACATAGATGTCAGCAATCACACACCCTAAGCGTAGGTATACAGTTAATGCGAAGGATTAACAGTTTAACGAACGTTCCATTATGCCTCGAAATGAAATCTTTGCGTGACGTTACATTCAGCGGTGAAATAAAACGTCCAGACGTCACCGTAATAAGTTTCGACATTATTTTCTGTCGGACGCGACGGGTACCCGGTGCAGCAATGTGTCAGCACCTGGGCCTAGAAATTCATGGGGAGTTTCGAGATTTTTAAATATATATGTGCCACCGTCGCGTCCAGTGGGAAGCAGTGCTGAAGTTCACAGGGAGTTTAACACCTAACGACTCCCCAAGCCACCGTTTATATGGCTTCAAATTTCATTTCTTACCCTCTCTTTTTCTCTTTGCCCATTTCTTCTTGGCCTCTCGCGTTTAAACGTATAAACCCGACTTTCCCCGCTATTATTAAATTTCCCATCCGAAATATCCGTGCGAATTGGAGCCAGAGAATTCACTCTATTCCTCTTTGTCCGTGGTGTTATTAAAAAATTCACGAGGCAACTAGCACGGAACGTGTACTAACGATTTCTACTACGGATCGCATTTATTGTATTGGATTTATCGGGATCCAGGTTGAATGGGGTTGTCCTGTGATCCGAAACGAATCAACTATCGCAGGGCGAGTGATCCGGAAAGTACACGTAGACAGAGCAGCCCGATAAAACGAATTAAATTCTGCCATCTGAAATTTCAAGCCCGCGGCATGCTGGGTCTCTCCCGCGCGAACCCTGCCATCGAATACCCTTCGGTGGAAAGTATTTGCCTAGATTCGAATATCGATCCCTTTTAATGACTCCCAAAGCATTTCCGAACTGCGACCAAGTGGCACTCGAAGAAAGATCGACTTTCGAAACGCGTGGGACAGGGGACAATTTCCAAGGGCTCCTACGGGAAAGTAGACGGACTGGAGTGCCACTCGCCCAACTTTCCGGGCTTGTAGATGGGATTCGTGAGTCCGGGGGTAGTCGTAACGCAAACTCTTCTCCGCGATAACACAGGCAACAAGGAAGCTTTCTTGTTAACGCATCGATCCGTTTCAATCTCAGATTCCGGAATCTTCTTAATAGAGCTGCTCGACAAGCCGCGATAATCAGGAAAACGTGGGATGTATTTGTTCTAGAACGACCCAGTCGGTCAAACGTCATTATCGTTCTCCCCGACAATCGTTCGAAAGAATAGCAATTAATAACTTGGGAACGGTGCTGCGCAGTCTATAGCTCGTGCTGACAACAGAACGATGAAATAAGCGCCTGGCTCGGCGAACAGAAAAAGAGCAACGAGAATGATCGTGGTCCAATTAGCGACGGTAATGGTAGGTAATGGTTGTACGATAATTCACAGCGAATAAAGCTCTCTCCCTAGGGATCGTTCAAACGCCACGGATAGCTCCGGTCGGCCTTAATAATTTTCTTTAATCACTGCGTTCTATATTTAATTCGTAGCGTCTGATAGCACCGGCGTTGATCTACAGTTCTTGGGTAAGCTCGGTAGGCTAGCTTAGCGGGGCACTTATGGCTGATTTATACGATCCATTACCACTACCAGTGACCCAGTAAGGCTGCCCGCCAACCTCGCTGAACCAGATCATCGGAGCTTTTAAGGCTGATTCGCAAGGGCCGCCAGCAGTGGCCTTAAACTGTCCTCGACTCGAAGGCTTATTAGGGTCAACGATGAGATTCCGTTGGTGCTCTCTCACAGCCATATCAATAATTCGTAATACAAACCTGGAGGGAGCACGCCAGTTCACGCTGCCTCCCCTAAACAAACCGTAACTCATCTTCGTATCGCGTTAACGCAAGTGCATCCGCTACCGAGTGCACGTGGTTACCGAACGAATCTGGGAGGAACTGCGATTCGTTACATTGCGAGTTACATTCGTATAGGGACAGCGATGGAAATTCTTTCGCGCAGCAGTTTCAAAGGGCGCCGTAAAGCGCAAGCACTGTTTTAACTCGTGTTTCCGCGTCATTACGGCCGGAGACTTGCTCGACCGAATCGTTGGCCAAATTTTTCCACGGACAAACTACCCAACTCGTAATCCGAACACAACAGCGCTAAAAGCTTCCCGACGCGGCCTTTGATAGCACACGCTGAACACGGGCCAAATATTAAAATCTCCGCGGCGAAACAGCTTGAAAGAGCTGGGGTTCGCGTGCGCTTAAAAACAGATTCCGGAAGATTACCCCGGAAATTCTGGAATTCGGCATTGCCGGCGTCGAAGGTCCTTAAAAAATTCAAAGCGAGAGCACTCCAAGGCAGAGAGAGAGAGGGAGAGAGGGTGAGGAGGGGCGTTTGATCCGAGATAGCGAAATGAAAAGAAGACACGAGGGAGAAGGAGACATGGTTGAAGGAAGGGAAAAAAGTTTGGACGGGAGGCTCGAGCGCCCTTCGAGCGGAGTCGGTATAAGGATATCGAGGATGAGACTCGAGACGAGAAGCACGAAGGACACTCCGGTGATGTGCAATTAGGAAAATTGAATTCCGGCGTAATTAACTTCCTTAATTAATAGATTCGCGGAATTGTATCTTTAATCTGGCCGCTGGAAGTGCTCCTGGCAGCTTCTGTCACCGAGGGGAGAAGAGAGTCTACGCCTTCGGAGGCTTGCTTGGCAATCGGCGAAGAGCACGGAGAGCGCGAGGCAGCGCGAACCGAAAGATGAAGCCAGAGGAGCTGCGAGAGAACCGAGGGAAGCAGGCCAACGGGGATGAGGATGGGATAAGACAGGATTGTTGCAGGAGGTGGTGGCGGCGGCGACGACTGCGAGAACCGAGGGGTTGGGAAGTCGCTGTAAGTTTTGATATATGCGCGACGTTATTTACGATCGCATAAGAATTAGCTCAGACAGCAAGCCGTCCCGCTCGCGCAAAAAGCCGACTTTGCGCCGCGGACTGGCACTGTACTCCACTGCTTTTTTGCCCATTCGCTTCCTCAAAAGTCGTTAAATCTCGCCTCGTATTCGACGAATCAGCCAAATGTGCGCTTCTTACCCGGCACTGTATCGATGGCAGTTCGGTCGACGCTAATTCTCCTCGTGTAATATCAATTCCTAATGGAAATGTCGCTTCCCCCTCTGGAGAGGAAACCAGGGTGACAGTGTTCCGTCGCCGATCCCTTACGTTTCCTTTTCCCGAGGCAGAATTGTCAACGAATCGTACCAGCAGCCGCGTGAAAAATTACCAGGGATCGCTTTCGGTGGTCGATGCTCGTCAGAAACCCGTTGAAAGTCATTTTTCTCCGCGCCTTTTACGGACATCAGCGATTAATTAATCACGGGACGTCGATTTTGTTCAAGCAGAGGATCGATTAATAAAACCGACCGAGCCGTTCGTTATTTAAGACGATCGATTCACCAGCTCCTAGCTATACCCGGTGATTTTCGAGCTCGAGCAATTTCGTCGGTCATGTTTACACGATACGCGATCCATGTAGGTTAGTGTGTTGCTCATAAAAATCGCCTCGACAGCCGCCTTTAATCCCATCCAGATCGAAACGCCCCCGCAGTCGCGATAAAATGCGTAAATTCGCAATCTGCAGTACGGCGGAACGGCTCCCCAAACTTCTGATTTATCGTTCTGGTAAACGCTTCTGAGCGTGCATATGTAACTCCGCTGTTCTCCAATGCGCGGAAAGCATTAGAGGAAAAATTCGGCGCTTCTAGCATCTTACTGGTGTTTCTTCGTTTAAATTGCGGGTGAGAAATAGAAGCTAGCTTTGCGATTGTTTAATAATTCCATTTGAACCGCTACCGTCCGATGCTCAGAATTTATCCGCCCATAGGATTGGGTGAGTGTTTCATTGCAACGCGCAGTTTACACGGTATTTATGGCGATATTTACGGGGATATTTGCGTCCGCGTAAGCTCGTAAAAATCATCTCGACGTCGAAGCAGGGTGACGGTTGCGTTTAATTCCGGTCGAGCGGTAATTCTTTTGGAAGCAGCTACTCGACCATACCCATAAACCTGCGTAAATTCGCAATTTGGAAAACCGTGCGGAGAATTGCCGAAACACTGATTTATCAGGGCGATCGATAACTCTGCAACACGGGCTACGCGGAGGCGCGAAATGTTGCTCGCCGGATATAACCAGCGACGATTCCCGTCCGTTTCATCGCCCGGTCAACCAAGTTATCCGAAATTTGAGGTTTCAGAGTGGAAAATGGCCCATCAGCTAGCCCAGTTTTTTTAGCGTCCGGTCATTCGTCACGTAGGTAGATACCACGTTCCATCGATGGCTCCGAGTTCACAGAGAGGCATCTTACACTCGATACCCCCAACGTTTCTTGGCGGGGACAAATCACGAGGGGGAATAGGGGCGTGGGGGCGGATGCCCGAGCGGCCTCTATAGACCGCGTAAATTCGCAATCTGTGAAACTACGAAACGAGTTGGCAGAGTTGTGATTTATCACGCGTTTCGCTACAACCGTACACGGGACAAGAGAAAAGGAATAGGGTAGCGAGTGTACGTGTATGTGTGTATACGCGTGCATCGAGGCTCGGTGGGCGTAGCTGGGCGTCGGTCGCCCGAGAAAAATGCGACATCGTGCGTCCCGCCGGTTCCTCGCAATAACTTCCGAAGGAAAATTCACGATAATAGAGACTACTGCCTGTGAATTCCGCATGCAAGTGTGCTTACGGCTCTCCTCTTCAACCCTCAACCCTCTACCCCTTTTCCCTTTCTTTTCCCCCGCCTGACACCAACTTCTCCACCCTCCTTCTTCCCTCCTTTCTTTCTCTATTTCTCATGCGGACACATGCACGGCCACCCCTTTTCCTCGGCATTTTCTCTCTTTCCTGCGACCCCAAACGACGTCCGCGGCGAACCGAGGGGCTGAGCTAGACAAATAGTTCCGCTGTGAAATACCGCCGCCTCCTTAAAACTTTAAAGTGTTTCGAGTAATCCTAAAGCGCGACTTTAGATCATGGAGATACACTCCACCCTTCCTCTTCCCCCCTGCTCCGCTGCTCCTCTTTTTTCTTCTCTTGAGCAGCCTCAACGATTTAGCTGCTGGGAATCGAATATAAATGCTGGTGTTCGTTGGTTTCAGGTATTCGTAATGCTCCACTCGACGAATAATGAAAGAATTTCTCTTGTAAATGTTATAACAACGGCCAGGGTAGTAGGGGGAGGGGAAAATTATCGCTGGAGCCTTAAAATACGCTGCTTTTAGGAAACGTCGATGCTAACCTGGATCGACGATCAGCATTACGGTGTCCGTTCGTCCCTCCGTCGGTCTGCAGGAGTATTTTCCGACATCGTTCGGTGTTAGCGACGCCAAAGTCAATTCAGAGACTGTACGAGCTGCGCCTCTCTCGGTCTCCACGTTTATACCACCCCGCGCAGCCTGCAAACAATTGTGGGAAAATAATCTGCTGACACTGAGTAATGGCAAGAATATAGAATATGTATATTTAAGGAACAATATGTTTAAGACTACAAAGACTGTTCGGGTCGAACGTTGCGGTTGAACTGCCGATTTCGACGCCGCTCGGCAACGCGTGACTCACACACACACGCATACGCACGCACCGCCGACAAACAAACGCCACGCGATCTCGCTTGAAACGCGTATCCCGGCGAATCGCGCGGCCACGTCTCCTAAAACCTACAACTCGGCCGTCCTGACCGACATCCGACCTCGGATGTCTTCGGAATTATCGCTGTCGCTAGATTCATCGGAACAATTTTCGATCCACGGTTTCATATAGTCTGCCGCGGAAGACGTCTGCAATGGACCTTCGTGAACGCCGATCTTCTGTACAATGTATCGATCATTGCGGAGCGCCTTTGTCACCTGATATGGGCCGAGATATTTAGGGTACAATTTCAATCCTGATCCAAGTTGCGTTCTTTTTATAGCAACTAAATCTCCTTCACGGTAACGCCGCGCGCTTTTTCGCTTCCGATTATACAGCCGTTTATTTTCTTCCTGTATCTTAAGAATACATTCTTTAGCTTGTTGTCTTACTTTGTCTCTATCGTCCTGAAATGCTTGAGCCCATTCGTTCTCGAGCATTGTCATTACTTCGGGATCATCTTTAACTCTCATACGCGTACCAAATAACAAATTAAAAGGAGCAGTGCCCACGCTTCGATTCGGTGTCACATTCAAGTATTTTTGAACCAAGTGTAAACACTTATACCACTCCTCAGGACGCGGCGCAGATAATTTAGATAAAACCGGGATGAGAGTTCTATTGACGCGTTCGACTTGGCCGTTGGCCCTCGGCATACCGGTCGTAATCAAGATGTGTTCTACATTTTGTTCTGTACAATAATTCTCGAAATCGTGCGACGTAAATGCGGTTCCTCTGTCCGAAATCAACCTTCTCGGGTTACCGAATATCGTAGCTTGCCTGCGTAAGTGGTCTACTACTTCGGCCGTATTAGTCGTCCTTGTAGAATACAACCAGACGAATTTTGTGAACGCATCAATGACAACCAGAATATGCTTATGCTTTTTTTTTGTCGAAGGGAGGGGACCTAGATGGTCGATATGATAAGTGTCGAGGGGAACATCCCCTTTATCTATTGGATTTAAAAAACCGTCTTGTTTACCTTGTTTTCTGTTAGATAAAATGCAGCTAATACAATTTTGTACGATCTTTTCGACCTGTTGCCGCATATTACTAAACCAAAAATCCCGTTTTATTAGCGCTTCTGTCTTAGCAACAGAGAAATGACCCTTGTCGTGCGCACGCCGTATGATCTGGGTTTGCATACTTTTAGGTACAACCAATAATTGCCTGTTGTCTACATTTTTTACTAAGAGGTCGCGTCTTAACATGAACTCATCGTTTTGATTCCTGTTAACCGCGTCTATTATTCTCATTACGTTTTCGTCTTTATTTTGAGCTACTTTTATACGAGTCGTTATACTTTCTTCGTCTTCGTCAATAACTAAACTAGTCGGCAACGAGTTACGGCTTAGCGCATCGACATGTGACATTTTCTTCCCGGAACGGTGCTCTATAGTGTAGTCAAAATCTCCGAGCAAGACAGCCCACCGTGCTATTCGCACGCACAGGTCCTTCCTCCTCATAGTCATCGTAAAAGCCTGACAATCCGTAATAATCTTAAAAGGGATTCCCAATAAATAGACCCTAAACTTTCTTAATGATTTAACGATAGCCAGGACCTCGAGCTCATAACTCGAGTATTTCTCCTCGGCGGCCGTCGTCTTACCGCTAGCGTAATATACCGGGTGCATCATGCTATCCTCGACATCCCGCTGCACAAGGATTGCACCAAACCCGTACATACATGCATCCGTATGCAACTCAGTCTCCACACCGATTTTGTACAATTTCAATACAGGCCCGCTGACCAATATCGTTTTCAATTGTTCGAATGCCCTTTTCTCCCCGTCGCCGAATACAAAGGTTGTATTTGCTTTTAATAGGTTTGTCAACGGACGCGCAATCAACGAGTAGTGGGGTATGTATTTTCGAAAATACCCAGTCAGGCCAAGAAAACTCTGCACACTTCTAACATTAGTAGGCGCTGGAAACTTTGAAACTGCAATGGTCTTGAGCTCTGTAGGACGAATGCTTGAATTTTCAACAATATGGCCTAAATATTCGACTCGAGTTTGCAAAAAGGAACATTTTTCCCAATTGATCACCAGACCATGCCGACTCGCAACATCAAGGACAACGCGTAAACCCTCCAGTGCTTTTTCGTAGCTAGTAGAAGGCACAATCAAATCATCCATATATACTAATACAACTTTTTGCGCAATTAAGTCTTTAAAAACGAAATTTATAAATCGTTGAAACATAGCAGGAGAATTACATAATCCGAATGGGGCCCTTAAAAATTCATATTGACCGTTAGGAACAACAAAAGATGTATATTTACGACTATCTTTATCAACTGGCACATGGAAGAATCCATCTTTTAGATCCAGTGTACTAAAGATTTTAGCTCCTTGTAAGGCATCCAACTGGTCTTCAATAAGCGGTAATGGATACCGATCCTTAATTATTTTTTTATTTAGTAGTCTGTAATCAATACAAATCCTCTTTTTCCCGTTTTTCTTAACGACTACGACTATAGGACTCGAATATTCCGAAAGTGATGGTTGTATTATGCCCTCGCGTAACCATTCGTTAATCTGTGCCTCTACTTCTTCCTTTTCCGACGGCGACAATCTGCGCGGTCTATGATAGACGGGTTCGTTGTCTTTTAAAATAATAACCATCCTAATATCCGCGTTACATGTGTTCACCGGCTCATATTTATCGATCATACTTTGCAGTTCTTTTCGGTATCCAACGTCTGCAACGTTTTGCAAATCCACCCCATTAACTTCTCGAGGAATATCAACATTTAATAATTCGCGACATTCTGCGGCCGTTGTACGGTCATCTTCAATTTCAGAAATGGTAACTTGTCCCCCTTTTATATTAACCTCAACAGTATTTAAGAAATCTGTTCCAATCAACATAGCATGATTCATCAATGTATCAGATACTACATGTACTGTCATTGAATATGAAGTTCCATCTAAAATTACATTTGCTTCGAACTTGCCTAATGTCTTATTATTTTCCGCGCCGATCCCCCGAAATAATATGTCCGCATCTGTCAATTTCGGTGACCCGATCTTAATATATTGATCTGCACGCATCAGCGTGAGGTCGCTGCCTGAATCAATAAGCGCAAGTAATTCAATATCGGCTATTCTAATATTTTTAAGATGTTTCCCACGTGAAGTTAAACTTACACTACAAGAGTCCTCAACGGCACTTACTTTTGCTTGACATTTTAACGCAATATGTCCATATCCGTTGCATTTAAAGCATTTCATACCCTTCGCCTTATCAGGACACTTCTCGGTCGCGTGCACCGCAGATCCGCAATAGTAGCATCTCCGTTGGCCGGAAACAGACGCCGAAGTAGACGCTCGGCCGCTTCGTTTCTCCTTGTCTTCTTTAGGCTTCGTCTTCGGTTGAGTGTTCCCCTTCATTTCCTCGTAGATTAAGCATTTTTCCTTCAATTCCTTTATGTTTTTAGCACCATAAAGTATCACCTTGTTCACTTCATCGTCCTGTATTCCCTCAATCACGTAACGTATGACTGATCGCGCTTCCACTTCCGCTTTGGCTGCGATCTCGAACATTTTGTAGATGTACACCTGATATGATTCGTCATCACTCTTTTTTCTCTGCGAAAGTTCTTTATGCACCTTGTGACTGCTAACGGCCTGCGAAAATTCCGCCTTTAACGCTTTTTTAAGTTGCTGCCATGATCCTCCACATTTTTCATAGCTAACAAACAACTTTGCTGAACCCCGCAGCAACCTCTTACAGTACAGGACTCTCTGCACATCCGACCACTCGCAAAGGTCCGCCGCTTCCCCAAACTCTTCAAGCCATCGTCGAATGCTCGAATTGTCATCGCCACTGAACGATGACATTGACTCCTCGATATCCCTGAACGTGGGCAGGTATCTTGCACCTGCGCGGCTTAAACGCCGCACTGGCGTACTTCCTATTACTTCAGCGTCCACGTCGCTGTCGTCTGAAACGTCTTGATCTTCGTCGCCTTCTTCGACGTCTTCTTCATCGGGGTCGTCCCCGGCTTCTTCATCGGCTTCTTCCGCTTTCTCCGCGTCCAACGCTCGTGCACTTCTTAGCCGACACTGAAGTACTGTCTTGTTCCCTGACGTCTTTAGCTTTCGTTCTTTGAGCTCCGCCCGCAAGTCGACGAGTTTCATCTTATCGATGTCCTCCTCAAGATTGTCCTCATTCGTATTATTACCCACTAATGTACTCTTAACACTCATGCTGATGTTTCGTTGCACAGTGCGTCTCCTAGAACACGTTTCACTGTCTTAAAAATCACTTTTGCTGCCCCGTGAACTTCCAAATCCCGGCTGAGCCCCCAAATTGTGGGAAAATAATCTGCTGACACTGAGTAATGGCAAGAATATAGAATATGTATATTTAAGGAACAATATGTTTAAGACTACAAAGACTGTTCGGGTCGAACGTTGCGGTTGAACTGCCGATTTCGACGCCGCTCGGCAACGCGTGACTCACACACACACGCATACGCACGCACCGCCGACAAACAAACGCCACGCGATCTCGCTTGAAACGCGTATCCCGGCGAATCGCGCGGCCACGTCTCCTAAAACCTACACAATGTATATGGTAAATGCGATGCACAACCCCGCAGGTGGGTGGACGAACGGGTGGTATAGTTTTTTTTCGACAAACCGGCGGAACACGCGGTGTTTACAATTTTTACCGTTTCATCTGTAAAATACATATTACCCCTGCGGTAGTGTAGAAGCTTTCGGACCACTCGAATATTACGATGGAAAATGCGACAGGCGCGGAACGTGAAATAAATCTTCCGGAACCGTTATTAGTGATTCGTAATTTTGTTACAAATCCGGCGAGATGAATTGCAAAAGTGTCTCGGATAAATTTTTCACCGTCCACTATCACAGTATCGATCGGCATCGATGCATTATTCATTCTGAATATGCTGCAATTTCAACGTGCACAATAATTACTGGCATTCACGCATGCCGGAATTGTTATCAATGAAAAGCGCAGAGTTTGCAGCAATTTTCCGCGATCGATTGCAAATATTTGATGTAGATGCACCATTTGTGGCCAGTTTAAGGTATTGTACCAGTTTTGGTCACTTCTTAAAAAATATAATATTTTTCCGTGTAAGTAATAAATGTAACCTTATATTTCGGGCGGTATACTAAACCAAATATTTATGATGTGAAATTCTCCGCAGGATAATGATCTGCGAGCAATTTAAAAATAAGATAATTATGCACATGGCCAAAAACAGTGCAATGGCCACAAACGGTACATCTACCCTATTCCTTCTCCGGAAAAGCTTTTCTTTCTGCTATTGTCCTCTCTCAAGGCGTTCCAAATCGCGCGAATAATTTCGATTCTACTCCCTCGCCGTTGAATACGATAAATTCTGAGCACGTAAACGAAAATTTCACAGAAAGAACAGAATCGAACCGTGCACGAGCCATGTCTCCCGTCGCGACTACGATTCACATTCGCGTTTCTTTGGTTAAGGGAGCAAACCACTGTAAAAAAATGGGAAAAATTGAATTTTATTTTTCACATTTTCTGAAAGATATATGTTTCAAGAATGCTCTCTCATAATTTTATGAAGAAATTCAGATTTATGAATTTGTTTGAAAAAAAGAATTTTTGCGTTGTTCGGTTGAAATAAATTTCCGAAAACACCCTTACATTCCGGACCGTTACAGTGGTCTGCCCCCTTAAGGGGGTAGGTTACCCTCAACAGCCCAAAATCAGGCCCTTCTTCAAACGCATATTCTGAAGTAATAAATGAATATAAAGATAATTTTTGTTTTCATTTTTAAGTGTCATTTCGTTGACTTTAATGCGCAAGAAGAAAATTTGAAATCTATTTATAGAAAAAAAAGTTATAAATATAAATGTGAGAGTTGTGTATGCGATGCACCGTTTGATGGTGAACACGATTTCGATCAGGTGAATTACCTAAAATCTAAAGTAAAGATATATTTATAATCTGTGAGGCTGTCACCGTCTTGTGCAGCAAGCAAAATTTTGGTAAACAAATTAACACAATTTTTTTGCTGGTGTTTCATTTTTTGTAGAAACAATATTTTTTATACTTTTGTAAAGAATTTATATTGATTATCTGTTCCCGAAAATGTGTTCTTCACACCCCAGTAGATTTTCATTCAAATCGTTGGAGCGGTTTTCGAGACTTTATGTTCACCGTTTTGGAAAACGTAGTTTCTGGGAAATCACATTTAAAGTTCGACATGCACGTTTGTCGTTACCCAATTTCATGTGCTGGCTCGTACATTCTTGGCCATAACTCCTTCAATTTTTGGAATTTCGGGGCCCGATTGCTCTTAAAATACGTAGGAAAGATGTAGCTAGCGGAATATGCAAACATTCTAAAAAACAATTTTCGACAAATTTGAGGGTAACCTACCCCTTAAGTCGAAATACCGTTCGACGGCAGGAAATTCAAGTTTTTTTTATGTTTGTAAAGGAATTTGCTTCGCGCCTGCCTCGTGGAGATAATCGACTAAACGAAGCTGCGTTACCTGGAATGTTAGAAGTTTGTTGTCTCGAAGCCATTGCACCCCTCTGATGGGCCGAGTCTGATACGGGGACAATATGACGCACCTCAGGGTGATCGTCGACCCCGACACCACCCTCTGCTCCCGAGGACCCATTATGGTCGCCACTGGCGCTGTGCTCTCGTAACCTGCAACCCATGTATAGCCAAATATCATACGACAGACCTACACCATTTAGTGTGGAGATTACGCGGGTTTAAGTTGCCGTTAAGTAGTTTGTCAATGCCATGATATTCGTCAAGCTCGTTACGCTAGTCTCTATTCTCCTCTTTGGACCTCGGCTGCCTGCGCACGATCGCGTCGGTCGCAAGAGCATAGATTTTCGGCAAATGCAGCTTGTTGCGTCGAGCAGCAAGAAAGCAATTAAGAAAACAAGTAAATAATTTTCTGTGTTTGCAGTTGTTTGGAAAGTGGATTCATGGGTGGATGTAAGTGACGAGCAGATCGATTTGTTTCACGAATCGATGAAACGGAAGAGAAACAGATTTCTTGGTTACTCGATGACTTCGTTAAGGGATCAAATTTTCGTCCCTCGGTTTTGTTGATTAAAACGACCCTCGAGGCGAATTAATTACGGTTGCCGGTAGAAATATTACCGGCGGAAGTTCAAGAAGCCGCGGAACGGTCGGCCGTCCCCGGCAACGAACTTTTCACAACTTTTTAATTGACAGCATCAGCCGGCGTGACGTATCGCGAACACTTTATAATTGACGTAATCCCTTCTCGGCTTTTAATATCCTGCAGAGAGACCAGTGGAGTACGCAACGAGGAAAAGGAATTGCCGCAATGAACCTGACTTAATCTAACGCAATAATTCTAATTAATCCGAACGAGCTGTTCGTTTCCTCTCGCCCCACGTTCAACGCTGAGCACTACAATGGAAAGTAGTCGAGGTTAAAATAGCGACGAGGAACACGGTAGAACGCTCCTCGTTACGAACTGTCAAATTTGTACATTTTAATTTAAAGGGTCAGAGCATGTATTCGCTTAATAACCGTGACGCCGCGAAAACGCTGTGTCCGCTCTAATTGCTGCTTAAAATCAAAGCAACCGACTTCTCTCTCCGCGAACCAGAGGCGTTAACACGCCAAAGAAATCGCTTCTGAAAAACCTCCAACGCCAACAGTCGAAACGTTGCAGGTTCTTTAAACTCGCTAAATTCGGAAACGATCCTCTCGATCCCAGGAAGAATCTCGCGCGAACGATCGTAGGGGCCCCGAGTAGCCCTGAAAATCCTCTTTCGAGCAGTCAAAGACGGAACGACGCGCCAAAGAGATCACAATTACGATTCACTTACCCTGAGTCGAGCCTTAAGTCCCGCCGCTATATTAAAACTCGACCTATTTTCCTGGCCTCGGTGCGGAGCGGAGAAAGAGAGGTCGACGGCGGAGAAAGCCGTGAAATGGGAAGAAAGGAGATGGCTCGTCGTCGGTTGCCCACGGTAGCGAGATTCTCGTGCGGAAATTGGAGTTTGAAGTGTGAACAGACACGAGGGCCGTCTTGTTCTCGGAACAACGACGGCGACGGCGACGCAGGCCCTAATAATTCATTACGAGCAAAAGGGAAAAACAATGGAAGCGGAGGAGCGTGTGTCAGAATAGGAGGATGTCCTATGGTGTACGGACAATAATACCGGGACACGCGTACATTATTCAGAGGAATGGGCCACGGCTGAGACTCATTTAACGCAACGTTCTCTTCACCGAGTGCTCCGAGGCGCAGTTATGGCCACGGCGAGGTGACGAGGAAAAAGACCCAAGGACGGAGGAGGTTTTCCAGGACTACCGGGATTAAGGATAATCCTATTAGACTTGAATTAATCCCCGGGGAACTGCATTTCTCCTCGGCGAAATATTACGTTATGCCGTTATTACTGTACACGCCGCGGCAGGCTGCTTTTCCATGGACGTTCTTGCTTTCTTTGCGTTCCCGTTTCGCCGTGGCAACTTTCCCGATTATGTGTTTCAAATTGTTATTGATAGCTGCTGTGGGTATTTTAAAGACTGGAAGAGAGCGAGATGGAACTGTCGCCTCTGGTTTGTGACAGTAATTCCAAGACTGTTCGGCTGGGAATGGAGAGAATATCTGGGAAGGGGGGTTAGATGCAATAAAGAGGAGGTCTAGAAATCTCGCGTCCCCAGGATGAAATGATGGAACTTGGGAAGAATTATGAAGCGTCTAGTGAGACGCTGCAAGAAGAATCGACGACAGATCCCGGCCGTCAAAGCCAGCGAAGAAGCGCACTTATCCTTAAGTGATTGATGTCGGCTGGGCCCGGCAGCGAAGTAAAAAGCGTCCGTTGGATGATTTTTTAACGGGCTAACGGTGTATAAAGGTGTCGCGACATCCTTCTCCTCCTGGAGGAAATGCACCAAGCTCCATTAATATCAAGTATTCATAAATTGAAAATTCTCGATCGATCTTTGTATATTTATGGGGCATCGTGAGCTGATTGCATCGCGCAACTGTCCTCGGAACAGGAATCGCGATGAGGTATTCGAATGAAAATCACTTCAGACATTCCCATCGGTCTCATAACTTTATAGCTCGGAATGCTACAATCTACGCGATACTAATTATACATTTCAGAACGGAAATTTAAGTATCGTCCTGAGAACGACTGAATACCTTCCGCGCGCCGCGCCGGGGATATGCAAATCCACTAACAAAGTTTCGCGTGATATATCTGCGAGCTTTTCCTAGAGACTATCGCAGGGAACAACAGAAATATCTAATAATTCGCTTGTCCAAAAGTTACCCAGCAACCATGTACCAGCGAACACCAACGAGCAGTTACAAACGTGCGTTCTGATATCGCTCGTAAAAGCTGTGCGTAATTCCTGCCTCAAAAATTAGCTGGCTCGCGCAAAATCGTCGGTAAATTGCGCAACTTTACATCTAGAGGTGAACTGCATAATCAGAATTGAACAGGAAATTACAGGATACTGTCCAAAGTGCAATAAAAGTTTCGTGAATTACAAGTTAGGTAGATTCTCCCCTGATGAAATAAATGAGAGAAAGAAAAAGTATATTTCTGTGAAATTTGGATGATTCCTGTTTAAGGTAATTTCTACCAACTATGTTAGTCAAATTAGAGTTGCGTAATAAACGATAAATATAAAGTAGTATAATACTATAGAAATAATTAACATCGCGTATATATATTTTAAGAAGTTCATTGGTAGTATAAATAATTGTAATACGAAAATAGAATATTAAATTGCCAGAAAATGCCAGAAAAAATGTTGGTATGAATTTGAATCGTCGTTCGCTATTTAAATAAATAAAAATATCGATTGTGCCACGTTACCATGTTGACTAGTCTACGTAGTTTCTAAACAATCTACACGTGAACCTTTTTTTTTTATGGGCAATTACGAAGAAACCGTGTGGTTAGTTTCGCAGAAATTTATAAACTCATTTCATGACATTTGAAAAACCGAAACTATAACCCTCTTTCTTTCGACTCTGATATATACCACTGTGTTAAAATACATCAACTTTAATTAACAATGTCTCGATAGCTAAGAGGTAAATCGATTTTAAACTTTGTACAAGGGTTTCTTACCTATATTCGAAATTAGTTTTGAACGAAACTTGAAAGAATTCTTGAATTTAATAGATAATTCAGGCACTACCTTAACGCCACGTCCTAATTACATGTCGTTCAGCGACAAAATCGTTATCGTCCAACCGGCTGTAGAGTACTATTTGCAACCGCTTTTGCGGTTAGTTTACAAGATGTCTTTGTCGAAATTATTCATTGTTTTTTGCGACATTGTGCGCGCGATACGACAAAAAAAAACAAACTGGTTTGAAATTCAAACAAAACGGCCAACACAGGTATACGAAGTTGTCGCATCGCACGCTGTACCAATTTGGACAAGCCCATAGAAAATCCTTTGTTTGTTTATAGCCGTATTGGTCGGTTGGTCGGACGACAACGATTTTGTCGCTGTGCAACACATAATTAGGACGTGGCATAAAAGTGGACAAAATTTCCGGTTATTCTCATGAAACAACATATTGTAGAAAGGTGCGCGTTAAAGTGATATCATACTTGGAGTCCATACGAAAGTGATTCTATTACGAGATGACATTTTTGGTCAGAATTTCATCGATGATCGAACAGTCACGTGTTTGTAAAGGCTAGGAATAATTTCCGTGAATAGATTGCACGCGAGAAACTTCGGATGATTGCATTGCTGACACGCGTACGTACGTACGCATATATATATATATATATATATATATATATATATATATATATATATATATATATATCTGCTGCGCACTGTCAATACGCGTCGAGAAATTTGCAATAAAACGACAATTCGTAGCGCGAATTTAATTGAAAATATTCTGCATTATCGCCTGAATGTATAAAAACTCGTAATTATAGAGTTATTTACTTGCATGCCTGAAATTCTTCTCCACATAGCGGGCTCCAATTTTATTTCATTCGTGATTCAAATTCTTGCGTTTCTCGTCGATTCGTTCGATTAGATTGGCTGGTCGTTAAATTTATCTCGTGTACGTTTCACTGTCGACTACAATGAAGCCAGGAAAACGCTTGTGCCAGCAAACTACTATCCAGAAATAAACCTTGGTCCCCGTGATGCGCACTTACTTATACGTGTCTGCTGAGAATGTGGCTCGTCGTAACCCTCCGGTTTGTCAGGATCTAAAAGCAAAAGTGCAATGGGCGATCATTAAAATGCAATTTCTCATACACGATCGCGAACACTTGGACAGATACGAGTAGATAACTTTTGCGGATAGCTCGAGGAATGCTGGCGAATCATTTTTCCCCATTCCCACCGTTTCGAATCTCGACGAAACGATGACGCTTTCACCAAATTAATTTCTAACCTTCTAATTACTAGCCTAACTATTGTAACGAGATGTTTCTGGTGCAGGTAACAGTCACGTCCTTTTAAAGTATACACTCTGCACGTACCGACAATTCTTTGCGCAAACAGCGGGTACTAAGGTTATTAAACAAAGACGAGCTTAGAGGCAATTGAATTTAGCGGGCATGTTTAAATAAAGAGGAGAGGAGAAATTGCAGTTACCTCGCACGGACAGCTGAACAGCGTACATCATCTTGGGCTCGGTGTTCACCTGACATTCGTACTTGCCAGAGTCTGTCTTCCTCGCGTTGTCCAGCCTGAGGGTCCACGCGTCGCTACCTGGTGTGTGCTGAGGGCCGAACCTCGAGTCCGAGCTGAACAGGTTGTCCCCTGACGTCAGGATATGAAGGTCCTTCGTTCTCATCCAGGACACCTGGAACCGAGGAAAATCCCAGTTGAAATTACACCGTAATGGAATTACCGTAAGTCCTAAACGTGACAAGAAACCACGCTTTAGAATTTATTCTCTGCAATTTCTGTCATTTCTGTAATTTCTGTCGCTTTGCCATCTCGTAAGACAGCGGTATTTCACAGCCACGCCGGGAAACGAGACGCATCGATCGCTCGATAAGTGCAACTACCCCGGTACGAGGCGCAAAAGTTGCCCGCTAATGATGCGCATTCGTCAGTAGAGCGACGCTTCGGCTCATTCGATATGTACGGCTACAAATGCGCTCTGCCCCTTAAAACTGAGGCCAGCGGAATGCACACTTGCGGCCCGTAAATCAGCGCTCTGTTACGACTTATTTCCTTCCTGGCTGACTACTTTACACCCGTGTTACGAGCATCGTAATACGTAACGTAGTAACATGTTACGACGCCGCGTCGTTACCCTATGGCCGAGATAAAGAATAGGGACTGTTAAAAGAAAGTTCGGGTGAAGGGGAAAGGGGGGGACAGAGGTGGAATTTAATGGAGCAACACGTGAAAATCTCCATTGCCCTGGCGAGAGAGAGAGAGAGAGAAAGAGAGGGGGGATGGAGAGTGGGGAAGTTCGAAATTTCCGCGACGAGGTAACGCGAATTCCATTTATCGGTGGTAGAGGGAAACGGGCTGATATTTATGTAGTTATAATTTTATTAGCCATGGGCGATCGTACGCCAGGGTAGATCCCTATTTTTATCGTTACAACAATTCGCCGAGTAATTTAAACGCCAGCCCAGTTAATATACGATGCAATTATTCTTTCTTGCAGCGGGAATAAAATCGCGATTTTCTTATGTCACTGGCAAGCTCCATTAATAAAACGCAGCAATGAACTCGGCCAGCAGTTCTGTGTTCCATAGTTAGAGCCACCTTTGACATATCTTATTGCTCCGGGCTAAATAATTAATCCCCACCCCCCGTTTTGCCTAGGTACGGGAAAGGGCGGGTAATAGGAGTTTACTGATTACTCAGTTAAATTCACGAGTTTCTCAACTCGCGAACTATTCCCCGCTTCCCGTAGCCTGATTCATCAATTCTTATGAGTTTTCTCCGCCCGGCTGCCACCCCGGCGAAGAATTTCCCCCTTAATTCCTCTCGCGTAGTTTGCCTTAAAACAGTCATTCTACCGGCAAATGTATTTTCACTTTGATCGATGTACCATCCTGTCTGCTTTTTCTCTTCCCTCTGATGGACATCAGATTATCCTTCTTTAGCTCTCTGAATCTCGTTCGTAGATGGGTAATAGAATTCACAGACGTTCTATCATTCTATATAAATGTAATTGCAGATTTGATCGATGATAGTTCGCCGACCATTGATCGACGCACAAACGGGATGGTAGGTATAGATGGCTAAATACGGTTTAATTGACAAAAACTCCAATACCTAATTAAACAACTGCTTATCCTATGAAATTGCACGAAAGTATTGATTGGTGTTCCATCTTAGGCAGACGCCGCGCCGTTTCGAAGGAATTGAAGCTGAAAAACGTTACTTTTTACTCCCTCGCTACACAATTCCCTCTGATAACCCATTCCGTTTCAGACTTCCGTTCGTCTTATAATGAGCAAAGGTTTGCGCGACTCTCGGGGGCGAGGAGTACATCCAACGCCGACGACTCTTGAAAATGGCGAGCCACCTTCCTCGTCGCGATTAATATTTCCCACGACTTTAAGGACACGGCTGTGACGGGGGCTAAGGGAGGATCAACGATAGAAGGGAGCAGAGCCCGTGCTAGGTCGAATATGGTCAGCGAACACTGGCTTATCCGATCGCTCGTATTTTTCATCGGCCGACAGGCCAAACGGTGGGATATTAGATATCCGGTTATCAGGCTGCAGTCATTTCCGATCTGCATCCAGTTACTATTTTCCCATTGGTCGTTTCGCGAGAGCGCTAGCTCCCGAAATGCGGAGAACAAACGATCTCGGCCCGAGATGATTTGTTGGGAGAGAGTATCGAGGACTCGTCCAAGCTCCAGAAAAGGCGAGGAATCTAAATTGCGATCGTTCCGAGCCCGGGCCCGTGATTTTTAATAATGTCGTAATATCCAGCTACCGGGATCGAAGCCGCTCTCCGCGGCGATTCGCCGCGCTGCGAGAGTAGAGCGCAATAATCCGTCGGTGACAAAAAGAGATACTAGTCTTTGCCTCGGGTACATTCAGCCAGCCGTGGATTTATCGTCGTTATTAAAACAACCGTGGCAATACAGGGCCAGTGTCCGCCGACACCGGTGCCGGGCGTTATTCAAAATGGAACAAAAGAAGCGTGGATTAATCGGTAATTAAATCGACGCTGGGCAAACCGCAGCGTTTCCGATGGGGCCCGCGTACCTACTTCGAAATTACTACCGCTGCCTATCGTCGCGAGACGTTTCAATTCGTCCCGGCGATTCGACGAGCACCTTCTTCGTTGCCGTAAGGGACAGGTCTAGGGGAAGGTAGAAGGAGAGCCTGCGAGATATCGGTGTCAGATATAACGAGAAGAGATTCCGGCGCCGCGTGCGGCTGATTTATACAATAATAACGTAAGCGGCACACGGTGGAGCGTAATGGTCGACGGCGTTACGGCGAAGGTCATAACGTTAGGGGTGAGAAGAATGTACGGCGTAGCGGGGTCGGTGTATCACGGCATTTGGTCGTATGCCAGTTTACTCGAGTATAAGTTGGATGGCACCGAAATAGAACTGGCTTTGAGGTCGCGGAGAAGAGGAGCGAGAACGGAAAAGACGGGAAAGGACGGGAAAAGGCGCGAGGTTTTCTCTCTCACGGGTTGTAGTGGCGTAGTGGCGTCGCGGCGCGGCGAGGAGACAAAAGGATGGCAATATACGGAGCCGGCATAACCGCTTTCATCTGCCACGTCGACACAGTCTGCTGGATAAAAATGCAACTGCTACCAAGTCGTTTCGCCGCAACCTTACGAGCCTCGCTGCTCGTTCAGCGCGCCCTCCTCGAGGAGCTGCCTTATGCGCTCCATTCCGACTCCGGCTCCGGCGCTACCCCCTCAACGGCCAACCCCCTGGATGGAGATGGAGATCGAGCGCATACACGCGACACCACTCGCCTCCCTCCGGCCTTCCTTCTTAAATTAGACGCTTCCGTGTCGCCTCGACCGAAGCGACCTGGGAAATTTTTGATTCCCCGGCATACCATTCGCGTCGGTGTAATGCCTGTTGCCTCCGACGCAAATGAATTCTTCGTGGAAATCTTTTCTCGCCCAGCATCCGTTTCGACTGCACTCTAGGAACGTAGGGAACGTGCGGATGAAACGAAATTCACTTGCACTTGACTTCGATGGGCATTCAGGGCCACGGTGCATCGTAGTTCTTTAATTAAATATTACTTAAGTGGTGTGCCGTTTGTAGGCTCCCCCTTGGAGGCATAAGTATGCTTATCAAACTGCGATTCTTCGTTTGGGAATTATTCAAGTACCTATTCGTACGATAAATTGCTGATTTTTGTTTCTTATTTAAAATTGTTAATGGTTGCATCAAGTATCCTTCACTTTTACGGGAAATCTTCCTCTATGCACCATCCAGAACTTTAAGAGGAAGAGCATCATTTTATTGCTCGAAAATTAAGTCTAAATTTGGTGCTCGTGACCCTGTAAATCGGATTGTCGGCGCTGCCAATTTATATTCAGACTACATTGATTTTTTCGGCGGATCCATACATATATTTAAGACTAATTTGATAGAATTTTTAATTTTCTGTTTTCCTTTCTTCTTATGGTTTTTGGTGTCTTGCTTTTCTTTCTTGTACTTATGCTTACTATATTATTTTTTGTATAAATTGGGCTTGTCCCGTTAATAAATAAATAAATAAATAAATAAATAAATCATTAATTTGCCGTGACAAGCAATGGAAGACAGGTGCCCGGCCTTTGCCGACTGTTCCAGCACAGATGCAGTACACAGTGGAAAGCCAGCAATTTTTTGCATAGACCGATATGAAAATGCTTGCCGTCCGTTTTTTAATCCGATTTCATTTATCGAGGAAAGTCGAATATCGTTTGCGGAAAAATTGTGCCAGCGACGGGGGAATGGCATACACGAGCCGTCTATCCGTCGAAGCGGATTACGCGACGCGGGAGGACGACTCGTTGGTGATTTTGCGAACCTTTCGACAACCACGCCACTTTCCAACTCCTCCAAGTCCGAATAATTAACTCACGATTCCTCGATTATTCCAACACGAGCCAAGTACTCGCTCATCCATCGAAGGGATTTGCTTTTCAACTCGGACATGCACAGCTGGACCGGTCACGGTCTTTATTCGTACGCTCTCGGCGAAATTTCAATCGGGCACTCCCTCGTTTCGTACGGATCAAGACGGGTGATAATCCCAAGGTACATTTTCAGGCGAATGCACACGCAGCCCGGAACTGTTGTGTCGGAAAAACGAATTTTAGATATTCCATAAAGCCTGCATCTCTACGGGCGTGGAAGAACGCGATGTGCAGAGGTGCGAGAAGCGCAGCTAGATCAACGCTTTCGGTGGGAAATGTGGGCGCGGCATAAACCTGACCTCGACTAACCTAAACTAATCGGTGACCAACAATGGTCCCAGGTCACTGAGCTTTTATCGATTACCTTCCTTGCGTTACACGTTGCTTCGACCGAGACAATAATGCCGTTCGATTAACCGTGCACCTCCAGCACCCTGCGTAATTTAAAACAGACCGAAGTCGTTCGTTACGTCCGACGCGACGGGCCGCGAAAGTGAGAAAACTAACCGCTGGAGAAGAAGAAGAAAAAAAACGGCTGGTCCGAGAGGATCGAGGGGAAATTCATTCTCCTCTGCGGTGACGGTTGAACACGAGCCACCGTAATGCAGTTTTCAAGAATACTATACCCAGATTGCTGGTATATTTAAACACGAACGAACGCTCGCGTGCTTTCGGGGGTTGAGGTATAGGAAATGAGTATTATTAAAAAAGTTACCCTTCCTCGCGAAAGCTAGGAAAACTGCGCGAATCTGGGATGATTTTTCTTTTATGTATATCAAAGAGGACTGGTAACCACGAGGACTCGTGAATGTAGGCACAATTTGCATACACAGGAGTAGGCCTAGCAGCTCCATCTTATTTCACAGTAGATTCTACTATTTCACACCAGCCACGCCCGAGCTGTTTAATTATTTCCCACCATCACTCTTCCACCTTTTTCTATGACGCACGTCCGTCCTCCTTATTCCAATTTACCCGCCTTATAGGCAGCCCCAGATGCGCCGAGACTGAAACTCGGGCCCCACGGGCTTTGTCGTGTCTTCCTTTGTTGCATACAATAGCAGTGCCGGCTAACACGAAGTTATGGAATATATCGGCTTGCCCGTTCCAACAGCATCGAATTATGATTGGTCGTATCGCACGTGATTCAATTAACTCCCGCGGTGCTGTTTAAGGACAGAACCAAGTACCCGAAGGGATGGTATTTCTGTAATAATGATAGTTGTTATCTCACTTTCGTGTATGTCACACGAATCTCGCAACTACACCGTGCCAACCAATTTCCTCGAGTTTACTTTTCACTATTCACCTCTACCAGGCTTTTTGGCGAAATGAATGTGGTATCTCTCTGGGAATGGGGCTGGATTAAATTTACACACGACTGTAGTCTGGTCGTAACACGTGACTATTATGTCACTTCGTTTACGTTTACTCGCGGACTGCTCGCGGACGACTGTTCTACATATATCGAACCACCAATCTTATCACCTGGCCGCAACCGCCAGCTTATTTGGATACCAACTTCCACAATGTAAATTCCTCGTGTTTCCTCGCGTTCCTAAACAAGCCGTTTAACGAATGTAGATTGAATATTTTCGTAAGGAAAATGGAATTTAAAATTCAATTTTATACTATCAACAAACGCGAAACCTCAAGATTTTGCGTACTTGAACAGTGGATTGTTAGAAAATACAGTTAAATATCGCGAGAGGAATATGAAATGGAAAGCTGCAAATTAGGTACATTTCGAAATGAAGCGAGATACGGTGAAGCTTGTTGATCGAGGCACGGAGAATTATTTGCTCCGTCGAAAGCTCGTGATATTGTGATAATTATTCCGGCTAGAGTAAAAGTAACATCTACTTAGGCCATGAATTTATCATCCCTGTGTCTCAATCTCGCCGCTCCGCTCCTCCTCAAGGTGTGTATTAATTTTTCAGGAGGGTCGGCATGCTGGCGATTTAAAATTCACAAGTCTAAACAGAGGCTAATGCCTCCGGTACAAACGAGGCTACTTAATTATACAGCGAGAGAGCTGCTCTCCCTCTCGGCCGGTAGCTAGAACGCAAAGGCCTATCGCGTGCCGTTTGATAAATAAAAAGCCATGCGTTTCCCGTCTCCGGCGGCGCAATCCAGCTGCGAAAGAAATCTCAGCGACTCGTATTTCCGTCTGGTGCTGGAACGCGAGAGGAGCAAGCTCGGTTAACGCGAGACGATGAAGCTTCGCTAGGTAAGAAAAGCAAAGGCAGAAAAGGGAGAAGAGGAACAGAATCTAACTGTCGACGCAGTTTCTTAGCGAACTAACTTCATTAGGACATCAAAGATGTCTCTCCAGCGCGTCAGGAGGGAGTTGCAACTGTACGCAGACGATGAGATGATGAAAAAGAGAAAGAGGCTAGAGAGGTGAGAGAAGGAAGGGGAAATAAAAAAATGCATCTTTCCGGAGACGTGTCTGAAGCGACTAGATGGAGACAGAGATAAGAATGTACGGGAAATAGGACGAAACGGAGAGTCGAACCGAGGAAAACACGAGAGAAAGCAACGACCGGTGCAATAAGGATAATTTTGCCAGCCGCGATACGCGCGCACACGTTCTGCGAGGACCGTTTTTACTTTCGCTGAAAAACGGTGCAGTTGCAAGTGCGTTGAACGCGTTAAAGAGGCGAACTCGCATGGCGAAGGAAAGGGAGCGAACGAGGAGAAAAGTTGGCCGGTATGCGTTCGAGCTACCCTCAGATGGCACCTAAGAATTCGAAGGAACAGCCAGGATACCTTTCGACTAGTTTAGGTGGCTCAACACTGCACAGAGTTGTGGCAGTGGCTGCCAGTCGGGCAAATGGAGGACACGAGGGGCCACGCGCGCACCCCTCGCGACTTCTGCATTTTGCATACTGATGAGCCCACTTTCCAGCCACTTCGCCTCCCATTTCCTTTCTTCAGCGTTCCCTCGTCATTTGCCGTGCTTCTGGCCCCCTCTGGACTTGTCAACGTTACGCCACCGCGTAATAATCAACCGAGAGGGAATGGAAACGTTTACGTCGGAGATTTCCCTCCGCTGAGGAATCAGAAATTTTTACAGTTATCTTCCTTCCTCTCCCCTTTATTCTTCGTACCTTTGAACCGACGAAACTGAAACAGAATTATGGCAAGCGGAAGAGCACGCGGGGATAATCGCGCGAAACGATTCGCAATTGCTATTGCTTGTTTACTAATTTTCTGGGGACAGATTGGATTTTAATTGAAACGATCTGTATTGTTTTTCGCGTGGCTCTGGCGATGGAGAGTAAGGCGATTATCAGAAATCGGTGAAAGAAGTTTTACGACGATCCCAGCCAACCTACATTATTACCATTTCGTCAGTAGAATTCCGCGCGAATATGCTGACGCAGTAGTAATGGTCTATGACCGAGTCGGCGGCAGGGCACAGTAGTAGTAGAATGTACGAGTCAGCCTTCAGCCGCTACTGTCACTGCTCTCTTATCCCCCGACCGAATATGTATTCCGGAAAGTTTGATTCGCTGGTAAAAGCGCCGCTAAATGAATGATAAATATTTATTGAACTTAAAATCTTAAGCTGCTTAAAAGTTGAAAACACTTTCGGTCGCAGCGGGGTCGTCAAAGTTAGCCGCGTTTTCTCATTCATTCCCCTCGTTCCAGCGGATCGTGAAAATAATCGAGAAAGAACTGTATTCTATTATTGTGACGCGAAATTTTTAATAAATTGTATAACTCATTTCAGTTTCAATTATGAAATACGAGTTATAAATCACGATCCAATTATCTTACTCATACATTCTGCCGGTCGAATGTTGCGCTCGTTACATTTTCTACAGCGGTTGTACGTTTGTTTAGTGTTTTCGTGTGTAAAAGAGAAATTCCATTGGAGGGCCTACAAACGGCTGTTGGTTATCAACTTTGCTTTTGACATCAGCTGGAAAAGGGTAGAGCCCAGGGGGGAATTCAGTGAAACGAAAAGGAGAAGTAGAAAGGTGGGTGAAAAAAATTTACACGTTACATAGTTCAAGCTACGCCACATACAAGCTTATTCCCCGCGCTGGAAATTACACGCTTTCACCCAAAGAATGACAGTTGTCGGCTGATTGCTCCACCGAACGAATCTGAAATACGTGCCCTCGTGTTTGGCGTGTTTGAAACGGGAGCAGCTGTCGTAGCGCGCAATTGTCGTAAATTTGAAAAGTCATTTCTCGGTTTTTACATAAAATCTGCGGGGAAGAGAGTTTGCGTTAAGAGCCAGCTTTACGCTGGCGCGCGGTGCTCCGCTGACAAAAGCGAAACGCAAACAACGCGAACGTGTAATTCGACGAGAAGAGTTTTCGCATCATTAATCAACGGAACGTCAGGATTCGGATGGACGGTGCGGAGCGGTATGATATTTTTGAATAATGAGAACGATATTTACGTTTCATTCGCGGCGATGCTTTTAGGGCGGCACACAATTGACGGGACGGCGAGAATTGCGCGTCGACCAGAGAAAAATCCGGACGCCCAGTCCGTCCGGCTATGAATTTTTATTTTACACGCTTTCAACGGTTTCGCTTGGAATAGGCTACAATTTTTCTGTCCTGGCCGGTAAGTGGCCGTCGGGTCTACCGATGGCGTTTTCCACAATACTGAAACGCTGATGGTTCCATCCTGTGACACCGAAAGAGCCGACCCCCTGTTGAACGTTCTGGATTCAGAACAACAGGCTCGTTTTTTCCACCTGAATCATGCTTTTTGTACAACTCGATATCGAGCACTCAGCGATTCCAACAGAACGATTTCCATCCTTCATCCACAGCAGTCGGTCAAGAATTATTACCAAATATTTAGTATTAGTACACTATCAATTGCAACCACTGGTAAATTATTCAAGTAGACATTGCGCGAGTAGTATTGCATATCTCAATCATTGGCAATTAATTAATTGTAACGTCAAAGAAACGATGGAAGGAAAGAAGAACGAGGCTCAACGAGAAGATCCTGATTACGTCAGTGTGAAGGGAGAAATTTTGCGTACCTACAAAGCGTTTCATTGGCTTATTCTATTTACTTATAACGGAAGAGGAATCCCCCAGGATCCATTCGTTAATTATCACCAGCCAAATTCTCTAGGTAAGTCCAGTAAACCTGACTAGCAGCAACTCCCTTCCACTTTCGTTGAAAATTTAAGCGGAGCTTCGAACTTAGCTTAATGCTCTAGCCTGCACGGCGCATGTAATTCGCTACTAGCTCAAGCTACTTTAACGCTTAACGTAGTATCGAGTTCTATCAAGGCCCGTTGTGATCGAGGAACACGATTACGTCGGTCTATCATTATTTCGTTCCACTTCCGCCGAAACAGCGCCGGCGCGGCGTTCAACTTTGTTCGTCGTGCATCCGCGTTATCCACCACCACCAGTTTCGTCTGTTTCCCTTGGTAGACTTTTCAATTTTTAATTAAAAACTTTCATTCTTACGTCGGGTAAACGCTCAAGAGAAAAAAAGGATAAAGTCTTCCAATAGAGACTCGCGGCAAAGAGAAAGGGTTAAACTTTTTAGTCCGAGGGGTGAATCGTTCCATAGAAAAAGAAAATAAGTTGCTGGAAAGATTGTGATTTTGTTTTCTCGGTCAACCGAGCTCGGTTTTGTCATTACTTTTGAAGCGTGAGATGCAACAAAAATATAATACCTAGTGGAAAATAAGATAACGGAGCAACGAAACGGGTACGATCAAGGATGGATAGGTTTTATATCAGTTAATTTATTGCAAGCTCAGGACTGGTGGATTTCCTTAAGAGGGCTAAAGGAAATCGGCGAAGGTTACGAAATATATCTGGATTTCATCGTTTGTACCGTATTATTACAGCGAAAGAGGATTACTCGATAATTTTCCGGAGAATGAATGCCAGGATCATCTGAGAGAAGAACCCGTTGACTCAGAGCGTTCGTTTCCAGCAGAGGATATTCCAACCTCTCCCCTTCCCTACTTCCTCCCGCTTCTTAATTCCTTTCTTCGCCCGCTGCTTATTCAACGTTATGCACTTAACTGCCACACTTAAGAATTCCCTTAAAATTGCAGAGGTGCTCTCTGAATTTATGGGATTAGAATCAATTTTCTAGCATCTTTCGACTCTTTAGCATAGGACGAGGGAGAAACGTGGGTGAAAGAAGATCTCCTCCCGCTGGCAGAAATCTATGCGAATAGACCAAATATTTGCCTCTCTACTAACCGAGATCCTTTTATTTCTACTTGGAGCGGAAATCGCGAGTAAACTTTCAATTCTACGTTCGACCCGTCCGCCACCACCGAGTTTCTACAGACACGTGTATCTGGTAACGCACGAGTCGATGCTTTCAGGTAGCTAGCGAGAGTTAAATTTCAAAGGAAACTCATTTGAAACTTCGATGTTGGCCAAACGGACCTTGGGAAAAAGTACTTTTATACCGAATACCCGGTGCATACCGGGCCTGGATCGTGCAGGTGGTGAACTCCTCAGCAATGGCCGAGCCAAGCCTGAAAGGAGAGATCCCGCTACTGCATTGGATATTTCAAAACCACCTGGTTTCGACAGGCCGAAGAAAGGACCGGGAAGCACCAACAAAGGCGAAAGCCACCAGCGCCTCCGCGCTATGCCGTCCTGATACCACTCGCGAGAAAGATCGATGAACCACCGACTTCCTTTTCCCTCGGCACACCGATCCTTACTTCTCCTACGAGTTCCATTACTTTTTCAAACTTTTACACGCGATCGTGCTAACTTTTTCATGCTTAGACGTCCCTTTCGTCCGGAAGAATCGACCCTCGGACGAAATATTCTCCTAATCCACTTCTGCGTATCTAACGCAACACAGAATCTGAAGGAGACTGGTGAGAAGAGTTAGGAATGGTAGACCGAAGGTGGAACGGTGTCATCGCGCTATACGGAAATCCCTGTTTTCAACCCCTTCCCTCGGCTGCGATCTCGCCAGCGGCTCTTTACAGAATGAAAAGAAATTCCGTGGAATTGAAAGGATTCCGTTTTCCACGAGTCGTCGCTGAGCTATACGAAGCCGCAACACCTTCGAGAGCTGCGATTCTGATACCAAAGGCTGAGCGGGAATCGATCGCTACCGATAAGAAGCGTTTCGATGGAAATTCACGCCGTTAGCTCAGAAAAATTCGCGAATTCTCCGAGCCACCTTCCTGTCTGGAAAAAGAGGAAAAGACACACCGCGCGCGGTGGCGGCGGGGATAGAAAGGGCCCTAGCAACACTATCAAATCTCGTTTCCCTTTAACAAATTTCCTCCTTAGCTATTCATTCTGCGGGAGCATCGACGGCATCGGGAGCTCCCAAAGACGAGAATCCGTGGAACGAAGGCAACGGTCAAAGCACTTTCAGCCCCTGCCTGAATAGCTGCCTGATAGCCAACCACCGAAGAAGATCGATCATCATCCGTGACTACGATCCGCATTGAAATTCTCATTCCCTCGGGATTTTCCCTTCCCCTTTGTCCAATCCCGCTCTCCTTCCCCATCCACACTCTGCTTTTCTATGTTTCGGTTGATCTCCATCACTCTCATAAAACTCATCCACGGTATCGTCCCTCTAAGAACCACAGGACAGGGACAGAAATAACAATCGCAGAGAAAAGAAGGGTTGCCACAGAAATTCGTTTCACTTTCCCCAAGACCTCTCCTTTTTTATTCACCCCTGGAAATCTAGGACCATTTGAAATCAACCCACGGCCTTGTCCACCCTCTACCACCCCCCTCCCCCCATCTGTTGGAAAGCTACGATATCTTCACTGTCGGTGTATGTATGTACCTACGGCCGTGGAAGAGATCGCGGTGGTGGACACCCTTCGTCCATCGTGAAACGACTTTCATCCCCTTTCCCCAAGCGCCCTACGGTACGCCAACCCACGACGACGCTGATCGAGTTTTCATCCCGGGTTTCCGTCGCGGGGACGCCGCGCCGCCGTAACCATCCTCAACCCCTGATTTTTATTCGAGCCACACCGGCTTCGTTTATAACTTCGTTTCTGCGTCGAACCGCCCACGCGATACCGACCCCCGTTCCACTCCGCTCCACTCCTCGCGAAAAGGTTAATGTGTTAACCGTGCCCCTAGATCTCGACACCTCTCAACTCAATATTCTCCCGGGCTACATCTTCCTCGGTCTTGTAAGCTGAAATTGTTCCGCGATATTACATACGCTGAGCAGCGTGTGTCGCGTCGCGCCTGCTCCGCTGTTCAGCGAAGGAAATTAAAGCCTAATAACTGAATTTCGAACAGGCAACCTCGGGCTACAAACTCATTTGCTAAATTACGTGTCATGAACTTTGAAACGCATCGCATTACGAAACGTGTGTTAATATGTTTCGAGTCATTGCTAACGGTCCTTCAGCTGTGCGAAAACATTGCAGAAATTTAAAAGCCGAGAATGTACGATTTCGTTTCACGAAGTGGAAGGAGAAAATTTCGTGTCTTTTGTCATTTTGGCACAGAGTTTCCGGCTAGCTAACGCTTCTGTGAAGCAAACGATGCTTATTAGTGTCCGGAACTACTTAGCTGCAACATTGTTATTCGTCGTTTCCGCGCAACCCGTCCACGAATGGCAAGAAAAGATCGCGGAATAGTATCTTTCAAGATACTTGAAAGGGGGCGAAGCTCCCGCATTGTGCTGCGTCCTCGCGAAATTCGGGGCGCATGCGAGCATCGTTGAGGATCAAAATTACCATAACGACATGCATGTATGGAAGAGAATCGCTGGAATCTCGGGAAGATCCTTTTACTAGCCGGAATTGTGAATTCCGGCTGACCTTGAGGGCTTCGCCACTCTACTGGTTGCATTTCAATGCGTTAGAGGACTCCTAGGGAGATTCCATACGCGGCGGTGAATAGACTAGAACATCGTAAATCACAGGAATTGCCTTTCTTACGTAACAACGTGAAGGAATTCAGCGGAAGGATCGATGGGATGGCGGTGACGTTTTTGATTATAGAATAACGTATCGTTGGATTTTTCTCGGATCGTCGGGAACAGAAACTAATTCGAGGGGCGTTGGAAACGTCGAAGGACAGGACGGACCCGACTGCCGAGCACGAAAAAGGTCGAAGGCTAGAATTACCACGTGCATACATATATGGAACAGCCTCTGAAATCCCTGTAGATCCCTTTACCGATTCTCATCGAGAATTTCTTGCCATCTTCAGAGGGCCACGAAGCTGCACGTCGGGATTACATCAGCATGGATTGCGCGTAATACCCTGTAAACCGCGTAAAGCTTTCTTTCGTTTTTGCGATAGCTTTCATCTCGCTGGGAAAGCGAGGGCAGCTTTCAAAACGAGCGAACCGATCATCGAACCGTTTATTCCCCGTCTCGCGTGATCGAGATCTTCGGAAATGGTTCGCCCTGGAGTGGAGGTGGTGCTATCTCTTCTTCGAGAATTATTACTACCAAAAGCACTTAGACCGTGCCGAATTTTTCCTGGTCTAATACTACGATCAAGCATTCAAACGAAAGAAGAACTTTCCTTCCTTTTTATTATGCTTTACGGCGTTCTCCAAGTGGCTTAATTACGCGGATGATGAGTACGCAGTGAGTAATCGCGGAATGAGGAAAGAACTGGAATCACCGAGAAGCCCTTTGCAGACGCAAACAATTCTCCGGCTAATTAGCCCGGATCCGGACGTAAATTGCCGATGAAATGGCTTTTAAAATCCATCGTGGCGTTGGAAAAAAATAAAGAGACAGACGGGGGAAAGGGGGGTCGAGAATACAAAGGGCAGCGGCGTTCGGGTCATTACTGTACCGGTCGAAATCGTGACGACCTCGAAAGTTTCTTGGTCGACTGCCAGATGCGCGCGGTGAACACCTTAAAAAAATACTTGTGAGAGAGTCGAAAGTAGAGAGGGAAGGACGCGGGGGGGAATGAAAGGGATAGCGCGTTGCGAAATTTCACGGGCCACTTAGAAACGATACTCTTGACGATTCTTTTCACCAACGTCCTCCTCATGAGTTATGAAATATCGCTGCTCGATCGGGCGTAGCTTTCATATTTCCTTGGAGCCGGTTCGCTCGTTGTTTTCGCCGTAGAAACGTCCACGGTGATGTAGTTTCTGTCGGAAATACGAGTCCAATCGTTCATAAAGCTTCTCGGGTATTGCCTGGATGGCGCTCGATGATAGGTTCACATACGCCCTGCAATTTCTCCTTTTTCAGTAGCTCCTTCGCAGGGCCGAGTTCACCAGAACATTCTTCTATTATGTGGAGTATCTGATGAAAATGGTGCCTGGAAATCTGATAATGGAAACTCCCACCGTAAATTGACTGTTTCGACAAGCATTTTTTATTTCTTCGGTAGATGTTCCCCCCGTGGCCCCGCGCCCCTCCTGTCTTTCACCATCGGCCCTTTCACGGATAGAAACGAATACTTGGATGCTTTCGCGTGTTTGAGAGAGATCGCAACGAAGCGAAAATCCTACCGGGCGATGGGGAGCACCTGCAGGCAAGCAGCGCCGCGCGCTGGTCAGACACGCTGAGGGGTACAGACCAGTGGCGATCAGACAACGCGAGACAGCCTCGGAACTATTATATGGACCAGCCGGAGAAAGAGTTATGCAAACCAGGAGTCTACTGATGGACATTGTTCGAATGGAACAAGTGTTATGAGGCCAGTATATGCAGAGGTACCTACGCATGCAGATAAACAAAGAACAGTTTGGCGATAGTCTGCAAACAGGAGACAAGAGCTGGGCGTTGTATTTAGGTCGGGATCGACTGCTCGTTCAAATAATCTCTGGGCGGCACGTCAACGGGAACGATGTCATCAGTTTGACCCTGTTTTCACTTCGGTTCGATATTACGATCCGTGCCCTCACACCGTCGAGTATTCGCCGATCGTGGTATCTGACAATAGCAATAACGGTACACAGTCGATTAGACTCCCTTACGCTCTACTTTGCCCCGGTCCCCTCTCCTCCTTCTGCTTTCTTCGCATTTCCTCCAGACCAGAGTCACTTCGAGTTGGATGCTGCTTACCGCGATACGGGTTTTATTGCGCGTTCGCATGTGAATATCGATAACTGCGCGGCGACGCCGAATACCTTTCCTATCCAGCCAGGTTTAATATTAATCGCGTAAATAGTTGCGTATCGGCGCGGCGGTGAACGTACCCCTGCGGCGATAACGTCGCTGAATTAGAGATCAGCGGCTCGAAATGATGCAGCGTTTATTGCTCTCGGTGTTTAAGTAGAATTGCCATAATTCGCGAGCCTTAGAACTAATGCAATCGACAGGAGGGTAGAGAGAGGGAGTGTGGAGAGGATTCAGCTGCTTTAAAAGCGCATTACAGGTCTGGAATATAGAAGCTGGGTGTTCCGGAAGTTTCAGCCAGTTTCCAGGATACGATTCTCACGGACCAACGATCGGCAAGTTTCCTTGGTGTTTATTAACCGCGAGACAAGGGGAATCGTAGCCCCGTGCGCTTCGAGACGCCTCGAATACGCGGCTCGGGGCGTTCGACGAATACTAAACTGTCTTGCAGGAATTATACGACGAAGATTAGGAACGAACTGGACCAGTACAGGTGACTGGCCGAGAACGATGCCAGAATTGTGCGAATCAGAGGGCGTGGAACGATCCAGACTGCGCTCCGATGGTCCAAGATCACGACGCCTGGTATGGAATCGTGTCGTAACTCTCCGTCGTGAATTCTAACCGCATTGTCATGGTGATCGAGGGCGATAATGGACCATGCAGTCGCAGGAATATCGATGGATCCTTGGCGATTCCTTGGGAAACCTCTCAGATCAAGTCCAGACGATGGGTAGTCGAATTAAACATTTCTATTCGCCGTCGTGGCGAGATATAACGACGAAGCGTAGATTCTATGGACTATCCATCAGCTGGCAACATGGAAATATGCTTCGAAACGGTAAGTGGTCCTCAAATTGTTTTTCATTAAAATGCTATTCACTTTAGCAGGTTCGGTTATTAAATTTCACACAGCATATTATGTTTGTATCTATCCACCCCGAACCATCCGAAATTTCATCGAATATCATCGACGATATAGAATACCTGGGCGAAATAATACATACCTATAAAAGTTTCAAACGAAATAAATATTAGTTGTGCATGCGAAATAAATTGAATACAAAATGAACATCACCGAGGTGGTTGAAAATCCACGTGCATTGTCATGGTGATACGGTCGGCTAAAAAAGATAGCGAACGAATAACAATACGCGCGGACGAGTGCATTTATTTACTACTCGAATTTGGATAGGTACTAGCTTAATCCTGTTGTTTCGGTGGTAGAGAATTCATCATGAATCAACGGAAATGGTTCTCCGTTTATCCTATCGAAGCTCGTTTTCCCATGTTTCTTTAACAACTGCAAATAGAGAGCACCGTGCACGTTGCTTCGTGCCATGTTTGCTTTCAAGTGTCGAATTTACAGTTTCGATTTCATCGAGATCATGGGCTAGCGAAAGCCGAAGCCTAGCCAAAACAGAAGGCAACATGCTGAGTGGAAATTCGAAGCTGGACCGTCGCACTAATAATAGATTAGCAGGGATCGTCACCATCGATCACCATCGATCAACATGGACACAACACGAGTCGAATTTGCGGTACCCGTGGTGAAGTTCCGATGGGATCCACGAGCTGGATGCTGAGCAGACATCTCGATGGAACTGAATCAAGTAAGTGCACGCTCCCTTTTCTACGATCTTGTGTCACACGCGAGCAGAATCTTGAAGATTTTTACATTCTCGCTTACCTAGTACCCAGAATGCACCGTATCGAAAATCAAGTGTGCCCGGAACGAGAAGAAAATGTATGAGGAATATTACAAATACCTGCATTCGTTTCAAATCAAAATTTGATACGAGGGGTGCGTATTTCATTGAAATCGAGCTTTTATGTATTTCTGCTTCATTTTTAACGAACAAACAAAATTAGTGTATCAAAGAGAGACGAATAATGAAAATGTTTTTGCAAACCGTCCGCTGCATGTTCTGTATTTGCAGAGCAAGTGGCAGATCGGGATTATAAAAAAACATCCACGCACGAGCTTAACGAAATTTAATGAGAATTTTTACTTAATTTCTTTCACTTCTATAACCTGTTTCCCGTCCCACGAGTACAACTCCTAATAGGACTTTTTTTCATTAAGCGGATGTCAGCTTTCGCCCTCGTTTCAAAGCCGAAAACGAATTCAATTCGGTTCTAATTGATTACAAATTGATGGGAATGCTTCGTTACATTCGATAAATTGCAACAGACCGTGTTGCAAATTTTCCACTCGTCGCGGGATACGTAACGGAATGTCAGGAATCTGTGGCGCAATGAACAACAGGTGAAATGCAATTTCAAGAACTTGTATCGGCGCCTACGTACCGGAACCCCATTACTATCGAAGCGGAAGTCAATTAAGCCAATCGTTCAATAAACATATCCAGCATATCGCGAGGAACCGACATTCCTCGTGGTCGATCGAACTTTGTCGATCGAGGTTTTACAATTAAAGGTATGTAGATTCGCACGTTCCGACTTGCACTCGAATGTCTGAAGTTAAGGCCTCTTTACGCGTAAAGTTCGAACGTCGGTGCTCGCCGACGTTATCGAGAGTTGCTGTTACGAGGTGAATTTGCAAATTCACGAAACCACGAACGTCGTTTCGACGAAATACCAACCACATCGTTGCGAAAACTGCCGCTGTCAAAACGTTCCTCTTGGAAAAGTACGAGCAAGTGCTCTCGACATTTACCTCAGCAGAAATTGATTTACTTGGTGTGCCCTATTGCCCAATAGCATAACGAAGTGATGTAGGTAACGTAACGGAATATGAAAATTCTGAGAAAAAGAGTGATCCATCAAACGAAACGCTGATATACAACATTTCATTAACGACATCGGGGTAATCTCGTTTTTGTCAGGCAACAACAATCGAATTTTCGATAGATAGTGCTCTCGACATTTACCTCAGCAGAAATTGATTTACTTGGTGTGTCCTATTGCCCAATAGCACAACGAAGTGATGTAGGTAACGTAACGGAATATGAAAATTCTGAGAAAAAGTATGATCCATCAAACGAAACGGTGATACATAACATTTCACTAACATCATCGTGGTAATCTCGTTTTCGACAGGCAACAATAATCGAATTTTCGGTAGAGTTTCCTAGAAGCGGTTTCCGGTGTATTTCACAACAAAGGAGTGTAATTACCGTTCTGGTAACGGAATTGCGAGCGAACAGAGTAAAAATTTCCGGTCTGATCAACCGCGACGCTAACTGGATCTCAAATTCCCAGCGAGAGGCTCGATTTCAACGCATTATTTTCAATTTCCACGGTTTCCCAACTCAATGAATCAACGCCCATCGATCCACCGTCAATCCAACCGCGAACTAATAACTTTTCCCAACGCCAGTTAGTAATCTTCGTGACGTTCAATAGCTTGTAACTGTGTAGTGTATAAGATGAGGCTATCGACAGAAAAGGACGCCCGAGAAGACCTCTCCCAACGAACGCCCTCGAAAGGTGGCGTTTTTCCAGCGATGCCCAGCCATGGCTTATCGTCGAGAGGATAAACGAACGTCATACAGTCGGATCATCCGGATTTGAATGGTTCGCCAATCGATCCTTCAATCGAACCAACACCAACACCAACACCGCCTTCGTGGTTCATCCACTTTTTCCAATCGATTCGCGAGAAACGGAAACGCAATCGTCTCCACACTTTGCTAATATATTTTCCAGAGTAACTATATTTCTCAAGTGTCCGTTGTTCGAGGAACGCGTGCTATTAGCGAATCTCTCTAGTTTCTTTGGAAACGTGCTGCTTAAGGGGGGAGACCACTATGAAAAATTTGACAAATTGATTCTTTTTTCATCATTTTCTTAAAGACGTACATTTCAAGAATGCTGTCTCCAAATTTTATGAAGAAATTCGCAAAATTGACGGTGATATAGTATTTTCTGTGAAGCAGGGTCAAACGCGCGACTGAGCTGCGCGGAACTTTGAACGCGTTTTCCTCAGAATGATATTTTTCAACCGCGTTGACAGACTACAGAGAAAACTATACGTCCATTTAATACGATCAAGGACATTTATTGTAGGGAAAACCCGTGGCTATTACGTGACGATCAGTTTTTTTCCATTTTCGACCTGCTTCTATTTTTTTTATTAACATTTCCCCAATTTTGTACCCCGAAAAAATGATTTTTTTTTTCAGTGGTCCGCCATTTTGTAATTTTTTACAATTTTGACATTTTTTGATCATCACGTAATAGAGGCAGGCTTCTAGTTTCTAAATATTATTGTGTTTTTGAATTCGGATTAACCATATGGCCTGGGCACTGTCAACGCGACTAGCATATTTTTGCCGCAGCGCAATTTTTGACGAAGAGTATACAGGAAACGGATTTATGAATTTGATTGAAAAAAAAAATTTCTTACCCTTCGATATGTACACTATTAACTATACTAAGCAATAAATTGATTTACTTGCGTTGTTTGGCTGAAATAAATTCCCGAAAACACCCTTACATTTCGGACCGTTACAGCGGTCTCCCCCCTTAATGAGTTTCATAGCCTATGGAACACTATATTTCAGTCACTATTCGGTAGATTCGCGATGATCGTGTCGAAATTCCATCGAAACCAAGATTCATTTATTCCAGTAGGCAGTTGTCTTCTTTTATGAAACTGCACCCTAATAAAGCGACGACAATAACGCGAAGTTAAAGATTTTCGGACGGTTATACCGTCGATATGCTCTCCGCAGTTCGTCAATTACCAAAAGTTGGAGTATCGGTGGACCGTAGGGAGTCGGAATAAGTTTATCCCGGTATAAGTTTATCCCGATCCTTTCGACAATCTCGCCGGAAATAGTGTATCGAACGCGTCGTGGGGTTCTCCGAGAATCGAGGATCGAGAGCACAGGAATGCACCTTCCGAACACATATTCCAATGGAACAATACGATACAATGGTGCAGAGGAGAGTCGACCAGTTTTCTCTGTTCGATGATCCGACCCCTGTTTGCGATTCCATCGGCGTATTCGAATAGCACGCGTGCCGCATCTGCACGTAGATTGCTCGACGTTTGTTTTAACCGTTCGAAATTTTTCTTTCTTCGCGTGGCTCAATTTTCTCCGATTGAATCTGCATGAAAGTAGCTCGATTGATCGAGGAGAAGTCGGTGTCGCCTGGATTCGATATACAGGTAACGACGACGCAACGGTTCGTATAAATTCGGCACTGCGCCCGAAACATAATTGACGATCGATCCAGCCGTCGCGTTTCGACAAATCGCGGCCGTAATCAAAACTCTATAGCTCCGTCGCGCTGCGCCGCAGCGATACGCAGGATAAACGAAGCTTGTTTGCCTCTGCCCTACTTTCGATTCGATTTGTGTGCCGGAATCAAACGGGAAGATCAGGAAGAAAAGAAAGAAGATATCTAGGGAGCGTAGTCGATATCGCTCGGGTACATCCTTTGCCGGATTTCCACGGAGCAGAGAGTCGCATCAAAACTAAATTCCGTCAAATCTCGTCATTTCCGATTGCACGGTCGACGTCCCTCGGGGAAATCGATGGGTCAGACGGTAGCAAAAGAGTTTTTGCAAAACTTTACACACGGGTTGGGGAGCGATTGCAATGATCGAGTTTTCCCCCATAAATCGAATTGTCGAGCAGGGACGGCCATTTATGGTAACAAATATTGCCGAATGCGCATTCGCCCCGAATGTGCATTCGGCGCGCACCGGTTTTTTGCTCGTGGGGTGCGCGCGTTCGGCGCGCGTTCGGTGCTCGACGTGCATTCGGCGTGCACTGAACGCGCGGCGAATGCGCGGCGAGTGCACGCCGCGCACAGCACGAGCAAAAAACCGGTGCGCGCCGAATGCGCATTCGGGGCGAATGCGCAGGTGAATACGCGGCTCTAGCCAACCGGTTTCGATATAATCACGCTCAATCAGGAAATTGAGATGGCGGTAACTGGAAAGGGCAGGTATCGGAGCGAGTCCGCAGAGGGCCCGAAGTTTCACGATTTCCTCGTTACGGTTCCAGTCGAGTGTCGAAATCTCGTTGCCCATTTACCGCCGTGGCTACAGATGTTGGAAAACTCGAAACGATCGCGCGCCTGTCAACCGACGGCCGATGCTTTCATTCAAGTTCATCGATCATCGTAATTGCGGCTCGAAACGGTCCCCTGATATCATCGCGACAAATTACTACCCACACGCTCCTGGTCCATTCTCTTCAACTTCTCCTCCACCAATTTCATCTTGAAACGTCTGCAACTCCAGGCCTGAATTCCACAGTTACCAACGTGGGTGCGCCTCGGATACGAATCTTACGAAACTGCGGCTAACGGTAGCAGAAAAATCGATGGTTAAAATTCAACCTGATCGTTTTCTCGCGTAATTGCCTGTGATGTCGTAAAGCGCGAATTTATACAGCGATCTCGCAGCCCTCGCCGGACATAATTCCGCGTCGCACAGGCCGAAACTGCGAGCTTTATAGGGAGCAATGTACTCCACTGATTCACCCTTTATTTTTACAATGCTTTTCCGCTCGATTCCCCGCGACTTCCATTACGCGAAATTACCCAGAGCAAAGTACCTGAAAAGGAAAATCGCTGGCAAAGTGGAAGACGTATTAATTCAAGATAAGTAACGCGGTGAAGTAATTCCTCAAAGTAAAGAGTGTTCGGGGTGTCAGGGTAGGGAGGTAAGAGGCAAGAGGCAAGAGGAAGAAAAGCGAGGAGCTAGGATGAAGAGCATAGCGATAAAGATGGCGCGTAAAGTTTCCCTGGGAAGGCTGAGGATGCATTCTCTCTCTCTCTCTCTCTCTCTCTCTCTGTCTTTTTCTCTCTCTGGAGCTCGAATGCGAAGAATTCTCTGTTAGGAGAGCTTCAGCATTGCCGGTCTTTCCTCCGGTAACGATTGCATTCATCTAGAGACTAGACTCTAGAGTCTCGAGCGACGACGTTTTTAAGGCGAGGCGTGGAAAGTCGGCCCGAGAAAATGATCGATCGCGTTCTCCACTACCATGTTAGGGGACGGAATCTCCTGGAACGGAGTGCCATTTAACTTGTTAAAACTCCGTTCCGCGGGCAGAACGTTTTTACGGACCTATATACGAGATTCCGCGAGGGGACCCTCTGTTTCTCATGCGCGCGTGTGCGCAGGTAACAACGTTCGCTACGAAGAAATTTTATTTTCACCGCGGGATAACATCGAGGTGACGGGCCCTTACGGAGCCCGTCGACGAACGAACCTGGCAGCGGACGACGCGACGCGGCGGGGAAATACGCCGCTCAGGAGCAAGTCGATGAGCAAAGGGGGTGGAGAAGTCGCGGTATAAATTGGATAGAACGCGGCGACGAAAAAGTCGGAACAAAAGAATTTGAAAATAGGGTGACGGTAAATTGACCCGGAGAGAAGATTGAAGAGAGCATAAGAAACGAGAGAAAATGCTAAGTACTAGAAGGAAGCTGGTGGATACACTTCTTACGAACTTGGAGATAACCGAGTCAATCGATGGTTAGCACTGTCGGATTTATTAATTAATCAACTGACCAGTTGATGAAGAATTAAAGTAGGGAGCCGGGGCATCAAAGTTTCTAAAAGCTCGTTTAGAACAAGCAACGTAATCTACTTGAAAGAATCTACTTGAAAGAACGCCTCTAAAGAGGCCAACATGTGGGGAAAAAAATCGGAAATCAAGGGAGGAAACTCTGGACTGGGTAGAGGGTCGTAAGGAAGTCTGTTATTCGATTGCAGTTCGGTGGAAAGTCGAAGGGAGGAAGGCTGAAATCCCTTGGTTGCAGTAAGACCTAGTCGCGTCGCGAACAATTCCAGAGAGCGTTCGCAAGTACGTTAATTCTCCAAGTTGCATTCTAATAAAAGTAATTGAGGAGTTTGGAGCGCGAGGAAAATAGTGTCGTGAAACCGAGGAGGCTAAAGGAAGTCGTGGGGCGAAAGCAAGTTGACTATCGAGCCCACTACTCGCACTCGAATTAAGTTTCGCAGTTGAAAGAACGCGCGCGCGCAAGAGAGAGAGAGAGAGAGAGAGAGAGAGAGAGAGAGAGAGAGAGAGATAAAGAGGGAGAGTACTCTATGGGGCTAAATGCCGATGCAAGAATTGAATTGTACGGGGAAAATGGGGCGAAGCGCACATAGGTACGCTGCCTTTCGTCGCAAAGAACTTAGGCGGTCTTTGGTGGAACGGTGTATGTATCTCGAAATTCTTGCACCTGCAGTGCTCCTGTCAGCCCATCATCTCTCGACAGCTTTCAGCTTCAGAAAGAAGGAACATTTAGAGACTTTGATGATCGTAATAGGTGCTCCCACTCTATGTATCACTGTATCTACCTCACCCAACCCGTGCCATGTTAAGTTGCAAGCAACTCGAGTTACTCCCTCACCCACTCCCCTTTTGATCTCTGTTACTTTGTGAATTGCGAGGAACGGTATCTCATCGTGCGAATCGAGGTCTGAATTTTAATCCCATAAGAAAAAAGGAACAATCATCGGGGAAGAGTTAAATTCAAAGATAGTTCGCCGCGATTGCCTCCCCTCGAATACCGCACCCAGGGAGATTCCATAAAAAACACTATCGAACCCCTAATCAAGAAGTTCCGCGGAGAAGGAAGTTTTCGAAGGAAAAGGGGTAGGTTACGGAAGAGGTGGAAATCGAATGGGAAACAAGAGCCCGCAGAAACGCCAGGGTGGAGTAAAGACACGCGCGAGCGCTGCTGGATTAAATGACGCGGCAAAGAAAAATGCTTTTTTCGATCCATTTAAAAATTTCGTTTAATTTCCACGATGCCCGATGTTGAAATCTCAGGAGAATTATTCCCCGGTAAATGATCATTCGAGTGTTTCATTTCGAATGGAAATTTATAGAAATTCTTTTCACGAAAATACCATTCGCAATTTCGTGGAATACAACCATAAAATTTACACGCCAATGCCAGTAACATTAAGAGAAGAATCTCTCTCTTTCAACGAATAAATATTCTTGCGGCAAGTTTAAAAGTCGCTCGAGCACGGGTCACGACATCGGCACCGAATATCCTTCGCGATAAATTATTTTTCCTCGGCGGAGCGCTCTTCGACCGCAGATAATTAGATTTATTAACTCAGCCTTGTTTACACGGCGTTGGAGCACGTGATTTATTGAAGAGGGCTCTTCACCGGGAGCGATGGTAAAAGGGGGATAAAGTGGGCGCTTGTTACGTAGATTATGAGGTGAATTCTGTCCCTCTTGACCGTCTCTTCTCTACATACTATCCAACTAATCTCAATTCCAAAAATCTCCACGGGCATGTCGAATTGTTAAAATTAAGCGCACGAGATCCAAATTCCAGCAACTCCACGCATCCACTTCCACTAACTACGGTTAAAGTGACGAAGAAAATCGTTCGCTAATGGATCTCTTAACGCGCAAATTGGAAAACGTTGCAAGCGTATAAGAGTCCTTTTTGAAGCAGGAAATTGTCGGAGACGGTAAATCGTCCAGCCGACAACTACGTTTAGCCGATAAAAGAAATCCATAACGATTTATTTAAAGCGAAAGGGGGCTAATTCGAACTGTCCGCATTCGCGTCCATCGCGAAATTCGCTCGACGAGGATCAGTGGTGCCATTTCCACTGCGGAATCGTGGCCCCAACCGAGTCAAGGGTGAAAAACAATCGACTGCGCCGTCTAGGTGAACCCGAAATATCAATTACTGAAATATTTCAGAGCACTGGGACGAGAGGGTGCGGCGGGCCGAAAGAGGCTCTCTCTTTTCATGCTTGTCCCCCTGCGCTTTCAAAACTCGAACAAAAATAAAAAGACACGCAAAGGCAAAAAGAGAAAACTGCTATTTCATGCGGCACGTGTATGACACTTTAGTTTTGACGCAGGTTAGTCTTGGAGCGGTAATCGATGCCGTTCGATGAAAGTTTTATGCATTCCCCGGGAACTGAAAGGCTGTTGTACCAGTTGCGGTGTTAAAGTTAATAGAGAATAAAAAATATTCGATAGCAAAGTGGCGTATAGAGTATAGACATTTTCTGCCCAAACACAGCACACCGACCAGTTGATACGCTTAAATGAAACTAACCCACCCCTTTTGGACGCCGACCCTTCCCGTGACAGTCAGCTCCGAGAACGAGCCACGTTTCGCCACGCTGTCGCTATTCAATTCGATATAGGAAAAAACCAATACTGTTTCGTTGTCTAAAATGCTTGGGGGCGTCAATGAATAAATTAAAGCAGCCTCTGTCTTCTCGCTGCTTCTCATCTGTCTGTCTCTGTCGTTCAGTCGCTTTATTTGTTTTCCATTGCAGTTTCCTTGGGCGTCGCAATGCCATTCGGAGCTCCAGAAGCGCACGTGATAACACATTTACGGGTGAAGGACCGTTGAAAGCGTATCGATTACGATATAATTTACAGCTCCCAGCCTGCGTACTGTGACGCCCGATGAGTATCGCGTTTAGCAGAGGGGGTGGGTGTTGAAAGATGGGCATCTCGATTGATTTATCGCATTGAAATGTAAGGCTTAATATCACGATTGTTCCAGGTCTGAGAAAGGATCGCAAAACTTGAGAATGCAAATGAAAATTGACAAACGGACCTTTATGTATAAACTGACACGCGCTTTTGCATTGAAACAGCCGACAGGGCAGACAATGGAGTATCCATCTTCTTTCGCGCAAAACGCGCAGGGAACCTTTTATTCGTGGAGAATCCGCGCACAAGACAGCTCGAGGTTCCATTAATCTGGTTTGCTTGAGATTTCTTAGAATTTCTGCGAAGTGGATGCTGGAGTCCATCGTACCCTCGCCGTGTTACCTCGAATACCTATTTGGTGTGATTAAACCAGTCCAAAAATCGTGGATAAATTGAAATTACGAAGTCGCGGGAGCGTAGGGCGCGGAGTAATCCGCGGAGTCCACGGTGGCCGACACAGTGGAACGTTGCTGATCCTAAGCGACTTTAAATAATTCTTCTCAGGGACTCTGCGCGGCTTCCGGGTATCCGCTCTGGATTATTCAAAGTAGAAAGTAGAAAGAAGCGGCGCGACGGGTAGCGTGGATCGAGAGATAGCTTCGCAGTGGAGAACGCAAGCGTGTAAAGGGAATACGCGATCCTCTGAAACCCTGTATGACCAACGTCTCCGGTGTCTTTTCGTTCGTCCGTGTCGCTCGTTCATTTTACCAGAGGCATTGTACGTTCTAGATTACCTCCAGTCAAACCCTTGTTTAGCACAGACAGAAACGCCGAGTACCCTTGGCTCGGTTACTTTTTGTACGATACATCGGATGGGATTCCATTTCATTTCGTCCGCGAATAGATACCTGTGATATCGCTAGTGTCTCTGACCAGCTATCACAGGGAACAGCACGATAAAAGCTGGTATTAAAAGCGAGTTATTAATACGAATAATCAGATTTAGCTGCGTTATTTCTCGCTGGAATGTACATCATTCGTTCAGCTGCCACAAGGGAAAATAATTCTCTGGAATTTCCATATTCCCATCACGGGAAATGGAAAAGGAATCGGGCCTCGTAAACAGTCCACGTTGGAGCAGGAACGGTCCGTTCCAGTTGATCCCAAAATCACTTGATTCCAAAGGGAGGGACGACACCACGTACGAGCCGGGGTTAAAACTGCGCTGGATGCGCTCGAGGAAGGGTTGAAGGCGTGGAGGAGAAGGTCTGGACCAAGCCCGATTAAGCGACGAGCGTACCGAAGTTATCTGGCTGGCTAAGCTCGAAATCTCCCTCATAAAAGTGGTAACAACCCCTGTTTGGGAAACAATGGTGGCGCTACCAGACTCTCGAGGGTTCGTAAAAGTTTGGACGCTTTGCGGAAAGGGCGAAAGGCACGGGCGTAACGAGAAAAGAGGACGAACGCTGGGGTGGGATGGCTGAGGCAGAACAGCCAGCGGATTCGACTTTAACCCCCGTGAAAGCTGTCCAATAAATATCACCGGCTCGTTATTAGCGTTTTAATTCTGCCCACCGACGGTAACTTAATCCACACCCATGGATTCTAAAAGTATCTAGTGCGCGGACAAAAGTCCGCTCATAAGTAATAAAATAATACTGCACCCTGATGGAGCGTAGAGATTCTGCAGTGCCCTCGCCGATTGATTATTTATTGAACGCTTGGAAACTTGGTTCTGCTTTAAAGACCTTCCCTATTACCACTTCCGACCAACGTATCTCGCAGCTTTTTCTTTTAAATCACTAGGATATCGCGAAAGAATAGGACAAAGTATCTTTTTCTGTCGCTGTCTTTCTCACTTCTCCCCTGGGCTTCGCGTTACGCGTTTCCTCGAGGCTTCGCCGAGAGCGAGCTTGAAATTTTTAATTCTAATTTTCCCTTCTTAATTGTTCAGTTACCGTTCCGTTCCATTTTCAAAAAGTTTCTAATTGCGAGCGCCCCTCTTGAAACTACGCTCCGCCAGCCATTAAATACAGTGGAAGTTCTTGTTTTGTAATTTCGTGCTGCTGCCTCTTCGTTTGGAAAAGACAGCTTGCCAAGATTCTACGACGAAATCGTAGGGTACTTTTGACACTTTTTTTGATCGGTGATCTTGTTTCTTTTTTTTTTTAGGAATAGCTGAGTGGCTGTCGAGCCGCTCCCACTGAAACTTGACGAAGAAAACAATTAGATGACCTCTCGAATGATTTTATGGACACCCTTCAGCGAGGGAGCTGCCAGGTGTAAGTAAAGTATGAAACCAGATGGCATCGACGTTTTGCCGAGCACAACGTTCCAGACTTTAATTGGCGATTCCACAATTTTTCTCCTTGGCCATTCTTCCCGATCGCAGTCACGTCTTCCTATTTCCGTTGATAACTCTTTATTGATCTTTATTTCGTCGTCAACGGTCTCTCGTTCCCTTCGAATCTCCAATGGCCGAGCGCACGATATAAAATGAAATTGCAAGTTCACGATCAAAGGAAAATGTGCCCAGAACGTAATTGGATATTTATCAAATAACCGCTACACGAGAATTATAAATCCAAACGAATATGTAAAAATTGAGAAAGGATACAAGTAAATTTAACTGCAGCGAAACTTTCGTTGGTTAATGAACGCGCCAAACTAAATAACCCCCTCGTGCCTAAAAATCGAAAGGCTAAGTTACACCTGCATTTACATCGCTCGTTGCAATTTCAAATGCGAATATCCATGGGAAAAGGGACCTGCAAACTTTTTCGCGTTAACGAATCGTGAACGCATGTACACGATGATTTCGTTAATTAAGTATCCTGTTACAAAAACGGCTCTTCTAGCGGTACAATTTAATAAATCGACGTCCAGCGAAATGTCGCCTGTACCTATGTACGTAGCTACATTTGTTCGGTCGTTCGTTCGTTCGTTCGTTCGTTCGTTCGTTCGTTTCACGAAAGAAACCTCAGCAAAGCAGAAACGCTGGCCGCTTAATTAAACCGAGAAAATGTTGCCTCTCATGCGGATCGACTTATGGACGGTGGTTGTAATTAAAATGGTAACCACCTCGAAAACGTACGGACTGGCTCTCAGCTTTCTCTGATACTATTTCTCGTTCCTCCAGCCCCGATTCGTTCCATTTCTGCTCGCTCCCTTCCCCGGTATTCTATCAGCATACCTTTTTCCGCTGATTCTCCCATGTCTCTGTCTCCCTTTTTCCTTTTTAGTCGCGTCCTTTTAGGCCGCATCGGAATTGGCCTTCCTTCTATTAAACGTTAAAAGAATTGGGACCCCATGGCACATGCGCGTATTCATACACACACGTGGCTGTCTATGATTTTTCAGAAAAAAAATCTGTCTGCCAGGAGAAGCGTAACGGAGGAAATTTATCTGGCCGGACAAGCAAAATGGGTTTCACTTGAAACATATTCGATTCGATGGGTTTTTTCCCTTCCTAACGAGAACATATCCATTGGTTCTGACAATCGGCTAAGGCTTTATTTTATAGCTTGCTCATCGTTGTTCGTTCACTCGCGTTTATCGTTTTTCCACCGTCGAGACAGAATTTTACGGTTATTGCAGCGTAAAAGCTGGAATAATTTCGTACCATTCTCACGTCGAAATCTCCAGCAGTAACCCGCCACGAAATTCAATCGTTTTGCAAACGCTTCTGCTCGGCGCTCGAAGACGTAACAACGAATAAAAAGAGAAGCGCAAAACACTTGTGCTAATTGTACAGGTCTGGGCATAAGAGCTTGTCAAATACGTTGAAAGTTACTTAAGCTTCGAATGGAAGGGCAACCCTAGGATTGTCATAAAATTTTAAGCAGTAACCCGCAAAGAGATGGAGAAAAGTTTCGCCCTCGCGGCGAAATCCAAAGCCAGTCCTGTCAGCTGACTTTTATCTCGAGCTCCTCCGATATCTCGCTCTTTCAGGCCTCGTCGAAGACCCAGCGAGTCGATTTTCACTTTTCACTTTCCTATCTGCTAGCAAAGTTATCGCGAAATTTCTTCTTCTCTTTAACCCATCACTCTCCGCGAAGATTTCGCCTCGCGCACAAACGACGAAACAGGGATCTAGGGATCTGAGCGTTGCACAGAGTGGGCGCACGTTTACGTAGGGTATCTATATATCTATTGTCGAGAACCATCCCCCGCATGTTTCTTCATCAAAGAAAATGTCGACTTTCTTCAAGTAGTCAAAGAAGCATCGTGAAAGGAAGAGAAGTCGAAATCTTAGTCCCAAAGCCCTGAAATCTCATCTTTCGACGGTCACGAGCGTCAAACAGTTCCCCTAGTGCTTTACAGCTTTTCCCGACCAGTCGAGTTTATCTCCTCTGCTCGTGACATGTCGGAGAAAAGCTCGTACGTCTAACTTGTTCCTTCAACGTCCCACCTTTCTCGGAAATTGTGTGCGTCCTGATGGAAAATGCATCTGCACGCCCGTGTTCATGCATGCATACGTATGTACACTTCCAATTCAAATGGAGATTAAATCCTTACGACAGCAATGTGTAATTCAGTTAAATTTCAATCACGTATAAATCGTAAAATACAAATGATACTATATTATTGTCTGTCAGTTGCCCCCCCCCCCCCCCAAGCAATTTCAACTCTCCCCTCTTTCTAACTTTTCAACGATTCCGCGGAAATGTGTGACTGACCCGTGCAGGGACGTTAATTAGAAAACCATACGACCTGTCGCTAATTTAATTACGCAATTTAGCGGTCAAGTGGGCCGCAAGGTGTGACCCGTGAATCTTGTGCACTTGTGGACGGTTAAAGCGTTGAATCGTCGCGAGGTTTGGACGGAGAAGATCTACTTGTACTCGCGCCACTGCCCTTTTCTCTTTCACCTTCCCTTTTTCCATTCATTCCTTTGGCCCCGTTTTTTCCTTTTCCCCGGAAACCTGTTCTTCCTTCGAGCATACCTCGTGCATTTAGTAAGCCGTGAAAGTAAAAGAGTTCCTTCTAAGCGCAAAGTGGTCTCTCATCTTCCAAATACTTGGCTACTTTCCCTCTGTTTTACACGCGTGCATTCCTCGCTCCTTTCTTCGCCACCGCTTGCCCCTTTTCTCTCGCCTCGCATACTCTCTTTTTGTTTCCACCTCCACTCTGTCTCCGTCTTGACGGCACAACAGGAAAACGAACATTTTCTTTAGAGTCTAGAGTCTGGAGTAATCTTAATGAAAAAAAAGCCTGCTCGTTGCACGTCTTTCTTCGAGCCACCCCTAACAGTAATAGTTAATAATCCTGCGTGCCCTGTTTCCTTATACTTCTCTTCGGATGGTAATCGAATAGTAATCGGAGCTGAGAGAAATTTTCTTTCCGTAACCAACGAGAATAACCGCGACCACTATTGCAAATAATAATTAATAAGTGCATCGACTGGCTTTCAATCGTTTCTACCCACTGTTACTTTATGTACCAGCAAACTTTTTGCACAATCCTGGATTCGAAACAGAAACGTGACAAATGATTCACGATGCTTTTAAACGGAACCATAGAAACCGCATAACATTCGATTTTGTATCTCTTTTTTTTTCAATGCACTGGAGAATCCATTTCCGTCTCCTTCTCTCTGTGCAGCCAAGTGTTGTCACCGGCGAATTGGATGCAATTGTACAGTTTCAAATCATTTCGATACGTTAACAAAAAATTGTACTGGATTGTTAACCGTGAAACCGCACAGTGGTCCGAGTATACTACATGTTACCTGGACAAAATTAATTTTTCGCGGGTTTGAGTTTATATGGAGTTCAAATTGTTAGAAGACAAACCTGATTCGTATCGCAGTTTATTATTTCACTAAAAATATCAATAAAAGAAGAATATGACTAATTTAATAAACGAAGAAGAGCAAAACAATAGTATTATACTTTAACTATAATTATCAGTTATAACATTATGTCTATACCGGGAATTTCTGAGTTTTGATGTTTAAAACCTGGTTTTTGTAATCAGCTTTCTCTGCATCACTATTAAAACAATGTTTTACCACTGTTTTACTGTCGTTTTGGTTTCTTTCCCTTTATTGAATTAGTTATATTTTTATTCTATTAATATTTTTAGTGACATAATAATCTGTGATACGAATCAGGTTTGTTTTCTAACAATTTGAACCTCATATAAACCCAATACCGCCAAAAAATAATTTTGTCCAGCTAGCATGTAGTATACTCGAACCACTGTGAGCCGGTTGGATCGACGTGACGTGACGTCAAACGGATCGAAACACTTTGCAAACTTCTAGCCCGTGCAAGTCGGAATAAGATTACTTCTCGAATAAGCTGCTTCTCGATCACACGTATTCTCCCGATTTACACGAACCTGTGTTAAGCACCATCAAAAACTATACAACCTAGACTACACTGGGCAACCTACACACAACTATCTTCTGAACGCAGCGCGTGTTTATGATTTCATTCCCGCTCTCGACCTGCTCGCGGATAACTGCTCCATAGCATATCCCCCTCCCCCGTCGTATTACCTACATCATACTTCCATTTTCATGACAAACGATACAACAGGGAGATGCAAGCCTTTGTTAAATAATATAACAACGGATTAACAACGTAATCTACCGGCCTAAGCCCGCATCGATAACGAAGCGCGCGAACCGTAACGAGCTTCCGATTGGGCTCGATGCTAGGCATCGAGAACTAACGAGGCAAAGAAGAGGCGAAGGAACCTAGTAAAGGGGATGTATTAAAATTAATTGTATTTACGGCTGGGCCGCATCCCCTAGCTCAACGCCACTGCATGAATAATGCAGCTCGGAATTCACGGTTGCTCAATTTATGCGGTGAAAATGCAGCCGGAGTAGGGCATTTCGAGTCTTACACGGCGAGGAATCGATCCAGACTGCTCGATAAGGCTCCCTTTTCCATGGCGATCCATCATGGCACCGATGTTTGGCCTGTCTACCCGGTCAACAAATCACGAGCCACTTTCGAGGAAGGTTCACGAGTTGTAGTCGTGCTCGTGTCCGACTCGTTCCTCCCTTCTTCCCGTTGAAGCCGCATTAACCAGGGAAACGGGTGAACCGGGCTAAGAGAAGACAGTGACAGGTACGCGAACGAAGAACGACAGTCCGGCTCGTCGGCCAGTTCTATCGATCGGCCGTGTTAACCTTTTGCACCGCTGCGCGCAATCGGTGAATTCCTGATTGATCAATATCGTCGAGGAGGTGACAAAAATGATTCACTAGCGGGCAAGTTCTCGCGCTAAAAACTTTACTACGATCTTGTGACGTATAGCCTCGAACGTTTTATCATTTCGCGAAATTGCTTGCCAATTGACGTAAAAAAGTGCCAACAAGGAAGTGAAGAAGCCTCGATCTTGAATAACGAACAGTGAACGAGAATTTTCCAACAGAGGGTCATTGTTTCGCAATGCATCGATTCTTGTTACTTCTGAATACAGATCGCGATGAAATTGTATGCCAAATTGCGGCGTTTCACGTGGTAAATGCATGTGGCGCGAGGAACGCAGCTGGCTGGTCTGACTAGCGGTTGACTCGTACCACTTGTCATCAATCTATCTTCCCCCTCCCCTCTCCGTTCGGCCAACTTCTTTTCGGTACGGCTGAGTACCATCCATTTGTATCGACTTGCATTTGTATATGCAGTTGCGGCGTCAAAAGCTCACAGCTACGGAATAGATTACCGGGGATATCGATGAAAGTTACATTAAACTTGAAGCGTGTGACAAGAACTCTTCGAGTTTTGCATGCGCAGAGAAATACCAGCCTCCGGTTATCCATCAAATTGCGGATACGCGAACTGCCCTACAAGGTCAACAAATCGCGAGTCACTTTGCGCTGTTTGCATCCGAATTTTCGAGTGGAACAGACCATCGACAAATATTGAACGTAGAATACTTTGGGCCGCCGAAATGTATCGTGGGAAGTTGCTTATAACGGAGCACCGAACATCTAGATTCGCATGAATTTTCTGAGAGAATATAATACCCACTCCGTGATCCCTTAACGAATGGCGGAAGCAAACGTTTTAAATAACCACCTTTCGGTTTATCGGTTCTGTACCAATTAAAAATACATAAATCAGTAGCGAAGCGATAGATAGGTGGACGTAGGAAAAACGAGAGAGAAAACTGGTATGCTTGGACTAGGAAAAATTGGTAAAAAAATGCACCCAGGAACGATTTCATTCGGTGTTTGAGCTGGGAAAAAAATGCAGCAGTGATATTGAAGCCAGTGAAATATCGATAGGTCAACGCATGCGAAATACAACGTTCGCCAAAACGGTTGTGGATAGAAAGCTAACTTCATTGAAGCAATAATTAATGTTCCGAAAGGTAAACCTGACCATAAAAAATTGCACAGGATATCGAGCGTAGAGTTTTAATAACCCAAGATAAACACCGTTAACGTTTCACCCATACCATCGATATCTGGTTAATGAACATTTCAAAATTGCCATTCGATTTATAGCCGAAGGAAGCCAGGAGGCTCGTATTAATTCGAGGCGAGATTACGTGCTTTCAACGCCAACCCGAAGCCAGTCGGAGCCGAATTAACCGAACCTAATTGGAATCGACCGATCTCTCGATAAGATTCCACGCTTAACCTTCATTTAATTTTCAAATTAACTCGAGACGATCAGCGGCGAGTATTAATTTCCGGACATTCGACCAGCGGCTCGGCTTGTTTGATCGCCGCCCGATCAAACGCCGAATCGCTGGGAAAGAGGGAAAAATCAAACGGATGGCTTTGCGAGGGAATTTAGAAATAACAGCTCGACATTTGGCAGCGAAAAAACGAGCGATATCGGCGAACGCGGCGCCAAGCGATCCTTAATCTAACGAGTGTCTACGAGCAAAACGAATCAAGCAGACGGGATTATTGCTTGTGCGCGACGATCCGTGATTCTCCTGAAATGATTATGGTCATCGCTTAGCATAAATTCCCCGCTTTCTTTTATACCGCGACTTCCCTCTACCCCCCTCTTAACCCCTCTGTAACTACGCGATCGATTTTCCAAAGTTTTACATTCACTGGCTCGCTTGCTCGACGATCGAGAACCGAGGAAATTTTATCGGGAACCGCTGACTCCGGAGAATCGTTGATTATCGCTTTCAGCTACGTTTTGCAACTTCTCCCGCGCTGTAATCGACCATGAAATTGAAAAATGCGCTCGACTCGCGGAAACAGGAATTAAATCGTGAACTGCAAATCCACCGAGGCAAGGGAAACTTCTTCTAGTCCTCCGTTCCCCCCATCGAGCCAATCAGAAAACGTTACTCGCGATTACCAGGCTAAATGAAAAGCTACAGGCAATTTGTTTTTCCATCGAATCGGAAAAAGGGAAAATCGGCAGCCTGTTCTGTTGCTTTCACGCGATCATTGCCCTTGCCTTTTTTTCTTATCCATCCTCGTAATCGAAGTGGCCAGAACGATTTTCACGAACGAGCGAGGGAAAGTCGGATTGTTAACGTGCAAATGGAGAATTAAGATAACAGACGGATTCCTCGACAGAGGATGAGATGGAAGAGGCTCGAATCCACCCTCGACAAAGATAGGCATCGCGTAGATGTCAGCCCTGAAGGAAACACGCCGATGTCTGTGTCCCCGAGTCTCATTTTGATCGATTGTCACGGGCACGCTAGCGTAGCTACTGGTGAAGCAGGTCGTCTACGTTCTCGTGCTGCTACTCTAATCGCGGCCTGTGTATTTATCGGCCGGTCGTTATTGCGGAAACGACGATTTGTCATGGGCTGGTATTAATTACACGAGCCCCCTTTGCGCAGATAACAGAGGCAAAGGGCCACGGCGCGACGCGACGCGACGCGACGTCCTCGTGAGACGAGAGACAACCTGTTTGAATAGAAATTAGCCCACGGAACGGGAACTGGGACTCGAGCAACTTCCGAAAATTAATTGCTAGGGCCTTCTAACGTGCTCACGTGCTGAGGCGCGTAGCTGCCTTTGATCAAAACCACAGCCCACCTGAGTCATCGATCCAGTTAGTTTCAGGTCATAATTCGAAGTAATTTTGCTAGCGATAGTGCTGAAAATCAGCTGATATAACTGTCACCAACCGCTGACTGTGGCCGAATGGTTTTCCGAAAGTTGCGGGATCGTAATATATCGTCCCTGTGACCATGATGCAATAATAAAAGAAAATGAAAGTTTTGTATTTTAAAAAAGTGCAGAGAATCTTTATAGGTGTTGGCTAACGAAACGCTGGCTCGGGGACAGTTTCGGGCACGAAATTTTTACGCTGTAGTTTTACGATGTAACTTTTCATATCGGCTATAAAACTTTGTGGTTATATAAAATATGAGCGTGGGGACTAAATTTTTTTTCCTTGCTGCAACTTTACCCCGCGCTGCTCCAACGCCACGGGGAAACGAGGATGGTCGTTTTTCCCAAGTACCGTTTCGAGGGCAATTTTTTGGAAACAAATTGTTGCGGCTTACCACTTTATCTCCCAAATTTCGCACGCGGCATGGCAGGTACACGGTTTGCCCCACGAATGCACTGACGTTCGCCGCTGTCGGCTCGAAAACGGGCAAATCTCCTTCGGCTGCGTCATTATTGGCGTCGTTTGGACGGCGATGCGAGCTTTCCTTCGATATTTCACGAACATGCACCGGCGCTGCAAACAAAACAACAAACCTCACAGAATTCTATTTCGCCGGAAGCACCGCGTTTCTCTAATAGTTTCCACACGGAAATTGCATCAGTCGAGACGCGCTAGCAGCTTAACGCGATGACATCTGCGAACGTGATTTTTGCTGCTTTCCAAGTACCAGGAAAATATTCGTGTAAGAAGCAAGTGAATTTGATGTTGAACGCGTTAAACTGCTGACATAACGTAGCTCGCAGAAAATTCTAGAAATTACTATCGACGACCAGAGGACAAAGTAGTTTTTCAAATGTTCCATCTCGTCGCGGCAACGAGTGAAGGAATGCTTCCGAGAGAGCTCGTAATTCCTTAGTTTCTAACTCAATTGCGCGAAAGCACGTCATCAAGAACCACACACGTTCCATCTTTGGCAAAACTTGTACGCAAATTCTGGACAGGATGCCGACACTCGGCATCTTCTCCCAGGGGAATGGAACTCGGTACCTTCTGGCCGGGACCGCCTCATCCGCAGCCAGACACCAGAATCCGAATGCATTACACTGGCAAGTAGTAAACTACTACCGGTTCAGCAAACTCGGCTCATTTCTTAAGCTGATACTTGATTATGCAACGCCCGTGTACCACAGACCTCACCGAACCCACCGACCCTCCTCCCAAACGGGTGGGAATCCCTCGACGAACTATACACTCTCGTTGTTACCCGAGCTAAGCAGTATTTTTTGCTGGAGCATCGTTGCATCTGTTAATCTCGTAATTTCTTTGAATTGGCGCGAACGAGGGAATTTTGTTGGCGAACCGAGGAAAGCTTGGGAATTTTTCACTGGCTATTCTTCTGGTATTCGATCGAACGGGAAAAGTAAGTAAGTCGCGTCGAACGTGTTTGCCCGTTAAACGTTTCGCTATTCGCAGATTAATCTTCATTGATCTCGGAACGAGGTCGAACTTTACTCTTTTAAATTCCCTCCGCGGCTGTCGTTGCTCGATTTTTTTCCCTCGACATCCTGCCCATCCGCTGGATATCTGGACACATGTAACGTAATCTCCTGGAGTTTCCCGGATAGACACGGCCCGCCGAATAGCCGTCGGTCTATCCGGAGCGTTGCCTCGTTAGTATACCTTCGAACAGTCTCTCCATCATCATCAATCATCATCAGACCGAGCGGCGAAACTCATTGGCGGTTGACATGGATTGATCCGAAAGGAAAGTTAGCGAAAGGTAGCGAAACCTCGGTTGGTCAGCGACTTTGCTAATACACCACGACCCGCAGAACCCGCTAAAGATACGTTCTTCGTTTCCATGCCCCTGAAACTTCGCAGCGGCAGATCTCTGGGAGGGACAACCGAGAACGGACAGCGCGCGATCGATTATTATTTTTTCGGAATAAAAGAGAATTTCAACTGACAAAATTGTACCATTCCCTGCAGCAGATCGTGACGCGATCAACGTGACTCGCAATGGGTGAACCGCGAGCTTTCAAAATTGTTGAGAAAATGGAAAAAGAGATCGCTAATTGCATTCCTGTGAGCTTTCTCTCTCTCTCTCTCTCTCTCTCTCTCTCTCTCTCTCTCTCTCTCTCTCTCTCTCTCTCTCTCTCTCTCTCTCTCGAGCTTTTCTGGCAAGCGAATCGCGAGCATTTTTTCCCGCAGTCGAAAACAGTGTCGGATAAATTTAATTGAACCGGAGCCGAGTATGCAGCTGGAGCCGAGAAGAAAGGGAGTGTAGCACGAGGTGCAAAAGTGCTATCGAATTATCAAACGAAGCCAACTAAAACGAGCCGCTGACATCGTAACTCCACCGCGCTGACCGTTTCGTATAAACAACGTCCTACCCAAACACACCGATATTCCCTTTCCATCGTTGCAGAGGGCCGCGGCGTGGCGTGGCGCCGCTCACCCTCTCGCGTTAACGTGTCACAGGCCGTTCCAACCCCGCGGGGGTGAGCTCAGAGCAGCCAGATAACGCCCCTATACACACCAGCACGCTGGCGTCATACAAATGACCAACTTCCCCTCGGCAGGATTCCACGTCGGCCCCGAGCTCCCAGCCCCACCCGCCAACCCACTGATAACTCCAGATTAATTGACAAAAAGCAGAGCCCACGAATACGCATCCGTATTGTACACAGCTCGAAAATCGTCCTGCGGCAGCTCGCCCACTCGCCCGCTCGTCCGCCCAGTCGCGGCTGTCGTCCCACCGAGCTATCTCTTTATTCCGTTCCCGTTGCCCGGGAAATGGGGTCGGAATTGAAGAGTAACAAGTTTACGGAGGAGCAGCATCGTTGACAGACTCGACACGAGAGGGAACGGCAAACTTTTCATAAAGAGTACCGGGCAAGTTGCAAATTTTTTTTAACGAACCCCCCATCCGCGCGACTTGGATCGGATGTAACTTTTGCAGGCTTAAAAGAGTATCGCGATAGATTGTATAAATTCAATTTGTTCGCCGCGGTCCTGCAAATGGACCCTTTAAAGGGGGCAGCCTCCGCGAGCAGATGAACCACTGAATCAGGAATGCCGCGCTAGCCGAGAGACTGAAATTGAAATCTGATTAAGCGTCCACGCGAGCCTGCTCATCATTTTCGCTTCTTTCGTCTTGGTCAGCAGGTTTGAAAAAATCTTTGTCAGACGCAAGCGTGCAGACCGCTTTATTCGTGGCAAAGCGCGTCCGGTCCTTCTCTGTCTGACCCAGCACCGCCCGCTTCTACTTTTTCATACAGTGCTCGCGGGGATAAACCCTGCAGACGACTCATTCGCTCGCGTTGCTTTTTCCACCCGCGGGCTCCTCCACCAGCCCCGCAACCCTGCTTTATAATATTATAAACCGCACGCGGAGGCCCGTAAACCGAGAATATTTTCTTTCTGTCTCCTCGTAGCTCGCGAGCCCCGCGGGCTATTTTTCTTTGGACATTTTATGGGTGGCATCGAGGGAGCATCTTTTTCTCCCCGCTTTCCCTCAGCTTTCTCCCTTTCGGGGGAGAATAGCGCCGCGAGGCGGACGCGCCAGCTCCAAATGCACGTTGAATTTCGTTTTCATTGGCACTAAGGGTCCGGCTAGACGAATTATGCGGGGAATAAGGCTGGAGGTTATTACGCGAATAATTAAAACGGAATGGATGTAGGTACTGTTCGCGGTAGAACGCAGGGATGAGGCGAAACTCGTGAATATGCCGTGGTGGCATCTTCAGCGTTCACCGGCCCAGTATAATAGTTACCTATATCCCGTATACCTATCTCCTGTTCCGGCGTTCAGCGTTCTCTCGCCCAAGGCTCAGGATCGTTAGGGTAGCCTTACCGATGAATCCATTAGCAGTGGCAGGATTAAACGCACGCTACGCCATCTCTCTACCTCCCATTTGCCTACTTATTTTCGCGGCGAGCTGGCTGCTTCTTTCCCCTCGTTCGCGTTCCAGTGTGTGCATACGTAGTTGGTCCGCCGCGCCGTCATATATTAGATCGCGCCCGAATAAAAGGAACGAATGACAGTTTAACGTCGACGCGGTAACCGATAAAACTTGCCTTTACAAAAACCACTCGTTTCGTTCCGCTCGCTACCTAAGGGATCCGATAAAAGGGAGACGCTCGGTGAATTTCCTCTTGCAGCTTTCGATAAGCAGGCCGCGGCTACGTCCTGGAATACAAATATCGCTTTCGAATGGAGCGTCGACGACGCGTACGTACGTCGGCATTAAGGCGAATTACTACGTGCTAAATCTCCTGGCGTTACGCTATCTTTCGTAGGCACTCCACTCCTACACCGCACACCTCCACCAAATCTCTCCCCCTATTACGAGCGGTTTTTTCCCTCGAAACGACACTTTTATTTCCTCAAAGCATTATCCCCGGTTTCTCCCTTTGCGCCGCACCGCGCCGTCTCAGACCTCCCTTTTCCCCCTTCCTTACCCAGCCAACTATCCCTGGAACGCGCATCCCCTGCGAAAATGGATGACAAACGACGCCTGAGTCAATATAGAATAGAAACGGAAGGGGATAGAACGAGTCTACACTTGGATAGTTGCAGTGCCCTTAAGACGGTGCGATAATTAGCATTGCTGTGACATGTACGGAGGTTCGAAAGGGTAACTAGTGACAAGATAACGTGCTGCTGTCGCGTGTACACTGTACATGGCCATGCAACCAGGCCAGCGATGTGCCGACTGGCGAGTGACCGCACTTTACGAACTTTGCGGGGAAAATATATGATTCTGTTGGTGGGCCAGCGGAGCCATAAAGTTTCGTCCTCATTGTTTCGAGCTGCGGAAAGAGCAAGAGGCGTAGTGTGGGCGCAAGGGGTACTGCAGCTTAAGACCGACAGACCGCCGCACGTTTCGTGGCAGACGTAAGATTAACGGCCGGTTTGCTTTGTAGTTTTATAGCCACGACTCCGTGAGCCTTCGACGTTTCGCCTGCCCGATATATCCTGTCCATCCTACCACTACTCTTTCCAATAGAGATTTATGACGTGAGAAGCCAGGAGGCTGCCTGTGGCTCGGATCACGAGACTGCGACCACGAACACCGGCAGGTGTTCGAACGCGAAGGAAAGAGCTTGAGGAGAGTAGGTATCGTTGTGGTCTCTGCTTCACCGCAAGCGCGTCTTAAGTGCACGGGTATTCATTCTTCACTGGCAATGTGATGCGAGTGAAATATGGAGTTACTTTCTCGTCAAAACGGACCCCTTTATTTCTGTGGTAGAGCTGCAAAGTGGGATCCTTGACTCGATACCTAGACGCCTCAACGCGCAAACTTCCAGCGATCCTGCATTCACGCCGGCACTTGTGTCCTTGTTGGCGCGCGCGCGAGAAACAATTCTGATCACGAAATTAGCTCTTTGCACATGTACAGAGTGTCGATAACGTTAGGAGGGTAGTGTTTTTAGGTCGTTCCTGCCGGTCGAAGCAACGAGAACGGCCGGTGTAAAGTTGTGTTCGCAAGCATTTTGTTTCTGCGCTACGTGTCCTGCTTCTTCAATGAAGAATATGTCCAGCTCTAACAGTAGACACTTCCTGGGACCGATGCTGTGTACCGAAAGCCCGGGAGTATTTTTACTCTTTGCGAACGCTTAGCCAGCGAAAAAACATCCATCAGTTTCAATTGTTTCGGGAATTTCATACGCCCTTCCACGGTTCAAACGCAAAGGTAATGAAATGCTGAAACGTGCTAGAAACAAAAATTTCTTCCACCGTTACAACGAACACGGGACACTTCTGTTAACGAATAAAGCGTTGGAAGATCAATAGACAGAATTCTATCAACTCAGGATAGAAAAAAGGAAGGGCACTCGACGGAGTGTGAGTTACTGCTTCCCTTGCCAATTATATTTAATAAAATTTTAATTATCATAGGAGAGCCGTAAGTGCGGTTGCACCATTGTTCGCCGAACTAGGCCACCGTTATCGACATAACTGTAGAAGCCAATACATATAAGCTGTTACAGCGTCTAGTAATTTCGAGATGATACACGTCCCGTGATGTAATAACAGTTACTGATAACAATAGATGCGGCAATTCCGATCGACTAACAGTCGGTCTGCTGGGTAGCTAAGCGGAAATGACGCTTTCTTCGCGAAGCCACCAAGAAGGACAAGCAGAACCCTTGTTATTGGAGGACGCTTATACGACGTCTCGGAACCCAAGTGCGCGACCCAACGCAGTCGTCAAGATACCTCCACAGCATCCAAGTTAGTTTCTATCGGGGTGCGCGCTTACGTAAACCACGAACCTACGACCTAGCCTCGGTGTATTTGCATATGATGCATTCAGAGGTGCACGCGTCCGTCGGTGTGTCCCTGGGGTATCCAACACTTTCCTGGTGTGTCTGTGTAGCATAGATACGTGCAGTTAGACGCTGGAAACAGTGCACCGAGGTAATGGATGCACTCTACGACGCGGCCGCTGTCAGGTAGCGTTTCGATGCAAACGGTGTAACGACGCTTAAAGGCGGAAGTGTGCTTAATATCCTGAACGGACAGCGGGACGATCGAACGAGTAGAAGCAAACGCGTCGGCGTCGGCGTCCGTGTCGCCGAGCAGTCGAGCACCGTTGCTTCGCACACGCGCGAAACAAAGGGAAAGATGCGCGGGGACCGCGCGGAACTTCCTCCATCTCGTTGGGAACTACGTCTCTAACTACGTCGGCTTAAGATCGTAAACGATTTCTACCAAGTTTCCCGGTCGTTCGAGCGTGCCCGAGAAAAATTATACTCTAACCACTCGAATTGGAAGTGGTCCTGGATGCTGAGACCGAGAAACTCGCGGAATCCTCGCACGTGTTGTCAGTCACGCTTATAATTCGAGTTGACGAGAATTTCGCTCAGCAAAGTCCAATAAAATTTATTAGCGTACTTAGTCCCTGTGTTTCTGTGTACCCATGTTATCAATAAACTTTTGTTTCCTGCATTACTTGTTTCGTTATTTTCCTTACCATCGGTAGTATATAAGAAAAGATTTACAAGAAAATAATTACAACCTCCTAGGGATAAGAAAAAATATTTCTTAACTTTAAAAGTCCGGTGAAGCCGCAATTAAAAAACTTAATCGAAACAGAGGCATCCCTGCTAAAGTAACCTCACCCACTCTCAAAATAAATGCAATATTATGATACTGTATCTCACCATAACATTAAAAGCAGTTAATAGGATCATTACAAAAGAATATTATCCTAATAATTCCAACTTCTTTCATAACTTTTCCATAAATGTACGAGTAAAGCGTATTAAAATTATTACAATTTTGCACGTTCATTACTTTGAAACTACTCGTTGTAGTTCCATAATTCTAGTATTATTAGAATGGGTGAAGCCTCCCCTTTTAAATGGCTTTTGTTTCGCATTACTACGACCATCTGTTCCCGAGATATCGTCGTATAAAGAGGAGTGTACTTTTTTAATATTTCTCTCTCTCTCTCCCCCTCTGTCGCGATTGCATAATCGGACCTCTCACTCCCACTGCATCATTGACCTACTTCCCACGCATGCACCGGTCAGTGACAGTTGTCGGGTGCAGTGTTATTTGTTATTGTTTACTAATATGCAGTTCCTGGTCGAAAGTATGTCACTGGACCAATTCATGCTGTACTTCAAAGGGTTATTTCTCGGGAACCACCTAAGATATCGACTTCAAACAAAATGGGTTTTGAAGAGGACACTTCCTACTATCCTCTGAGTAAATCAACAATCCTAGATTCTGAAAACTGTGTGGTGCGTTTCGCAATGAAAGTTGAAGTTGCTTTAGTACACGTATAATAAAGTTAACAATTTAATGCATCATATGTTTCTACGAATCTATGATAGTGTACTTGCGTAACGTTTGGTCGACACAGCCGTTTTCAATGTTACGCGGCATTACACAGGAATGCCGTGTATCATGTCCGTGGCTCGCGACGGAAGTGCGCTCGTACGAAGCCCTGACGAGGAATTAGTAATCGAGGATCAAGTTGGTAACAGTAAAGGGAAAGTGAAATTTCCCGCGACGGGGCCGTCAGAGGAAACGCGTTGTAAACAGAGAAAGCTCCGTCACGCTCTGGCTGAAGAACCCCACGTGCTCAACACGTGTGCTCGCACGCGTGCTTGTAGTGCACGCATCACGTGGTACATCTCATCGCACGAACTCGTGTTACGGATTATAAACGTCGCGTAACTCGCGCAAAAACGAAGGGCCGCGCACTCCTGCGAAGTGAAATTTGCCAGTCACGCAACGTTATGACGTTGCTCGTGGGAGAGATCGTAATTGGCAGGCAGACGCCGCCCTTTCTCTCCCCCCTGCCACGTATAACTTCGCGTACATGCCCTTTTTTCTTCCTTATTCTCCCACGAGTGCTCTCCAATTCAGAAACATTACATTCCTACGAATTTCATAAAATACTTCACAGGTAATATTCCTGCACAAATTAGCTCGCAGTCGGGAACCTTAACAAGTAATTTTGGCCCCGCTTCGCGAATATTACTGTTCGTTTGCATCGAGTGGACAATTTTCTGTTAACTCAGTTTCCACAGTGGAAATTTTCCATAACGTTTCAATTAATTAACCATCTGTGCAATTAAGCGTGAAAAAAGTTGAAGGGTAAAAAGGTCCATACTGAGAGGCAGAGGGAAATTGACATAGGTACTGCCTGAAAGACGAAGGCTGGAGTCAAAGAGAAGGGACATGTCGCTAATAAAACTGAACTAAATCCGCCCCATTCAACTTTACAGGAATGATCACGGCAGGAAAGAGGAGGGTAGAAAGTACCAGCGGCGAAACGAGAAACAAAAAGTGCATCCTTCTTCGTGGACCACAAAACTACGTTACGCAGCATCAGTGTGTAACTAGATAGCTGCAAATACTTGAAAATAATAAAACCCATCGCCGACACATTGCTAATTTAGAGCGATAAATTTCGCAATAAAAGCTCGACGGTCTCCTTCTAACTTGTAAGAATTTTCTCTGTTTATGGCGACAGCCGCGTGTACATTAATTTCTTCGCCCGTTCTAAATGTCACGATAGAGGTTTTATAATCACCTAGAACGTACCCAATTACTCGCGTACGAGAACTATAGCAACTCGAAGCATTAGAATAAAAAATTTGTCCATAATCGCGAGAAAAATATTCCAGAGTAAAACTATCGGAGCGCCTGTTGGTGATTCAGTTGGCGCGGGGAAGAAAAAGTAAATCCCTCTCGCTCCTTCCTCGCTGCACTCGAAACAACCGCCGTATTTCATACAATAAAATTAAACGACTCGGCCTGTGTAGAAGCGTGTGTATCCGAGGCCACGCATGCTCCTCGGAAAATTATGATAACGTTTGTCTCGGGTTGGGTAAAAAGCCAAAGCAGCAGCATGCAGGCTGCAAGAAGGGTGTGAGGAGGAAAGAAGGCGGATAAAGGGCAGAAAGGAGGGCGAGAACATGGCGAGAAAAAGAGGTCAGGGGTGGCGAGGAACATGAAAAATGCGAGGAAGGCGAGAAAGCTTTCTGGGCTACGTGGGTGGGGGGCGGTTGCGGTGGCCGCACTTGTAAAGGGAAGAAATCACTCGACCGGGTTCGATCTTTTTTTTTATTTGCCTAACGATCCGCTCACCGGCCTGCTCCTGTCCGTCAGAATGACTGAACACGATATCTCAACGTCGAAAACGGAAGCTGTCCGTCCGGTGCCGGCGAATTTTTTCGCGCCTGGGAAATTGATGCGCAACGATCAATCCGAGGAGCGATGTGCCTTTCGCGAGACTCTTATCGCATGTCCGCTGCTCGCATTCAAATTTAAACGTGCAACGCAGAAAGATTGACGAAGTAGTCGTAGACAGGCAAAGCTGGTCCGAGCAAATCTACTTTCACCCTGTGCTGAAGCAAATGCGAATCAGTTTTGAAGCCGTAAAGCAGTTCAGCTGATTGGATAAGTTGGCAGTAATTGGTCGACCTACTTGGAGGGCGGTAATATTTCCGGAACGGGCAGAAATTGGGCAGCCGTTCCACGCGGGAATACAAATAAATCGCGGAATGGCAACGCTTCGCCGAGTGATCGATGGAAATGGACTCGAAGGAGGAATTTATGAAACAGGCCGCGTTTCGCGACCGCACCAGTCGCGGCGGAAGAATGGTTGGCAATTTGACGATGGAAATTGCAACAGAACGATGCGTCCCAGTCACGCCACCAATGCCGGATAACGCTCGAAGAAACTATCACGCTCCACGAATCGTTTTTTCCACCTCTCCCCCTCTCCTCCGCCCCTCCACGCTACCCCGTGCGCGTAGAATGGGCAATTTTCTCTCCTCTCGCGTTTCCACGGTTTATTGAAAAAGCTGAGCAGAAGAGGAGAGCATCAAAGTTCGCAATTTGCACCAAGTGCGAGGCTGTCGGGTTGGGCTGAAGCGGCGGCGGCGGGGAGACCGGGTCGAAAGTTCAATCTCGTCTCTGCTCGCGTTTCGACCGATATTTTGTTCCGTGCTCCCCCCACTGCCTTCCAACGATTGATTTCTGCGATCCAACTTTTATATTGTTCCGACCGCGCCCGAGGCTCCTCGCTCGATTTCAATAAAATTAATTACGAACTACCGACTGAGACATCCAGACCGGCTGAGTTGAGCCGAGCTGAGCCGAGCTGCATCATCACATCACATCACATCACATCACGCTGCCTGACCGACGCAGCTTTTAATTAGCCAGCCGCAGGAAACGAATATACGACCGTGCGCTCGTTGCGTCATCGATTCCCACCGATAATAAAAGGATCGAAGGAAAATACGTTCCAACCTACACGCGAGAGCAGAATCACTCACGGATCGATTCTTTGAAAGACAATCATTCAGCCGTGTGTCAATGATTCAGGAAAAAAAGGAAAAAGCTAAACCGTGTTTTTTTATTGGGAATTATCCAATTACTCTATAGGTTGTCGGGTAAGCTCGAATTAATCAGGGTGTCCCTCGATTAAATTAGTGTTTGCGCGTGATCTTCTCGATTCCCTTTGTCGAGCGACGCGATTATCGGTTTCGATTACATTTAGATTAAGATGGATGCACGTAATAGAGAGTAAATTGAAGATAAAGTACTAGAGAGTACACAGGGAGTACCCTTGTTTCTCTTCCCTTCGTAAGATTACTTGTTCGCAATGCAGGGAGCCATTAACGACAATTGACCCCTCAGTGTCTAATGTAGATTTCAAGGCCATAAAACGCGATCAACGCGCAAACACTATTGCAACAATCTCAAGGGAGTAGACTTTCATAAACCTATAGGATAACTTTCCAGCCTCCACCTATCAGTTTCCAATTTTTCCACTCGCTCAAGCTAAATATACCACTTCTCGAATTCCATGCTGCAGCAAGTATCATCTAACGGCGCTTAAAATAAAACAAAAAACCCGAAGTAGAACCTAATACCAATAGGATCGGTGGTATCGCGTATAGCGGAAAATATTGACCGAGCGACGGAGTTTATTTTATAAGCAGCGGAGACTTGGTGGTTGAACAGAGATGACCAATATGTAAAATTAGTCGCGAGGCGATGACACAGGGAGGCAGAAAAAGGGAGAGAGTGCGTATAGTTTATTTGTAAGCCTTTGTGAGATTAGTTTCTGAAGTCCAGAAAGCGGAAGTCACAAAACGTAAAAAAGACACACGCACGGCGCCAAGTGTAACTTGCTCGTGAAAGCCGTACGACGGGAGGACGCGTTCCAAATAATTTATTTCTGGCCGTCGGTGCGCGAGCGCCAAAAGGAAAGCTGCTTTTCGCGCAAGGATAATGCCAGACCTGGCCAAAGCGCGATGTTCATCCCTCCAATTAGTTGCGCAATGTAATTACCGCAGCTATTATTCCATTACGATGCCTGTTGTTCGAGTAATTTGATCACAGTGCCGTCTGCATCTAATGTATTACGTCTGAAAGTGGGAAAACTAGAGAGAGCTGGAGTGCAGAAAAAATATATCATAGTTTCCTCCTGAGAAATTATTCAGGGTGTAACGAATATCTTCTCGGCGATTCGGTTGGATCCCCTTAAGAATGCAGAAGTGGACTGAGGAGAGGTAAATTTCTAAAGGAACATGTAGTCGAACGGTTTCAAGTCGAATATAAAAAAAGGAGTAGCTCGATGATGCGGAGCTTCTAGAGCCAACAAAAATAGGTGATATTTAGGAATTAATTAAAGGAAAACTACTATATATAATTTAATGGGACTTTTTGCATTGTATTAAGAATGTCTTAAATTATAGAAATATATTTTTTGTTTTATAATTAATCATTGCAAACGGCACTGGGGAGTCGCTAAAGTCAAGGCGTCAAAAAAATCCATCCAAATCGGTGGGACCTGTGTCTCCAAAAGTTATTATCCGATTCGACTGAATTTTTTTATTTTGAGGAATATACTTTTGGCTAGGGGGAACTCAAAAAAATACAAAAATACTTTTTCCCTATATTTTTCGAATTCTCAACGCCGTTGAAAATTATAAATTTTCAATGTTTTGTAATTTTGTTTGGTTTCTCCCCTAGCCAGAAGTATATTCTCCTAAATCAAAAAGTTTCAGTCGAATCGGATAATAACTTTTGAAGAACCCGCTGTTTTGAGAACACTGTTTCGAGAAAAACGCATTTAAAGTTTTACGTGAACGCCGAGTGCCCGGTTGTTGCCCATGAATTTGCCGGTACTCAAATGCCTATAACTTCGGGAATTTTACGAGTTTCAACAAATCCTTTTAAACACGAATTCCTAAAAGGTTGAGCATTAGAAAAAAGAAACAAAAAAATCGACTTTTAAACCGGAACCTTCCCTTAAGCGAGTCGGGAAATAGATCCTGAAGGAACTGTGCGATGGCGGAAAGAAGCTGTCTCGATCGAGGCGCATTAGATCGGAATCGACTGAGCGTAGAAGGATTGCAAGTAGCAAAGAGACGTATGCCAGGGATCCGTAAAAGCGACGCATCGAATAAAACGTGGTCCAGAAACTAAAAATGTCTCCTGACCAGGCATTTTTCACTTTTATAAATTTTACACCGCGATAGCCGCGCGTGGAGAATGCATAAAACTAGAAGAAAAAGGCCGGGGGGTTAACGCGCACGTCCGACTCGCTGCATCCTGTAGCAGTCGCAAGATGGGCGAAGAAACCGTAGCAAATGCTTTCCGGAAACCCATTGGCCCGTCAGCACCAGCGTATCGAGGCGAAAAATTCTGGAGGAACAAAACTAGAGTCCGAACGTACAGGGGGGAAGAAGAGGACGAAGCCACGGGATGCGTGGCAAGACGATTGCCGGGGGTTCAAAGCGATAAGAAAGTCGAGGAATCTGCTAGTCGAGGCAAGAAACATGCAAAAGAAAGAACAAGGGCGAGAGGAGACGCAATAAGGACGGGCCACCAGTCGGGAGAAGCAAAATGAAAAATGAAGCAACCTGCAATGGAAAGGAAAAAAAAATTGCACACGCCTCTGTCGGAAGTCATAGTCGCGCTCCCATTTTCACCAGATGTATTTCGGTAAAACCGTATTCGGACTAATTTTAGAGAATTGTCCTAAAGATAGCGTCGCTAAGATTGCCTCCCTCGCTGAAAGCACGAGTGAAACGTAAAGCACGCACGCGACCCCAGGATAGCCGAAGAAAGCACCGCATCGCGTGGAAAGGCGCGCGTGATGAATCAACCTTTCAGATAAATCGATCGGCGAGGAAGAGGCAACGTGGAGTCCATTCAGATCTCGGTTCTGTCTTTAGAAGCAATTGGGGAATCGGTAAAAACGAGGGCCTCGATGACGGCAGGGGCTCATCGGGAATCCGACTCAGGGAACATAAACAGGAAAACATTCGTTCGTTCGCAGCATCCCAGAATACGTACAAACATACATAAGGCGCAGCCACGCATGCCTCTACATTCTATACTCTATATAGTAGAACACATCCGGCCACGCGTGCACCCAACACACGCATTGTGTGTAAACGCGAGACACCTCTAAATCACGGCGTCGGAGTCGAATTAACAGTCCACAGCCTCTGGCGTGGACCGTGACGTTTACAAACTCCCAAACCCCTCGCACCAACCCGCCAATCTACCATTTCATCTAATCGATTCCACTTTTTCGCCCCTTTTTGTTCCCCGAATACGCGCCGAAATAATTTGCATCGGTGCAGCGGATGAGATGCCAAGGAAAATCAACATAGAAATTGAATTCAAACCGAACGAACTTAATTCCAAGCTAACGCGTCCAAGTATCGTATTTTTCAACAATTTCGATATTCTACATATGTGTGTACCTATAGATACAGCGACAAGGTAGATCAATGTCCACACATCTAACACTCGTGGCCCGAATTCGATTTGCCCGGATGTTGCGGGATACGGCTGGATTACCGGATGTGTCGAATATCATGCTATAATTTCGTCGACCCTGTTTGTCAGGTGATTGTCATGGTACTGGTGCGCTGTTTGAGGATGTAGTGAACGTATCACAAGACGAAGGGGATGCTGCGGGGGATTATCGGGTTGGTATTAATTGCGAGTGTGGTCGAATGCCTGTTATTCCCTAAACCGTAAAAATTAAAGGGATAAAATGAAGCGTAGATGACTGATTGAGAATTTTTCGATCAACTTTGACATATCTGGGTGGCATACACCCAGAGCAATTTTTAAACGACTGCTTTCTCATCTAAAGAATCCAATCGTTGTGACAAAATTTACGAATCAATTTCAAGATCTCTAGAATGTATCCTAATAGATTTTTGATCGAAATTTAATCACAGTTTCTGAAAAAAATTCTAAATTACCACATGTCGAAAAAAAAGGACGAAAATCTTTAAAAAATTGTATCTTTTACAAATTACAATATAAGAAGCTGAAACATCTACAGAGTTGTTGCTCGGATGTAATATTTTGAGAGAAAAATTAATTTCTAAGTCGGCTTTGGCAAAAAGCTATTCATTTTACATATAAAAAGTACAGAGCGCCAAAATCAGCTTATGGGTGGCTCACACCCAGAGTGTCAGCGAAGTGTTAATGTTGCGATAGGGACTTTTGCTCCTTATCAGTGAAAAATGTCGCATGGACAAGAACAAACTCCCAATCTTCTAACACGCATTTTTGCAATGGAATGATAAGCACGGAATATACATGGATTGTTATTATGACCGCGAAAAATTGTTTTAATTGGGCGAACGATCGTGAAACTCGATAGTGAAGCTGATAGGCATACGTGTTCCATTTTATGGTACGTAATCCGCAGCGGGGACACGTGTAGAAAGAATTGATTGAACGGAAATGGAAGCAAAGCGGCGCCGCGTTGCGCCCGCGGTTGGTTCGGGGTAAAATGTTTTCCCGCTGCGCAAAGAATATTTTTCAACGGTGACAGTAATGACATTGTCTTTTATTTATGTCGCGGGAAAGCGCGAAGGTACGTGTGTTATGCATAGAAATTAAATTTGCCAATTTTATTCACCGCCAACAGATAAATTAAATATGGAAATAGTCAACGACCAGCTGGTGAACAATTTGAACAATCCTTTGTCGATGCTATTCTCGATACATGTTTTTATGGAAATATTTATACAATTCAAAATGTCACGTATCGTAGGACGTGACAAACAAAACGGTTGACATAAAGCTGCATCGTGTCAAAACAACACCCTGTTCTTAATATACACGCGTGCAGAAATGAAAAACAACTCGTGCAAAATTGTAAAAAAGTGATTTCCCTTAAAATGAATATGCACCGCGCCGCGTTGCTCTCGTCACGCTGATATCAGGAATTCCCTTCATCGTGGCGAACTCCACCTAAATAACGTCATTTATTAGCCTTTTAACTCTTTTGTCACCCGGGGCCATTAATTACATGCACCGTGCTGAAAATTTCCGGGTTGCTTTAATTACCTTGTCATCAAGACGCTCGTTAATTTGAATTTTTAGTGCCATATTAGTTGAAATATCCTTCACTATGCTTCGTTCTTTGGTTCTCCGCTTTTTATCACCGGAAGATTACTACCCAGTTTTTTACTAAGGTAAAACAACAATTTATGTATTATATAATGACTGGAATTTAACAAATGTACACTGGGTGTCCTCCGTTTCTTCGACGCCCACCTGCAGGTTCTGAAAAAGCGCCATTTATCTTGCGAGTCGTTAATGCGAGAAAAATTCGATGGGTCGAGTGTTCGCTGGAAAGAAAGCCCTCTCGCTTAGACGGGGGTAAAAAATAAGGCTACCGACGCGACGGTTCGTTCTCTTGAAAAAGTCCCGTATTGGCTGGGAATCGGTGTTCGGATCTCGTGTAAATCCGTGAAACCATAACGGACCGGTGAACGCGAACTCCACTCAAGTTTAGTTGGCACTTGGAACTCCGGCGAACGGTTTCTAACTACCTGAACGAGAAATCCTGGCCATGCAATCGCCTCCAAGGTGAAATTCAGCAGGGAAGAAGCTTCTACATGCTACCCCCAAAAGATTTTCGTCTTCGACTAATCCTATCGTTTTTACTTGGCAATTGTAAGCTTCTAAGAGGTCCAAGTCGAATCAGAATGTGATCCATTACGACAATTACGTGAATTTAATATGCTCTTGTTCACTTTACGGAGTCAGTCCGACAGGAAATTGCCCCGAGATAAAATAACAACGGGATGAAGGTGCTTCGTTTAGTATAACTTAATTCAACGTGCAAATGAAAGGAGCGACAAGAGACACGGCAAGTAGGTACTACGTTTCTGTAGTTCTTTCTTTGAATTCAGCTTCGTGGCAGGGTTAGAAAAGATACCTCGAAATCGCTGAGCCATGTGATCGTGGCGGAAGATTTTTTGCAATTTGGAAGTTTGCTGAAACTCTCTGCCTTTCCCGTATTCGTTTACGGGTAATGCTTTGCAGGATGTCCAAATCTAAAGAAAATCTAGGATATAGTAGCTGTCTAGTGCATACCAATTAATTTGGAAGACACGGGCCATGGAATTCGTAGTGAATCCGTCCGCTTTAAGGCGAGAACAACGCAGAAGCTCCGTACAACCCGCGAAAACGTGCCAGAAATTAGCATGCACCGAAACGAGCAACAAGTAAACACCCCTTCTGTTCTTGAAAGAACGCCGACGACAGTGCTACTCTCCTCGGCGCGTATTTTATTCCTGGACAATCGAGTGGAGTCGTTTAACCGCTCCCGCCGCGCTGCCCGCGGAGAAGATTGCGAAATGGGCCGCGGCTGGTCGGCTGGTCGACTGGACGGTCGGTCACCCGGATTCTCGAGTGCAATCCGAAACGTTCTGGACGACTTCTAATTAGAGCGGCTCATCCGTCTGTCCCCGAGATATCGTCGCGGGAATTTTCGCTTCTCGTCGACGGCGACGGGACGCACGGTGGATGGAGGAGAGAGCCGATGAGGGCCGGAGAGAGAACGCAGAAAGAGACGAGAAAGAGCAGTGAATCATTTCATGAGCATAAATTAGCGCCCCGTCGCAACGCCGGTTAATTAATTAAGGTAAATTGTCCTAAGCGTAAGTAACTGCCGGCGCCTGGGTCATCCTTTTCTCTCTCTTGCTCGTCCTTTTCCTGGTAACCAGGACTCCTCCTCGAGGAGTCTGGCTGCGAGATGAGTTTCCGGAAGACCAGCTCCTTCCACTGCGGTTTGTTCTCGCCGTTTGACACACCCCTTCGAGCATTGTCTTCCATGGGAGCAGGGCGAAGCGTATCTTTCCGTATCGCGCAACCGAGACGAAGAAACGAACGCTGGAGATTTATTAGAAGGGTCTTCCGCTTGGTTGGCAACCTTCGTTTTCCATGCTATTACGCAGCTTGTCAATAGAATGTGCCAACCGTTTCAATCTCAACGAATCGTGAAGCAATTTCATCCATTTGACGCTGTATCGATTTAAGTACTATTTCCTTCGCGCTCAGTCCTGTTAGCCTAAATATTTCAAGTGTTCATTCTGGATGTCATTCTCCGCGTTGATACGACGAATGGAAACGCGAATTAGTTCCATGCTTCTGAATATTTCTATATTTTACGTGTACCTGCTTCTTTGTACTCCTATTTATAGACACGCGTGTGAATGTTTTAAAAGCTTTTATATAATCGCGATACTTTTGGGCGTGTTGATTGGAACGAATGCTTCCATTCAGAAAAATGTTCAATTAATTCCACGGCTCTAAATATTTCAGCGTTTCGTACCGACCCGCACCATGTAGTTTTTAGCTGCATAAAGGTTCGTTAGATTTTCCTATTGTCCGCGTTGCAATAGCAACGGCAATTATTGAACAAAAGCTTCAAGTTGTCGGTAACGAAACGAAACAACCGCGCAGAGTATATCCGATCGTTGTCGGTTATTTTTCGATCGAGAAATTGGCCGAAAGCCACCATTGAAATTTGCATATCGTTATAGGCAATTACAATTTTATAAAATGGACACTCGCTGAAACTCGATTCCCCTCGCAAACCGATGTAAATCCTCGTGACGATCCATGTAATTATTCTCACGATTTAACGTGCTAGTCTCTAATTATGCACGCTCGAAATTATTCTTTAACGTTCGCTTTGTAAACGAATACGTGCGTCGCTTCAAAGAATAAACATTACAATTAAACGCTGTCGATTTGTAGCATTCAATTGCGCCCGGACCAACTGTGCCATGTTAAAAACCATAAACGAATTAAAACAAGGAGAAGTATTGGGAAAAGGGAGCTTAAGTAGATTGTAAGCTCGCGGCGCAAAGCATGTGTGCATGTGTTACAAGTTGAAGAACCGAGAGTTGCCAACAGGCAGCCACGGTAATTGTTTCTCCACCATCACCAACTCTATACATAGGTATGCACTATATTTGCGTAGGTCTTTCTGATTTTCTCAGTGCCTGGGGAAATTGATATTGTCTTGAAAAATCAGGCACTTGTTAATGCACGGATTCTGCATTCTTACTTGAAAGGGAATTAAGGTATTCCTTAATGACCAGTTCGTTAAGAATCAAGTTTACACGCAAGAATTGATTAATCACTCCATGTGCCTATGCAAAGTGCATATCCAAAGTATCACTAATCCCTAAGGTACATGCACGTGTATTTTACTTGTGCTCGAATTTACCGACATAGCGCATTAAATTTAGAGAGAAGTTTTTCCGGGCGACCGACGAAAAATTAAACGGGTAGCAAGGCAAAAGTTCTCACCGAACTAATTTCCCTAAACTGACATGGATAAGAGTTGGTGGACGTGTTACATTATTTACGTATAAATAGTTTTAGCTGTGTCACGGTTGAAGGAGCGGTAAAAGAGCGCCGGGTTTTTCTGAATTTTAAACGATGCCACCCTAAACTTCGTGCGGACATTATTTAACTTGTAAATTTATCAATTTACATTTTCTCCGCGAATTCACTTGGTTAAGTAAAAGTTGTGTCTGCGCCGAGGACAGAATTTGTTCTTGTTGGAACAACCAGCTTTCTGAGCGAGTGACTGGCATGCAATGAACACGATGTCAAAAGACTTCTCCCAGTTCTGCGATTATTTGTGCAAGTTAGCCTCGGACACTGCTCCAGCTCAACGTCGGCGTTCTCGTTTGAGAACGGCGAAACCCGGTTTAGAATCAACTGTTTATGCAGCTAAAGTCAGATGTTTAGTTCGCAAGCTAGCTCGAACGTGGCACTCGACTCACAAAACCAATTAATATCGCGTACGTTGCATTCCTGAAACTAGGTAAATGCAACATATTACCTAGATATCTTTTACCAAGGTTAAACGATATCGCGAAACGTTCATCATTTTTGTTGCACCTACGCTTTGCTGGAAAATATGGCTGTACTACGGTATGTCCCAACCAACGGAATGAACTGAAATTTTGAAGCATTGGGCGGGAGAGGGAGAGTTTCTGAGATATTAATAAAAAACCTACGCAAAATACATTGAAATTTACCTATACAGACGTTACTAACGCAACCATCTTCTCGTCGCCGTCGATTGTTTCGCAGTCGACGATATACTGTATAGGGATACGGTAACAGAAACTGGACGCAAGCCAAGTGGAAAAATAAACGTATGTTAATCAAAATGTGTCGATCATTTCCAAAATTTGTCAGATTTACTTTTCAGTTAGGTTTTGTGTAAGCCAAATCTCAATTTCAAGTAGCCAAACTTGCAAAAGAAACAGTCACAGTCGTATTCGCACGGTAGAATAAAGAGTAAGCCGAGCTTGTGGCTCGGCGGTCTCCTTTTTAGCGGTGCCTAAAAGGCCGAGGAAAAAAAGTGTGAACAACTAGGTGTGAATAAAAGGAGACAGCCTAAGTCTTCCATGCGTGTAAAAAAGACAAAAGACACCGTATATGGATGCAAGTAAGACAAACGAAATTGCACTTGAGTGCAAACAGGACGAGGCTGTCCACGCGGAGAAGAAAAACAGCTGCCAATCGAGAACAGCAGGATTTTCTAAATGTCCAATAGGAGCAAGTGTTCAAAACCGAGAATATCCACTGTTAGAAAGAAAGCAGAGTAATACTAAGTTTAAACGCGTGCGAAAAGGACAAACGAACTTATCCGCGCGGATTAAATGTGCAGCTGTCAATCCTGGCGACCACGTTTTTGCTCGGTGACCAATGAAACGAGGGGAGATAACGCGACCAATACCAGAAAAAAGGACAGATTCAGTCTTTAAACGCGTGGAAAGAGGACGGACAGGGTCTTGGACGTAAACAAGGAAGGAGAGCGGAGATGCACGTGCGTGCGAGAAGGACGAACCGAGTTGTTTAGGCACGGCGAGGAGGAAAGAGGTGAGCGGCGAGTTAGTTTTTTTCTCGGAACTGGGGGCTTGAAAAAAGTGCGAACAACTAGCTGGAGATAAAGGGGGACATAGTCTTAGACGAGTGCAAGAAGGACGGAATAAGCCGTAGACGAGTGCAAGGAAGACGAGTGATGTGTACGTCCTTGCGAAAAAAAACGAAGACAGACACGAGACACGTCGGCTTCTTTATCGTCGGTGCTCGATACATTGGGGGACAAGGTGTGAACACGTAGCTGTAGAAAAAAGAATGACCTAGACACGTACGAAAAGAATGAATGAAAACGTGCGTGCGTGCATGAAGGATGAACGAAGTTCGCGGCGCAGCAAAAAAGAAATTGAGGCCACACCAGATATCCGCGCGGCTAGTAAGGTAAAAATACCAATAACTGGACACGTCCCAATACCTGGACACCAATGACATTTATATTTTTGCTAAGCTTCATAGAAAGTTTAGAACAATATTGATGGGAATATATGTTATTTTGCAACTTGATCTCTTATATAAAAAATTAAGAAAGCCCTAGATGTAAAGTTCATTATATAAAACAGTCTTTAAATATCGGAGGTTCGTGCACTTTGAATTCTGCGTAGAGTTCTTAAGTAATTCTTAAGAAAAATACAGTTAGTTGTTAAGGTGATAATAATCGTTATATGTACAGAATCTTAAGAAATTTCTTGTTACATGCAAAACAAAACATTGGTCGGTTAATGTTGATTTTAATTAAAAATATACGTGTTCATGTACCGGTAGGGTAAACCAACCAGTAATTGACCGCATACCAGTGAATGACCATTAGGCAAAGAAACGTCAATTATAAATTTAAAAATTAGTATATGTTTATAAATGGAGTGTAGTTGCACGTTTAATATCCCATATTTTTAGTTATGCGTATTAAACAAACATTAATAAGTACGATTCTTAATAAAAGTATGCGGTCATTTACTGGGCTTCTCATTCAACAATTCGGTCATTCATTGGTTGGTTTACCCTACATAATAATCTTGTCATCTGCACGCAGTCCCAATACCTGACCGCATTGTCAAACCAGTAAAGTGTCTGTGTTTTCTCAAATTTTTGTATATCAAAAGTGTAAGTACAAGTATACTGTACATAAATTAACAGTTTTTTATTTTCAAGTCATATTTTTAGTCAATTGCATGCTTCATTTTTAATTTGGGTTTGGGTTAGACAGGCAGGTGGTCGGGCGCGCCCGCTTGCGGGCGCGTAAAGCATGGTACCGAACCGATGTGACTTTGGGAATACTCTAGTATAGTATTGGGAATATAAAGTGATGCAGTTACAAGCATCGCGCGATGAGGTCAATATCGTACACTGTATCGTCGACTATGAAACGAAGAAGATGGTTGTGTTAGTAATGTCTGTATAGGTAGATTTCAATGTATTATGCCGAAAGTTTTTTATTAACATCTCAGAAACTAACAAATACCCGCAGCTGAAATTTTATATTAGAGGTTCTCTCCCCCTCTCGCCCGATCCCTCAAAAATTCAGTTCATTCCGTTGCTTGGGGCATACCGTAGTATATTCGAAAATATCGTTCTTCCGGGAATCTGCTGACAACGATAGTGGGATTTTTTGACGGTAACCAAATATTTACGCGCTGGAATATTAAAGGGAGAAGCGTCGAGAATTTTGGTGGCCCAGATGGAAAAAAAGGGAGGTAGGGTAGGTTTTGGTCAAACCAAGTTCCGATTTAATTAAAACTGTACAAGCTCGCGCTCTGGCCGTGATTACGGGGCCCGCTACCCGAACGATTTTAATTCGATTTTATCTTTTAATTGTGCCGCGCGATACAAAGAAGAAGTCAAATTAGGTCGCTCACGAATGTACGCGAAGGGGGCGCGAAGCGCGAACGAGCGTTGAAAAAAATTGTCCTCCGTGTTTTCACTGACACAGATTTAACGGAAGCACTTATGCAGCCTGGCACATTCCGAATTGCTGAAGCTGTACGAACACGTTTTTGAAGCGTGCGCAAACTTTTATGGCAACACGTGCGTGTCATAAAGCGTGTGTTTCCTCGAAAAAAAACATGAAAACGAAGACAAACACGCGGTCTTATATCCAAGATAAATTCATCTCTGAAGCATGTTCCTCATAGTTCCTCCAGTTTTTTCTACAGGAAAATATGCTGTAAATTGGTACGCGGGGCAAGAATATCGGAGTAATTTAACCCTCTGCAATTAGATTGCTGCAGGATGAGATTATTGTAAATATACTTGAGTTCCCAAGAACCCAGAGAGTTCATCAACGAACAGCGTCTGTTGTTAAAAGAGACAATACCTCAAGGGACAAAGCGTGACGCATTTCAGCAAAAATGTAATTTCACGGTCGGTCGCTCGATTAAATTGTCAAAATTATAACAAAGCGACAGGGTTAGAACGTTGGGGATCCAGGACAGAGTGGCGGGAAACAGAATGACGTCCGCGTAATAGGATACAGTAACAGGAATTTAATTCTCCTTTACGGATCCTCGGCCAGGATGGCGTAGAGAATTATGAGAATTACGAGAATTACGGGGTAATTGTTAATACGGGTTGCAATTTCTGCCACAGTCCGAGTGCAACGCATTCAAATTTCCTTTACGCTCCATTCGTTCTTGTTCCTTCGCCGAAGCATGTTGGAGAACCACGTTTCGGATTCGCCGATGAAAATGTTGGCGGGCATACCTTCGAGCAGAGTCTATTTTTAAAAGAAGAATCCCTTGTATTGTTCCGCGACGTGAAAACCGATCCGACCACCGTCCAAACTTCGATTCGTCGGCAAACTGGTCAAAGCGCGCGCCAACGAGCTTTCGAATGATCGGCCCGTGTCTCGTTAACGTGCCCGTGTTCAATCGAATTCAGCAGATCGGGTATGATGTTAATTAAAATTCTCTACCTTAATTATCCAACGATAAATTGGGACGCGAAAGGCAGTTAATCGACAACGAATGGAATTTGAATGATTGCAATCCGACAGAAAAGTATGACACGTTCCGCCGCTGGACTTCTGTTCGATTCGATTCTATCGATGGAATATCAGTACTGTTTGAAGTAGCATATTTGTTGAAATACATACTTAGAAAAACAAACTGCAATTTGCATTCTAGAGCCAATGAATTCTATTCAACGTTTCTTTGCTGTAGCGTTAGTTACGAAAACAGATTCTACTTCACGGGAAAGACATGTTTGTCGTTCTAAAATTGACGCATCACGAATGACGGAGAGCCAAAGGAGTTGAAGAAACGGAAACGGAGACGACGACGACGACGACGACGACGCCTGGGCGACCGGCGAAGATTTGTGGGAAAAGTTTGGCAAAATTGAGATCGCGGGTAGCTTGATGAGCGTATCATGATTTATGCGATTCATTTCTCAGGTGGGATTGTCGGAGTTCATATCGAGGAACAAATGCGGAGAACTTTCCACAGTTTCCGCGTCAAAGAATCGCCGTGTCGTCGCTGTGTTCTCTTTCGCCGTTAACAAAAGAACGGGATATTACGATTCACTGGATTTAGTCGCATCTCTCTGGTAGGGTAGGTAGGTACATATTTCGAGGAGCACTATTTATACAGTCACTGGTACAAAAATAAAGAGATATTAAAGCCCGAGGTATACATTCAATGCTTCATGGTTAATTTGTTGCATGAAAACTGTGGGAAAACGTTGAAACGTTTACGTCACTGGCACAGCGAAGCTCTAATAAACTCATTGAACATAATGAAAACGCGTATTAATTTCCGATACCATTATACATGACGGAATATAAAAAATTATTGATCGGAACGCGTATTTCGAGGCATTTTAAATGAGCTTCATCGAGCTGACGCTTCATCAAATAAGCTTTCGAGTGAAAGGTGGGAAAATTCACTGGCTCTTCTGCTGGTCCATCCAAATTTTGTGGTGGCCTGCTATGGTCGACTAAAGAAGCAAAGAAGAAAGAGAGAGAGAGAGAGAGAGAGAAAGGTAGGTGAGGATGAAATACCAACCGGAGAAAATCGTGGCAGGCAGCAAGGCGCAGATGCCCAAATACACCAGCAACACTGTCCAACTGTGACACGGCTTCTGGCACAAGTCCAGCTTTTTCTCGCACGGTAGGCCACCGATTCTTGGCCCCTTCATCGTGCCTCGTGCCGCATAGTTTTCGCTTTGGCCACGTATACGCGAACGTTACACCCAGATCGAGGGAACCCGGCAACTTTAATAATCCCTCCTCGAGCAGCTTCCTTCCTTGTTCCTTCCTTGCTTCCTTCCCTTCTTCCTTCCCTTCTTCCGTCCCGCGGCCTGCTCGCGTGTGACGCCGGATTTCGTAACGATCTCGATGCCACGGAACTTTCCAACGTTAACATTCCACTCCCGAAGTTAGGCAGACTCGCTGATCTTGTTAGTTCATCGTGGACACTGACTCGACCAACACTTTACGCTTTACGCAGTGTCGTTGCCACGGTTGGCCAATCTTTTCACTTGTCTCACTTGTGTAGCTCGGTCCGGTTTATTTACGGTAACCATAGTGGCGCAGTTTGTACCCAGAGAAACGATAGGAGATAAGCGAGAAGTCGGATAAGACTAGGAGGTCCGATACGTGTGTTAGCGCGTGACGTTTTTGCAACGGGCCTGGCTGAGAAAGTAGCACGCGATAAGACCTCATTTACCTAAGGATGCGCTTGCAGGCGAAAGCTCCGGGATATAGTCTGGAGAATCCTGCAGCTTCCTTCGGCGAACTTCTCCTAGCAGGACGACGCGCAGCTATTCTCGGAGTAATAATTTTTAACTGCATTTTTATCTCTTAATAACGTGCTGCCGTTACGCTGGTCGTTACCGCGGTGCATCGCGATGTCTCGACGAGATCGAGCGGTGGTACGAGGATTTAGCCTTTAGCCGAGGCTTCTGAAAAATGCCGAATCGTTGGAGGGCTCGTCGCAGTTAAATCGCTTGCGGAGCATGGGGGATTTCTACTTTCCAGGACTCTTTTCGAGGTACTTTTCAGCGAGGGTGGAACACAGCAGTAGGACCTTTTAATATAAACCCCCAGCGCTGCGAGCTTGCGCACAGAGAAATATTTGAATTTAATTTACGACAAATATTGCGAAGTTAATTGAAACTAAACGTCTGTCGCGCAAATTAAACGATAATATTGCGAAAGCGAACGAGGCAGGGATTTTTTACGCGAATAATTTGTTAGGAAAGATTACGCGCCAAGCTCGTCGGGTTGAAAAAATTTCGCGGCAGCATCCTCGCGAAGTTGACGTTCGCTCTACCTAGCGGCCCTTTCAAATTTATCAAATAGAGACATTTAGCTGCCCACCGAGAAGCGTGCTCGAGTTCAAACTGAATAAATGATCAACCTCCAGCACCGAACGTCGAAACGAGGAGCTAAACTGTACAAGCGAAATTCAATTTACCATCTGGATACAGTGTTTTCTCGCGGTTTACGCTCTCCTAATATTTATTTCAGAGCCTCAACCGAAAAATTACACTGTCACAGTTTGAACACGCGCTAGACAGTGTCGCGGGACATCGGGGGATCAATTTTTAAAACGTGCCTTGAAACCGGCGCGCGGAGCGACGAGAAGGGTCGCGGCACAGGAACAATGACAATGCTGACGCGAGTCAACCAGCCAGCCAGCCGGTCGCAAATTATCCCTCCAAGGTATTATTAATTAATGGGCTTGTTAAGTCGCGTCGCGTGGGTCACGAAGAGGTATACGTATACCCACGAGTAGACGAAGGTGGACACTCTCTAGAAGGCTCGCGCACGGTTCAGAATCTCCGCGAAACGCGTTTAACGAACAGACGTGACTGGACTTGCTTCCACAGTAGGTAATACCAGCAGGATGGCCAACGCGTTCGACCAAAGTCGTAAACCAAATTCGAGGAGAATTTGACAAAATGCTCGGGACGAAACTTTAACGCAGCTTGGGAAGAAAAATTGTGCCAGTTCCCCGTTTGAAATTTAAGGTTGCGTTTGAAATGTACGATGGGGTAGTCGGGGATGTCCGAAGACGGAAGAAGGGTGGGAATTACGCGTTGCACAGGTGCACAGGCAGGGCATAAAGCTGAGGAACACGTAAATCTCACCGATGTGTGCGGGGGACTTGGGAGCGGGAGCATCGGCGTCGTGGATGTCGCCCGAGTCGAGCGTATTCTCGCGCGAACGTAGGTGTATGGCGCGGGAGTTACGATCTCGCTGGGACTAACGAAATTTTCAAGAGTCACCGAATTAAAATTCAAACGCTTATACACCGCCAACGCTGTCCTCTCCTGCTCTCACCGGGGACCGAGAAAATAAGTCGAAGGGAAGACTAATGTTTCCACGTACATTCGTGTCGCTAAATTTTAATACCTTCTGCATTTTCTTCCGGAGAATCCCCGACCTCATCGTGTAAACGTATTTCTACGACCGTCTAAAACGCATTTCTCATCTAGAATTATAGGTACATGCTGTGGCTGCATTGGAACCCGCATGTTTTGTAATTCTCCCACAGACGAGAATATCGGTACTATTAAGCGGACAGGAAAAACCGATATTCCGCGCTCGCTACTGGCCGCCACACGCTTTCCATTTTAATGGCAGCGTTATCGGTACGTTATAAAACCAAGAGAATGTGGGATGACACGAGATCGCTCCACGCATACTTGTTTATCGTCGCGGGTTAACGCCGCGCTTAAAACCGAAAGTACACGAGCCACTTAACAATATGCTTTGCCACTTGCCACAAGCTCGCTAGCGGTTCAAACGTGGCCGTTCGCTTTCACACACGCGGCCCTTTGGTATTAGAATAAACGTCGCTCCACGGAAGCGCGTTGAAAAAGACCCTCGAGAAACAAGCGAGCCCTCGTTTCCGCGAACTGGCATCTATTCGAGCGACCACTCGTCACGAGCTGTCAAATTTCTCAGCATCTCTCGCGTACTATTCATAGCAAGCTCCGTCTGCTCGCATCCTCCCTTATCGGCCCTCTCCTTTCCTTCAAGGCTCCTTTAATTCTTCGCACACCCTCGCCCTCGAACGGAGAGAGCGAGGGTAAAGCCCTTCTGTCCGGGCGTACACATAATTACCAAAGTTAATTAGGGTGTTGGAGATGAAAGAGAGTGGGAACGAGAGCTGAATGAAGGCAGAGACACGTTTAAGGATGTATTAGCGAGCGGAAGGAGAGGGAGACGGCGTTAAAACCTTGTTAAACACTCGTGACCGTGCACCGCAAAAAATCAGAGGAGTTTCCCTTGATTGCCCAACATATTCGCCTCTTCGTCGCTTTGCTTTCTTCCTTTTTGTTTCACCAGAATGGTATCGTACAGCATTTACATTCGCGTCGTTGAAACAATCGATTGGATTGATGCGGAAACGATGGAAAAGCGGCTGAATCGAAATTTCCGGGCTCCAGAAACAAACGCGTTAATTCAACGAATTTCAGATTCAAATTACGCGAATGATACTTGTGAAAACCACGCCGCACGCAACGGGAGGGGAATATCACCGAAGTTGTTGCACTTTGCGCGTCGTTTGTTGTTTCCGTTTAAAAACAAAAAAAAAGAGAGATGTATGCAAAACGTTCGACCGAGCGTGTAAATATCACTTTTATCCGCGAGTCGCAATTTTTTATTTCGATGCAAACGTGTTTGCTCAAACAACGACTGTTGCATCGCTCAGCAACACCCTTCCACCGTCGGTATTCCCCTGACTCCTGTGTCTGGCCACCCCCGGCCCCGGGTCGTCACTCCTCTGTACCGCGCCGGCCCCCTCATCCCCGCGGCTCCCGTGCACTTCTGCAATTGGTTTTTCGTGTTCGGCCACTTCGGCGTCCTCGAAATCCTAATTTCACGTTTTTCATTTCGCGTCCCGCTTCTCGCTTCGGTGTCCTGTGAAAATCAGCCCCCGTCATCCTACAGAACGAAAATCCCTTTAATGCGATATCCGATGGACGTAGCGATCTTTTTTTTCTGCGACCGGCGGATCAGAGAAATGGAATTATTTAAAAACTTCCCACTGCTGGTACCGTAACGGAGCATCGATACGCGGTCAAAGAGAAAGGACGGGGATGGTAAACGGCGAGACCAGATTTATTAAAATCTCACCAGCCCAGGCTCGCGAGCAGAGATTCACTGAATTAAGTCACTAAACTGACGAGGGGAACGGTAAGGGCAGCACAATTATCGATCACCGATGCCGCGCGATAGCACCCTTTCGCGCACAAGGTGCCACTGGGTCGATTACAGAGAATCAATCGGAGTACGATCGAAAGAGGCGTCCCGGCACGCGTGATACCGGCAAGGGCGTGTAAGACATACTAAATCCTGGTAGCATGTCCGCAGCCAGCCGGGCACCCCCCCTCCCCCCCTCCCCCTCTAACAATAAACTTAGGTGAGAGACGAGAAACGAACACAAGGACGAACACAAGCACGGACGTAAACACGCGAGCGGTCTACCGCGCCCGTGACAAAGCTGTGCTCGTACGCACGGCATGAGCCAAACTAGCAATGCGTGAATCCATGCAGCCGGGACGAGCCAGTCGGAGCTTTTACACCGTGTATCCCACAGGATCGCGTTTGTGGGAGTGTCTGCCGAGACTGCTGCCGTGCCGAAGAAGCCATCCACCGATCATCCGGTCTCGTTTATTGGGCATTAAGCGCGTCGGTGTTGATTGTGAAAGCGACCTGCTGCTCCTCGGCGACCCACGCGCCGTTATTGCTAGTTCTTCGTTGCCATCTTTGGGAGTCGGTTTCTGGAGGAAGCTGACGAAGCCTCTAAACCGCGACGGGAAATTGGGGCGGAACGGAGCAGTCCCGAGCGGATAGTATCGATGGAGCAATCGATACGAGTCTAAGATTCACAGTTTCTTGGTATAACGGGTAATAGTTTATTAATTTTCATTCCCAGATCCGCGAGTTGATGAGAATCGTGCGCGCGACCAGCTGATCAACGGGACTGAAACGAAGCCTGTGAAACGGAAGATGGATACTCAATCCGCGTGCGAAAATCGCGGATGCATATCCAACGTGCACGTAGCGTTGTTACGCGACAAACACCGCCTGATAATCGATACTCTTGTTTGGCCAATCTTTTCCTCTCACGCGATCGAGAATAACTGACTATTTTCGCCTCTGTACCATTCTGCTATACATATCACGCGATGATACCGACTCGTTTCGAATGTCAGGGACGGCGACAACGCGCAGAATCTATGTTCCAGTGCACTTGGCGTGCGTTTGCATTCCAGAAGCGCAATCGTGGTCGCAGACGGCCAGCCGTGTCCACTTAAGTTCACGGAGGCCGAGTGCGATACCAGCCGGGCTCCACTAGCGTTGAACGGTTGGACGAGCAAGAAGAGGCCGTGGATGAAGGTAGGAAGAAAGAAGGAATCGGGTGAACACGTGTAGGTAAACGTATACCAGCGTATGTGTGACGGTAGGGGGTGTGCAGGGCACGCGAGATATTATGCAGATAAAATATTCATGGTTATCGGAACTCCCGATCGGGCACGCCTTTAGTTTCCGAGATGAATAGAAATGGTGCCACCCCCAGCGACCCGTGGGACACAAATTCTTTTCTTCCTGTCGACGATGAGGAAGCGCAAAAGGGTAAAAGAAAAGGGACAACAAAGATGGCTGGGGAATCGGTACGCTATCGTGGACACAGCTCAGAAAGTAATATCGATAACGTGTATTTATCGTCCTGGATGACAGTGCTATCGAGGCGGCCGAACCGCCAAGTCGCTCCTGTAAAGAATACTTTCTGACTCGCTCTACCGAACGGTACTGCATTACGCGTAGTACCGTGGCTTTTTAATATCCGATGGTTATATTTATGCGATTAAACGGCAACTGTGTATACCAGGGAACAGAAAGAGAGAGAAAGAGAGCAGTGGGAATATTAAAACGTAAATTTCATAAAGGTCAGGAAGCTTTTAAGCCGTAAAGAAGTTTCCTGAGAATTCAGTTGCGCTACTTTCGAAATGCATTGAGAAGATATCCCAAAAAAATGCCACCGTTAAATTACGCTTTCTTTTGTTGTCACGATATTTCTGAATTGGTTTCACTCGGTTCAGGCGCAACGGAAAATTACTCCATCGTCGAGTACGACAATTTCACATTCAGACTGCTATAGCCCAATTGTTGGGCGTTAGTCGCAGCGCAGCGTTCCGCGAGCGAGCGAACATTAAAGTTCGCTAAGAAATTTCCAGACAGCATTTCCCCAGGCATTATCGGAAACGCAGTTGGGTGGAACTGGTTCGGGAGTCTGTAACTTTCGGCGCGGAAAAACAACGGCCCGTTTTAGTAGGCTACGACGCAGGAAGTTTCGTTGGTTACGGCGACGTTAACGAGGATCAGAGATTACCAGTGGCACCGCTTGGCACGCAATATCGAAAGCGGAAACGCCACGGTGCACGCGATAAATCCACTATTTCTTACCAGGTTTCTACTTTTCTTCGGTATAACTAGATGCCTGACCGAGGAGTCTATCAGAACGCCGAATAGCCTCTCTAATTTTTAGCAAAATCATAGCTGCTGCGATTCTCCACTTACAACTTCTAATTTTCATTTCAACTTTTAAGCCCAGAAACTGAGCTTCCGTGTACAATTGTCAATGTTTCAACCATCGCTGGTATGCCCGTCAAACAATACCCAACATTTGATTAAAATCCTAATTTGTGTGGCTAGAAATTAACTCGGTCACGTGTTATAAATCTGCTGAATTAATTACGAAGAGATCAGAATGCATTATGGAACTGTGGAAATTTTCATCAGAGTAGCCAGACCTAATACTTCCCGCTTGAAATGAAATTAGGTGAACGTTCGACGAGAAATAATGGTAGCTGCTAGACAAAAGTTCAATCGGGCCTGTTGTTAATAACATGGTGATGCAATACGTTCCGATGCTGCTTGCAATCCGTCACGCCGCCAAATTGAATTCAGTTAATTTCATCCGTGATAGTTACGCGACCGAGCTAAAAATTGTGACCGCGCTGGCTCAGTAATTAAGTCTACTGCTTGCCGGAAATAATTGGCTGTATAATTGACCGCCGAACAGGCCGAATAAATCATTACCCCATGGGCTATGGGTTAGCCCGAGGGGAAAGTAAATAATCCAGCAGTTTGCCAATAAAATATTTCGTGGCCATTGTCGAAATACGGCATTTACGAAGAAACGGCAAAGCGATCCGTGCGCGTTTAAACTGTTCGCGTCATCAACGAAATTTCAACGCGGAGAAGGCGCGTGTAAGTGGTGTGGTCAGCGAATCGCGCGACATAGAAATAGCCGTGGAAAACAGAAGGCAGAGGTTCGGGCTGATCCAGCGCGTGATAACATCGGAATGAAAAACGAGAGACGGAACACAGGGGCTATTATGTCCCTGGTGCAATGCTCGTCTTGGCGAATTCTATTCGCGGCGCTAGCGCAGATTATATCACGTATGCCAGCCCGTGCGTTAATCACGTAATGGTGGGTGGCACTTGAATTCGAGAGAAAGCGTCTACAATTTGCAGGTCGACGTAGGTATAATACATTATAATAGAGAGAGCCCGGATAGAACGGGAGAAACTTCAGCTGCTCCGGGCTTCTCTCCGAGCCTCTCCCTCTGTCCCATTGCCTCCTCTACTTCTATTTATAATCCTATTCTCTTTATAAGTGCACAAGTGTGAAACGGTCTCGCGTGGCTCGAAATTAGCCTCGTTATCACGTTATAATTAGTTCCCGTGCACGGGGGCATCGTGACATTCGGTGGTCCTCGATGTAACCGTATTTCAACGATAGTACCGATTTATTTCCGAGTAATTTGCCCCGGCCTTCGTCGTCCGCGAATTTATTCGCAATTCCGACAATCTGCGTGTACCGCGACAGATTGATCACAGCTTCGAAAATTCCAGTAAACTTTGCCACAGCCCCGTGAGCGCATCAGAGGATCGAACAAAATGCACGGCGATTGACTCGAACATTTCATCCTCAACGACGCAAAGTGTCGCCGCGACAATCGTGCAGCATTGACGAAAAATTCTCGATACGCACCCTCGTCTCTGTTCACCGACGAGAATATAGAGAAAGGCCGGGTGCCTACCAGGAGAGTGCAACCACAGCAATGGCAAGACACGAGTCGCGGAAAGGCGAATTGTAATTCAGGGACAAATTGGCCGAAAATCGGTCGGTTAACGAGAGGGCAGGGTGTCTTCTGCGAAGGTGGAGGTGCGGGAGGCGTTCGTGCAGGATAAGCGCACGCGTACGATGGTGATTATACCAAGCGTGCTGGTGGTCGCGTTAAACAGAGGCTGACTTAGAGGCTGCGCCTCGGTACCGTGGTAATCCTTTGATTACAGCGTGTTTCGAGAGTCGGCTGAATCACGAGGATGCGCGTAAGGTGATATTCCTGAATGGTGGGCCGGAAGCCGAAACCGGGCTGCATAAAGGAGAATATACAGAGAACGGGGGAGGGGGCGAGCAGGACGACGGGACGGTGGTGGTGGTGCGCGTATAGCGCACAGCATACAGCATACAGCTTACAGTGTACAGTGTACACGTAACCGGCTAGCGGCCTGATATGCAGGATACGCGGGAACGAGCCAGCATAGCGCGTCCGGTGTACCCGGGTAATGAAATACAGTAACATTATATCCGCGATATTCAACCGCGACGCGGCCACGCGGTGTGCCGTTACACAGCGCGTATTCCAGCCTGCACAGACGGACGAACGGCTATGTGTCCTCTTGTCAACCCGCTCAACACATGCCCAGGGGTATCGCATGGTGTCTGAATTAATCAGGGTTCGAGGATGCCTGAGAACGATCACGGTCCTACCAGCAGGTCGAAGGAAATTGAAAGAGGCCGTTGATTTCGGGATGCGCCAGATGGAGACCACCCACTCGCGACACCACCATCACCACCACCACCGCTTTCACTCCAATCAGATTTACATATTTCTTTTGGGCGGACGCTTTCGCGATGATTTATCCATTCGAAAGTAGATAATTCCATTGGAATCGGGGGGGAAGAGTGGGCGAGAGTGGGGAAGATGGTCGAGAATCTGTTCAGGATCGGGAAGGAGAATTTGGAAGATTTAAGCTAAAGCTTCCTTTGACTGGAAACATTCCGTCGGACGCATCGTGAAGCGTTGTACCGCCCGCGCCCGGTCGCGGTCGAACAATATCCACTTGCACGCGAACGGCTGGCCATACGGAAGCGCCATAAAACTAATGATCCCTAAGTGATCCGTACCACGACGACATGATGACTGTTGTGTTAGGGGGGATGGGATTACAAGCGAATAGAATGGAACGGGATGGAACATCCCATCATTATCCAATGATCTACGTCTCTTTAGCGACGTGAATGCCACACCTCTGTACGTGCGACGCGCGACGATCAAAAAGTCGCCAGACCATTGCTTCGTTCGTCGACTCTTTCCACTACCAGAATCCAAGCATTAGATTTTTCTATTGTAGGTAATAGATGGCGTAAACGTATTTGAAAACTTGGCATTCTTCCTTCGGTAACTTTACGCTTAATAATAACAGTTTAAAATCGCGACTCGCTACTTGCCTCGAGAGAATTTCAGCGCATCCGTCACGGGTATAACCGAGGGGTTCCGAAGTCGAATCCTGCGAGGCACCCTTGCAAACGTTCCACGGTGTTAACGTATCAGTATGTTTGGTGTCTAAACCACGGTGTACCGCAAGATCGCACCGGCAATCCATCAAGCTCTATATCCGGTGTGTAGGATGACCACCTGTATCTCGCTAAACAAGATTTAGTTCGCTATAGATCATCGAGTGCGTGATCGAGTGGCCTTTCCTCGTGTATCCCGCGAAAGAAACAATTAGCCCCCGATGGATAATGGGATGTCGACTAGCACAACGAGGGAAATAAATCAGAGAAAATTTCGTTGGGTTTCGCTTGATCCTGATTCCTCTTTCCCCACTTCTGTACTCATTTACACGTGTCCTCAAAACGGAACGATATCTGAACGAGACAATTTCGTTGGAACTGCTTTAATCCAGAATAATGAATTGTAGCAGCTTTGAAAGTTTGCGAGCATTATTCTGAACGCTGTATCAGTAGCGACTGTAAGAAATTGAAAGTAAAACCGAAAGTAGAAGTAATAAAAGGGCGAGATCTGTTCGAGTAAAATTTTGGGAACTTCAAACTTCTCTTCTGAAAACTTTCGTTATCTGTCTCGTATTCTTAACTGGTAGGTAGTACGAAAGTTACAACCCCTAACTTAGAAACAGTTATGCCATTGAAAGCAATGCCGGTAAAGGGAAAAAGCTTCCTCTCCTACGAGTGTCGTCTGACTTTTCCATTGAATTCATCAAATACTTGTATTTATCAAATTTAATAAAAGATCGGGCAAATAAACGGGAAACAGCGTTGTACTCTGAAGAATACAGAATAATGTTGTAATATTGTCGGTATAGCTGTTTGCTGGCAATATTTAAATGAATTTCCATTGGACTCGAATGTATTATCAATAGGCATCTATGTACCTAGGCATGTATGCATAATAAATTATTACAGTATATTTTGTTTGCTCGTTGAATGTTGAGATAAGCTCCATTCCGTAATCGCGGATCTTCTTTGCCAAGCAAATCGCCAAATTACATAAATTGAATTGTTATCGTGTATCGACAAATATCATCACGTTCCTGGTTGCCTCGTTTGAAACGTAATAAAGCATTTACGTTGCACGATAATTTGATCAAACCGTTCGATGGTAAAAAGTCACATTCGATCGCTATTATTGCACCATGCATCGAATCGCTGCACAAGACAGCTGTAATGATCCTCGCATGTGAAAGTGGAACAATACAGATATTCTTCCTATTAAATCTGTGGCTAAAATACTATGTAGGTTTATTCTTGCATGTGAGAAATTTCATGTCAAGGAAACGGTCTGAGAAGGGATCTGGCCGACTTAAAAACGATACCCCAAAGCGCATACCGATCACCAACGTGTTGCTGCGTCACGATAAACTCATAATTCAACATCTCAGACGACTTTGGTCGCCTGAAGTCATCCAGCCGCCGGAGAGGAACCTCTCGACCCCCCGTCGATTATTTATGGGGTGCTACCCCGGACGCAGGTTGGATCGACCAATTTTTAAACGATCGTATCTCGCCCTGGGAACACTTTATGTACCTATACGGTATTGGCGAACACCGATCGGCCCAGAATTTTTCTGTTTTAGAAATTACAAACCATCGTTAGCGAAAAATGGTCGAGGAAGTCGAGGGTGGAAGTAGACGTGGTGGACTGGAGGATTGAAAATCTTCTTTTCAATTACACGCACGGCGAGACTATAACTACAAGTACGCGAGAATATTTGCTAAAAGGTTGGAAGAAATCTTGTAAGTAGAATATATCGTACAGGTCTAACGATACACTGTTTAGGAACAAGAAGAGAGCGCATCTTTAATATACTGCGTCTTCTCCGTGCTCAAAATGCAAATTTATTCTCATTCCAGCGGGCGGCGGAGCCGCGGGAAATATTGTTCATCGTTTCGAACCATTACGTATCGTTAAAGGTGAGCGTTTATTTTTCAAGGGAGCTTGAATTTCTAGGCAGCGTGTGTCAGAAACAACGAAAAATAGATGGAAATGAAGCTACTCCCCCGACCTCTCCCATATGCTTTGCCAACAGTTACAGCTCTTCCTTTGCTATAGACATCGATCAAAATAAATTCGAAGAAATGGGTTCGAGCTAATGCAATGAATCCAGTTGAAAATAAATGACATACACTAAAATAAATTTAGCGATTTACAAATGTTTCTACATTTGTAATTTGAAGCAGAATCGTGAAAGCAAATGTGTAGAAACATAGTGTAGGTAATAGAAATGTTCCAGAGACCGTTATTTCTAGTCGAGCATTACTCGTAGCCATCGCTAATGGCATTTACCAACAGCTTTTTCACCCAACTGCTATGTCGGCCCATAAAACGCTGCCTTATATCTTTATTACCCCATCCGAAGGACCCCTGCTACGTCGTGGCTCAGGTTCGGCAGGTCGTGTAGATATTTGGGCAATTTATACAGAAAGTGGGGAAGTTGGGGAGCGAGGAAGGAGTTTCAGTGAGTCTACGTCTACACGATTGAGTGGTTCGTTCACGGCCACTCTAATACCTTTATTTATAGCTATTACGATAGACTATACGTATAATGCCTCGCATAGTTCCCTATCGACTTTCGCGCGGTTAATTATGTTCGGGGCGAAACGATACTGTAATGGCAGCTGAAACGCGAGCAGAATCTATAACGGCAGAACAGCGGAATACATTCTGAATCTGAGAGAAACCCAGAAACCCTTCGCCTCGGAGGAGAAATGCGAAAAGTTCCATGCAATTGCAGAATATTTGCTGTCAGAGACCGAACAGAAAAGTCAGCAAACCGAAGGTTTTCTAATTTCCCATGAATGCGAGCAATAATCCTTCCCGCTGTACCATAACAAACGAGCAGGTACACCGGTAAAAAGTTCTCGTTAAAGGAATTGTAACGAGTTCCCGGGGGGTGAACACCTTACACGCTGAACTCCATTACACCAGTTCGCAATTCCCAGTTCAACGCTCAGCGGAGAGCCGGAAGACCGTGTCGATAAAAACCGCGATTTTCCAGGCCGGAAGGAGGATCTCGGTGAACGGTTTCATTGGGCGAAATCGTGGTCATTGTCGTGGACGTTAACCCGATTTCAGTGGGCACCGATGTCCAGACGGAAGATTAAGAAGGCAGAAACAGTAACGCGTGGGGAGACCTGGTCGAAGCGATCACTGGTAATAACTAGAATGATTGTTTGGCTGAGGGGCTGAATCCTTCTACAGCCCCTTTGGATCGACGCGATCGATACGTACGATATACATATGCATGGGCTCTATGACATGACCGTAGGCAAGATCAAAGCTGTAGGACTGTAGGAGAAAGGGAGCAGAGAAAAAACGGGGCGAAGAAAAGAAGGGCGGGTAACTTCCATATATGAAGGAATCCTGCGAATCGGATCGGGGCTATTGAGTACAGCACAGTGGACGAATGTAATGTACAGGCGACTCGCACGCCTTTCATGAACACCCATACCGAAAGGATCGTCGGCGAATACCGAACCCTTTATCGTTATTGCACGTCCACCAGCACGGGATGAGCATGGTATGGCAGAGCGGTGAAGGGGCTGACTAGTGAGTTTGCCGCGTGTTTCCTGGCCGTCCGTCATTTTTAGTGGTCGTCCCTCGCTCGCCGAGGTATTAAATTATATTTCACCTCGTGATTAACGGTCCTAGGATGTATTATTAAACCGTAAGACCCCGTACGACGTGGAATCCTTGCCGGACAAGATGGCCCAACCCCCTATACCTTTTCCCTCGCCCTCTTTTTCTCGAATCTTCCTCTTAAACGATCGACCTTCTTGCTGGGGCTTCCGGTCTTCTCAAAGAATCCTTATTCCCGTATATTTTCCGCATTCGTGAAATTATCGCGAAAAGAAACGGAATAATGAACCGGGAGTTTAAAGATCTGAAATGATAATTGATTTCCAGACGCGTCTACCTATACCATTTAAAAACATTGTCGTAAATTAATACCCATCAAAAAGAATCCCATTTAAAAACATTCTCGTAAATTAATAGCTTTACAAAACTAATGATACCTATAGGTACACAAATTGCGTCAATTATCACAATGGCTATTTATACAAAAAAAAGTGTATTAAATAATATTAAGCAGATATATTTTTATACAAATAAATATTTTAATACGAATAAATATTTTATGCAAAATACTTGGCGCTGCGAAACCAAAAGAAAGTTAATTGTCTCGGTTAATATATAAAATAAAACAAGACAAGACACCACTGACACAAGAAAGAAAAAGATTTTAATGCAATTTATACATATTTATTCAGTTTAGCAACACCAATTCGGAGAGCAGCGCCAAATATTTTTTTCGTAATATTATTTGAGAAATAAAATGAAATTGTAGGAGAAATATTTAGAATCGAATCTGAACGGATGAAATAGAGATTAACGAAGATAGATGATCGCAACCAATCGGCTCGTATTACTTGTCATGTAATTAATAATTGAATTACAATGTTACTTATGATACGATTATTAATTATACTTCAAATAATACAGATTGCCCAGGTCTCACCACGTGGAGGCGCTGCGAGTGGAGACCCGCCCTAACCGCGGCCCATCCTCCCTCCTTTTATGCAAAATTTTATTTTCATTTCCATCGATCCCCCTGATGCACGATTGCAGAACGATCCTCGATCGCTCCACAAGCGGGCAAGAGATGGAGTTATTCTGTAAGACGCTACCGCGATGAAGCTAAGCAGAATTTAAAACATTTTTTGTTTCTTTCTGTTTTAAATTTGAAGAATTTTCTGGTATATTTCTACCATGAAAATTATTCATTAATGAAAAAAAGAATAAAGGGGGAATATTTGTGGGAAATTATCAGTGAAAATACTGATAATGATATATTATTGTCATGTGTTTCTTACTTCCCTCGATGTACCTACGATGTTACCTGAAACATTCGCAAAAGTATGAATAAAAATTCCGTGAGATTTCGTTTCTCAAGGATGATGAACCTGAAATCCTATTTTTAGTAGATAATCAAAAACTTTTATGCAAATGTTGAAGATTGGAATAATTGCACTTTACTGCACAGTAATCGAAGTTACTTAAATACAGAAAGTAGCAACAACGAGCACGCGTTAATATTGACTATCACTATCACTTTGCACTAACACGTTTCACTATCACTTTTATTTTTAAATATATTACTTTATTAAGTCTTTTCACCGCGAAGGTATAACTACGTTATATTAGTAACAGTGAGACCAGCCTACAGGACATAAAATAAATCACGCAAAACCATAAACGAAATACATGAAATAGAACAAATTACGCAAATTAGCAATTGATATTCATAATATTAAGCACATTAGGTGCTTTGTTACATCAACTCAATAATTTCCTTGTAGTTTCTCATTAATTGGCAATTTCAAAGTTTATGTATCAATGACTCGACAAGCAATCATTATATACAGTAGGTAATCAAAAACTTTTACCAGCCTGAAAGGAAATTAAATAAACACAATAAAACAGGACATAAAATAAATCACGCAAAACCATAGACAAAATACATGAAATAGAACAAATTACGCAAATGAGCAATTGATATTCATAATATTAAGCACATTGGGTGCTTTGTTACATCAACTCAATAATTTCCTTGTAGTTTCTCATTAATTGGCATTTTTTGCAAAATATGAATATACTTTCAAAACAATATTTCCAGTGACAAACACTCGATTCAAGAGTGTGTAGGTGGTGGGAGGAGGAGGAGGATGGTGCAGCCACTTAGGGCTGCTAGAAAAATTGATCAGAAGGGCAGCTGATCATTGTCCACTCATTAATGCAAGAAAACCGTGAGTGGACCGTTTCTTTCTTTCGCAACGCTAACTTATTACAGACTAAAATCAACTCCCGAGCATAGTCACTAGGACTTTGGACTACTCGCAGCACTAATTTCTCAAACAACTTCAAAATTCCCGAATGGTGCTTCATTACTGAAAATTCTAATATAATTAATACTCTCAAGCAACTTTACTACTCTAACAATTATAAAAAGCTACAGAGAACCACCACGTGGGTGGTTTCATTTTTCGCAACACTAATAAAAATTCAATGCACCTGTGTCTCGTAATACGCAACTCTAGCTTTAATTCGTTGCAGCCTTCCTGAAGGCTGTGTAGAGTCCCATGCGCAGCAAGTCCAGCTGCTCGGGACTCTTTTTCCCCAGGAACATGTCTCCAGACATGTCCCAGGACAGTTTTGGGGCATTGGGGGCTGGGGGTCGCAACTCTAATTACAAACGCGATCAATCATCATCGCAACACTAACTCAAAAAGATATTAAGAATCAAACTAGGACGAGTAATTAAAAAACGCGTTCAGTCGCATCGCAACTCTAATAAAAAGAATACCATGAATCAAAATTAATGCAATGAATGAAATTCTAGTAACTTCGATTCAAAATACAAGAACAATCTGAAAGACAATCGCGACTCTTTTTTCGAAACACTACAAGCAACCACGATCGATATTTATTCGCAACACTATGCTGGTACCAAACGCGGGGGATACTCGATTCGCAACGCTAATTCAAACCGTGATCAACATTTAGTCGCAACACTAACTGGCCGCGTAATCTTCTTCGCAACCCTAATTGAAAACGCGGTGTGCTGAATTTCAGGAGGGGGGGTATCGATGGGTCAGCCTATGGCCAACCAAACTACTACTACTACTACTACAACTACCGACGAGCATAATGGCAAAATAATACCTACGAAGAATGACCCTGCACCCGAGGATGCAGGGCCATTCTTGGTAGCCCACATGATGTGGCCTTTTTTCTGGCCGGGCTATCTTCGGCTCTTTGGCCACTTCTTTGCTTCGGGCGGTCCGCCCTTCTGAAAGTTAAGGGGGTACTCCACAGTGAAAGGATTTTTTCTCAGTAAATACAACATATAATGAAATAAATGTTTTTGGTTTTTATAAAGCTACTCTTATATTATATAAAAAAAAATTAAAAAAATATTTTAATTTGTTTTACTTGTTTTTTTACAAAGCGTCAATATGACAACTAAACAAAAACGTGATGCAGATGATTTTCTGGCTTAGGCTTATCTGAAACAAAAAATCCGAAAACATTCTTAATCTGTATGAGTGTCGCTATCGCCCGTAGCTCAATTAACAATTTTTGTTGAATAATAACAAAATGGCGCCTGTTTGAAGGAAAAAGTCCTCCAAATAATGGTGCTTCTCGAATGTTCCCCGAGAAAAATCTCCGTTATTTTTCAGCAAAAATTGTTAATTGAGGTACGGACGATAGAGACACTTATACATACTAAGAATCTCTTGGAATTTTTTGTTTTGGATAAGCCTAAGCCGGGAAATCACCTGCACCACGTTTTTGTTTAGGTGCCATAATGACACTTTGTAAAAAACAAGTAAAACAAATTAAAATATTTTTTTAATTTTTTTGGTATAATATAAGAGCAGCTTAATAAATATGAAAAAGACTTATTTCATTATATGTTGTATTTACTGAGAAAAAAATCTTTAAAAATAGCTTGATTTTTCGACTGTTCACAGTGGAGTACCCCTTTAATAGCGTCCCCAAGCCCGTCCTGCCGACCGCGACCAGCGACAATGTGCAATGTCCCACTGGCGTCAAAAAGTCGACATAGCGAGGCTAGAAGCGAGGGCATACCCCACTCGCGCTAGTCTGGCCGTCGACTTTTCTCACAAATTTCCTGAAAGCAGGTCATCGCAGGGGGGAACATGCGATCAGAGAATACGATGACCTGCCCCGGCCCTACCTACTTATATTTAAGTTACACATTCGTACCAGAAGGTAAGTTACCTATCCTCCCGAACAGCTAGGTTACCCATCCTCCCGAACAACTAGGTTACCCATCCTATCGAACAGCTAAGTTACCTATCCTACCGAACAGCTAAGTTACCCATCCTACCTAACAGCTATGTATATTTAAAAAATGGCAAAACAGTCTCTCACACACAATCACACTCTAATAAGTACGTACCAGTTTTCACTGAAATCGGCTAGCAAAGGCAGTGACCATTGCGTATAAGTATGATTTACAAAACAATTAACTATTTTCAATTTCAAACAATGGATTACTTGATAATGTGTATTGTACATATTATGTACATACGTGAATCGTTATTACTATCTGGTTTGATTGTACGAGATTGATTAAATATCATATTCCCAGATTATTTACTAGAATGATCATCGTGTGCAACAAGGAATATGATACATTGGTATCGTTATTGCAACGTTATAGTTTCGTTAACATGGTCTTTGATGAAAATCTTTCACCGACGCAAATTCCACCGCCTAACCACACAAACACACATAGGTGGAAAATGCGGCGTGCACGATACACTAACGCTTTGCTAGCCGCCGACATGTAATTATTTAGTTAAGAAAGTCATCGTGCCCCATTGCCTTCACCCACCCAAGTAGCACCTGGGCACGTGGATGAGTTAAAAGGCAATGAGTACGGAAAGATATCCTAAAAATCCTCAACTAGAAAATATCATTAGTTTGTATAGTGTCTAGCAGGCTAATATTCTTTCATTTTACATTATTAAGCAAAGTGGCTCGACTTTCAACTTGTGAATAGTTTAAAGTTTGATAAATAAGAAAGGACTCTACTTTAGATCAAGAAAAAGGACTCTACTCGACATTCAATTAGCGAGAAGAAAGACTCTAAAATTGAATTGTTTAAGAAAATCAATCTAAATCATGAAGAATTTACTTTAAAAATTTAAAACGGGCTATTCCATCGTCAAAGTAAATTTCATAAAACAAGAAAGTATGATCTCATGCTAATTACTTTGAATCTGAAATTTCCCCACCCTCAATTGTCTTCTTGCACATGGAAATTAATTATTCTATTGTGTACGCAAACGAGTGACCTTTTTAAGAAAGGAATTACATTTTTATGTATATTATCATCAATTAGAAATCAAGTTACTTTTGAACACGTAGTATCAGAAAAATAAAAGAAATTCAGTCATTATAATCGTTCCACTACATATTAAATCAAAATGATCGTAGCTGTGGAGGCTGAGACTATCAGACTTCTTCGCTACATAAAAATTAGCATTCAGTCGTATTGATATTCGTACCAATACCTTCCGAGCTGCTATGCACCTTTATGTGCATTATTTAATAAATATCTACATCAATGTATGATCAATGATAAATATTCGCGTTAGGAACCGTTTATCTTGGAAATTATGATTATAATGTGATTCTATTGAAAAGGCGCGGCGTACAAGAAGGCCCTAGCCTCGTCTAATAAATACATACACAGACAAAAATGTTATAATTCACGGGCATGGTTATCATACCCGTGGTCATTATGCTCGTCAAATATACAACCGGTCACTCGTGTCGATTCGGACCAAACGTCCTACGACATGATTGAGTGACCAGAGGAACCATAATGCATGCGCACTCACATTTCGTTGGGCCCCAGTGCCGGATACGCCAACACCCCTGCTACTGCTCAGGAGAAGTCACCAAGCTGCTCAGCTGCGCCCAAACTGTAACGAAAGAACAGAACACGATTATAATTTCTTTCTAAAGTTACGATTGTTTCTCTCTAATATAGAAAACCACGAAGCAATTCAAAACTAACGAAACATTTTATCATTTAGACATTTTAAGAAAAAAATTGAAAAAATGAAACATTAAACATTAAAATTAACAAAAGTTCTTTCTTACAATGTCTAAATGATAAAAAGTTTCATTAGTTTTGAATTTCTTGGTGATTCTATTCTAAAAATTAATTTGTTTAAAATTGTTTTCTTTCTAAAATTTTGAAGAGTAAACTCTACTTTAAAGGAATTAAATCAAATACTTAGATACTTACATCTTTCCATTAATATCCTGCGCACAAATCTCCTCTTCAGCTGACGCACTGACTCTAATTTCCGACGAGTTTCTCTTTTAAAAGTAAAAAAAAAAATAAAGAAATAGTAGACTACAAACGCGCCCCGAAGATCATAATCGGCGAACAAAGCAGTGAATCTATTCTCGCGATTCGAAGATCAGAGCCGCGACGCTCGTGAAGGAATATAAATTGCGTAGAAAACACTGGCTCTACCCTCGCGTATCCCCGAATTGTTAACGAAACTCTACTATGAGCAACTGTGCTCTTCAAAACGAAAAACTTCGTACATCATAAACACTGACTCTATTTGGCCGCATTGCACGCGGTCACAATCTCTGAAAAATAAGTAGGTTAGGAGGGTGGGATGGATGTGGTTTCATCGAGTGTTTGTCACGAGGAAATATTGTTTTTCGTGAAACCAGCCAAGGGACTTTCGCTCCTTGTTATTTAGAATACAAGGTGTGTTGCGAAAATACAGAATGCTCGTTCGATAGGAACAGCTTTGTATTTCAGTAACACGATATTATCCAAAATATACTACTGCAGATATAATTATTACATTTAAATGAATCATAGTAGTGGCTTTCGTCGTTAAAGTTGTAAGCAAGTTCGTGTTATTCGAATAATACTTTAAAATATATCACGATCTTTATAAATATTCAAAATTCATGGCAAGAATCAAAATTCGTTAATTATTCATGCTTGAATAGCATGTCCTCGATCAACTACGCAGTTTCTGAACATAAAGAATAAAACTTGCGTGCAAAACCGAACGTAAATGTAATTAAAACAGCTTCATAGAGATAGATTCTTAAAAATCATTGAAATATCATCGAATTCTACGTAAACGCGACCGAAATACAATAGAATTCGATCATTCCAGTATTTCGTAAACATCTACAGACGCCATTTTAAAACTTTTAACGAAATCTGATTAAAATTATTCAATTTATCATAATTCAATCTTTTCTCATTTGAAAAGATCGAATTATGAGACTGCAAAGTAACCCATCACCCTCACAGCCAACAATGATTCAATAAAATAATGAGAAAAATACGTATACCACACGTATTGTCATCTTCTTTTTCGAAGGAATGACCAGACGTCATCCAAGCATCGTTCAAATTAACCGTCAACTGTCATGGCGTCGCCTGCCCTTTGCTTTCGTTTTCCGCCTCAACGTCTGTTTGAAACAAAAGCATTAAAACATTCGTAAGGCAATTAAACAAGAAATAAACTTGAAATATGCCCGAAAAGTGATGTATTTGAATACCGAGACACGATATGTGTGCACTAAATGTGCAGAAATATCGGCACGAAGGCAACGAAGGGAATACGTGACGAATATGTAATTGTTTTCTCGCGATATTTAATCAATTTCGGGACGAAAGTGTATTATAATAGCAGCAAGTGACGATAGAGAATAAAGAAGAAGGCCAAGGAATAGAGAATAATGAATAGAAGTAATTATGTGACGATAGATAATGTACGCGTACCATTTACGTACGCAGCTATCGAAACGTCTTAACTGAACGGCGTCCACGAAACGAATGACCCCCGCGTCCCGTCGCTGTACCTCGCCGAATATGGGCTTTGGTGGGGGGAGACCAGGCAGGCCTCGCGCGGCAATACACGGTTCTTATCGCACGCCGCGTGACGTAAACATCACGGCTCGTGGCCTAGCCGTCTGAACAGAGCTACCGGTAGAATAGAAATATTACGCATAATATATTTCCTCAGTTTATAAAATATCTAGCATCTGCATACAGCAGTGTGCTTTAATTAAGTTTGTAAAACGTCTTAGTAAGTATATATTCATAAACTGAAGGATTGGATGCAATAAAAATTAGAAAATTAAATGTTGTTAAACTGTATTTTAAAAAATACAGTCTTGTAAAGCTCGTCACGGCACACATTTTTTCTATTTACAGTTTTTTTATCGAATTGTTAGTATTCGAGATAAAAATTATAAACTAAAAAAAGTTCTCCGACCAAAATCATTATTTCTTTAAACATAAATTGCGATAACTTGAGTAAATATTAACGGATCGTTATGAAACTTGAAACATAAAACTCAGAAAACTCTAGCGGAGCCGTATAATGTATGCAGAAAACCCTTATGTTAAAAAATGTAGTAATATTTAATTAAAAAGTAACACTGGACATAACCCATGTTTTTCAACGTTCGCCGTTAAAAAGTATCGAGGCAATTTTGACGTACAGATAACTTGCAGCGACAAAGTTTTTCCTTAATATACAAGGAAGTTTTTCACCAATTTTCACACTGATTAATAAATAATTATAGAAGATATAACGATATATATAAATATCGCGCGCCACCAACAGTCAGCAGCTACGTAATGTGCTACTTATCACTCGCATTACACTGCAAAGACATGACTTTCTCATTATTATATGATTATATATTACAAAAAAATATTTCGATATTTTTTCGCAATATTTATTAACATTTTGATTATAGTATTTACACCCAATATTATTGGTTCTTTTATAAATTTTTTAAGAAGACGACCCGACGTTTTTGGCCATATCTCGCGTTGGAGTTAACCGATTTGATCGCGACGAATCTAAAATTAAAGGCAATTAAATTGCATACAATTCATTTCTACAGTGTTTTGCAATCGGATCAATAGTTTAGACGGAATCGAGCGAAACTTAAAAAAAATGTAATGTTTTGGGGGCGAAACTGAAATCGAGAATTCACTACATAGCCTGGAAGACAGAAATTATCCTGTGGCGTCCAGTTTCTTATTTTTTATGTAGAGTGCGCACTTTTATGAAGAAAACAAGCCCAACTTGATCAAAATCCATGCACAAACGATAAAGTTATAGGCGATAGAGTCAGAGTGCCTATTTTCAACTTTTTCCGTATTTTCGCATTTCTTCCTGTTTCTTGGCGAAACCAAATTTAAATGTATTCTATTTTATTTTTAAAAATACATTCTACTTCTTTCTGCAACTTACCTTATGTTTGAGACTGCATTTTGATTGCAAGTCAATGGTACAACGATACATATTTGTAAAAACACGTTTATAACTTGGTTATAACTTGACGGTAAGCTGTCAAAATTTGGAGGAGATTGCATATATAGAGAAGCTAGCGATTGACGAACGAAACATGATTAGTTTCATTTTGGTTGAAGGTGTGCGTGTAACGCGTATATACTTATTATACTGACGAAAAATTCCTTGAGACGATATTATGATATCTCTGTCATACGTGGACCGATTTTATTGAAATTGGTTCTATTCGAAAGCTTATATGCGGTTTACATAAGAAAAATGCCTTTAAATTTTGGAAATATTGCAGGCATGATGACATATTAATGAAATAAATTTCAGTTTAGGTTGGATTAGACGGGCGACGAGTAAATGATAGCAGTAGCCACAGTCGACATATACAGGGTGTCTTTCATGTACTTGGCGCCGAGACGCTACCGCGTCCTTAGATAAATCTAACGTTTCAGAAAGACTACGATTATCTCTGTGCGTTTTTTATTCGGTTTAAAGAAACGCTGAAGCGAAACTTTTCATGGATAAATTAAACCAGCTCCCTCTCGTTAAAAGCTTCCCTTTTTGGGAAATGTGTTTCTGAATTATTTCGTGCAACGGAAACATTACGGTGCTTATATTCGATGTTGCACGCGTTTATGAATTCACCTGTTCCAGTGGCTTTAGATTTAAGAGGTTTCTGAATAATTAGCGGGTCGTTGTGTGCACGTTTAAAACGCTAATAGCTACTCGTTATAGGAACAGTGCAAATACCATAAAATGGAAAGTGCGGTAATACTGTTGCTTTAATTTCAACGGCAAAATTACTACGCCACTCCTTCCTCATTTCATCCACGTAACTCCTGAATTCCAGATGTATTGAAATTGAAAGCACAGCTGTTTTAACGCGAAACGGATTACAACACTAATACAGTATCGATCAATTCTGTCTTGTTATCGTTATACATGAAAAACATTAAAGTAGAGCGGCGGCTGAGCTGCTGACGTTCCAGCAGCAAGCTTCTGTTGTGACAACCATGCAGCATTCAGTAATTTCACCTGAAAACCTCTCACAGCGCGCCCGCCTGCCGCTGACAACTTACATAGAATTGCGCTCGCAGAAAATGCGCTGTACACACGTTTTCAGCGTCGACAATTTACACTTGTCCGAGCTATTGACAAGGGGAATTTAACGTCTCGCGACGTTTCCTCCTGGAATTCGAACTCCTAACAGTCTAACTGGACCAAACGTTCGTCGAACGCACTAAGCAAGCCTCGTTAAAATACTTTCGTTTCTCCCTCTTCTTCTGAAAGTTCTAGCTTCTTTAATTGCGCTTTAAGTGGCGCGATACTTTCACAGTAATCGGAAGCTGCGCCGGGAATAATTGCTACAAGAACGGTAGGCAAGTTGCAGGATTGAAAGGGCGTGTGTACCGGTTTCTAAGATAAATGCAAATTAGGGCCTGATTCGAAGGTCTGCAGAATCGCTAGAGTTATTCTATTGCAGGCAGCGTAACAGTCGAGGTAAGTTTTGATCGTGCACCAGGCAATTATATGTATATACGTAGATACGTGTATACACTATACGCGTACCTACCTATATTTGGTACGCGTACGGCCACGCTAATTGCATTGTTTCCCCCAGCCACCCTGGATCCAACGAGTAATTTATAACTTAGGAAGAGGTCGTAAAGGGAATCGTTACTAATGACATCGTAAAACCGATACAGGCGTCGTGTGTTTAACGTGCATTCTACCGTTTGAAATATGAACGAACGACTTCCGTTTCAGATAAAACATTCCACCTTCCGGTCGAGCGAGGAAAACCACGCTTTCATGATTGAAATTATTTTCAATCCCCCCCCCCCACCCTTGTAGATTTCATTCGCAAAAAAAAATCATTGGGACAAAACCGATTCTACGTCGAGCATGACTTATTTCGACGGAAATAACAATCGATCAACAGTCTATCTAAAGCCAATACAACAAAGAAAAATCTGTCTTTTACTCTTACACTTTTCCGCGAATTGAAGAGCATTTAATCGCATAAAAATTTCAAACACCTCGAACCCACGAATGATGAAACATCAGGGGTTTCCCGGTTAAAAGTATTATAGACACAGAAAAGGTTTCCACTGTTGCGGAGTAAGTTTCACCACAAAGTTCCACGCGAAACCACGGAAACAGAATTACGAGATGGACAGGGAGATGCGAGAATCGATTAACGGGTGAGCTGCCAATGCGGTTGTACAAGTAGTCTATATACGTATACCTTCTTTATGAGACTGACAAAAAAGAGGAAATGTTACAGAACAAAATTTCCCATACGACATTTTTGATACCAATGACGCAGGAAAAATCTTATGGATCCACGAGTTACATACAATTATCCCACTGACAAAGATGTGTGCAAAAAGTACACGGTGCATGGCTTTAGCTGTGAAAAGTGCAAGTTTCGCAATCCGCATTGCCGCATCAAATTATAAATTCATAAGACTACCTGCGATGGAAAAATGTCAAGGCGGCTCCGGAGGTCTAGAACTCTAAAATTTAGAGCCCTACAAGAATCTACATTAGATGTTTAAGTCCATACTGTACCTCGTCCATGCTATACAGAGCCGAATTTACCTTTTCAGGGGCCCTAGGCTGAATATTCGGGGGGCCCCCGGTTAAGTATAAAAAATAAAATAACACTGATTTGATTTTTTTTATCATAAAACTCGTTTAATCTAAATAGAAATTTAATTTCAAAATTAACATTGAATATCAAAACTAAACATAACGTTAACGTAAATAAACATTAAAGATACAAGTTAATAATGATGATATAAAAAAATGCTGACTTTTCGAAGAAAATATTTAGAATGAGGGGCCCCCAGGTAAACGGGGTCCTAGGCTTCAGTCTTGTTAGCCTAATAGGTAGGTAAATCCAGCACTGATGCTATAGCTCTGCTCCATCTGTTATACATTATACATTATCCATACAGTACACTATACATATACAGTAGTCACTACTCACTAGTCAGTATATAGCACCGTAGCACGTGCGTGCCGCATCAGATGATGCCTACCGTACATATGTGCTTCTAACCTCGTATCGTGCTTGACAATCACACGCTTAAAATGCTTCAAGATTATTTATTAAAGAACCATCGGAAAGAGTTGGAAGATATTTTGAATGCCGAACAAATCCATACCTTTTATTGTATCCACGTAAAGTGAGTAATTCTGATTAGTGAGTAAATCTGAATCCTGGATAGTTTTAAGCTCGATTGTTTTACAGCTTCCTATCGTTATTCGAAGCAAACGAAAATGTGGCAGATAAAATTCTGCACCTACCTAGGATTTATTTGCCATTGTGCGACGAAGCAGCGATAAAAGCTCAGGAGCAAATAGCAAAATCAGATCAAATTGTGAAGAGAAAAGTAACAGACCAGATTAATAATAGAGAATACAGATTCACTATGAATTTTGTTCTGCATTTAAAATGCTTGTACTATTTTATTATTTCTATGGTTTTATTTTCAAACACTTTGAATAGGTTCATATTAGAATAACTGCTGTGCCTGTGTCGGTGGAGCCAGAGCAAATTGGGCACCTAATTTCCACAAGTGGCATTGTAGTTAGAATATCACAACCTACTGTACTGAAGCTAGTTGAAAGATACAGTTGTAAGAAGTGCAAGCATGTTACATGTGTAAAAGTTGGTTCGATACATAATACGTATGCAACAAATTGATGTTAATCAATGGTTTATAATTTACATACTACCTCCTTTGTAGTATGAGTGGGAAACACAATCATTCCCAGAGACTACACAATGTAGTGCATGCCATTCAACAAATATAACAGCTCTCACAGATTTCGAACTAGAAGACTCTGCAGATTGTCAAGAGATAAGAGTACAAGTAGACTATCAATCAGTTTGATTTAATAATTGTCCTTTGATTTATTAGCTTTGTTAACTTCAAATACTTTTGATTAGGACAAAAGTTTTGTAGACACGAATAAATCATTGGCTGAAGAGGTACAGATTACATTATTGGATGATTTAGTAGATAAGTGTAGACCAGGACATTATGTCGAAATCAGGTAGATAATTATTATTTGAACGTTCGGTAACATAAAGTCGAATTGTTTAATCGAAATATTGTACTACAACTCTCTTAGCGGTATTATAATAAGGATATGGGAAACACCGGAATTAGGCGAACGTTTGGAGGCGACAACGATAATGTTAGCAAACAGCGTTTTGGTACGCCGTAAAATATCGGATTCGTCTTCCACACAAGAGATGAGAGACGTTTTTAAGGATTACTGGCAACAATATAACGATAGTCCTTTACTTGGCCGAGATAATATCGTAGCGTCAATTTGTCCTGAGGTAGCAATTCGAAATACGTATACAATTACTAACTAAGAAAACGGCAATGTCCGAATATATACACTCCCATTGCAATTTGTTTTGTAGCTTTATGGGATGTACACTGCGAAATTAGCTCTGGCGATTGTTTTAGCTGGCGGGGTAGCAAAGTACAATGAAAGCGGTAATTATTTGTTATATTTTTATTATAATCTTGATATAAAATACATTTCATTGGAGAAACATATTAGGAACGCATGTGCGAGGTGAACCCCATCTGCTGTTAGTCGGCGATCCAGGAACTGGCAAATCCCAACTGCTTCACGCAGCCTCTCGTTTGGCTGTAAGATCGGTTCTTACGACCGGTGTCGGTTCAACCACAGCTGGACTTACAGCAACGGCTGTTAGAGTTAGTTATTATTACACGCAATCTTTCGCATCTAATAATTACTATTTAAATCTCTCTCTCTCTCTCGCCACGCACATGGTACTGATACGTGTACTTATAGGACGCTGATAGTTGGCATTTAGAAGCTGGAGCATTGGTGTTAGCGGACGGTGGAGTCTGTTGCGTAGATGAATTTGCAACAATGAGTTCACACGACAGAACTTCTGTGCACGAAGCCATGGAGCAACAAACAATATCAATTGCCAAAGCTGGGCTTGTTAGTACACTAAATTCTAGGTGTTCGGTCATCGCAGCCATTAATCCAAGCGGCGGCGAGTTTGATGACACAGACGACGAAGAAGAAAAATGGCAAACAAGTTTAGGGGATCCTCTATTATCACGATTCGATTTAATATTACTTCTAAAGGACAACAAAAACGTAGAGTGGGATCGACTGATGTCAGATCACATCTTACGAACCGTCTACGAAGATAGCGAAACCACACCGCAAACGTAATCCGAATTTACCAATCTTGCCGTTACGACTGTCACTTGTCAGCTTCACGTTTAACTATTATTTTAACAGAACCTCAAAGAACAATATTGAGCTTCTAAAATCAGAAGCTATATGGAAAGAAGATACTTTGCGAGAATACTTCGCGCACATACATTCTGTGGAACCAGAATTAACAAACGAAGCTGAGCTAGTGCTAAGAAAAATTTATCTTTATCATAGATCTAATCCAGATAGAAGGGAAGAAAGAACCACAGTACGACTTCTAGACAGTCTCATTAGGTAGCAAGAGACATAAATGTTTAACCAAATGTTCGATATTACAATTACTATAAATGTAATTGGAAATGGTTTCTTTTAGACTAGCCGAAGGCCATGCTAGACTAATGTACCGATCAAAAGTTGAAGTAATGGATGCCATATTCGTGGCAAAATTAGTTGGAACGGAAAGTGTATCCGAGGTCGATCTCGGTTGTCCATTTCCGACAGATCCACTGGCAATATATAGATCCGAAGGTCGGTAATACTGTATGATTTTCATACTAATTTTACGACGTTATTATCAGAACAGAAAATAATTTTATCTAATCACGTCCGGTATCTGATGAATGATATTTTTTCCAATTCCAGGTAAAAAGGTATTGAGTGCTATGGGCTTACGATGCCTGGAAAACTTATTATAAATGTTTCTGTTACTCCGTTGCAAACTTTATGATCGATCGCTACAGTGACACCGATACATTATGAATATGTAAACTAAGTCTTTTATTTGTCACTTTCTGGTTACTACTTACATAAGTACAAATATACCGGCGTATTTATAAAATTTAAACAACCTGTTTCTTTTTATACAAAACAAAATGTACTATTATTCATTTCTATATAATAAAATAAATATTATTGTAAGTAATTTAAACGTTGTCTGTTCCATGTAAAAATATATTTAAAAAGCATAATTCGTTTAATTGAAGTCTCAACAAATGATGAGGCCTTTATCAAACTTTTCGCATATTTCCAACATTTACTTGATATAAATTTTCCAGTTCATTGAGTCGGCTTAGAAGCACCCAATAAAGTACCAGCAACGATATAACCTATCATTCGTAGTCTATAAATACTATATCGATAATTAATAAATAATTAAACCCGCGTAAAAATTACTTTTCAAAATATCCCCTACTCGTCCCGCCTTAAACTTCGCGAAGCGGTGTAATATTTCACGAGTCTAAATAACAAGTACTTAATAAAGTAGGGCTACATATTACACATTTCAAGGAATTTATAGGATATTACGGGAAAGTTAGAAAACATTTAATTAACGCTTAATAACCAACAATTTAAATTAAACTCTATTCTCGTGGACATAACATTTTTAACTTATTTTGATTTTCAGCAAACTGAATACTATATTCATTGAGAAGTCGCGTATCGTTAGAGTATCATAAAAATGTGCCACTAAAATACAAAAGCTAGCAAATATATTTATGTATATAGAAGCAATAATATAAGAATTAGTGATATGATTATTAATAGCTCACTCCTACTGTAAAGATAAATTATTTTGTGACTCTCTTTAATCGATTTAAACCAAAGGCAACATATACGTCATATGTTAGAGGTTGGACAATACACGCGCAGTGTGTGTCAATCAGATTTAAAATACTGTTTAAACAAACGTATATATATATACTGATTTTTAAACAATCGTTAAAAATATCCATTAATATTTATGAATTCATGAGAAAATTACACAATCAATTTCTTTGAAGAAAACATGCATAATTCAATTCTAAATACAAGAAATCTCTCTATGTAGCTAGTATAGCTTTGAAGGTCACAATAGATTTTCCATAGAACATCATGTTTCAATGTAACAAGAGGTTTTGCACCAAAAGTAAGAAAATCTATCGATTTTTGACTGAGCGATAAAATATCAGGATACCTGAATAATCAATGCTGGACAGTGGCGCAGTCTCTTAATAACGTGGTTGATTAGCAGCATTAGCCATTTGGTTGCGAACAGCACTAGCGACAACGGTACCTGCCGCGCTTTGCAGATGTTCGTTGCGCAAGAAAGTTGTAGCAAACTCCCGTTGGGCTTTGGAAACGCTCGCTTCAGATGAACGGTAAATACGATGAATCTATCGGGAATACTTTCCTGGTCATTTCATTCTTCACAAAATCTTTGAAGCAAATTACAGAATCGATAAATACCTTTGTCAATAATAGCAGATCACCGCACGCTGCGATAACAAAACCAGCGGCAACGATGAGTAGTAACAGGCCAACAAATACTCCCTTGGCGGTCGAATCGAACATCGAGATAGCCACTATTATGCCGCTACGATTACGAAAGTTCAAAATTAGGATTAGGAATTGTACGTCCAAATTTGTACTCTACGATCGAAATATTACCAAGTTCCAGAACCGGGAATTCCTATAGCTTGAATCGCCGTCACGATTAATTGAAAGAAGAAAACAAAAAAAAATACCATAAAGTTGAACGAGCTGTCGTTCCTGAAAAAGAAAAAAATAAATATTAATATTCAATACCATTCTAAATGCTAAAATATGAGTATGGAAATGAATACGTACTTGAACGCTCTGTACGCTGGTCTAAACCAGCACAAGAACGAGAATGGAGTAAACAGTATGAGATATAATATTTCAAGACCAAATGTTGAGAATTCCCCGTTGCGTAACATCAGCACAAATCCACCGATAACATTCAGGAGCAAAACACACCCATGGACTGTAATTCGACGAGACACGCTTGTCAAGTAGTAGAAATAATAAATCGATATTAACGCCAATATATCAATATCTACTAACATATCCACAAACGATAGAGTTGTTTGACTATCTTCTGAAAATCTGTATGAATTTCCACTTCGATATCTTGGTAGAAGCATGGTTGGAAGCAGCATTTATCGGGCAAAGGTGGCCAGTTGTTTCGCCTTACTTTAATATCAAAAATTTTCAATTGGCGCTTACCATTTAGACGAGTGTTAATAAAATGCTTTGTTTCTTCTAATTAGACTCACAATAATACGACGAATTTTGCATATCATCCTCTGCTCTCGCCTTCCGTTCTGGCTCTGATCTTTGCTAAAATGTAGCAATTTTTCAAAGAGAAGATCGTAGAACATGAAAGTTCAATGTAAAACAGTCTCGAGCATATTATTTCGTGTACATTTACATCTGAAGTAGGAGACAGGTTGGTTCCAAGGGCCGCGTTCACAGTTTGCTGAGGAGTGCGAGCGTAAGAAGGTGGCGGAGCTTCCTGATTGGATGGCTGAAGGGTTGCTGGTTGCTGTGTCGCGCCGACACCTCCGTATAGCGGAGGATTCGAAGCACCTCTAACTTGCGCGGTCCCATGTGTACCTTGCTCTGCGAAAGGATTATAATCTTCCAAACCTCTGCTAGCTGGCGTAGAAGTGACAGCTCTCCTAATTGCGGGATCCTAAACGAATGGAAACATTACCTGTGAAATATTCTTTTCCTATACTATCAATCGTTGAAAACATGTTAGTTGGTATGGATATGTGCGACGAGTACATTATATAGAGAGATTCTATATATAGATACAACAGCTATTTAAAGGATTTCTTTATTAATCATAAGTCCACGAGATTATAGAGAAATTTCGGGTGACAAATTTTACGTGGCAAAATACAAGATACAACGGTTAAACAATATTTTACTCGAATATTTTCCCCAGCCTTTTCTAGTATGGGCAAAAATAAAAAGATACAAGTACTACGAACTGATAAGAGTTGCGACGCAGCAATCGTATACGTCTATTGTCTCGAAGGGAAAGCTACAATTCAATTGAATCCATTTAATTTTCATTTGACAGATCTACGTGCAATATTGACCGAAACAGTGTGTGGGCTCGTTATAGCCTCTGTTGAAATACTCACCGAAAACGGATCGTTGATATTTGGTTCCCCGAAGGGATTCTCGTCATAGCCAGACATCTTATCCGTCGTTCACTTAACCACTTCCCAACGTACTGTTGAAAATTAATAAGACTTCAACACACTTAAAATAATCTTATCTAAACCTGTCTATACTTGATGATCCATTGCGCTGCGGTATCATACGGTATCGCCGGCATACTAACCGTTCAGCTCAGAGCCCGTAAAACAACTGCTGCCACGTCTATCATTAACCGACAACCGTGTTGAATCTGACTTAGGCTTTATCCACAGCGCGTCAATTCAGCAGTAATTAGCATTCATAAAAAGGTGAAAAAGAATATTAGAAACTTATTCAAAGCACGAATGTATGCTTCTCTACTAGGGAAGGAAATGTCACGTGATGTACAAGTAAGAAATTTGAATGGAGAAGAGAACCCGCGTTTATCGCGTGTCTTCCGCGCTTGCGCAGAGGGAAGCGAAGGAAAACGCGGGAAATCTATCCAAATCAAATAATCTCCGTATGGCTTTTTAGTATAATATTAAAATTCGGATATATTTATTTAAGCTGCACCTCTCTTCGTCCCGGGATTCGTTCACGCTTTGATGGCATCTAATTTCCATAGATGTATTACGTACATGTGTAGAGAACAGATAAGAAAAATTCACTAAAGTAGTATTTTTCAAGGAAATGTTAAGCGTCGCTTTAAATCAAATTGACCAGACGTACTGATTTACAGTTCACCTATAAAAGAAAGCCCCTTTCCTTTTTACATAGATATGTACGACTGCAAACGATTGACGTAATCATGAGTCAGAAAATTGTAACGTCACATGGACGAAAATGAAGCTTTTGTACAGCCATGGACAGGATGCGAATCTGCACGTAGCCACATATGCGAGAAGAGTTTCAATAAAGCTGCACAAAGAGAACAGGATACCGCGGTGCGATGCAAACGTAAGGAATTATATCGTATGCGCATTCTGTGCGCAAACAAGGAATCGATGCATCGCGGCACCTTTTCCTCGTTGACAATTTAGTCGCACGCGCGGCCGAAATTCAAGACCGGCAGAGCCACCCTCTCCTCCCTCTTCCCTTGGCAAAGAATAATCTCCGTTCGGAATTTCTTTTTTATATTTCCTGTGGCGGCGGCGCAGCCTGGCTGCGAGCGACAGCCACGTGCCAGAAATAGACATTGCTATCCCTTGTGTTAAATGCGACGCGGGGGGTGCAACGACATTTAAACGTTCTGGATCAACTGGTAAAACACCCTCAGTTCCTTTCAGAGTGTTAGCAAACACGGTTGCATATTTCTTCGTGCTCGGAAAACTATCCGTTCGTCTAGTAAACTGACAATCTTTTCATCGAACCTGGCAGGCATCAGGGAGCCGATTCATCGCCTGGTTCGCAACGATGCGAATTAATCGTCGTTTAACCAATTGGCTTGATCGAGTCAAGGGTCTGGCCGTAGACGAGACGGTTTAATGAACTTACCAATTACGGTGACCCACGCGTCGGCGACGGATACTTTCGCGAAATCTCCGGCGAATTGAAAGTAAACGCGTACAACGGAACATCTGAATTGCCGGGTGTACGGTTTGTCGATTAAAGAATCTTTGGGCGTAGAACGCGATGGGCAGAAACAGGGCGGGTCCGGTGATCAGAATGTCATCTACCGGTACTCACGCTGCCGGAGGTGTCGAATGTTGCTTTTGCAGATGTTGTACGTGCATACACGTGGAATTCCTCAAGACCATGCCTGGAATTTTGAAGCTGTGCGAAGCGGTACGTTGCACGCGCTAAACGTTTACGTACAGATAGTTACGTAGGGAGTGATAACTATCAACCGGGTGACGTGTTTATAGGTAATCAGTGGATTGATACAAAGCTTGCTAATTAATTACGGTCTGAGATATAGTACAACGATCGGCTCCGCTTTTGAAGGGTCTTTGACCACATCCTCCGCTTGCTTCTTGATATCAGCGGTATTACTCGCCTGCTACATCGTATCCGAGAAATCATACAAATTAATCAGAGCTTCTCTGTTCGTAAGTACAGCGCTATTCTCAGCCGGCAGAATTATGATATTCCAGGAATAAGTTTATTATAAATTTCGCAACTATTTCAGGAGATGATGTTCAACGCTCTAGCTTGTTTTTTGTACTTGAGTTCCGCCTCCTATTTGGGATTCTCCACAAAAGTATTCCTTTTACCCGAATATTACATAAGGCCAGGATTCGATGTTTATCCGGCAATGACAGCTGCCTATGTAAGTATAGTTGCTTTGCACGTTCTCCTTCCAATATCTCATTTATTATCTAAAGTATTCCTTCAACTTTCACAGACTTTGAGTGGCTTTGTTGGGGTATTGCACGGAATAGATGCATATTTCTCCTATGTGCATTATAGAACCGGAGGATGACTAATAAGTTCGCCTAATAATGAGTTTCAGATTTACGAAAATAGCTTGAATACCGATTCGCAAGCAGGTATGACAATCGAAGAAACATATGTACAGAGTAAGTAAATCGTACAACTGATTTTAAATAATTACAATTGAGTCATGCGGGGGAACGAGACTTCGCGACGGATAGCCGACCGTTTAATACAACAAATTGTTGGTTTCGCAATCATAGCTGATGAAAGTGAAATAAATTGTTCGAGTGCGTGCTCCCGTCAACTGATAGTGATACTTTTGTCGATTCGTTTCGAATGACTGAGATTTTTGTTTACAGAGCGGACTGCTGCGTATCCGTGCATTAAACGACATTTCCATAACAACACCACTGTCGACATCCAGTTTATGTTTATACAGGCTTTATGTAAAATAAATATAAATAAAGTACTGCCGTACACGTAACTCATACATTTTTTCTGAATGCGCTTACGTAATTATTGTGGGGAGTATGCAATGGGAACTCATAACCGTGATAGATAGTTTATCCAGGGCAAGGATGGCGAGTAATTTTGAGGACGACTGTACAAAAACTGTGCAGGTCGTTTCAATGCGTACCAGGGTATACGCGGATCCCGTTCCCGTTCCCGGACAATGAATGGACGTTCTACACGTCGGCGTCGCGTCGATCCTCACGGACTCCGTCGGAGAGTCCGAGAGGTTTCTCTTTCCTCTTTACCCCACCTTCCTCTTCCAGCGACCCGTCAAGCATAGCTGGGCCCCTCTTTCTTCCTCTTTCGACCCTTAACGCCAAGTCTCTGTCCCACACGTTCAGTTTCCGTTCCTCTCGTGGAGGCCTCACCGAGCATATCGCATGACTCGAGGCATGTGGCCGTCAGTTTACTTCGGGACCTCGAACCGGTCGATCCGCGAACGATTTCGATCGCTCTCCGTGAATAAGGTGAGCCAACACCGTCAGACAACTGGATCAAGACCATGGGGCTGCGCGTCAGAAGCATCAACGACAGCCTTGGACTACCGTCCTCGTCGAAAGGTAATTCGTTCAATTGAGAATTCTTTTCCATAGCGATTGGCAATTGCAACAAAATGTGCAGTGAATTCATTCACGGCGGGTTGGTGCTAAGCAGTCGGAAGAACAGATTTCACCCGGATGATGTTTCGGAGCAGTTTGCTCGCGTGCTCCGTTTACACACAGTCAGTTGCTACAAATCTTATAAGAAGCTCAACAGGTGCCTACGCCTGAATCTTGATCCGACTCGATTCGAAGGATCAACCCGACAAACAGATATACGAGTAGATGTATACCCTTACGCAGTAATATTGGCGTTGCTTCCGGTTTTTTCTTATTTTTCTAATTACCACGAAATCTGACAGGGTGATCTACTTCAGTGTCACGTAACGATGAGACGAAAAACCGCATCGATACTTTCTCTATGAACACCAGTACCAGTGCGACTATCCCGATTTCACTTTTCATATAAACCATTCGAGATCTAGTTTCTGAAATAGTCCAATATCTTCGCAACTGTGCTAGGTATATTTGTTTAAAACAAACAGCAGAAAGCATCGCGAAACATTGAATATCGTCGCGTCCATCGCGTTGGTGGGAAAGCCGTGAAGGTGGTACGTACAGGTACCGATAAAATCATTGAATCTGCTAGCCTGTCACAAACACAATCGCGCGCAGGTAATGACAAGTATGTGCCTATATCTACCGGTTGCATGGTTCAATTAACTGATTGAGATGCGTTGTCGTTTGAAGAAAAATCATCGTAGTTATACGTTCATTTGGATCGATTCAACATTCAGTCTAAATTATGATAGAAAAAATACAGATTGGTTGTTTAATGCTCGTTCTGCGATAGCTGGTATGCAGTTTCCTTGATTACTCAATGTCATTGGAATGGGATGCTGGGAATCAATCCTACAGAGATATAACATGAAAATCTGTTGCTGTACGTTTTACGCGTTATGCAAGTGTTATCGCTTATCTTTGAAAGCGATGTCGCTGACAGGTACGCCTCTCACATGGAGAAGTCATCGATAAATAGTTGGTATAGTTGGTTACGGTGGGGCGTTAAACCCACGGGGACGAATCTTGTCCCTGGAGAATGCGGCTAATCTACGTCAAACTAAAGCATATTGCTGAATAAAAAAAAGTGGTCGGTCACATACTGTAGGAACAGTTATTTCGCTATCCTGGACGCGTTTCTGCTCTCTGGACCGTTAAGTGTTTTAGAAGTCTTGGATCGTGACTTCTATGCACGCAGAGATGGTCAAAAACGTTTTGGGTTGCATAGCTGCCTGTTCGGTCGGAGGGTCTAGGGTTGGATCTCCGTAAATACTTCAGACCCTTCTTCTTCCTGTCCCCTAAGCCATACGTCACCAGGGTGGCGTACGTGCCTGGAAAAACGTAGCCGATGGGTTCTGCCGAAGAACGGGAAACGTTCCTATGACATCAATAGCGGGGAATAATGGAACTCCCTTTCTTTCCTTTCTATGGAAATGCCTCCATTCTTTCTCTCGGAACGCAAACCGATTGCGTGAAATAAAACACGTCAGCGTTACTTTTTCGAGCGAATCGATGCAGAAATTGGGCCTCGCGACACGGCTGGGTCGTTGACCGTGTTTCGTAGTCCGGGATCTTACATAAGTCGAACAATTATTGCGAAGTAACCACGGAAACGTATAGAATTCACTTGGTCGTCGAAAGTACGCGGAGCGAGAAGTTTTGATAGCGATTCAATAGTTTTACCATGCACAATTTTTATTAATATCACTGGAAACCATTTCTGTTTCAGGGGAAGTGTCGTGGTCAACCACAGAAACACCGTTTACTTCCGAAGAGGAGGACGCGATAGTAACTCTGGTTGTAGTAGTTATCGGTATCGTCGTGGCCATAGTGATACTATTTTCGATGGGCATCTTCATCGACTGCAAGCACCAGTACGTAAAATTATGTTGGATATCTGCCCCTTCTCACGGAGTAAATATAAATTGTAAACGAATAAACCGACGGATTGTTTGCTAACCTTTCAGGAAGCAAGACGCGATGAAGAAAAAGAAGCTCAAACTGAGAATGCCTCCCATATCTCGGATAAGAAGAAGTCACAAAGATGACGCGAAAGCCTTAGCATCGGAAATGTGCCCGAATGGTGCCAGCGAGACTAGCTTTCGCACCAGAGATGCGATAGTTTGATGCAACCGCGTTGCATCCACTTTCAATGGAAACCAGAGCCAAAACGCTAGTGGTTTTCAACGAAGCTCTTTGAACAGCTGAGAAAAAGTGATTTTTCCGACAACATTATTTTAAGTCTCGATCCAACGAATGAGCCAACTTTTCCTAATGATACGTGCATCCACCGCAAAGTGCCTTGGATGGAGATTATTCCTGTAGCTGTGATTTACATATCGTTATTTATCTGATAGTCACTAAAATCTCTCGATCGCATCGATCGCATTTAATGATCTGCCCAGAAAGTTCCCACGAGCCAACATAGGTTCGTTTCGGAATAAACCTAAGCGGAAATAATGCGAAGCCAGTTGTATGTACATACATTCGATTGTTAGTGTTTGCTCAAATCAACAACCTCCATTCCCTCGATTACTTAACAATACGAATTTACAATCGTATGTCGTGGATAAACGTGAACGTTTAAATACGCGCGTGTAAAGTGTACGAATACAGGTGTTTCTCGTCAAGAACCGAGTAAAATCGGGTACGAGAAATCGCTTTCTATAGTTTTATAGACGGGATGCGTTTCTGTAAAACTGATTCGTTACGAGCGTGATACTGCCGAGGTTTCAATGTCTAGTCATACCTTCGGCCTTGCAACGATTCGAAAATGAAATATCGTTCTGGCGATGCCAGAATCTCACGATTTTATCGCGGATCGTTCGTTCAAGCATATCCTACGTCAACGATTCGTAAGTCGACGAGTGATTACAAAGTTCGAAAAGAATACAGACGTTAATATCGCGAACGTTTCATGATTCAACGTTCGAATCGTATATTACGTGTACATATGTTCAACAGTGTATATATAATATTATAAGTGGTATTATCTGAAAGTAAAAGATTTTATTACCTCGTACGTGGCTGTCTTCTTTTATACGCCTCCACAGCCTACAGTGAGAGGGAATTGTAATATTATGCGACGTAAACATTTAATTGCATCTGGAAATACAGTACGTCAAGATAATAATATGAAAATACATTCGTTTGAAACTTCACGAAAGTGGAATGTTTATCGAAAGCATTGTTTATCCTTCGGTTTGGACGAATAATTTCATTGTAATGGTCCGTCCGAAAGTATTGAAACCTGCGAAAGGTTGACCATCGACTGGCTTTATTCTTGTCCTTAAAAAATCTGGAGTCATTGTGGCTTTGGTCATCGAGAAAAATATTGTACATAAATCATAGTGGAATTGGGCAATACGATCGAGTATCTTCTGTCTTGTTATGCCGCTGCTTCTGCATTGAAAAGCGGAACGGTGGTGTGTCAGGAACCAAGGCTGTTTTGCATCCTCGAACGAATCAGGGACGTCTGAGGACCATCTCCAACAGAGCCATTCGAACGTAAACGCCGTTCTCGGCTTGCCGGAAGTAAGCAGCGCGTGGATCCGTATCGAATTCCGAACTGATCTCAAAAACACGAGGCAAAGGATGCATCACTATCATCTTCCTCTTCGCCCGAGACATCAGCTGCGGCGATATTACGAAGTGTCCGCAAACCTGCGAAACGGCAAACATTTCTAACGTATCGATGATGAATGGAATGCATTTCACCCCACCCGACCGCATGATGAACTTTGATTATTCGCGCCAAACTCAGAGGAAAAGATAACTCGTGTCAAGGCTAAGACAACTACCTATCTCCCTTCTTCCACTGCAAGCAGATTAATCTCATGGCGATTCTACTATCTCTGTCTCCTTTTAAATGTTAAATACGTTTATCTATTATGAAGGCCTCAGCCAAGGTCTCGCGTATGACGCGAACCCCACCCCTTCCGTATGCTAATGAATTTATCGCGCAGAACTTGAAACTGGTTTCAAGTTCACTGACAACCTGACTCGAGTAGCATCGGTTTTATATGAGCAGTTACATACCCGTCGGTATTCCTCCTGAGTGGCAAAACGTTCTTTCTGAATGCGAGTCATGTACAGAACGTCCGTATCGGGCAGAGCGTCCTCGAGGGTGGAAAACTTCTCCTGGGGGATTCCCCGCTCGGACACGTACTTTACCACGTGGTCAGGCATCCCAAGGCCGTGGGGGCACACGTAACGAAGTTCGACATTGTACAGAGTCAGCAACCTGTACCAGAGCGCAAACGTTCCAGGTTTATTAGTCACGGCGCAGCGTGACGCACGTCATTCGAATATAAGATAAGATCGGTCAAGGATGCGGGGCAAGGTTTATGGACTCGTGAAATATTTGCCGAAACGCAACTCACCTTGCCAGGGAGTGGACAGTTCTGCCATGCTTCAAATCACCAACCATGGTGATTGTCAGACCATTCACGGTACCGATCTCATCTCGTATCGTGAAGATATCGAGTAACGCTTGCGTTGGGTGTTCACCTACTCCGTCCCCGGCGTTCAACATAGGTTTCCTACAGTGTTGAGCTGCTCTCTAAATAGAGATGGATAAAATGTTAAACACGTGTGCCTATTTCTTCTCTTTCGAAGTTGCGTGTGAAATTGATTAAGTTGGAAAATCAAAGCTCACCGATACTGCACCTGGTTCGGGATGTCGGAGGACAATGACGTCGGCATATCCAGCCATAACTGCCACCGAGTCTATAACAGACACGTGAAAAGGGAAGGAATTGTCTTTTTGCACGTAAATAAAAGGTGCACGGTATTACAAACCTTCCAGAGTCTCTCCTTTCTTCACCGAGGACGTAGAACCGTCCATGTATATCACTCGGCCTCCAAGGCGCTCCATCGCAGCGGCGAAGCTGCAAGAAGTTCGCGTGCTAACTTCGTAAAAGATCAAGGCCATCAGTTTTCCCTGTTCGAGGAGGACAGTAAATGATAATCATAACGTTCTAAGGAATAGCTATGTATAATCACTACGTGCCGTTACAAGCTACGATTCTTTACCCGAAGAATGTGATCGAGGGGTCGTTCCCTTCTAACAGCATTACGAAGGTACTCCGCGATGTGAAAGAGGTCCTTCAGTATCTCCTTATGGAAAATATCCACGGAGAGAATACTGTGCCCGATCAAACTACTACTGGTGTGAACAGAGGGCACCGGTGCAACGGATGTCAGGAAAAGATTGGGATTGCTGTCGCTCTTGTACTTCATCGCGCTACTGATTGGAAGGGGTGAAATGGTCCGTTGATGCGTCGGAAGTTTCAAGTGGTCGCGAGAGTCCACTTCCACAGCAAAGTGAACGTTTGATTTGTGTAACGCTGGCTGCAATAGGTGCGCGCATGACTCTGAAAACGCATTTCAGTGGTATGTAAGTATTTCAAAAGACGAAAGGTTCGTTTGGATGAAGAAATATATGTTTGTACCATGTTGAGCATCTTCTTCCGACATATCTGCTATCCGGTCCGAGTAATTGGTGTACTTTTCACAATTCGGCGACAAAAGACCGTCCAAAGCCGAGCTTGGTCGACTGGTTACGTCCACTACCGGTGCAATCATGGCAGCTTGGTGTTTCGCTTTCGCTTGAATTTCTCTAATATCCTGCCCGAAACCAGGATTCACCAGAATCTGCCCTTCGACGTAAGCAACCTCGCCTCTAAGAACTACCCTGTGCACCGATCCCCGAACCTTTGTCCCAGCGAAAGGCGTCCACTTTGATTTACTAAAGGGCATAGCTTCCGGAATTACCCATTCATCCTCCAGATCCACTTCTATATAGGTATTTGGCTGATCTGGGATATTGAAAATCCTTTTCGGATTTTTGTATAACTTCTCCACTACGTCCTGAAAAGAGGGGGCACTATCTTTTATCGTAGTTACTGGTCAATGCATTTGTAAATGTGTCAGTGCACCTTATCTCGAGATGAAAACATGTAAAAATTAGCCGTTTATGCGTCATGAACAGAAATGGACGTTACGATGTATCTCGATCACAGCTGTGAGTCATTGTTCACATCTCGCGAAAGTAAAAGTATGCCGTCAAGAGGTGGCGGTGTCGAGTTATCGATCAAAACGATGAGTACCTCCATCGTTAGCTTTCCTTCGTAGACGGCGGTCAGCAAAAGTGGGAGTATGGTTTCGAGTCCGGGGAATCCAGGTGGTGGTTTCTCGGTGGATTTCTCTTGTACCGTGTGTGGCGCTGGAACATTGAAAAGCTTATTCGCATCATCGTACTTATCGAAAGACTAACGAGAGGTACAGGGTTGGCACAGAGCAGGGCTTACTCTGTGAGGGAGACGAGCGGGGGCTCGTCGATCCTACTAGAAGCAGTCGGGGACGAGGGGCGACGCTGGCGAGTAACCCGCAGCGTCGCCCCGGCGTTAGCTGGATTTTTCCCAAGGAGCTTTTCTCTCCCTTGGGAAAGTAATCTACTCTGGCAAACGAGCCGGGATATCGGGGTTCTTGGAAAGAGGTCTAGCGCAGGCCTGCCCCAAAGATAGCGGGACTTACGTTGCTAAGCTCAGCAAGGGCTGCGGGAGAACTGTACGAGTGTGCGGCCGTCCTAACAACCTCGCACACTCGTGCAGTTCTCTCACAAATGTCGCATCGGGTAGCAATGGAACAGACCCGCGCTTGTCTGTTGCCCGAGTCCCAGGAATTCAGGAGGTAATTGTAGGGTTGCCACCCGTATTTTAAAATAAAGTATCTTACGTTATTGAGATATTTCAAAATAATAAAAATTTACTTTGTAATCCTAAAAGCAATAGTAAATATGTTTGGAAGAAATAAAAACTAATAAGATTAAAATGTACTTTTAATTTGTTGAGCGTACTTTTTTTTTATATCTCACGAAAGGAAATGTACGTTATTTTTCTGTAAAAAAAGGTGGCAACCGTAGGTATTTGCCCCCTTTGGGGCAGGCCTGGTCTAGCGGATGAATTGCTCGTTTGTTCCCGCTCAAGAACGGCCCCTTTCCTTATCTGTTCTCACGGCTCTAGGCGGTTACCGTGCAGGTTTTAGTTGGTTAGAGCCTATCATAACCCAGATCCCGAGGACCAGGGTATCCGTTCTAGATTTCCTGCACGATAAAGAAAAAAAGAGCAGGGCTTACCGTGATCCGTCGCGAAGCAGTCGATAACGTCCAAATTTTCCCAGAGAGCTCGTTGATCTTCCCTGGTCCCTAATATGGGTCTCACTTGACCTCGTCCATGCCCAATACGGTCAAGATCTTCTTCGCAGAGGAACAAATGATGAGGGCACACCTCGCACGTAACGACCATTCCCTGAGCAAACAAATATGGTAAAGGTATTCCCCACTATCCGTTAAGGTTAAGGGGGTAGGTTACCCTCAAAATTTTTGAAAATGAGTTTTAGGATGTTTGCGCATTCTGCTAGCTACATCTTTTCTACGTATTTTAAGCACAATCGGGCCCTGACATTTCCAAAATTGAAGGAGTTACAGCTAAAAATGTACGAGCCAGCACATGAAATCAGATAACGACAAAAATGCACGTCGAACTTTAAACGTGATTTCCCAGAAACTACGGTTTCCAAAACGGTGAAGATAAAATCTCGAAAACAGCTCCAACGATTTGAATGCAAATCTACTGGGAGATGCAGAACGCATTTTCAATATAAATTCTTTACAAAAAGATAAAAAATATATTTTCTACAAAAAAGAATAAAAAAAGAAACATCAACAAAAAAATTGTATTAATTTGTTTATCAAAATTTTGCTTTTTACGTAAGATGGAGACAATCTGACAGATTATAAAAATGCCTTTACTTTGTGTTTTAGGTAATTCACTTGTCCGGAATCGTGTTCACCATCAAATTTTTTCTTATACATATATTTCAAGTTTTATTTTTGCGCATTAAAGTCATAAAACAAAAATTATCTCTATATTCATTTAGCGCTTCAGAATATGCGTTTGAAGAAGGGCCTGATTTTGGGTTTTGAGGGTATCCTACCCCCTTAAAGGAGAACTTCTCCCACATAACTGTAAGCAGACAGACGTACTTTCTCTTTAGCGGCGCGTATAATTTGAATTTCCTCCTTCCGCGCTACATGGCACACGTGGATAGGTCTATTGTGTAGTCCGGCTAATAAAAGAATCGCGGCTGTTGTTTGGCCTTCCGCATGTACGCAAAGAGGGTACTTCTTTGGCCAGCTTTGGAAGTGCTGTAACAATGGAAGGCGCACGTGTACATTTACAGTATAAAATTAGTGATTACCTATCATTATCTTCTGCGGTAAGACGTTATCACTGAGGCGTGTAATCCCCACCTTTGATTTTTAATGGAAGTAGGATTATTATATTGAGGACACTTGGACGAGAAGAGTCTATGTTTTGATGTACCCAAGGTCGCAAACGTACCTTAATCCATACGGTGAGATCTGTCAATCGGAGAGTCGTAAACGTTTCATTTAGATACATTTTGAGACCTGCAGCCAATGGTGCTAACTCCGGTGTTATGCTGTAATTGTCCGACGAAGCGCCGACAAAGATCGCATAATCGCACCTCGCGTTGATAACAGCGCGCTGTAATAAGATTCGGTTGTAATAGAAGAAATTCGACGAAGCGGGTCTAGTTGATCCTTACTTCTTTAGCTAGGGCGAAAGATTGATGATCAACCACAGCTGGATTCGTATTGGGCATAGCGAAGATCATAGTGATGCCGCCAGCAAGCGCAGCGGCTGTGCAAGAAGCAAAATCCTCTTTGTAAACCGCGCCGGGGTCGCGCGTATGCACGTGAACATCGATGAAACCAGGAAGTTTGATCATCATTCGCGATGACACGCAGTCTGTATGGGTTTTCATGCGGGGTGCGTGCCCGTCGAGCATTCTCATTGCCTGCGGAACAGACGTAAGCGAAGAATGACGTTGGTTCCCGATACAATCGCACATCGGTATCGCCACTAATACCGGCGTAGTTTCTTCTCAATATTAAAACGGACTTTAGAACTGGTAGATATCTAATTGCGCCCGGCAATTTCCTAAACGGATTGTGTAATATTTATGTGGGTGGTAATTCGTAGTTGGAGAGTCGAGATTATTTCGTCAAAATGACAAATCGACGTTCGTACTCACTTCGACGAGTAATTTGGCGCATTTCACGTCCGTGATCAAGGGGACCGAATAATCAACGGCAAGTCTCCTAGTACGGTATCCATGCGTCATGAAATTAGAAACTCGTCTCGCGCCGCCATTCCTCATTGGTAAATTAATTATAAGATCGAATTGTTTCTTGGAGAGGAAATCGGCCAAGTGGCGTAGCTCGCTCGGGCTTGAATCTTCGTTCATGCTGATATTCTCGAAGGTCCATTGTACCGGTTCCACCTATATTTAAAACATTCCAAGGTATGGTAGTCGGAAACATTTCGTTGAAAATATTATATTCTAGCACACTATCTCATCTTATTGTTAGTGAACTGGATCACAATCATTGTATCTACATCTTATCAATTATACCTTTGTGGGTGTCCACGGAATGAGAGAGAGCGTATCTAGCTATGTGATAATAATCGTCCGATAAAGTTTCCCTAAATCGCTGACATTCTATCAATCAAGGTAAAAAATGATCGAGCCTCTAATATTCAAGTTATATCAGTTAAAAATTGATTCAATGATACAGCTTCGCTGACACATGATACGCAGCTTCATCTCCTTCCTTGAGTACTCGTAAAATCATCGAAAACGCTATCATATGAGAATAGGTACCTCGACCGTGCTATTGCAGCTTTATCATTTTTTATGTTCAACATATTTGTCGATAGCCGATAGCAAAGCACCGATTAAAAGCAGCCTGTTTCGTAGCTCGATAACGAGATAGCTAGGTATTTATCGGCAGCGGTACCCCGCGACTGTATCACTATCTCATCGATGAGTGTGGAATACGTGTCATCTCATGCTCGCTCGCGTCATGTTCGCGGACGTTGATTCCCCTGTAGAGTGTCAGGATCAACGTCTCATACCTTCCTTCCTGGTAAAGTGAACGGGGAGGAGAAACTTATCGGTGTGAATAGTTTTGAGAGTGCGGTTCTTTCGTAACGGAAGCGAGAAATGGGAAATTCCAAGTCGAAAAACAAGAATGGATTACGAGGGAAGGCTGGACGCAACAAGAAAGTCAAAGGTAACGAGGTATCACCGACTCGGGACGAGGAATACGAGGATATTGAACTCCGCTTGCTGAGAAGAGCGATTCAAAGCAACCCTGAAGGATTTGTGCTAAACAATCTGATAATGTGCGCTCAGTTCTTCAAGAATTACGAAGAGTAAGTTGTGGCTTTTAAATTCGTCAGCATGACCAACGGTTATTGCAGATAAATATTTATGTAGGTATTCCACGTATAGGTAATAGGTAACAGCTAATAAGAATAATGAGGTCATTCTGTAAATTTTCTTAAATAGTGATTAGGAACTTAGACACACTGATACCAATCGGAATTCAATTCTTCGTAATCTAATCAGCGCGTGGACGCAAGTTGTGTATGATTTAAGTAGCCATTAAAAATAACTGATCCTCTATCACGATAACTACACTCTTCGGTTACGATGATGGATTTTTCACGCCACTGGCCAAAAAATGATTTATAACGAAATTCCTTTTCAGAGAAATCGAGCACGTGAAAGAGGCGTTGGTCTCGTCGCGCGAAACGGAATTCAACAAGCATGTACCGCCTCAAAAGCACGTTCTACTGCCAGATGTTCTTCAGGAGCATATCGCCCGAAATGTCGGCTTCACCTCGACAAGACAAACTCTTCGTACGACCATCGAGCCGCTTCAACCGGTTCGGATTTATACTGTTCACGATAACATTGAAATCACGGAGCAGACCTATTCGGCTTATTACAGTAGCGTGAACGATTCGATCATGTACAACATACTGCTCAAGCCCACGGAACACGAAGGTAATCGATAATACGCGGTGGTATGCGATAAATCCTAACTTTCCTGCTAACGAAACCTATTCGTGTCACCAGGGTACGTTCAGCTGCAACTGATCGATGAAGTCGGTATGCTGAAAGAAGCGAAGAAAGAGGACGAAATAGATCTGTCCTCGATAGCAGAGGACGACGACGAACTTTACAGCGACGGAGACAGCATTTACGGTCCGAAGCCACCTACGAACCTGATCTTGAACAAAAGGTCCAAATCAGGTCTGCTGTACTCCAAGAGTTCCAAGTACGGGTACACGAAGTCCTTGCCGAATCTACATGACGACGATAATCTACCCGAGGATCGAGAAGCTTTGACTCGTTCCAAGCGTAACGTTGGAAGCAGTACCGACTACGAGAATAGCTCGTCGGTGGAGGATCAAAGGCTTCGTAGCAAACGAACCTGGTCCAAGGGAGAACTGTTCAGAGCGGAGCGTCGGCGAAACGAGAAGCAATCGCCGCGAACGAAGCTTCAAGGATCCAACGATAATAGTCGCACAAGCAGCATCACTTCCGGATACCGGTCCGATAATAACGCAATGGACAGCGACAGTAGCTGCTATCCCATGCAAACTTTACGGCTCAGCCAAACCTCCCTCAGCGAAGAGATAAACGAAAGTTGGATAACGAATGCCCAATTTCCGAATCGTTGCTTCAAACGGGTTACCTACACGGTGGATGGGAAGCTGTACGACCCGAAGGAAGAGCAAAGGCAGCTGTTGAATAGCAAACAACGAAGGATCAAGTTAGCACTGAGGAGACACAATTACGATTTATTTTTCGCGAGCAGTACTGAATTCATGAAGCATTTCATGAAAATTTTCGCGCATCGATTGGCTGATTCTTTCGGCTTCGATCGGGAAAGCGTGGAAGACGTGAGACGCGAGGGATGCGTCCTCTATTGCGACAAAGTGATGATCTCCAACACGTTCAAGCACAGTCGTATAGAACAGTACGAGATCATGCCCGCCATTTGGTTGCAATGGCCTATCTGCGCTCAAGAATGGCTGGATAGACCGCGGAGTACGTGGCCGGACTACGACGACGTCGAAAAGATCAAGGATTCTGGATGCTACGTGGTGCCGGAAGGCTTCGTGCCCAGAAGAGGGAGCAGTAATCTGATCGAGGACCTCGAATGGCAGCTGACATTCCCAACTGCGGAACGATACCTAGAGACCTGTATGACTCAGGCCCAAGTCCAAGTGTACCTGATCACTCTGATGCTCCACAAAACATTCATGAGACCGGTCCTCGATACCATATTCGGCTTAACCGCCGCTCATATCAGGCACAAACTCTTTTGGATGATCGAGGAGAACGACAGGCCGTCCAAGTGGCCCGAGAACAGAATGGGCGAGTGTTTGCTCACGTTACTAAACTCCCTTTATCATAACATCAGCCAGAATGAACCTACGCTTAGGGATTACTTCATCAGGGGTAGGAATCTCTTTCAACGGGTACCGTGCGAGCACCTATTGCACACGCAAAAGCAACTGAAACGTATCACCGAGAACCCGGTGATGTACGTCTTTCACGCGATGGAGAATATTCGATACAGCGAGAACTTCTTCCCGCGATTAGACTACGAGAGCCTGTTGAAAATATTAACGGCGGACACGCTGACGCTGATCAATCCGGCTTTGGCCCAGCAAATCACCAGGCCGATACCGCAAACAAGCGAGAACCGCACCGCGCAAGAAGAAAAATACGGTACAGCCGGATTTTGGGACACCGTCAGGAACCAGCGACAGAAACATTCCGTCCAGTTGGTCACCAATAGAACGCTGATTAATCCTCGTAAAGCAACGGATTCGATCATTGAAATCTCGGTAAGTTTCGTATCACGGTGAGATGGATATCTTTTGATGTATGTCCTACAGATAACACACCCGCCCCATTACAAGTACCCCAATGCTCCGCTCTTAACGCGTGCCACATTCGCACTTCACGTCATTCATGATTTTCTCTTCCTCCTCGAAATTTTTCAACGCAAACGACAGGAAATCGACAAGTAAACACTTCTCCGATCGGTAAAAAACGGTCCAATTAATCTACCTTTGCTCTTATATTCTAATCTTATCTCTAAGAAACGCGTTTAATTTAACTTGTACGTTTTCAGATACGGTGCGCCGAGCTGGAGGGTCCAAGGTTATGCGCTCTCCTAGATTTCTTCATACGACATTTCATTAAAATAGCTGAACGGTGTACTCAATATAAAGCTAATCGACAGAAAGCTGTTTATTTGGACCAAGCCGATCGGCTGTCAATCTTGCTCTTCGAACACCAACGATACAAGGACGACGCAAGAGCTTATCGCGACAAGATCAAAGTTCTGAGGAAGAAGAACGCGACCACGAGGTCGCCGGACGATCCGCCCGAGACGCCCAAGAGAAACCAAGAAGCAGCTATATTTGTATCATCGCTGAAAAATCGATTTGCACGCGAATCTCCAGAACAAGTTTCCACTACACCCACTGCGCCAAAGACGAGAAAAGAGCAACCAAGGAAATCATCGAATCGGAGTGTCCAGAGTGACAAGATCGATCAGAGTATCACCACAGCTATCATTCACGAAGAGCAATATGAAGAGCCGGATGAGCAAATTTTGAAAATCCCAGCGGACGAGACATCTCCGATTTCAGTGGCAACCGAGAGCAAAACTTCGGAATCTAACGCTACTAGCAAGCCCAAGAAAATCGTGATGCTTCTCGAGGAGCCCAAACCTATACCGGACGAATCCACGTACATTTAACGATATGCTGGAAAAAAGTTTATTTATTCAGACGATCGCTAATAAATTCAAGTGCCCGATTCAATTAGGCACCGAGCTAGTAATTTATTCTTATTTATACTCGAAAAAGACTGAACGGGTTTCTCACCCCGAAGGCTAGTAGAACGTTTAAAGCCTAAGCAAATAGTGTGAAAGATACTCTCGATAGTTCACTTGTAGCATGTACTTAAGCATATTTAAATATATATTGTACGTTTTTCAGAGAAGCTGCGAAGCGTAAAGATTGCTTTTCACTTACCTCCACGCCGTGTTCGGTGTAGAAATCTGCTGTTCCCATGCTGGCGTACAATTTGTATCCCATCTTTCGGAGGCTGCGAATAGACGGTAGGAATTCCATTTTATGCTGCAATCGGAACAGGTTAAGTCTAAACATCGTTTGAACACCACATCGAAATCCTTAGACCGAGGAGAAATATTACCTTAAAGCTCCCTATCGACAGCAAGATGCCCTTTTGCGGTATGTGAAAGCCGGTGCTCATCATTCCTTTCAAATAGGCCTCGTATCGGTTATCCCCGAAACAAGCTACTTCCCCCGTGGAAACCATCTCCACGCCAAGCATCACGTCCGCGCCTATTCGTTTAAACATAGATTCGAGTGATTTGAAAGAGTCAGACTTTAGCTGATTTACGTTCTTACCAGCAAGCCGCGAGAAAGAGAACTGCGGAACTTTAACACCGACTTTGCCGCAGCCAGCAAGAATGTCGATGGGATCGACGGGCTCCCCGACGATCAGCCGCGTGGCCATAGCCACGAAATCGTGGTCCAGGGTCTTGGAAACGAAAGGGAACGATCTCGATACTCTGACGTTACATTCGATCACTTTCAACTCGTTGTCCTGGGAAGAGAAAACCGATCGGTTAGCCAACGATTGCGCTTAGTGTTACATGTGCGAGATCAATTATTACCTTGGCGATCAGCTGCATATTGAAGGGACCAGTTACACCGAGGGACGCGGCAACAGCTTTCGATATTATTCTTATCTTCGTCAAAGTCTCAGCATTGATGTCCTGCGGCGGAGTGACCAGAGTAGCATCGCCGGAGTGAACACCGGCGTTCTCCACGTGTTCAGACACAGCCATGCAAAGGATAACTCCGTCGTAGGCAACTGCATCCACGTCTATTTCCTTGGCTTCGAGGATAAACTTGGATATCACCACTGGATGCTCTTTGTTCACCTCGCTGGCGTTCTTCAAGTACGACTCGAGATCGTGGTTAGAGTGTGCCACATTCATGGCGGCCCCGCTCAACACGTAAGAAGGCCGCACCAAGCAAGGATAACCGACTTCGTCGCAGAACTCGATAGCAGACTTCAAATTGGTCAATTCCTTCCATCTAAACCATCACCAAGTTCCCGTTAAACTTGCACGATTCTCCATTACACGCATACACATACATATGTACGTTACGAAGACGTTCGTTTACCTAGGCTGCGAGATACCAATGCCGTCCAACATGCGAGAGAACTTGAAACGATTTTCGGCGCCGTCAACAGATTCCGGCGAGGTGCCGAGGATCCTAGCCTGTTGCCTATGAAGATCCATAGCGATATTATTTGGCAACTGACCACCCATTGATAGAATTATACCCTCTGGGCATTCGTGATCGTATATGTCCATTACGACTTCAAACGATATCTCCTCGAAGTACAATCTGTCGCTCATGTCGTAGTCAGTACTGACTGTTTCGGGATTGTAATTCACCATGATCGTTTTCCTCCCTAAATTTCGCAGCTCGCGCAAGCAACTGACAGCGCACCAGTCGAATTCTACCGAGCTGCCAATTCGATATACACCGGAACCTAAGAGAAACGTGGGGGGACTTATAAAGCGCTGCTAGCAGTTGGCCGTAATCGGGCGTGAATCTAATCAGCCTGTTAACTTACCGATCACCATCGTGTACCCCCCAGGGAATTCCACATCGTGCGTGGTGCCGTTGTACGTTAAGAAAAGGTAATTCGTAGTGGCTGGCCACTCGGCAGCTACCGTGTCTATTTGCTTCACCATCGGCCGGATGTTGCTTTCCTGCCTCTGTATCCTGACCGCCAATTCCGAGCTCTTTACTACCGCAGCAATCTGCTTGTCTGAAAAGCCGATTTGCTTTGCGCGCAGCAGGACGTCGTGCGACAATTTCGTATGGTCTGTATTCTCCAGCACCGTGTAATAGTCGATAATGTTCTTCATCTTGTGCAGAAACCATCGGTCTATCTTTGTCAATTCGTACAATCTATCGATTGTATAGCCAGCCTTCATAGAAGCAGCGAGGGCAAACATCCTCTTGTCCGTTGGTTTCTCCAATTCTTCATCGTTAGGAGCCTTCACGTAGGGATCGAAGCCGTTAATGTTCTCGTTCACCATTCTCAAAGCTTTTTGAAAAGCTTCCTCGAATTTGCGACCGATCGCCATCACTTCTCCCACACTCTTCATAGAGCTACCGATCTGAAATCAACGAGAACTTACAGTTTACCCTACAACGTTCATAGGAATGGACACTGGACATGTAGGTACAGTGTAGACTAGGGTAGACCTTATTTTTCGACTATCAAATTTGTGCCATTGGGAAATAAAATAATGTGTGCAAAATTTGAAATTTCAAAATTATTTTTGAAAAGAGTAACTAAGTTCCAACCTAAAGTATTCCCATGCACAGTGCATACTTACCTTTGTGCTAACTCGTTGAAATTTCCCGAGGTCCCATCTTGGTATCTTTACGACACAGTAGTCGAGACTGGGTTCAAAGCAAGCGGTAGTTTTCCCGGTGACAGAATTCTGGATGTCCGGTAGCCGAATACCAAGAGCTAATTTCGCAGCTACGTATGCCAGCGGATAGCCAGTAGCTTTGCTCGCCAACGCCGAACTTCTAGACAGCCTGGCGTTCACTTCGATTATGTAATATTCCTCGGAATAGGGATTCAGAGCGTACTGAATATTACATTCACCGACGATACCGAAATGTCTGATAACGTTAATAGCCGTGGTTCGAAGCATATTGTACTCCCTGTTGGACAATGTCTGACTAGGAGCAACGACGATGGATTCCCCGGTATGGATACCAAGGGGATCGACGTTCTCCATGTTGCAGACCGTGATGCAATTATCGTACGCGTCACGAACAACCTCGTACTCGACTTCCTTCCAACCCTTCAACGACTTGTCGATGATCAGCTGGTTCGAGTGGGCGAAAGCATGCTGCGCCAGAATTTTCAACTCTTCCTTGGAGTTGGCGAAACCAGATCCCAGACCACCGAGGGAAAACGCTGCCCTGGCCATCACAGGGTAGCCCAATGTTTCGGCTGCATCCAATGCCTGTGAACGGAACAGAGAAATCATAAGCCGATCGAAACGAATCGGAACGAATCGAAACGAATCCTCACCTCCCGAATGGAATACACTGCGGCGCTAGGCGCAACTTTTTCGTCGATCTCGCCAATGCGCTCGGAAAAGATCTTTCTGTCCTCGGTTGCTATGATCGATTGTATCGGCGTTCCTATGATTTTCACGTTATATTTCTCGAACACACCGGTCCTCTCTAGCTCGACCCCGCAATTCAGGGCAGTTTGCCCGCCAAAGGTTAAGAGCACACCATCGGGACGCTCGGATCGTATGACCTGAAAGGGAAACCTATGAGATAGCTACATTATCTTACGATTACAGCGACGCTTACGTACCTGTTCCACGTATTCCGGTATAATCGGCAGGAAATATACTTTGTCAGCCATTCCTCTGGACGTTTGCACGGTAGCGATGTTGGGATTGATTAGGAGCGTTTGTATACATTCCTCTCGCAACGCTTTGATCGCCTGCGAGCCGGAATAATCGAATTCGCCCGCCTGGCCGATACTGAGACCTCCCGATCCCAGAATCAGTACCTTCCTCGGTCGAACGGTGACCTTAGGATTATCCACGTGGAAGTTTAACTTTTCGTTCAATCTCTCCTTGATAGAAACTAGCGGCTTCCCCTTTGCCTCGTCCTTCACAGCATCCAAGAACACGTCGAACAGGCATTCCAAATCTTCGGGACCGGCAGTGTGTTCCGGATGGAATTGAACCGAGAAATAGGGGAGGGCCGAGTGCACCACACCTTCGTTGCTGTTGTCGTTGGCGTTGGTGAAGAGGGCCTCCCATTCAGCTGGCAATTCACTAGCGTCCACCGCGAAACCATGGTTTTGCGAGGTCATGTAGCAACGTCCCGTTCCATGATGCATGACGGGCTGATTGTGACCACGGTTTCCATAACTGCGTACAAATGTATGGAGGATTTAGTGGCGTGGAAATATCTGCGGTCAAGTACCGACTATGCAACGTGGGGGCAACAAGTGGCAATACGTACTCCATCTTATACGTAACGCAACCGGCGGCGATGCAGAGCAGCTGATGACCCAAGCATATGCCGAATATTGGTCTCGTTTGACGTGATTCCAGGGCAGATCGAATATTTTTCACCGTCGCGTCGCACATGCCCGGATCACCTGGTCCATTGCTAAGAAACAGGCCGTCGTACTCGACTTTGCTCACATCGTAATCCCAAGGGACAACGTCCACGCGAGCCCCGCGATTGATTAAACACCTCAATTGATTATACTTGAGACCACAGTCTATTACGCATATACGAGGATAACCGCCGAGATTGTAAGTTTTCTCCGTAGGCTGAAATTCGACGTTGAATCGTCAATAATTCGAAACAACGAAGGATCAGATACTTATGATAGAAATCGCGAGGAGCCAGCGCACCTGAACCACTTCTACAACGAGATTCCTTCTGTTGGGATCCTGTATCGGAGGAACTAGGCACGTTAGAGGATTCGAGGCCGGCGGATCGAAAACGATTCTACCTAACATAGTGCCTTTCTCGCGGATTACTTTAGTCAGAGCTCTGGTATCGATTTCGTATATACCGGGAATGTTTTCTTCCTTCATCCACTGGCAGAGAGTTTTCGTTTGCCGCCAATGACTCGGGGTTTTACAAATCTCACCGACCACCAGAGCAGCAGCCCAAATTCGGTGAGATTCGAACCAGCTATAATGGTAAAAATAGAAATAGGGCATTGTCACGATAATGCGACGCTTTCGTCGAATCGTAGTGAAAAATCTAGCTGGGGAGATGCGTTGAATGTGTCAGCTCCAAATCTCGACCAGGCAATCGTACAGTTTATCGATTATGCGGTAACTGCAAATATTTATGTGTATTTTTGATCGCATCGATCCAGAAACCAGATAATGATATTGCTGGTCAATAAACTGGATTCCTCGTCGAATTCGTTTCTTCCATAGTCGCGCAACTCGCAGCCCGTTACTTTAAACGTCCAAGTCGAACGTTTCGATATCTTACTAAGGGATGCCGTATTCGTCCGCCTCGTTCCCAAATACGCCATAATTTCCGATCAGCGGATATGTGAGCACTAGAATTTGAGCATGATAGGAAGGATCTGTAAGTGACTCCGGGTAACCCACCATACCGGTCTGGAACACTGTAAAAAATGCATCAGTGCGAATTTCTTGTACACACGTAGGTATATTCGAGCTCTACCGTTACGTTCGAAATGTAAATACAAAAGAAACGTTACGACACGTGAAACGGGTCTATCGAGTCTGCGTTCAATCTAAACTCGCATGATTCGGTAACACCATTAATTTATCTACTCTCTCATTTTCATTCGACCAGACAAAACGCGTGAAATTATGAAACTGATTCGGAGACTCGACTACCCACTTCATTCGCGTGGGAATTATTTTTGCTAGGACCTTGGGTATCGGCCACTGATAAAGAGATAAGCCGCGCGACGAAAAAAAGCGGTGCAAATAAAGCTGTCAACGATGTTCTCGGTCTATCACGACTATCTCGCGTAACTTTGCAGCAGCTTGCAGCTGCGAGAACGTATAAACCGGCGACACTCGCATTCGGCAATAAGCGTGCAACGAACCCACGTGGCTGATCGATGTTACTCACACTGCACACGTATGTGTACCAACATACGCAAGCTTGCGCCGATGCCATAAATCTTTCTCACTAGCACAATTGGTCTGTTTGCAAGCAGACCAAATACCTATCGGTAGGAACTCGATTAACCGAGGAAATTTGAAAAGATAGTCCAGGGAAATGCGGCAAGTGGCTTGGCCGTGGAAAGAGAAAGAGAAAGAGAAAGAGTCGTGCACGTGCGGATCTCCATGGACTACGACGCACAGAACGAACACGTGCTCCTGGAACACTCACCTATTTCACCGTCGACCGGTTTTTCCGCCCCGAAATGTCTTCCCGGGAAGACAGAGCCATCCTCCAGCAAGAGGTAGGCGATTTTCGTAGTTTCCGACGGAACGGCCGCGTGGTCGTGCATTTTCTCAACGCTGCTGACGGCGTTTACCGATTCGAGCGTGCTCCCGAGCCGGCAGACACTGCTAACACCGTAGGTCGAGAACACGCTTTATACATTGCCCGATAGTCGGAGCAACGTCGTACAGCAGCTCCCACGAGGCTGCTCACGTAAGCCTGCGCGCAGCGCCGCAAAACGCGGCCCTAGCCGATAGGTGTCCGTTCCGCTCGCTCGTCTGCGTGCGTTCCTTCTGCGCACGTCACGTGGGTAAATCCACTGGATTCATTGGCTTTCCATTGGAAACCAGTTGCTCGTCCGCGCGCCATTTCGCGCTGCCCACCAACTTTGAATTTGAACGTTCCACTTGTGGTCAGACGCGTCTTCCAAACCAATCTTTGTACTCTCAACGATCAAGAATGCTAAAAGGAAACTGAACGAACAACACACATTTCTCTGCAGCACTCATTTAATAATTCTGCTCAGTTATAAACGCGAGGAAGGTTAGAGGAAACAGAAGAAGGCAGTATGAATTTGATTGGTTCAAAACTCGACGCCTCGTTGACGGGTTTTACATGTGCTAGGCAGCAATCCGATGGTGTTCCCATGAATCTTCCAGTGTGTCTCTCTGATACATAATTCGATCTGCTATGAGATGATCCCTCGCGAAGTAAAATTCCATCATAGTCGGGAGTAGCTTGTAGGCGATGCTGAAAAATTAATTAAATACGCAAAACAGTTGCAATTGGGGGTGGGAACGGATATGTTTCGAGATGAAGTGCACGTACAAGTGATCCGGCATCGGCAATCCGTTCTCGTTTCTACCAACAGATTCTAATATCTCGTCGTGCCTCTGTTTCAGGTCCTCCCAACTTACTTCTCGTCCCTGATGGCACAAGTAACTTCGAATTTTGCAATACAATGGCTCCCTATCGTACAGATGCTGGAAATCTTTCGCCTCCAACCTCTTCATGTTACCTTCGACCCTTACCTACGGAAACCGGTGAGGAAATTACGACAATAAGTTTTTTTCTTTTTTTATTTTTCTTTCCTAGATTTAGTTTTAGTTGTAGCTATTTAGTCAAGGTTAGAGTTTTAAGAGTATTGTACCGCAGCCTCACTTTTTACTTCGCTATACTTTATGTATTACTGTTCTTTGTATATTTACTGAGTAATAAAGAATATTAATAATAATTAATTCTCGATTCACTTTAACACACACCTGTCTGGTTATCCGTTGCCCCTTTTCGTTTACATGAAACCATAGAAAACACATAGCGACATGCGGGACGTTTTCCTAGAGCAATAAACGACGATTAGTGGAAAGAAAACGCTGACCAAAGTTTCCTTGGTCCACGCGAGGCGACACTTGTAAAACACTTACCACATTGTCAACTTTTTTACTACGACTATCCGTTACGATCACAAAACCATCGTTATCGAATTCTCGAAGAACAACATTCCTCGCAGATACTTTGCAGTCTCTGAAAGAAGAGTGGTCTCGTTAAAGATTCTGGAGACTGCGCACTGTGCACTGTGTACCGTACACTGTGCAGTGTGCACGAAAAGTTTCGATCGATCGTGCACCGACTTTGAGACAGTTGCCAAGCAACAGGCGTTGGGCGCGCTCGGGTTGAATCTCCGGAACTCGCTGTGCCAGATTCTGAACAGATCGACAGGATGGTCGAGGACTTCGTCGATTCTTGCAAGGTCGGAGAGGTGCGATCCTTTTGATTCCTTCGCAGATAACGATTCCCGTACGAGAACCGATTTAATAACACATCGAGTAGAACGTGTCAACCACTGCACCAACGACTAATGGAACTTTTATTAACCGTTGGATAATTAAAAGAGATACAAAAGAACAACACGCCACCCGCACGCTACAACTGCTGACACGCGTCAAGTCTCGACCGTTTGGGATCGGCGATTCGTTATCAAACGGTAGTGAAGCTGTTATTCCAGTGCATAATATCAAAGGAAGAATGTGTCACATTACAGCGTGACACATAATATAGTTTGCGCTTGATTGGCACGTGATACGCTTGAGAATCTCAGAGGAAGAATGCTGCCGTTTCAGTTACGTAACGTTATTTCGGTTGATGGTCAAACTTAATATTATTCTTACCATTATTTCGATTCCACCGGCTTGGCTAGCTGTATGCAACCTGTTTATAGCGCTGTATGTTGTGCGAGCGCTTGCGCTGTACCAACAGCGGGGATGCAAGTACCGAGTATTTATTAAGTAATCCTACTCGAAACCTCCCACCATCCCTACCAGACTCTGCGCAGAACAATCCTTCGCAACACCATCAAACGTAGATGCAGAATTCCAACTGCATCGTCCGTACATTCACTGTTGCACAGTGGATCTAGACTTGATGTAAGGTATCTTTACTTATGCAACGACAGTGAATGGATATGCGACAGAATACAAAAATCATCGTGTTGGATAGGAATACATTAGCTGTTTGACTAAAAAGACGGTTGATTGGTTAGATTTTATGCACGGTTCGTTGCCGCGCTTCTTATCTTATCGCGCAGCTTGGATTGCACATATATTACAAATAAACCGCCACAGATTTTGAAGCATGTAGATTTTAATGAAATACTGTTCTTACAACGCTATCACGCATGGTACGTGTTACACGACTAATGATACAACAATGAATGTTTCTCGACGAACTTTACAGGCTCGATTCGCGGTCGAATCGAAGTGGAAACTATAGACCACGGTAACAGGGTACACTTAAGGCCCTAATTTATAACGTTTATGTATTTTACAGCTGCATCGGCGAATCTAACGCCAAACGTTACGAATAGAAAACTTGAACGACCGTTGCGGATATCACAATCTCGATTTCAGTTCTGATCAGGCCGATGATTTCTCAGTTGAGACGTATGTATCTCCGGTAAAATCATTGATTTACTAGGGAATATTTCGGTGAGAATGATCACTCGATGGTAGACTTTATCCAAGCGATATTCGACGAAACTTTATCGTACAATCGAGGCCTTTCGATACCAGCTTTAGAGCAAGCTATTCGCCAACTACCGACACCCATCAAAGCCCATCTGCTGCCGTCCGACTCCAGACACAACATTGGACTGCCGGCCACCTCCTCCTCCTGCAGGCACAAACAAATAATTAAACATTTCCGGCGTGTAAGCAATGCAAAGCGAAGCTCTCCCTCGTACAGGCGACCGGAGTCCGGACCAAGCTTAAAATACATATCCGCGTGTAGCGTGCAGTTGCGAATTGCAGAGCCCACTTACGTTGCAATCGTCAGTAGAATAGGCGGGTTCCGTGCAGACGGAGTTCACCGACGCTATGCTAATATTCTCGCATCTTTCCATCGCGCTATGCCTGAGTTGCACCCTCTGCAGCAGGTCGCCTGTTTCAACAACAAAAAATCCTCGTTAAAACGAAACGACAGACGAGTCTTCGTGGTCTTTCCGAACAGATAAGATTATCGCTTGTAATTTATATAAGCATTCACCAGCTATTTACGAAAACTGGATCTCGATAATTGAATAACTAACGTGTTGTATAAATCCGCATTGTCACATCCAGCACACCGTGCACAGCATCTATTTATAACGACTTCAAGGACATTTAATCTTATTTGAGATCGAAAAATTTATCGCCACCGAGATTGTGTAAGCCGTGGCAGTTTTTAATTCTTTGTAAGGTCGATGAGACGCACAGAGGAGTAATGTGCGCGCGGACGGCACGCATAATTACATCCTTATATAACGCACGATACGGTGTATAACGCAATCGCGAGCTTCCAAGAAGCATTACGTCCGATAGAAAATTGTAAGACACGAAAGGTGAATACTTACGATTTCTAGCCCATCCGAGGGTGTTACAGTGTGACGCGTTTGCCGGTGGCTCCTGATTCGAGGGCAGGCAAACCGGCCTCACAAAATCCGAAAACGTGTTCACAGGTCGATCCAGCTTCAGTAAGACCGTGGTACTCCCTTCTACCGGCGATTTAATCATACCCACGATTCTACGTTCCTGCTGCCACGGCGATGTACTCGAGACTCGAATGGTGCCCATTCTCGCGGACCACTCTGCTTTCGGCTGACTGAAATTCAGCGTAACATGAAATAAATATCGAAATTTCGATCCATCGTCTCGGTATAGCTTTAACTCACGTGCCAAAAATGAGGATACCCACCCTTGGAAACAAGACGCCGTGGTAATCAACCAATTCTCCGCTACGAGGGTGGCGTCGCACACGTGCACCTCTTCCTTGAACAGAGCCACGTGCCAGGGCCAATCACCTGGTTCTGCCATCTTATTCAGACCCCGCATGCCACTCTTCGCACGAAGGGGTTGCACGCCGCACTCTGAATATAAGTGAAAGTGACTCGCTAATTCGCACGAGTGAGCGAAGAATGCAGTTGATTTTTACAATGTTTTTCGTACCAAGTTCGGAGCATTGGACGTACATAACTTCTTTGCTCGGACAAGGCGCCCTGACAAACGTGATTTCCGTGGCCGATGGATCCTCCATGTGTACGTACTGCACATCTTCCTCCTCATCGACTCTTACATTCACGGATTTCACCCCCCTGCGTGAAACCATCGGGCATGTAACTTAGAACTCCCATCCATCTCTCGCGAGAATGGAAGAAACTACTTGGCTATACTCACGTATACGTCAGCAAACTGCACAGTGAACTGGCAGCGGTTTGAAGAACGGTCTCCATTTCCGTTGCTGGCAGCGTCGCGTTAAGATTCGCGGTGCAAAGCTTGCCAATCGTACCTTTCTCGTTGAACACCACGAAACCTTCGCTACTGTACCTCGCGGCATGCGGGGTGTCGGCTGGTTGAGATTTCAAGGCTCGTAAACTCGGCGCCAAAGACACTGGAGAATATGGGAAGTGAAAAGCGAGAAGATCTACACCAGGGATGCTGTGAACGCATCGAGAGATACTCACGGCAATCTTTCTCATCGCTACCGTTAGTGCAGTCCACTTTTCCATCGCATCTCTTGCCCCGGGGAATGCAGATTCTGCCTATACCGCAGTGCATGTATCCATCGCGACAGTAAGCGCAATTCTTCTCGTCGGAAAGGTCAGGGCAGTCGATCACGCCGTCGCAAATTCTCGGTGACAATGCTTTCGCTTGAAGCGCTTGCACGCATCCTACGAGAGACGCGGGCTCGGTAAGTTGCGCGTTGCAAGGGACTCGCGACACGCGAAATGTTACAAGAGGATCGTTCACCTGGTTTCGCTCTGCAACCACCTTGGTCCGCGTACTCCGGGAAGTTGGAGCAGTCCAATAACCGCTTGATCCTATCCGGAAGTCGACTGCCGCATCCGTTCCAGAACTCTCTGCAGAAGCTTCTGCACGGTAACTGCAGAAGGTCTTCCGGCTGACCCGGTACGCACGCTGGCTGCAGAACTTGGCAGACAAAATCGTACGCCAATCGGTAACATTCAGCGTCGACCAGTTCTCTATCGGATAACAGCGGTGAAATAAAGTTCAAGCTCGATCGTATCGCGTATCGAGTTACGTAAAACTTTGAACGATCAAAAGCGAGCATATGCACCTGAAAGCGATCACGTCCTCTTGCACGTCGATCAACGAACGGTGCCCCAACACGTTCGGATAAGACGTGACGTTGTAAGGAAGATGCTTACAGTAGGACAAGTCCAAATTGCTGCACCGTCTGGGAGGAGGTGCCGTGGTCGTCGGCGGGGGTGTTGAAACGGTCGTTTGCGAACTCACTTGAGCGTTAAGAGCCTTTATACTCTCTTGCACTTCCAGACTCTGGGAGTCTATGGTCAGGTTGGTCAAGTATTTTGAGGTTTCGGGAGTGATCTCCCGTGACAGGATATCCACCACGTCGGGTGTCGTGATCGTCTGATATCGTGGGTCGAATCGGATGTCGAAGTGCACTACCAGATCACCACCCTCCGATCTGCACAGTTAATTTACGACCAACGGTTTACCCATCTTTCGAAAGTCCAAACTCATAAGTTACGGAGCGCAAGCACGATCTAACGTTTCCACGTCACTGATAATGTGTTTGCGGTAAGGCAAATAATTAGCTGCATCGTCTGTCACGGTTAAAAGAACACGTGTCGTGAAATCACGAGAAAGCCGTTTTCAGATCTTCACGAGACTCCGGGGGGTTTCTCTCGGGGGAATCGGGATAATTTCCGAGGAGATAGCTTAACTTTCGTCCACGATATCTCCCGCAGAGATACCTCCGCGTCTCATTTATATCCTGCGGCCGTTAATTTTCCAATCGCTTACCCATCTAGCGCTAAAATCTCCGCGGCGAGAAAAGAGATTTTCAGCCAGCTGCGACGAAAGATTAGATTAATCCGATCGCGATACTCTCGTGATCGTATTCGAAATGCTTCGGTGGAAGGATCCGCTAACTCCGAGGCGAAGGAGTCTCCTGCGACAACTCGGAATGTCGCCAAAAAGATCTGATCCCCTGGCGGGTCCGAAGTTAGGAACGTATCTGAAAGCAAACGCACGCGTTACAAGTACCTATGGGATAGATACCTACCTGTGATTATCAGTCATTTCGCGTCGCCAAGAGGAATAGGTAAGTAACGAAACCTCGCGATCAAGACCGCTCTTTGGACTTCTAACCGCTACTTTCTAACAGAGCAACGAGATGCTGATTGTCTCGCGTTTGGAAACACTGTCGCCGTTACTTTTCCGATATGGTTAATATTCGACGAAGGAGCAAATGCAAATAGAGGCGACAGAATCGAGGGCAGTTGCCTACGACAGCTCGGGACTCACCTTTCACCATGCCTTTGGTCAATGATTTTTACACCGCAGGGATCATATTTTTTCGATCCGCGATACAACTTGTTGCGGACCGCGAGCAATCTTTTGCGGCTTGAAGGTAGATGAACCGCGCGAGAAACCGGCGCAACGTTGGTAAACCGTTTTTACTTGAAAGTAATTTTCCAAGGCAATTTGTTTTCCCTTTCGCAATACCTATGGTACTTAATTCGACGCAGTAACAGGGACAAAGAGAAGAATTTCGATTCGGCATGCCGTGGCACACCTGTAGGCGCGATTTAACGATTCTTTGGCGGTGGAATAGTTCGGGAACGAGATTTCAGTTAGCAAGGGGAAGGATTAAAATGATTCAAGGACACGGATCCCCTCCGTAAGGTCGAATACGTTATACGTTGGAGGGGTCACAGGCAGGATGGCTCGACAACTCGGTCAGACCGTTAGCTCTGCTACCTACTTTCAAGGCCTCCTGGCTGGACCAACGTAACCGCGCAACTTCTTCGACTTTTGCTTCTATTTGTTCGCAAAGTAGGTACGAATTATAGTGCGCACAGTAGCGGCCAACAACCTTGGCTTTCTTCGCCAGAGAGAACTCATCCACGGATCGTTATACTTGATCGTGATGCGTTTTAATCGTCTCGCAAATAAAATGTTCGGTCCAAGTGTACGTAAGCGTGTTTTCTTCGGAGACTCGGTAACTCGGTCGGACCGTTATGTTTGCGCGCTGAAAGACCTCGATGAGCTCTGGCCGCATCATCTTCCTCTTCTTCCTTCATTTCTCGGCGCGTGCAAAAGAATAAGCCACCGTACGGCAACGATCCTTTTTTAACTTTATTCCATCTTTCGTTAAACCGTTCTTCTTCCTCCTGGACTTTCACCGTTACGTACACCGTTCGTACGAATATTACGAGCTTATTTGCATCGATTAGACGCAGCCGGTTCCCTCGTGCGTGCTACTCTTCGTTTACTCATTTATCGTACGATCCAATGCAATCTCAAGGTGAAGTGCACACGTCCACGTGGAAATACCATACCCGCGAGAACAAAGGAAGACGTCGATCACACTTTATACTTCGCGAAACATCCAGGCACCGTGAACTCGTCCGTCCCGCGAAACGAACACGGTGTGTTTACAGGTAATTTCATGGCTGCCGAGCCGTCGCCCTCGCCGTCGCCTCGATCAACTGTACAGTAATTTCATTTACGGGCACGCCTGGTGAATCGCGCGCGAGTTTGCGGAGAAAGCGTTGGAGTAAAACGTATCGAATGATTTCTCTAAATTAGCAATTGCACGTTCCACTTTCTGGAAGACAATGGCTGAAGAACGTTGGACCTGCTATACTTACAGCCGAGGTATATGGAAACCCCCGAAAACAGGAGGAAGAGCAAAAACGCGGCCAACACGCAGCAACCGCAGCGGTATTGTCCACCGAGTTTCCTCGTGAAACGAATGTCACTGTCCGATGATAGAATAGAGCTCGGAGTCCCGGCACGGCTGAATCTTCTGGTGCTTACCGTGCTCACCGAGATCTGCAAAAGAATATCCACTTGAACCCTTCCAAGTGGAAGCTTGATCTTACGAAACAGGTATCCGATACATTTGCAGATGCCGCTCCTCTCTCGCCACGAGAAACCTTGGCAATCCTTTGTTTCTCCTCTTTCGTTGCTGGATTCATTGGTTTAGGCCTGAAAGACCTAGCATTACCGAGATTTCTCTGCGAGCCACGACTCGTATTAACAATCACGGTACCTACTTCCGTCTTACAGACAAAACGACGCGACGAACATTACCATTGCGAATCCACTACACTCTACAGTCTACGCTGCCGCGAAACGCGCTACGACCCAATTACGCGCTCGATTCATGATACGTGGCAAGCATTTCTCGATCAGTATTGCGAGGTAATCCATAAGATTCTCGAAATAATGTGTTACGCAACCGGGCTCCGGCTTACGCAGACGCTAACCCGATCGTCTTCTCGGACCCGTTCAAGTAGCGTGAGATTTCGCGCGGGCAGTCGTCTTGGGGGATGCGACAGAGGACCCTCGATACATCTACATATGTACGATGCAGATGCACCGTGTTTCATGCCGAGTTAAGCATAAGCGGGTGCATTCAGCGTCGAGTGCAATGAGCTTATCTTCTGTAACGCGCGCATCTAAGTGTGCAAGCGTCCGTGTAATCGTCTCGCCACCGAGGAGCACGTGCACATTTGTCACTAACACCGACACCGACACGCCTCGCGTATAACCGCGCGAATGCACGATGCGGCACAAAGTGCCTACGCCCTCCTTCAAATGTTACGCTCGGCACACGCTCCAAAGGAGAACCCCGGTGGATCGCGCACCTTTTCCTACCGAGCACGCGGATCATTAAAACTCCCGATTCTCCATTGAATTTGCCCAAAGCATCGCTCACATTCGCAATCTAAAAGTCAGCGGCGCGCTCAGTTATGCGGAGAGTAGAAGAAAGCTGAGAAAAGAACCGGTGAATGGAAGAGATCGTAAACGCTCGTCGATACACGCGATACGGTTTAACGCTCAAGCTTGCAACAGTTTCTTTTCCGTTTTAAACGACAATGATCGATTACGTAAACGTGATATTTCATTTGCGGCAATTCAATCTATCTATCATCGATCCACGGAAGGAAAAGGAGAGGATTCGCGATCCATGAGGTCGAGTAAAAGTGAGTTTACTTGCCACGTACGTCAGCGAGGGTCGAATTCATTTTCCCACGATACTCAACATCCTACGCTCGTACCTATGACGATCGCATTTAAAGCAACAGAAACACGATAGCAGTTCAGCAGCAATGGCCAATGGTCAATGGCTACCTGCCTCTTAACGAGATATTATCTCTCGCTCCATTTTCGATGTCGATCACTTCCGTAGTGCACCCTAGGCTACGCCAGCTAACCATTGCTTCGTTATCGCTTGCACGAGTAAATATATTTGCATTCTCACTATGTATCCATTAAATTGATAAACACCAGTGTGGTAGTCTATTACTCGGCGTCCGGCGAGCAACGGCTCGCCGGGAATCGAGTTTACTGATCGAAACTAGAAGCGAATTGAGATTTTGTCAGCGTGTTACGTAAGTAACCACGATCGAGACTCAAGGGGTGTCTTTGGCGAACAATGGCGCAGGGATATTACGAAAGTCGAATGAAAGTTTGCGCGCGAAACCTTTGTGTTCCCCCAACCGGGTTCGATAATAGTCTCTGCCTGGAGTTTTCGTACGAAATGCTGGTTTAATGAAGCAAAGTTGCGCAATATTATACCGGCGCCCCTATTAATTGACCGCGATAACGTTGCAACGAAAATCTTTCAACGGTCACGTTCGCTCTCGGACGGCAAGAGTGATTCTTTCCTCGGCGATTCACCGCGCCGAAAAGGTCAAAAGATCCACGATCTTTTCTCGGAGGAGGAGCGGCAACTTTCCGATGATCCACCGCGAGAGAACGGAGAGGAGGCGAACGAATTTCACGTCGGTTTCGTTAATAGGACAATTAGCGCCAGGAACGGTCAGATGAGATCTGAACGCATGGGATCGGGAAGTGGATTTCAATGTCAGTAGACGACGACGAAACCAGTAGAGATCGGTCGAAAAGATTAAGATGGGCTCGTACTAGCTGTAACCTCGAGAACGCCTCCATTAATGGACACGGTCAATGACTTTCAGACCGGGAAAACTCCAAGACTTGGCACGTTAGAAAAGTGTTTTCCATAGCTGGTGCTTTCGTGAAAGTTCATCGCCGATTCTCATTACAGAGAGAGTCCACTCCCCGTTGGTCTCGTTCCGATAGACTGGAGACGAACGAGAATCATCGAACCGTACGGATATAGGCTGCTACACGTCGTCCTTGCAGCGTTAACGCGCCTATCGTCTTTCCAATTTTCCGATCAAAGGTTTCGGCGCGGAAGGAAACGATGTCAACGACCCACGGAAAGAATCTACAAAGTCTCATTGCCTCGGCCGCCTAACCGGCCGGTTCCTCGTGACTTTCTTCACCGTTATTACCGTTACTCCAAACGTCCACTGGACTACCTTTCCAAAAGAGCAAGAATCTAGGAACGAGTTCTGTTGCCCGCTTTAAATTACAATCGGTCTGCCGGTTGGAGCGGCGTGCCGGTAAACGGGGCACGCGTGCGTGCAGCCAGCCATGCGAGATCATACAAGAGCAGTCGTAACACGGGCTTCTTATCGCTTTGCCGCTTATCAGAGAGCAGGATGATCGTTTTCTCCGATTAAGGGGAATTCTCGCGTCACGATTAACCACTCTCTTTTATCGGAGAACGGCCGCGGCACGGCAGGGCACGGCGCGGCGTGTCTCTGAAAGCTGGATCGCCAGTGGAATTATGGAATAATTGCCGCAGCTGCGAGGCCCGACTTGACGATGGAGATCGATCTCCAGTGTATTCGACCTGTATCGAGGCAGTCGCGAAGCACGTGATAAATGTCATTCACATATTCGAGCGGAATGCCAATCGCGTGATTGGCCGCTAGTAGCTAAGTAACGGTATCGAGAAGAGAGCAGATGACGGCCCAACCCAGGCAAACCCAACCCAACCCAGCCAACGCATCGTTCTTTATTCCATTCAACCTAGTTCTCCACCGAGTGCGTACGTATTCGGCATCCTACACCATTCGGGGTCAATGGAGAACAGGGTCAACACGTCTGCGGAGAAACGACTCTCTGAATCAGCGACTCGTCTTCCGAGAGAACAGGACCGATGAAAATTTTCCACCGTCTTAATTAATTATATTTAACGACCAGGTGCAACGCAATCGCGATAACAAGTCACGGCGGTATCGACTTTCAATCTAATTCGCGGATATTATTCGCAGCCTCATCTCTCGAGATCTATCTGAACGCGTGTCTGTGGTATTCCGAAAGTTTCCACCGAAGCATAGAATCGCTTAAGGAACATCGACCATCTCCTCCCGCGATACCTACACTTTCATTAGACACAATGGAATTTTCTCGGCATCCATCATTTTGTCTTCGATTTTACGGTTTGTTTCGCGTCTGATTTCACATGGGAGCCAACCGGCTAATTAGCCGCGAGACTCGGGCGGGAAGGTAACGAGGAAAGCGCGTGCAGGGGGAAAGTGCGCCACATTCGTCTCACCTTCGAATCCCACGAGCTCTTCCGCTTGTGTTCCATCGCGACGGTCATCTTCCAGCCGCTCAGACGATTTCTTTCTGCTCCATCAACGATCCTTCGGTATGTTTGCTGCGTGCAGCCGCGCGAACACCATCGCGCAACTGAATTTCCCTTCGATCCTTAGTTTACGTACTTCTATGTCTATGCGGAGAATCGCGGCACCGAATTCTCGCGTTTAGCTCGTACACGCTGCACCGAACACCACTGCCAATTTCCCTCTATTCATCAGCCGGCAATGTTAGTCCAACGTGACTACTCCCATGCACATCCGGTTGCCCGCTTTTCACCCCTTAAGCCCAACCTTTGTACCGCTCAATTCTTGCTACCTGTGCAAACAAAAGCAATTATACTCCAGCAACGCGCTTATGTACACTCGAGGAACCTTCTCGTCGATTAGTGTATTCTGCTATCGCCACCTTCGTGTCGCGCGGGAAAAGAAAATCATTGTACCGAGACTCGAAGCAACACGATATCTAGCGATCTCATTCAGACGGAGTACTTGACACTGCCACCTTTGACACGGTTCGACGACTTTCCTTCGCACCACTGACAGCGAGTTCTTCAAAACAACCACAAACTACCACGTATGGAACAGTCTTAGCCAGTCTTCTGTTCTTCCCCCCTCACTCTTTAAGCAGTATTTATTTCGGAAACATCGATTTCGTTGTGACCGTACGATCTACGAGCCAACCGCCTACGAACGACAGGTGCAGGAGAATAATCGGGCACGTAGCGGCGCGGCGAGGAGAAGTTTGTAGTTGGAGCCGTAAAAGAAAGGCGGCAGAAACGGGCGAGGCGTTCGCGTTCGGCGCGCTCGACTAGATAAACAGTCTGATCGCCGAGGCTGTAGAAGAACAATTTCTCTGGGCAAGTTGGAGCCGACCGCGAGCCAAGAGATTGTCCCGAACGAAGCGAGACTGTCAGGGGAACGGAGTCGCTCGTTCCCTCGCTCCTGGATGCACTTTCACGTCATTACCGGTTCTCCGCGACACGACGCGACGCGGTGCGCCGCGACGCGACCTGACGTGATATTTCTGCGCGTTTTGCATCATTAGGGACAAGGAGGAAAGAAAACTCACGCGTCACTTTCCATTTTAACGCGCGAAAGGTCAAATTGTCAAACGCTACGCCTCGAGAATTAGGATTTCAACGGGACTGCTCGGATTAAACTGAAGAGACCCAATTACAGCGGTGTCAGTGGCGTTTAGAAAGCGTCGCGCGTTATTGGCGCATTTCCATAACGAATCGGTTAAGCGTTTAAAACGAAACCATGCTCGATCGCTACTTCCATGATCTTGAGCCAGATGAAACGAGAAATCATTGGTACACTTTCTCGGAGCCACCGGTGCAATGTTGGAGTGTACGAGTAGAAGAGAAACGTACAGGATTCATAGCGGACGATGCATTCTACAGAATTCCGCGTCACGTTCGAATGCAATGTGAATTAAGAATGATGCTCGACGAATAAAAAGGTATTTTTAGCTTTAACCTGTTTTCGAGGAATTTGGCCGCAGCCGAAACCGCTTTTTCGAGTTCGAACTTCCAAGGGTAACTAGTTGAATTCTGGTTTCCGTCGATTAATGTTCCTATCGCCTTTCCTATCCCCAATACAAGTGACTTTCAACGAACCGAGTTCATTGGCGCGTGCGTTGTATTTTTTTTTCAATCAGTACGCATGGACTATCGAATTTCAAGGGTAGCCTGTGGATCGAAATTAACCCTGCTTCTTCAAACGGTATCGATTTCAATTACGTACAGTCGCGTTACCACTCTTGTTACGAAACTCTTTTTACCATTATTTTTACTATCGCGAAGGATACTACTGTGCGCCAGTTCTGCGCGCTCAATTTGAAAAACACGCGTGCTGATTGTTCGCCACGTATCTACTGTTCTTATACTTACGTTCCTGCGGCGATCCAGAATAATTCTTTGGAAACTGGCAACTTTCGCACTACTTATGGCACTGAACAGTTCAATCCTTTCTTGTTAGTTTGTCTTTTAACGATAGGAATACGAACATTTAAGCGCGCGCGTGATTTTCACCGATATTCGTGGAACATCACAGTTTCGTTACACTGGAAACAGAAGCCCGTTGGACGACAGCTGTTGTTTGCACCGGAAGCGTTTCCCTCTTTGATCCCCGGGAACGTTAAGTCGGCCTTTCACACTCTACGAAGCAACCGAGCGCACTACTCCTCAAGGCGATCCTCTTTCTTCGCGTCACAGAAAGAAATAACTGTTAACCCGACAGCCGAACCTTCGGGGAACGAGGTATACGCACGAAGGTGCACCGCTCGACTCTCGGCTGTCGATTAACGACCTGGCGGGAACGTACGCGCGCCCTTCTCCGTCACAAGATCGCCTCAGGTATACCGTTTACCAGCTCTCCGACTAATTGTTTACATTTACATAAATTACAACTTTTTCAAAGCTGTATCAGAGCTACCGTTTCCCTGCCCCCACAATATCTCTCTCTCTCTCTCTCTCTCTCTCTCTCTCTCTCTCTTTAGTCCGAAATCTCTTAATTCCTCGAGTGCACCGTCCGGGTCCGCCCCCACTTCTTACGATGAATATATTATCGTTTGCGTCTAAATCATTGTGCATTCCAACGGAGAAATTTGGCTGGCTGCATTACTCCTTCGACGCACATCTCCATATACGTAGGTACGAGTGACAACTATCCCGTAAAACGAATGTTCTTGTCTGTATGGCTATCTGGCCGCGTAGCTGCGCCGTAAAGGGTATTTCGATCATCGATCGACCATTTAAACGCGAGCTGCTCGCAAATCGGTAGAAATCGTGCGGGGAAATTCAGTTGGAGCCTACTTATACGGTGGGACAGGATCGTGTGGTGATCGGTTGATTGCAAGTTGAAATCCTAAGAAGGCTCTGACCCCGTGTCGCCACTCGCCGTGCAGTGGTGCAGTGCTAACGGCTGTCCTTAACGTGCTGAGCTGCTGAGAGTTAAAAAGCGGCATCTCGTTGGAGCAGGACGGGTGAGAAGAGAACATAGGTATATCTAATGCGGTTCGAGTACTTAATCGTTCAGTTTATTCGTATGGACAATTAAACGATACATATACATGGTGTGTACGAATTACGTGTCTCTCTCTTAGGTCTAATACATCGACAGCGATCGGAGGCGCGTACGGTGCATCGAACGATGCAGAGTACCCCGCCACGATTGCGTAGCTACGTTAATGATAATAATAAAAATTAAGTATAACTACCCTGTAAAATACGTAATGCGAAAGTTCATTGATATTCGTTTATATTTATACGTGATTGTAATTCACTGATACTCGAGAATGATATTATCGTTTCGGGATTAGCGGTATAAATAGGTAATTGCTCTCTGCGACTCGATAGATTCGCAAGTTTCGGAGGAAATCTATGATATAATGGTTACTCAGGCAATCGACAGCGTCGGGCAATGCGATTCCTCTGGTCGACGCGTGACTATCGTTTCATTGCACCGTTCTGATCTATCCCAAAGACGTACGAGGGAAAGTTGTCAGTGAGAATTGCGATAAGCGAGCAAACGATCGTCGTGCCTTGTCGTATCGTACCGCGTCGCGTCGCATCGACCAGGGAAACTTTATTGCTGATAATGTATACCGCCTCGTACTTAAAAAGATCGATTCGACCGCAAGAATTCTGACAAAAGTATCTTACGATCGTTACGATCGTCACGATCGCTGCGCGTTTACCGTTTTCCTCGATCGACACCCGTCGAAATCGCGAGTACCTTGATCGTCCTACGTGAACGTTTGTATGTGCATGCCTCGCAAGGACAGAGGTACGCGATCGAATGTTATCTTCGAAGATTCTCGTCGGAAGATCGCTGTTCTGTAGGCAACAACACGATCACTGACAAGAAGTCGAATATAAGATTCGTCGGTTCACCGATACGTAATGAGAAACTGACTATAACGAATACTCCTTATGTTAAAGGATAAACGACAAGCACTTAAAAGAGATCGATGAGATACGGGTGTAGGTACTGAGAAAAATACAATCGTGAAATGCAACGAGTATGTAGGGTATAAAACACGTAATGCGATAATGATCGTTCGTCATTTATGTACTTTCAGCTGCCATCCGGTGGTTCCGTCGCGAAAACTCTTTGACGCGTGAAAGCAAATGGTCCCTAAAATAAAGAAAATCAATTCGTACTTGATCCGCGCGTGCGAAACCACTGCTATCTTGATGAAACTCTCCCCGTTCAAGTAAAAAAGAAAATGCTTTACGGTTTAGACTTTAGACTAATGCACGCCATCGCGAACGAAATAAAATACTGACGGTCATTGAATACGTGACGTTTCACTCGTCTTTTCAACATTTTCTCACCCTGATTCTTAGAGCTACGATATCAAACGTGGGATATCATTCTTTCGGCGCGTGAACGATCTCTCCAAGATACGTAAAAAAAAGGGTAGGTATAAAATCGACGTTATGTACTTGTTAGTTGACGGGGCTCATGGAGCGAAAAAGTCAACCGTCGAATACCGTCGAATACCGTCGACGATGTCCTCGCGTTCCAACAAGTTTCAAGTCCCTCTATATCTTTTTATTTCCCTTATTATAAATATCTAAGGTACGACATTGGTAAGTTATATATATATATACGTATACATATATGTATATATATAGATATATAAATATATAGATATCTATATAAATATATATATATATATTTATATATATATACACATATTTGTATATAGCATAACCGACTTCATACTTCTAGGAATCAATGCAGTTGATTTGAATGCTGCAGTGATCGTGTAACATGATTTCGTACCCTGTCTCTTTCGCGTAAAAACAAGCATTAACTTTTGCCTGCGTTTCCCGTGTGTAATGGGTAATGTGTGTTTACGCAGTTTCTCGCTCGCGCAATGTCCCCTCGCGAGTAGGAACATCTGGTTCCACGGCTATTCGTCAAAATTCTTTCGATCTCGGTCGATACAGGGTGAGAGTAAAACGACGATACTATTAGTATTGTATTAAAATTATTTAAGAGCCTCACGAGTCCGTTTCTCCTTGGAGATTTGGTGCTGGCACGGTTTCAGAGATCGGTGTCGTACCAGGCTGCGACCTGGTTATTATCTTGCGGCGGTGCAGGAAGCTCTTCTAAATGATCGAAACTCAGGTCACCCTCGTGCGCTACGTCCATAGTGTCCATCGCGCCATATGTCGACCCTCCACCTATTTCCAACCCTTGCATCGAATCTACTGGTATCTGGCCATAACCTGTGTCGTACAAAATTTACGATAAACCCAACATAGTCTCCTCCAGCGCTGCTACGTTTATCGACAAGTACTACACCGCTAAAGATCCTGCTAAAAGTTTATTCAACCAGTAGAGCACAACTTTGCAAAGTACTCGCGAAACGCTTTCTTGCCCGAGGGCGCTCGGGAGGGAGGGGGGAGTGAATTATTCGTTACTTTCCGTTAACGAAGTAAAGACAAACGATAACTCCAAAATAATTAAATTCAGTGTCGTTCCTTCTCTACAAGAAAGGTGCCCACGAGGCAATTAAGTTAAGTTGGTCGAGGGAACGGAGGAAATGAAAATCTGCTGGTAATGAAAATAAAATGACAGAGGAGTAGTTGAAACCGGGTCACGTAAGTACGCATGAATAAAAAAAGCCTGACTTGGTTTACAGGAGCTTTCGTAGTGAATCACAATGTTTGGAAACAAGCTTTGTTCGCGATACTCGTACGACCGCCAAATCGTAGCGGAACGTGTTCTTTCGATACGGCCGTGAAAACGTCTTATCTAAAATTACTTACGAACACATTTCTATGCTTCTTTCCGTCACAAAGTACGTTCAATCGGAGAAAAGATAATGGAAATACAAATACACCATGCATGGAGGTTTAATAACCGAGTTACAGAGAACGGTCTAAATCTGCTATGCGTGGGCGAAAAGAAAAGGCATTCGCAAAACGTGCATTACATGTAATATTTAGAAAACACAGTGAATCGAGTGTGATATTCGATGTATAAACAAAGAGCGTGTAAAGAGACATTTAGCGATTGACAAGAAAGCACAGAAGAATACATAAGAGCTGAGTGTCACCTATGTTACTGCGAGATACTGTTGATAGCCTGTATTTTAATATAAGTCCAGGGGTTAAGCTGCTGTTAAAATAACATACGATTAAATGCATTGCTTCCTTCTTCTTATCGTCGATAATATTAAGAAATAGATGGGTTATTAAAAGTTTTCGATCCCGTATCGTACAAGTAGAAAACAGAGGACACGAGCACATAAACCCGCATCACCATAGCAATATGTTCCCGATGCACGAATAAGGAAGGCGCGTTTATTTTTGAGAGAGAAAAAAATACAGAAAAGAAACGTTCTCCACATATATTTCGTGTTGCAGCATTCTTTGTAGAACGTAGGTACTAATGAGAGTTTACGAAATGGAACCGTTAATATCGCGTGGAAAAGAAGTTTGTGTAAGTCCATCTACGCTCAGTGGATCTTATCGATCGTTCGAAAGCAATAATCGGACAGAAAGGATAACGCTCGTAACTTACCTTGCGGCTGATACCCTCGACCTCCGTGGCTGCTGTGTACGCTAGGGGGTCCTTGGCCATACATACCATCATAGCCTTGATCAGGGCCAAGCATGTCCTGAAGATTAGGTAGCTCAGGTCAACACAAAACGTATCTTCTTTGGCAGGCGTGTCATTAACACCGCGGCGCGGCGAGAGTAGTTAGGGTCGAGTTTATCATCGATAAGTGACGTAAAAAATTGGCGTTTACGATACGATATGTGTTTATGTATGTATGTATAGTATAGATACGTATAACGTGTTCGTAGTAATGAACTAAAAGTGGTAATCGCGATTGATTTTGTTACTCAGCCTGTAAGGGGTGAAACACGAATGGGGTGAAACGCATTCTCATGCATAAGATATGTATAATGTAACGTAAGGCAAACCGAGGAACATAAGAGAGTGATCGCTGTACATTTATTACAGGTTCCATTGCTCCATTAGGCACGACCCTGGGACCCTATCTCGCGATTAGTTTAACTAAACGCGTACGAGGTGACTAGGAATAAAATAAAAACAGATTCGTTTCCCTTTCGCGTCGGATTGAGAAAAAAAAAACAGATGAAACATACCTAAGTTGTGCAGACTGGAATAATGGATAACGACATTCACTTTTGTAAACTATCTAGTTATACATTTCTAAACTTACATGGTGGGGAAGATTACGTATGCAAGTACCTATTACTAAGTAGGTCGTTTATGTATAATCGCTTATACTATTGTGTTCTCGTGGCTTAATTTAAACATAACACGATGTAACCAATCGTAAAAGTAAACGGAGTACTTGTTCCTGCGCTAATATCGACTTTTTGGCAGGCTGCCCTACAAACCTGATTCCTAGAGCCTATACGGAAACTAGCATGGTATAGGAATAAATACGAGAGTGATGGCTCTTACACCAGCAGCAGCACATGCCGCCAGGCAAAAACGGAACAATCTACACTATGTTACGAGTACAAAGTATTCGTGAAGGAATAAATTTAGCCACGGCATAAGCGGAGCATGCATAGATATTATGGGTTACGATACCTGTAAATCTGGCGGCATTCCGAAGTCTGCGTTGTTCCACAGATTTGTATCCTCGCGGAACAAAGAGTTGGTGAGCTCCATGGAGAGCCGCTTCTTGTATTCCTGCGGCTTATCTTCGCTCATGCGGAACAGAACGGCTGCCGCGTAAGTCGCGACACCTTCGTTCCTCGAATGGAGCAGCTCCGTCAAAGGAGCAGTAGCACCTTCCTGCTCTATTATCTCAGCACCTTCCTTGTCAGCGGCAAGCTCGCAAAGTACTCCAGCCGCTACGCGTTGAATATTCTCGATCTCGTTAAATAGCAACTGCAGACAGACAACAATACGATCGAACGATCATTAGTAAAGCACAGAGTGTAAATACTTTAGCAATAGCGGATTATTGAGAAATTATTGATTATTCGGTTGGAAAGCTTTCCAACTTACGAACCTGTACGAAAATTGGAATCACGCTTTGAGATCTTATGATGACCCTGTTGTGGGATTCTCTCGCGAGAATGTGAAGCGCTCCAACGGTACCCTCCACTATTTCCTCCATGCGAACGCCACCGTCCGCGTAAGCACCGGATGTTTGCTGGCTTCCGGTGCTAGCCACTGATGATCGTTGCTGCTGAACAAGAATCGACCGTGTCAGATATAAATGGATGGATGGTACTTGATGGTTGAATTGAATTTAATCGAAGAGTTTAATGGAAATTCACGCTTACCCGCTGTGTTTCGGGGAAAGCACGCATCAGGAGCCTAACGAGATGGTGAATCGCCCCGTGGTCGCGAAGTGGGGCGTGATTCGCAGGGCAGAGCGCCAGATTGCGAATCAATCCAATCACCGCTTTAACGAGTGGCCAACGCGAAGGTGGATGTAAAAGTTTCACTATAACTTGAATTCCATAATTTAAGCGGATGGAATTCTGTGCGGTTTCTGCCTCTCCGTGACGAGAAGTCAAATGACGGAGCGCGCACACCGCTGGTTCGCTGATCTCTTCTCGGCTGTCCGCGTAAATGATGGTACGAACGAGAGCGTCCACACCCCCCACTTGACATACCGTTACTTTGTTACGTTGATTGTTACAAGTGAGATTCGATAAGATACCAGCAGCACATGTAACGACATTTACATCGGTAGAACTAAGCACTTGTACAAGACTCTGTAGTAAACCTTCCAATCCGTCAACTTTGGTACCAGCGTCTGATAAATTTCGTAGCGTCCACAAACAATTTTGGACCAGCCTCTGACTCGGATTACCGAGATGCATCGAAAGTGCCTGCATACCACCGGCTTCTACTATTGCCGGTTTATTACTAGGGCAAACCGACAACACCTTTAAGACTCTCGAAGTGGTCCACAGAAGCTTCTCGTAATCGTACGAACGCATAATTCGTACCAGCTCTATCGGTCCTTGCGAAGCTAATATGATTAGCTTGCTTTCCTGATTGCCGTAAGCTAGTATCTGCAAGCAATCCGTTACTATAGCTAAAAACTTTACGTTGTTACGTTGAAGTAGAGCAACCATCTTTTGTAAACCCCCGGCAAGGCGCACAGCCATTTTAGAGCCATCCTGATGCAACAGTAAATTATGGAGAGTCGTTATGGCGTAAAAGAGGACCGATTCCATCGGGGAGCTCAAAAGTTTCACGAGCGCGGGAATGCCACCGCTTTTGAAAATAGCCAGCAGGCCTTGTCTGTGATGGGACAAATTGTGTAGCGTACCCACTGCCGCTTTCGTCGATTCAAGATCATCGCTTTTCGAAATAGCATGAACCAGCGCGGCTACCATTTGCAAACTATTCATAATAGCATGACGAGAGGCCTCTTTCTTAGAAAGTTGGTGAACCATCATTGCCGCCTGAGACACAACTACCTGATCCTCGTCGTTCAACAACTTAATTAATTCTGGTATCGCACGAGTCGCAAGATCTGCGTCGTCTTGATAATTTATCAAGTTGACAACTGCGTGCTTCAGCATTTGACTTGGCTCCGCCAATCTCTGTACGGCGGTCGGTTGAGACGGATCGAATTGAGTAGAAGGAATTTCGATACCTTCCTCTAATGTTTCTGGAAACATGGCAGCACGAACACGCTGAGATCTCGTGTGACTCAATTGTTGATTCATTTCATCGACTTGATCTTGAGTGAAACCCTGAGCGAACCCTTGATCCAAGTCAAACATTAGCTGATCCCCCTCCATCTCGTCATCCTCCTTGCCCGACAGGGATGGCGCCTGAGTGACGGTGCCAGAATGAATTCCAGAATCCCCCATGTATGAATTCTGTTGCCACATCAAAGTCTGTTCCTTGGCGGAACCCATGGGTAGATCCCCCGGGCCCTGGTAATTCCCATGGGAGACTACAACATTGATCGTAGAAAATAAGATTAGGTAAGTTTCTTACTCGCTTACTATACTAGTATACCAAACGGTACGAAGGACTACTCACTCGGTCTGGATTGGTTGGACGACATTTGATAACTCATGGCTCCTACGGGAGAATCTATCCACACCTAGGGTAAAGAAAAACTGTAACGTATAGCAGTGGTGCTATTGCTCTGTATATCTGAGAATCCACAAAGGCAGCACAGACACGTCGCGATTAAGCATGCAAGGAAAAGCTGACAATCCCTCTTGAAACGTGCAAATAGATAATAAAGAGCATCGTACGAAGCGAAGAGCGTGGAACACCTTGTTCGCCTGCCGTAACGAAGGAAATGGAAAACGGTGGTAGAACTCGCGAAAGAAAATCACAGGACTCGCTAGAAGATACGAAGACGCCAAGTCGCGGCGCGTAGGGTCAGTGCACCGTATCGCGAAGAATGGAAGGAGGATGCGACCGTACGGAATGTGGCCACGATCGAAAAATTCTCCTGCTCTGTAATCGTTTTCACAGCTTCCGCCTTAGTCGCTTCAGTCACGGGCACAGAAAAGCAAGAAAAACCGAGGAAACGGAGAAAACCGAGGAATGCGACAGCTCGGCCGAATATTGGACTAAATCGGTGCTAAAGGTAGACACGAGGCGCGAACGACGCTCGATTTCCGAAGGTAGAGGGACGCGCGTGGGCGTGCGGCACAACAAAGCCTCCGAGAATGCAATGCATCACCATTTTCCGAGGATCGACGAACGACGGAGAGCGGAGTGCGGAGAGCGGCAGGGGAGCGAAAACGGAAGAAGGGGCGAGAGAGAGAGAGAGAGAGAGAGCTGGCTACGACATACACGATAGCGGAAGAGAGAAAGGAGACAGAGAGAAGGAACACTTTGACACACCCAGCGTAAACACTGCCGTCACGGAAATGACAAGTTTTTTCCTCCTATCGGTCGACGTAATGGCGAACGATGAAATTCTACTTGTGCTTACCGTATCGCGAAGACCGACCGAAGGCGATTTCGTGAATCGTGCTCGAACGGCGACACGAATGACTCACTACCGCGACACGCTCTTCTCCACCAAATTCCCTTTTGCCCCCGACGCTCGCTCACTCGCTCTTCTCCACCTATCTCTTCTCCGCACGGACCTCTTGGCCTTTCTTGCCTCGGATCCGTCAACTAAAGATGGCGGAAAACGACGCGCAACCTACCACACTACCGCCACCTGTCGACCACACTCATCCACACTCATTCCAGCCCGCAGTGGTGTTCACGTTGTACACCCACGGCACCACGCAACATGCAACGCCAACTTTACGTGGCTGGATGCCTCTAGCCACCTCTAGCAGAGTGTCGAGTGTTTATCGATTTTTACCCCTTAGGAACATTCGATCCCATCCAACGCAAACTCACCCTCTGTCCGTCGATTCCGTATCATCCCTGACGCGCACCATTTCAAACGTTCCCTGCAATCCTCGTAAGTACATACATTTCAACCTTCGAATAAGTAAGGTTATAAATCAACTGACGCATACATACTTTCGACTTTCGATCGGGCGAATGGATTGTACGTATGTATGTACGTATGTAGGTACAAGTTGCTGATAAATTTTATGAATTCTATTCAAATTAGGAGTAGTAGATCCGTAAATTATCCGTGACAGCTTGAATGTACGCGTATGGACGTACAATACGATAGATATATACTTACTTTGACGAGCACGTATCACGTACGGCAATGCATCGATGTTACACAGGTATAGGTACGTACGAATGATCTGCCGCGATACGTTGGAGGAAAGTATGCCACTCACTGAAACAAGTGATGCCTCGTAACGTTCCAATATCTCGTGCAGAAAGGGCGAAGGATATAATATTCCAGGGCCGCGGAGATCAATTTCAATTAAAAGACAATTCTCCGGGACATGGCAATTTTTTAATGGATTCCAGTGGGTATTTGTCCATCCACGGTAGTCGAGAATTTCTGATCGAGTCCGGGAGTAAATCGTGCCGCTGGACAGCTAGAATGCGCGCAAAATAACAGACACTGGAGTCCAAAGTAAAATATACTGGCCGTTTGGCGGGAACACCATTCGTTATCGGCTGCGCCCACGCCGATTAATTTTCGGATGCGTGATGGCGGTACCGTTCCTTCCGTTCCGTACAGTGATGATACATTTTACGTCAGCGCTGATATTGAACGGATAATCGGAAAAAAGGAAAACGCAACTCCAAATATATCATTTCCCGCCGATATTTCAATATCACCGCGAACCTTCCCGTATAAATTTCCGCTCGTTCTTTTAATTAATAACGCGCAATAGGTAACTACGGCTCGCATAATTCGAAAGGTAAACGAAACGAAATCTCCAACACCGTAACTTGCTTTTTTAACATATCTATTGGATCGCTTAGGTAGTTTCAATTAACAATTAATTTGTACCATGTCCCACGTCCAGCGGAACGTTTCAAACATATTTCATCTCTCGGAGCTCATAGACAGTAGCACGATTGCACGCATGCATGCATACATACATACATACCTGTTAACGAATGAAACATTACCTACCAAGCAGCGAAGAAACAATCTCTGTAATGCGAACGGAATCTCGGTTAGAGGTTGCAGCGCGTTGATAAGTGTCGTCGATAATATGGTAATAACGATTCATAGTCAGTGAGACTTCCGCATTAATCCGAGTAAAGCCCTCAAAGTCGATCCATGCTAGAAATCGAGTTTCAAGTCTCGGCTGTTACGGTGACAAATATTCTGGTGCGCTTTCGATTTGTTCAATGTATTTGCACATTGAACGTAGAAGAGGAGCGTGCTGTATGCAAACGGACTATCTCTACAGCCGCTAATATTTCTCGACGGGATGCTTATTAAAGTAGTCTATAAAGGATAAGGAAGGTAAATTGCATTTCGATCGAAGGAATTGTTAGCTAGGTACGTTCTGCGAAAGACCTCGACTGGAATATACCAAACGGGCGGACACTTTTACGATGATTCATCGCAAGAGAGAATGCAGGTTTTTTTCCTGGCGAAGCATTTATTTATTCGCGTAAGAGTCGAATACGACGTATTCTCGTAGGTTTCGTTTATTTACGAGCCTGAAGGGGGTTCGCGTAGCCCACGCCTCGCTATATCGAGGATGCTGCCCTCCTTCACCAAATCGGCGAAGGCGAAAAATGACTCGTTGCGATCGCTGCGATCGTTTCGCGTCCGATCGAAAGGCTCATCGACGCGACCTTCCGCCAAACTATGGTTCCATCCAAATGGATGGGGGGGGGGGGGGTTCGTTTCCTTTCGTTTCCTTTCCTTAAATTTCGCACGGACCTCGAAAAAGAGCATAGTCCTGTCTTGAGGGCGGACCAGGTAGAGCATAGAGGGTGACAGATGCCCGTTGAACGGTGTGTCTCCCCACCTACGCGGCATGCTGCTGACACGAGCGTTTATGTCTGCATAAATTCTCATTTGAGCCCCGATAATAAAGTAAGCACACGAGGGGGACGGACACACGTTGCCCGGTTCGGCGAGCACAGGCTGATACATAGATCACCGTTGAGCGTGGGGCAAGAAAAGGGGGAAGAGTGGAACGGGGTTGAGAGACGGGGGCAGAGGGGATGAGGATCTCAGGGGCTGAGAGGTTCGCAGGGGTGGAGGGACCAACGATGGCTAGGCATATATTTATGCGTATCTATATAAGGTACACACGAGCACGTTGCCTCTCGAACGAGTCACTACACAAACCTGGGCGCACGCACGTACACAGGATTCTCGAGATGCGGCGTGCTTAATTATATGCATTCTCAGAATCTGTGCTGGTCTCCTTCGCCTAATGCTCTCGTGTAGGTATATCGCAATGCTTCGTGTTTACGCATCGAAAGAGAGGAGGGGTCATCCCGCCTCCATTACTGTCCCATCCTCGGATAATAGGAGTCTATTGGAAACGCTATTTCTTCTTCCTCCCCTTTCACTATGCATGTACGATGTACAATGTACATAGGGTGACCTGTCCAGTGAGTGAACACTTAAGCTGCATGTCTGTTAAAATTAGTATTCAAAAGTCGTTATTTAACCCCCCGAATGTTATTTCTGTAAACGAGCTGTTTTATTACTAAAGTCAGACATCCCGTAACACAATTCTAGCAATGTTTGATAATTGGAACTTTCATTAAAAATCTGGTAGAAAATTAAATAAAAAATGGGCCAATGATCAATGAGTGAACATAAATTTCTAGTGGACCCCAATGAGTGGACGGGATAATAACAGTGGTTAAGTTTCCAACATATTTATATAGACGATTTTTGATGTAAATAATTTTTCATTCTCTAATTATAATAATATTAGTGATTTGATACTTTACTAGTCTTATAAGATCATAATTATGCATAGTTGAAATCTGGTTTCTGGGGTGGGGTAGTCTAACTTCCACATTGACGGCGAAAGGGTCAAGAGAAAAAAGACCGGATAACCTGTTCATTCATTGATTAGGTTAGAAATGTCAGCGATGGTCGTTCACTCATTAGTATTCACTGGTATCTCCCATCTATATAATGCATGAACACCTAAGAAACTCGACAAATTCTTAGAAATCCGTTATTTCATACAGTACTTTTCCTTAAAGGTACATAAAACAATGTAATAACATAAAACAATGTAATAACATAAAACAAGCCTTACCTTGAACTTGTGGGACGCCATGAGGACAATTATTAAACAAATGGAATTAATACCGAATCGGTTAAAATAAAACAGAAAAACGCTTTTGCGAGATATCTGTAGATCTCCAGTCTAAATGTCAGTGACAGTTTCAACGTGAAGTGAGCGCGATAGGCGTTAATTTTTCGTATTACACGAGCTACGTTTACTCACTGGGGGGTGTTCACTCAGTGGACAGGTCACCCTACCTATTCAAATCTCGCAAGTCTCTCTGAACTCAGAAATCTCGCAAGCGTTGGCGATTAGGCGAACCGTTCGGCATTCGGCGGTGTTCCCGTTCCCGTTCCCTTTCCCAAACTTTGTCCACCTCGACGACGATGATCAAGCACGCGCAAGTTGTGGCCATTTCCCCGAAAGTCGGAGGTGCGAAAAGGTGAAAATGACCAGTCCCCTCCCAAGGGAAGAAAACGAGTCAGCGGTGAACTTTCACAGACACAGTCGTATCGTCTGGCATGGTTGATGGAGTAGTCTCGAGGCTAATGTCGAGCGAGGGTGGTGGGTACGTAGTCAACGTCGCGGACGACGAACGATACCCGATTCATCACCTGGACCACAACGGAAGGGACTCACGCAACTCCCAAGACACAGACAAATCAAGAGAGCGTCGAAAATCACAGAGAGGAGGAGAAATCGCGAGAGGACGAATGAGTAGTACCGCGCATCAGGATCGATGCTGACCAATGCTTTCCCCGAGAAGCGGCAGGATCCAAGGATCCGGGCAAGACGCGTGGTACAGCGTACGGAACGAGGCGAGAACCGCGGAGAGCTTCTAGTGTCCGAAACGATGGAAAAGAATAGTTGAGCGTGATGCTAATAGAAAAGAGTGGTACCAAGAGCTAGCGCGGCTGATCGGAAGGAATGGCGGGAAAGCAGAAGGCAGAAGGATAGGAGACGAGGGTGGCGAGGCAGAAGTTGGTTAGTGATACCATGGTACTAGGGTACTATCCCCGCGGTACCAGAGCACCACGGACCTGGGACCTGGGACCTGGGACCTCTCGACGAGATGGTATCCGGGGCGTGCCTCATGTACTGCGGCGTCGTCGAATCGAAACCCTTGGCGAAGGTCATCGAGATCAGCGCACTCGGCACGTCGATCAGACGATTTTGTGCGGCACACCTGCGCTCAGGCTTATCCGGTCTGCGCGGAGCGGCTCCTCGCGCGCACAGCGTGTGGGTGCGGGCTGACAGCTCCTATCGGAATGGCTTGGATAGGTTATTGGAGGTCCTCAAATGGTATCGAACAAGGTTCTGCTGGGGCGCGCGGGAGGGGTGATAAGAGGGAGCGGTTTCTCTAAGTATCGCGAAAGCCACGCATACAACCTACTGTACGCACACGCGGCTAGCCCCGCGTCGTGTGTACGAGTTACGCGTGGAAATACAACCGTGCCGGTTATACTAGCACGATCCAAGATCGTCCCGAGCGTACCTACATACGTCGATTTCCGTACGTGCAACGTGCAACTCTCGGCCGGTTCGATGTGTGCGTAAGTCGAATGCAGGCGCGTGTACGAGTCCGAGATTGGCCGGTCTACTCGATGCCGAGGGAAAAGATACTGCGGGACGTGGCCATCACTGATGAGCCAACCCACACCGTGCGACAGCGACAAACAGGACAGCACCGGGACAGGACAGGACCGTCTCGCTCGGTATCAGGACTGTAAATCCGGGATTTTATTCGCCCGGTATCGAGGTTTATAGTGTCCTCAGTAGTAGGAACTTGTGTGCATCGTTGGCTCGCGTACGTGTGCCTGAGTTATGTTCAACCGTCTCGCGGCAAGACGTTTGCATATCTCCGCTCCTCCGCTCTCCTATACGAAGCAACGTCTCCGAGGGAGACGAGTCGAACCAGTGGACAAGGAGGAACGGGAGGAGAAGGAGGAGAAGACGGAGGAGGAGGAGGAGGAGTAGAAGGAGAAAGGGGGCAAGGAGCAAGAGAGGCCGATCATCCGCCCTTCTCTCCCCTGGAAGAAGGACTCCGTTTACCTCGGTCCGTCATCCTCCGCCTCTGTCCGCGAAACGAGACCTTCCTGAAAAACGCGCGGTTTATCTTGGCCCCCGGTATCCCCCGTATACACCGGGTATTAACCGGCTGTCCAGCGAATCGAATTTATCGGACGGCCTGGCTTTATCGAACGCCCCCACTTAACGTCCGGCTTAATTAGACACCGGCCGACCGGTGTGCTTAATGACGGAGGAGTCCCGATGACGCCAAGACGAGTGCTCCTACTGCCGACCGATCCTCTTTGACGCCCTATCGCCACCACCGTCTTTCTGCATTCTGCTCCTCTCTAACGGCCGAAAAAATCACCTTAAAGTTGGCTGACCCGCACCGTCCAGCTCCTGTTTCTTCGTTATCCTTTCCCACCCCGTCTTGGCTCCGCTGGATATTACGGTGCACGTGGTATCCAGCCGAAACGTACAGAAGATCGGATAATCTATGATCGCGGGAACGGATAAATGGATACCGAGAGCAAACTCGCATAGGTACAGGCGGTATTCCCGATTGACGGGAACAGAAGGTGGAGGAGGATGGGAGTTTTAGAAGACACCGATTACGCTGGATGGTAGTTCTACCATCAGTGAAAGATGGAATAATCGTACGTGTTCGAGCTACCGGGCTGCTTTAATAAGGGAAGACGATAAAGTTGAACGCCTGGACGTCGTCGGCGAAATCGTCGGGACGCATTACGCGGCAATCAGGGAACGATAATTTTCGCGTTACGTGACAGCGATTGGCTGGCACTGCCACTGCCACTGCCACTGCCACTGCTGGGCGGCTCGACCACTACTTTGCTCTTTCTTTCTTTTCGTTACTACCTACTTTGTTCGCTGGTGGACCAACGAAGAGCTTTACCGGTAATAATCAGGGTCGATGGGGACGATATTAAAATTATACACGTACGTTTATCCCGTGCGGATTCCTTTGATCATTCCAAATACCGTTTCCTTACTCGTTCGCCTTCTCCTTTGGCCGTCCCTTTTTGTTCCGTTGACGCTAGCCAACGGCCAGCGAGGATTCGCGAATCGATACCAGTTTCGATTTGGACGGATGCGCACACCACGGACAGAGGTGACCATCGAGAGAACTGCTCGCCAACGAGGGAACGAGGGAACGAGGGAACAACTTGCCCGGTCTAACGATAGCAATAGTGGCGTCGATAAGCAGACTTTCGCCTGGACCACGGTCGTGATACGTGCCTCGGACTGTTTGCTCGAACCATGCTCCCAGCCGAGCCACGGGAGAACGGAAAACGATACGATCGGATACATGGCTTAACTTGAGAGGAACTGCTGTTTTTTATTGTTTCTGCGTGCACTGTCATCCCAGGGATCCGCTCGTAAAATGGCAAACGAGATTAGATGCCGTAACCGTGCCGCAGAAACGGACCGCAAGTAGATGAATTATAAGAATTATTGTCCCCGCAAGTAAGAAACGTAGGTATTATAGTGGGTATGTATGTAGTTGCAATGCGGGTAAAACGTTGGCGCAGCTTTGGTAGGGATAATGATAAATTATCGGGGTAGTATTAGAAATTGATTACGCGCCATTGATTATTCGGGCACCGATAGGTAAATACTCGCTAGCTACTCGGCAATAACTTATCAGAGATTAGTATTAGTTCTGTTGTTCTGGTTTACTCCCTCGACTCGATTCCGCTGCTGGAAATCTATCCAGAATCTTATTCCCTGTCCAACGGAAGCGTCGCGTCGCGTCGCGTAGCCTCTACGCTCCAACACCGCTGAAAGCGTTCAGCGCGGCGAAAAAAAGGCAACCTCGTTTGCTGGTCTTCGCACCCCTCTAGCACGCGACGTTTCGCGACGGGGGTTGAACGATCGGCACGCAGGAACGCCGCGCCGGTGACCGCGTCGGAAAGAAAACGAGACTTATAGAAATAAATTCAATTGCAAGAATAATTATCGCCGCTTATCCGCGTATAAAGTAGGATATCCTACGGCAGGACTCGTGACAGGTACCAATTACCTTCATAAATGAGAAGCATTCAATTCAATTTTCATAAATAAGAGCTATTCAAATGAGAGGGGTGAGGTGAAGCGGGATAAGAGCAAAGGAGGAGGAGGAGGAGGAGGAGGAGGCGGCGACGAAAAAGAAAAGCTGGAAGAAGAAACGAAGGAACGAAGAGACGAAGAAAGAGATGACGATGATGATGAAGAAGAAACGCAGGAAGGCGTCGAAGAAGCTGAAGAAGAATCTCGGAAGGGGGGAAGAAGAGAGAATCGGTGGAAGAAGGTGGAGAACGAAGGAGGCGGGCTGGCAGCGAGTTTTGGTGGCGGGGAAGTGATCTAAGCGATGCGACAGCGGGGAGTAAGCTGGATATATTGCCGCCTGAGAGCGCGCTGTTTTCAACCAATTATTTCTACTTGTGGTTGCATGACGGGTACGGGCATGGCCACGGCGGGGTGGGTCGGGGGCGGCAGCGTACGAGAAAGAGGCGAGTTAATGCCATAAATACATCAGCGTTATGGATGCCAGCAATTATATGAGCCCCGACGAGGTGGAGCGCTTCGTTGTGTACACCTATATATACACCCATATCCTGTATCTGTCTGTATCTGTATACACACACGCACGTGTATGTATGACATGATCCTTCGGCCCCGGATACCTCGGCCTCACCTTGCTCGCAACTGGTCCGGTTCTCACGTTAAATCGAATCCGCTGCCAATCGAATTATTTTCGTCTGTCGTGGATGCGCGTCTAGCAACAACAACCGAGCGACTTTTTTCCCGATTCACCGCGCCTCCAGCCTTCAATGGCTCCCTCTATCTCTATCTTCCGTTTCGTCATGATGTATTACATTCGTTATCCCGGTCCACCGTGCGACAGATGACGGATAATTGGTGGAAGCGGGATCGGCCGTCGCGCTCCTTAGTTTCTAAATAGTCCTCTATACGCACGGACGATTCACTCGAGAAGAAACAGTACCCGGATTATTTTAAACTTACCTATCTGCTCTCCTATTTGGCGAAACAAGGTGCGCGTACGTACGTACGCGCCTACCTACTTACGTGTTAATACCTCCGACAACGAATCCGATTGGAATTTAAGACGCCTGTAGGCGGCAAACGAATACCTAGATTTTTGACAATATTGTGAATACGAAACGTGCCGCAACGTCAGACTTCCGACCGTTTTCCCAGCGTGCACGAAGATAAGGCCAGCACGGACGAAAATGAATCGAGTGATTTTATTCGCGGCACAAATCAAGAGATTATTTCCTCCTCGCTGGACCTTGGTTTTGCTTATATGCCGCGCCGTACTTCGTGGTCTTGTGAAATTGAATCGTTGCGTTCGCAGCCTTAAATTATACGTCGTCGCCAACACCCACGCGTACCTACCCCGGGATATTCACGCGCGCGGGAGTGCTTCCATTCGAGAGTCCCTCGTGTTTTCTGGATTAAAACGTTTGTTTCGACGGGATTGCCCCGAGTCGACCTCTTTTATTACTTTACTCGGTGACTTTGCATTTTCTTCTCCGCGATGTACGTACGGAATCGTTTTAATTTTCGGCAATGCCGGGATTCTTTTATTTCTCTATCTCACTCCCTCTCTTCCTTTCTTTTGCCTGCTCCCGCTTTAGCTGGTTTGTCGTAAACGCGGTAAGGAGATTTACTCGGCCCGGTTGGTTCGAGATCATGGCGATCGAAACGACGAGTAGTAGGAGGCTGGAGGGCTCCCAGTCGGATGGCGTTTCGTGCAACCGCGGGAAGAAGAGAAGGAACGATCGTTGGAAAGACATTAATCGATCAATCTTCGCGGAAGTATCCGGCGGGGAGCGTAAATCGACTTGGCGCAAAAGTTGAAGCGTCTCGCGAGTGGTTGCGCGCGATTCTCGTGCGAGGAGCCCATAATTCTGGCCCGTCCATCGTGCCAGGCCTCCATCCGCGGAGGCGATTGGCCGTAGCCACGGGTGTTCCCGACGCTTTCTGGCCCTATGCTCCTTTCCTCCTTTTCTCCTTTTCTTCTTTCCTCCTTTTCTCCTTTCCTCCTTTCCTCCTACCTTGCTCGTCGCCGCTGGCGCTCTCCTGCTTTGGCATCCGAGAAGGAGATCTCTCTTTTAATTCTCGGGGGCTCAATTAAAATCGGGACCGGCTTTCTCCCTCGCCAACCCTGCGCGGTCGCGTTTATCTGGGCATTATCTGGGAGGCGTCGTTGCGCTTTTCATGGATCCGTTCGGTCAGCCTACTAAACCGCTCTTGCTAGATCCACGATTCCGTGGAAACGATTCCACGGCCTGCTCGATAAGTGCTCTCCAATTAGTGCGAAAACATTTCTGTGTTGCTTTTTGCCGTGGATGCACGACTACCGGCAGAATTCGATAGCGATCTTAGGAAAGAGGATTTCGTGACCTCGGCCAACTCCCGTGACCCCCGTAACGTGTTTCTGGAGGTACGGAAGGGAGTAGTTGTTTCCACTGTCCGTCGAAATCGAACCGCGAGGGGTTCACGCCGTGTCGATCGCAATTCGTCCGGCGGCGTCGTCCCTCCTCTGGCTTCTAAGCCAGAGAGATTGGGGGGAAAAAAGGTGCATGGGTTACTCGGGTCGGGATCGCACGGATTATCCCCTGCCAAATATTTAATGCGCGCGCCGTAAACACCTGCCGCCGTTAACATATTCCTGGCAACGTTCAGAAGCAGAGGCAGAGGCAAGAGCAGAGTTGAAGGCAAAGGCAAACAAAGTATCATCGACAAGTTGTACCGGCGCGGCGAGGCGCTCGGTGGTGTACTGTAAATCCTAAAGGACCGTCCATTGAACCGGGAGGACCCGGCTATTAGGACCATCACCGGGATGCTAAATGACATTGGTGGAGAGCGCTTAGTCCGGCTAAGGACGACATAAAGTTGCGTGTACGAAAATGAATGTTTGCTGGAATTTATTATTGCCGGGCCCCGCTCGTAATTCAAAGGAGGCTGGCGTTATCTTCATCAGAGGATGCACCGGCTCCGACCAAACACCGCGTGAGCCCTCGCGGTGCACGACGTCGTACCTATTAGAAGCGTTCGCTCGAATATACGCTCCACCGTACGCCAGTTCATCCGCCCGTCCACCCCCGTCTCGTTACACGGGCTGCGTCAATTTTACGCCGATAATCCGCGTGAATTTAAACGTGGCTAGACTCGTAGACTCGCACCCGCCTAGACTCGGCAACCTCAATCCCGATGTTAGCGGGCGAATCGGTAAAGGTACAGGGAAACGCGAGCGATACCTTTTTCGGGTGGCGTTGAAATATAAAATTCTGCTGTTTATCTGATTCCGGAGAGGCGCGAGGAGAGACGGTTCCTCCTAAAGATATTCGGGCCCGTCGATAAACGGGAAGATGCGAATGGATTTGGCAGCCATTTCGTAGAAATACTCAATATTTACGTGGCTGTTCGATCGCCCGTCAGAATCAGGTAAAGCCCGTAGAAAATAAGAGCAACGGAGGGCAAAGTGACGTGGGAGTTACCCACGGTAGAAGAGGGACGGACATCAGGCGAGTAAGCCAGCCGCAAATGCACCGGTTGGCAAGCTTTCGGCAAGATGGCGCCAAAAGTACTGTGAAATACAGTTTAAATTTTAAATAAACATTCCTCTGATCGATGCGATCGCTACGCTTTTCAACTGTTCCGTGGATCCTCTCCTACAAATACTGGTTCGCGTTTTCGAATTAGCTGGGAAGTGATCCCCACGGTTGTTTCCATACGACGCGGGCGCGACGAAAGGACCATCGAGAGCAATGGAGGCGAGGTTCCATACCGAAACAGCACGATACCAGAACGAAGGAGACAGGAACGAAGATCGCGGGAGAACAAGCCCGTGCAAAAGAATGGAAAAAGTTAAAAGGGCGAGGCGCGTTCGGAAGAAATGGACGCCAGGCCGTTGAAACGAGACAAGGAGGACGAAGAGGAAGAGGAGGAGAAGGAAGGAAGGAAAGAGCGCGAGTGCGAGCGAGGCACGAAGAGACAGCAGGTGCTTTGTCACCGCGCGAGTAAATCCGGCGAGTTCTGGGGCGCTCCTTCCAGATTGTGACTCGCGCGGTTCGCATCCTCCACACGTGTGCTTTTGTACCAATGACGTCACTGAAATATGGTTGCCCCTTTTTCGTCCGAGTAGGAACGTCCTGTGCATAGAACGGGCCGAGGCTGGAACGAGGCGAGGGGTCGTACGCGACGCGGGACCCGAGCGGTCCTTGCTACGGGTCTGCGCGAGCGAACTCGCGCGGGCCTACAGCCAGAAAAGACAGGAGGAGGAACGTTTTTGTTTCCCAGTGACATTTATTTGGGTGCAACGGGAGGTGGGGTTCTCGTTTTGCATAAGTCAGGTGTATCCGTGTGTGAGTAGAGGCACCGTGATATAAATCCTCGCACGAGGAGACTGCCCGGTGGCTCTACCCCTTCTCTCTCCTCCTCCTCTCCTCTCCTCGCCGTCTCCATCTTCATCTCTATCTCTATCTTTCCGACTTGGCCCCTCGCTTCTGCTCTCCTTTTCTCTTAGATCGCAGCCCCCCTCCCCTCCCCCCCCCTGTTCCTCTTCTATCTACGGACCCCCATCTTCTTCTCCTTCGCTTTTCCCGTCTCGCCCTTCGCCACCTGACTGGACTCGAGCGCACTATGGTGCACCCTGTTCTGCATATAATGCACCGGCCACCGTTCCACCCCTCAGCCGTACGAGTCGCCTCCGCACATACATGTCCACCGGCGTAACGTTGATGACCCACGAAAGGATCATTACCGAGCCCGAGCCCGAGCCAACGGGCACCTTCGTGTTCACCCTTACCCCTCTGCCTCTCTCGAGCTGGCCATGGGAGAGTTCGTTTAAGTATCGGCGCGGCTACCGAAAACTAACGAGCCGATAAGCCAACTGAAGCCCCGAAGAAGCGCACCTATGGCACCGTAAACTCGGCCGCCTTCGTAACGTTTCACTTAAGATGAACAATAGTAGGTAGGTATGCGTTTCCTCCGCCAACAGGCAGATTAAGGAGCGAAAGATTTTGACGACACGCTCCTTGGCCGAGCATAACTGAGTCAGGCGTCATGGAAGTTTATTTGATTTGTCAGTGACGTATATTATGCGGTGAGATATCGGTTATAACGATTATATCGACGGGGGAGAGAGACATACGTATAAGGGAAGACGGAAGAAGATAGAGGGAAGAGGGAAAGAAAAAGAAGGGCGTGGAAGGCTGGGAGTAGAAAAAGGAAGACGGCGATGGCACTTTTGGCCGCGAATAATTCAAACGGGGGAGTCGTTTAAACGTCGGAGCACGTCGCCCGACAGGTGTAGGCATCGATTAGCATAAGGTAACGACGCCAACGAGCACGTAAACACGTCCCGGCCAGGCGATCGATGGATCACGATCGCGCCGATCTTTCCAGCGATCATGATTAAAGTGGGTCTTTAGAGTGTTCGACGTAACGGATCGGCCGTTCGTCGTAAGAGCGCGTTCGTGAGCCACTCGGTGTATATTCTTGGTCGATCCCTCTCTGTTGTCCCCTCTCTCTCCCTGTCCTTCTCTTTTTTTCTCTTCCCCCGAGCTTCTTTCACCTGTACCTACGAGAGAAGCCCGGGTGACCTTGGCTGTGATTAACACCCAAGAAAGTAGAAACACCGGCTCGCACATACGTCGACCCGAGTCGGCGGCAGCAGGTTCAAGGTCAATCCCTCAGACTCACGGATATAATCGACGCGACGCGACGGTTCGTCTTTTATGCGAAAACCTGCGAACGCGAATAATCCAGCCTCCCCGAGGCGAGGGAGCAGTGCTGAAAAATGTCCGAGCGGCTCCATTCGATTTACAAGGCAAAGGAATTTCACGATTATACTTGGGCGTAACTCGCCTTCGACGGGAACACAGTTGCGTCCGGTAACGTCCATTTGCCCCATCGATTCGATTAGCTGGATCGAATTCGTTTCCGCGCGGCGCCGATCATATCGAAAGTTTATACCGCCTGTTGTATTGTATAATGGCTCGTTACGGGCTCGCATTGTACGCGGAAAACGGTCGATGTTAATGGGGGATAGTGGATTTTTTGTAACGTTGTAATAAGTGCAGCAGCACTGGTACTACTCTCGTTGTCGTCGTCGGCGTTGCTACTACCTGGCACGAACTCGCGCGTGTACGGCAAGAGGAGCACAGGCAGCCCTTATAAGGGTTGTCACCGCGGTTGCCTGGGATAGGATAATAAGATACTACCTCCTTGCTCCTGGATCCTGGACAACGGGCGGTGGTCGTACAGATCGTGACCGTCCTGTCACGAGACGACGCACACCCATACTCGCGCCATCCTCTTTCTCTCCGTCCAGGCTGTGCTCCCCGAGCATCCAGCGTCCACCGTCCAGTTTCTTCCACGTTAGCCTAAAAATCCTCCCCGATGCGAGAAAAGGAACTTCCCTTATCGAGGCGAGTCCGAGCGTAACCCAGACCTTTCGCATCGTTAACGATGCGCATACAACTAAGCAGCGAGCTTTTGTCTTCCGCAGAAAAACAATAGCGGGCAAAAGAAAAAAAAAAAAAAAGAAGGGGCCAGGTCCGAAGACACGGATGTTGGGAGTTTTCGAAATCTATAAGGTATTAGCCTGCATAGCTACATAATATATCCGCTATCGGTGGTTGCCGTTCAAAGGCAATCAACGATAATCAAGGAAGAAAGTCTCGAGAGCGACCTAAGCCGATACGTTACCGTGCACATGGAGCACACGTATAAGGTGGTCGAGCATCGAAGTTCACGAGGATCGGACGCACCAGGGCCCCGCAGATCGTATCTGCCGAGCGAGTTTACGTAGAAATCCGCGTTCTACCCGACGAGCTGGACTAACCTAACTTAACCGCTCTCCAACAGTCAGCCCCTTCGGCTTCTGGTATCGCACTGCGAATCGTCTCCTGAATCTTTGGCGCATATATTATCGGGCCACGGGCTGTCGCGGAACGTTCCCCGCTAGGAACGTGGAACCGTGGAATTGTCTCCAGCGGAGATTATCGACTCCGTGGCCACTAACACTTGCAACTAGGGGAGGATGCTAAATTAGTCCCAAATCAAGTCCAAAGATAGCTATAGCACGTAGGTGTAGCTGCTACCTATAGGTATTACGTATACCTACAGTGCAACTTATTCCCCGTGTAAATTGTAAAAGAAAGACAAGACGCTTAGCATGGACGCGTTTAGCGTTCGCTCGCCACTTCCCCCGGCTGAAAGCCGCGTGACGTTTATAGGCCCGTACGGTGGTCCCACTCGGCTCGAAGCAAGCTGATCGGTTCATAAAGCATCAGACCGTGATACTCTGGTAGTCACAAATCAACTCAACTGGATCGTTTGGGGCCAGTGTTTCAGCGGTCTGTGGTGTAGTCAGGCCATATCCGTCGGAATGTAGCATAGGTATGGTCTCGCGCTACTTCACCAAGACAGGCGAACGTTCACCGATGGGTACGAGAATGAACCGTCCCAAAGACAACATCGAACCTTCGTCTTCTTCGTGGTCTCTGGTCTCTGGTCTCTGGTCTCTGGTAACGGACGGACCGCGGTGTGATACACGTAAAGCGACGCCCTTAAATCACCACGGGCCCGAACGCCTCATCCTTCTCCTTACCTTTCCTTACCTTCCCTTACCCCCGAGAACTCGGTAGAAGCTGCAGAAACTTGGCCGGAGGGGTCTCGGTCTAAAAAAGGACGGATTTATAAGGATCCGAAAGCACAGCCTAGGGCCTAGGCCCTAGGGTTTCGGGGATTCCTCCCGTTCGGCTCGCGACTTACGTCCCGCCTATATAGATCACGCTATCTATCGATTATCGATTATTTCCACTTTATCCTCGTTAGATCGCGTCTCTGTCTGTTGCCCTTCGAGGGACAAAACACAAGGGTAGATTTACGATGCCAATCATACCGGGCAGAGTCCGGCCAACCATCCGGATGCTATTTTATCATATTTAAAAGAGTGCCATTGCTTTAACGAGCATCGACGGGGTTACGATGTAACGGTGAAAGATGTAATCGCCGAGAATGCGCAAGATCGATACGATATAGAGCAAATATGACGGCCCGTTAACTGGGAATGCCGGGAGGAAGATTTTCCGATGACATCTCCCTCGGGAGCAGCAAATGCCTCCGCGTCCCCTCTGTGTTCTTTATCGCCGCCCCGGAATGCTTGATAACGTTTGATTTGTTTCAATCGTAAATATCAAGACCGCGCGCAATATGGCCCCCTGTTCCTCCGAGGGCGGGGGGTTTGTCGCGATGTCGATGCTGGCCTTGCATTGCAGGACATACGCGTAGGTATGCACGCGACAGTGCATCCCACTCGCAGGTTGTGATAATTGCGCCGTGCGTTGCCACCGGGATGATTATTAAACGGTGGCGCGACCCGCGACGCCTCCTTCGAACGTTCGTCGTCGCCTTCCTCGTGTCCGCGACTACGGTAGCCCGTAATTTACACGTTTCGGTCGGCCCGCGGTAAGACGCGTAATCTCGTCGGCGAAAAGTTTCGACGTCGCGCGGACGCGATCTTAAATCCTCGAAGCGGGAGGGCGGTTGGAAAAAAAGCAGCAGGTCCGAAGTTAGATGGAGAGAAAGAGCGAGAGAGAAAGGGAGAGACGCTGGTATACACGCACGAATGCGCGCATCGTGGTTTTTTCAATCGGGCTTCGGCGCATCCTTTAATTCGTCGCTCGAGGATAACACCCTTTCCTCCTCTTGACCGATCGGTCGTGTGCACGCGTGTACCCGCGTACGTGTGGCCACGCACACGCGCAACGGCCACGTTTCTGCATTTGCATTCCCGACGCAAGAGGTGCGCGCACGCCGCCAAGACAGGAGGCATCGAATGTTTAATTCAAGATACGTGAGAGTGTTGAGCTCGAGAGAAAGGGAGAAAGAGGGAAAGAGAGAAAGAGGACGGAAACCAGAGCGGCGCGGCGCCGAGGAAGAGCGAGACAGTCGGACACATGGGCAGGGGAGGAGGTCCGATACAGGAGTTGCGTGCGTATAAGCGAGCTCGGGAGGGCGAGAGAGAGAGAGAGAGAGAGAGAGCAGCGAAAGCGTAGGGTAGCAATTGATGGGACAGGGTGGCGCGTTTGTTGAGCTAATTACTGTAAGGCGAGGCGCTTACGCGCGCCGCTACATACAAACGGCATTAAAGGTGGTGGCCATCAATCCCCGTGGGTCCCCTTTTCCAGTCCTGGCAACTCGCCTCCTCCTATCCTCTCCTGTCTCCTTCGCGGTATCTCCGCTTCCAAGACCGTCTTCTTCTCGGACTACGCGGTCCTTCCACGCGATATGTCTCTTCCGTAGTATTAATTGCTATAATCCACCGTCCCGGCTATCATTCGTAGATTTCTATTACCTTGCTCGCTATCGGAGGGAAAAGTAGTAAGGAATTCCATAGGGAGGTAAGGAGGAGAATAATTTTGGTGAGCGATCACGGAGCAAAGGGAATGACCGCGCGTGGTTGTTCGTAGAATCAGGAACTGACGCATAAACGGTGAAAGTGCCGCGTCGGTTGGGCCGTCGTTCGATCCACGAGTCCGCAAAGGGATGCCCTGCGCGAGTCCTGGCGGGCACCGTGACGCGACATAAATAATCGCGGCCGATAATTAAGACGACGTTTCGGCGCTTGTGCGTGTACAGGCCGACACCCGCTGTCTCCTCGCGACGTGACATCCAGCTCACGCGTGTAGACACGCGAGGCCACGTTCGAGCCACCGAGGGAAAATATATCGTCCGCCCTCGGTCCGTTCCTCCACCACATTCCCCTCTCTCCCTGTTAGCTGCTCGCCGGGATGGAATCCCAGCGATTCTCGCGAACTTCGGGACACCGAATATCGTAATGGGTAAGGGCCCTCGGCTCGTTTCTCGCGAACGAAAAAGAAAGGTGGAGAGGGGCGCGACGGGAAAAGAAGAGAAGCAAAGCGAAGCCGAAGCTGAAGCCGACGCCGACGACCGTGCCGTATGCGAGAGCTTCGCTGTCACGGTAGAAAGTATTGCGTGGATTCATCTGGATAAACCTTGCTACGATCAATCACCTCGCGATTAACCGAACTGCCTACGAAATTGAACTCGAACAACGTAATTTATAGTACTTCTTCAGGATAAGATAAGTCCTCGTCGTCGTAGTCGGTGACACAACTGCTCTACACCGAAAAACCTTCTTCTCCCTTTGAGAAAGCAGCAGCTTGCGTCTCTAGATGTAGGAGACGACGATGACGGCGACGGTGGCGACGACGAGAACGCGGATTGTTCCATAATTATCGCTCTCGTAAAATCGGTTGTAACGCTTCACCCGTTGAACGTTATTAACTGTCTAAATAAATGTGCGCGACGTAGCGGCATCGCGAGGGGTATCCCGGTGCCGGTGACATAAGTTCCCAAGTGTAATTAGGGGAATAAAGTCCGCGGAATTTCGCGAGCCACGATACACCCAGCTACGATCGTAAAGAGGACGAGTGTCCTGGCGTAACCCGAGGCCCGCAGACTCGTTGCGTGAAGGGGCTGCCGCAGAAACGACGAGGACACGTTGGGGAATCGTGGTGGGGGGCGTCTCGGTGCCGACGTCGTCGTGCCAACCCCACGGGGCGCCAGCTCGTTATATCTTCATTAAGCCGAGTACCTAACCATCCTGTCGCGACTTCTTAGCACATTGCAGTTCACACTAATTTCGCGTTACTTTTTCGTCCCACGTAGGTACCTATTGGTTCCCTTGCTCCCCGTGATAAACTCGAAATAAAGACGCTCGGAGGATGTGCGCGCAACGGTCTTCCGTTTCCCGTGGCTTCGTCACGTTGCGACGCAACGTTTTCTCTACAAGCATAGGTATATCTACCTGCCGGGCTCTTAATCAAATATTCTTAAATTCCCAAATCCGAACTGTGCCCTCTCGGCGTTCTTTTTACGCGCATCGATATTTTCTGGGGTGGACGAGCGCTGCGGAAACCAGCGGCACAAGTTCAGCAAGATTTAAGCGCGATCCTTTGTCCGAAGAGTAACGCCCGCGACTTTCGTGGTCGTGTCGGAATCAGGCGTAGGATCCCCCTCGGCAAGGAAATTCCAAGTCCCCGAATCGCCGTAAGATCGGGACATGTCGTTATGGGTCCGCGCGCTCCTTCCTCTTCTCCGTCTCTCAGCCTCCTTCACGGCCATCCTCTCGCTCTTCCTCTGCCCTCTCCGCCACGGTTTGTTTCTCGAGCAGGGACAGAGGCAGGAGCAGCATCAGCATCGGCATCAGCATCGGCATCGGCATCGGCATCGGTATCGGGGCGGAGGACCCGGTCCACGGGCAGAAGGAGGACGCGGTCGTAAATATTCGGGCGCCAAATAATGCCGGTTCCGAGCGAGAGCAAGCGACCACGACTGCTGCTCGACCCGTAATGAAGGACATCCTCGTTAATTAGTCAATAAATTATCCTTCGCGCTCACGACGCCCGTGGTCTCTCTCTCCTCTCTCCGTCTTTCTCGGTCGATCTCGTCCTTTTTGCCCAGGAGAACTCAAGGGCCGCATACTTTACGACACCTATCTCGCGCGACAGCACGATGCATTTCTCACAATCAGGACCCTCGAAGACGGAAACGCGTCTTGTAAGACGATCCACGAGGTGGTCCGCCGCTGGCTTTCAGCCACGATGAATTTTTCAACAACCGTTTCGTTTCGTTTCGTCTCGCAGCCGCCTGCCCACCTCTCCGCGCATCTACACCCCTTTTCCCACCCGATTCTAACATTTCGTACCCCTTTCCTGCATTTCCTCGATATCACGCAGCAATAGAAAACTATCAGTGAAATACATGCACCCTGAAAGTTTAGCGCCCTCGTTTCCGAGCCATCCTTCGGATCGATAATCATAGCGTTTAGTGTTTTTATTTAAAAGCCCTTCCACCCACTAGTTTCAACAAATCAGCTTTACAAGTAGGTGTCGTTCACTTATAACTATGGATATGCATAGGTATATAACGATTCATACATGCACGTAACGTCTAAGACACTTCTAAACTGTTGAACGACTGTGTATAAAGTCGAGCTGTATCTATGGTGGGATACCTACGCACGTCGGAGAAACCGCGACAAGTGAAGTCCATCGAATCCCCTGATATCTTGTTGCGTCGTGCACGAGGCATATAGATTCTATCCTATACGCGCCCAAAGCGTGTATGTATCTGTTCTGCCACGTGGACGTACTTCGTGACGTCGTCGTAACTATTTCCTGGCATAAGCACAGACGTTATTCGCCGGCGGCCGGAATCGCGAGGCGATGTCGTTGTTAACTGGACTCGTCGATGAAAACCGACGAATCTCTGGGAGCCTGAAAAATGCCGAGAACGTAATCGTTCGCCTGGCCCGTGGTTGGAAAAACATCGGCGTGCATCTCGAAAAGATGGGCTCGGAGTTGCTTGGCGAAGTTGGTCCTAAACGGCTCCGCTGTCTTCTCTTGGCAAACGTCGCATTCGTAGATCGTCTTGCCCGGATGCAGATTAGTGGAAAGGACGTGTTTCCTGAGATTTTCCTGTAACAATGAGAGAACGGGTACGTGACTTTCTGCGGTTCGACGTCCGCAGCGGAAAACTCGATGCGGTAAATCGTAGCGGCGCGGCGCAACGGTAAATCGGCCGCGAAATGGTGGCGCCGGAGCACGAAGGAAATCTCGAGAGCATGGAGCAATGATACATATAGCTGATCGGTTGAATCGGTCGAGTCGGTTGAGTCGTTGGAATCGTTTGAGTGGACGGCTGAAACGGGCTCTCGTCGGTATCGGTCGTCTGTGAATACCTGCGACCAGAATCGGTCTGCCGCAAACCGGACGCGTTCATTGGCTATGCCATGGAACATTTAAAGGCGCTTTACCCTCCCGGGCTAAGTAGCTGGCCGTAGTCGTAAACATCTTCCTACCAGGCGGGCTTATACGAGCCGTTGATGGCAACGGCAACATCAAATTTAATTTCCCATAAGTAAATCTTTCTACGGGCAGTACTCCGTGACGGCCTCAGATAAAGACCCGTTCACACCGACATGGGCGGTCGTCCACCTTTGCGCGAGACCATCGCGCAAATCGCGTATCATACATTTCATTAATCCCATCGATTCCGATTTCATTCGATACAATTTTCTGCTACATCAAAACTATACGCTACTAGGCCCCAGCCCCCGACCTCGGATTTCTCCGCTTTACGAGCCTTCACTCTAGGATCTGAAGTCGGGCCGCATCATCTTCCCTGCCTTTTATTTCTTTCGGGATTCCAGCCTGTTAATATTAATTTCCTTCGAGCTGTAGGCTACCGTGCCATAACTTAAACGCAAATGTCCTCGTAATATGAAAATTATCGAAAGCAGCAATAAGTCCGATATTCTCTTACTCGCCCGCTGGCCGCTGGCTGCTGGCCGAAGTGGGCTGTAAAATTATAAGCGCAAAACTGCCAGGATCTTTAACCCAGATCAAGATTTTATCGATGGGATACCGAGTGGCCGCGCGTTTCAACTTTTTACCCGATATCAAATAAATTGTTGTAAACGCTCGTTCACGTTGCGTAGGTACCCGGGTTCGTCCAGAGGCATCTCTCAATGTAAACTCAGATTAAAGAAACGAATAAATCGATCGTATCGCCTCCATCCGATCGTCTACCGGCCGGCTGATAGGCGGAAATTATTAAATCCCTTATTATTAAGACCCGCGAATAATTTTGCTGGGGGCGGGGAATCATACTGCCTGCAAATGAAATTGAAGGGGCAGATAAAAACCGACAGCAACGCGAAGCAGATCCGAAAGTAACTAGCGTTGCCTTGGAGAATTAACACCACTCACGCCGAAGAAAAAAACCGCGAATTCTCCAGATGCATCCAGACCGTATAGGAATCTGTATGCACCGAGAAAGAGAAGGGAAATGTGGGTGCAGGCCATGGACGAAGAATCGAATCTGGAGGGCAAAAAGAAAGAGCGTGTAATAATCCAAGGTAGGTAAATCATAACCTGGATTGGGGAAGGAAGGAAGGAAGGAAGGAAGGAAGAAATGAAGGAAGGAATGAAGGAAGGAATGAAGGAAGGAAGGAAGGAAGGATGGAAAGAAGGAAGGAAGGAAGGAAGGAAGGAAGGGTGGGAGGGAGGGAGGAAAGAAAGAAGGAAGGAAGGAAGGAAGGAAGATAGGAAGGAAGGAAGGTAGGAAGGAAGGAAGGTAGGAAGGAAGGAAGGAAGGAGGGAAGGAAGGAAGGAAGGTAGGAAGGAAGGAAGGAAGGTAGGAAGGAAGGAAGGAAGAACGAAAAGAAGGAAGGAAGGAAGGAAGGAAGAAATGAAGGAAGGATGGAAGGAAGGAAGGACGAAAGGTGGCGCGTGTAATCTCGTTGACGCAAGGCAAGCCGCTAGCTACGTGGAAGGGAATTTGGTCGTTAAATCGCCTCGTACGTTGCTGGCGCGTTCCTTCCTTATTAAAGTCTTACCAAGTAAACGGCTATCGGCGATCCCGATATTCTGTTGGGACCGAAGCGATTCCTATCCGTTCTCGTTTCTTATCCCGCCGCGGCCGCGCCGCTGTTGCCGCCGTACTTCTTTTCACCCCTGGCGCATGACTTTAATCCAGCGAATACGCGATCGTAATCGTTATCTCGGCTAGTTACTCGATCGCATCCAAGAAGAAAGCGATCGTAGAAGGCAGAGGAGGTTTTTCGCGGCTCGGATACGGCTACGGCTCGGTACGATTCAGAAGTGCCTGCCGTTGTATCATTACCGATGCAAGACGCAACATTCGCAATTCTCCGTGCCACGAGATTACCTTGGCTCAAGTTATCCGCGGCTGAGAGCTGAGAGCCACTGGAATGAGTTTATGTCGCTATCAAAGAGACACGGAGCCCTCGTATGCGAGTCGCATCCTAACTAAAGCTTCAAAGGGCATTAGCATACCGGCCGCTCGGTATGACTGGGCCGTGCGTGTGTGGGCATCCAGTGAGCACAATTAACTCGTTATCTTATCGCGCCTCGGTGGCGGCAGAGGCGGCGGCATGGTCCAAACGTTAAGGTGTACTTTGCTTAATTTACGCCACGGAGTCACCGCAGGGACAAAAATTGAACTGCGAGACAAGCTCCGCTCCTGCCGCGGAGCTGTATCGTGTACGCCGCAATAGAACGAACCGTCAGCCGGATCTTTTCCACCGAGTCCACCGTGTGCGTCCAGATTCATTTAATCATACGTTTTGCCCCACAACTTCCAACTTCCAACACTTTGCTCGCGACAATGATCGCCGACTTTTGCCGCGCAATTAGGTATCCGCGGAATTAAGACGGAACTTACCAAGTTGTTGCTCGCGTAAGCGCAATGGCGGCACTTGTACGGCTTGGTGCCTGTGTGCAAGCGCACGTGCCGCTGCAAATGCGAGGCGAGTTTCGTTTTGAAAGCGCAGCCGGAATAGGGACAAGTACGCAGCTCCGATTTCATGGCGGCCGCGGGATCCTCGTGTCTAGTCCGATGCCTGCAACGGAAAAGATTGCATTTTCCTCGGCGAATTACGCTCACCGCCTCGTCCGAGTTAATTTAACGAGCGACGATTGTCGCGAGTTACGACGTAACGAGGGGTTAGTAACTGGCTCAATAATTAACATTCGACTCACGGTGTATAATAATCGTCGCGGTTGCGGGCGCGTTCGTTCTCGGTTCTCGGGAAGCAGCGACAGGAAAGCGAGGAAAAGAAGAGGATCGGCTGTGAAATATCTTGTAGGGTGGAAGACCGCGGCACTCTCGGGCGAGTTCATCGTCGCAGCGGGACCGGGTCGGGCCGGGCCGGTGATTATGAACGATGCGATATGCGTGCGCGATATTACGAGGGAGCCATTGGCCGTGGCTACGTGTATATCAGGTTCGAAATGCGTGACACGTTTAATTAAAATCCTGTGTGATTTACTCCACCGCACAGAGTGTAACCGAAAGAGATACACGCCCGGGATGAAGAGGGACAGAGGCGACAGCAGAGGGGAACGATGAAAAAGAGAACGAAAGAGGGTGGGTGAGGGGGTGAGCCCTTACTCTCTCGCCCCGCTGCTGATGGGGACCTAGAGGGACGAAGAGAGCGCAGCGCGGAGAACGCGCAGGCCGGACGTGGAAGGGAAAGAGAGTAAGAGAGCCCGTGACACTCTGTGGCTGCGTTGAGTTCGACTCACGTAGTAAGTACTCAATTCGCGATGATATATCGCACCGAGCATCGCCATGCGGACGATCATAACGGGTTGCCCGCACTTGGCCGGCTGCTGCACGCAACTTCCGCTTTCGTGTCTCTTTCTCTTTCCCTCCTACTCCCTTTCACCCTTTCTTCTTCTCCTCTCCTCTTCTTCTCTCTCGTTGCTTCTCGCCCGTGACACTCCCCTCCCCCTTGGTTACACACAGCGTAACACAAAAAAAGAAAAGCGCAAAGACAAAACGACAAATCAAACGAGATGAAATTTATTAGCGGGCTTCCACGATACAATGCCCTTAATAAGGCTTAATTTAAATCGAAGCACTTGCCTTCGTTGCGTGGCGTAGGATAAACGGAGCTGCGTATCTTTACAACGTTGGCGCTCAATCGCCTGTCCTGCTAAACAATTAACTATCAATCGATTCACGGATAAGAAGCTCGACGCGTAATCAGCCCGGATTCCTCGTTTAAAGGACCTCGCGTACGTACTATATAGCAGCGTAAATGCAGACGCGCGCGAGTACTTTTCCGTTTAATTACGGCCGACGATTTATAGCTTGGGTAAAACAAATTATATCGATAATGCTCGAGATTCTTTGACCGTCCGCAGTCCGAGCTATCGCGGCGCGGCGTACGCAGTTACGCACACCGAGACTCGGCCGCGTTCTCGTCCGTAGTAGGTAGGTACACTACGGCCAACGCAATTAATTCGCAACTTCCTCGAAGACATCGATCATGTATCGTACATACGCGAGCCACGAGCACGATTAATGGCGTAGGATTGCGCCGTTCCCGGCGGGAATCTCGATTAAAATTAATGTCAATAATATTCTCGGTAGGACGAGAAGCCGAGGCGAGAATCCACCCTGTTCACCGTGGCGAATTCCGAGCGCAAGATGCTTGCCCGACTTTAACGAATAGAAGCAGAAACCCTCTTTACGTACCTGCGTAGTTGCGTTTTAGTTTTGGCCGCGTAAGAGCAATCCGAGCAGTGGTAGCGTCTGTCGGGCGGCGTGTCGTCGTGGACCAAGCTTCTGTGCGCTTTCAATTCGGAGGCTGTTCGGAGGACGGTTGGACAGCCCGGAAGTCCACACTTGTACTTCTTGCCAGCGTGCCGCAACATGTGCTGTCGCAGAGCGTGTCTGAAAAGGAAGGAAGAAAATGAAAAGCTAGCTTGTGCTCTTGAATCGGGAGAAAACGTAGCAGCGCGCCGTTCCGGAGACTTGGCGAACGAAAGCTCTCGTATCACGCGCCACGCATCCACGGCTTGTATCCTGAAAATATTTCACGGGATTCGTATAATTTTTGGAATACCAGTGGCCGCGGTCGGCGGACACGACGCGTCGCGAATAATGATTTTGCAGTTTAAATAGCCACGTTTTCGTGAAATTCAACGCGTAATAAGACAGCACAATGGTCCCACGAATGCATGGTACGCGTGTGACCATCGGCTGTTCGCACGCCGTACGATCCGATCGCAGCTGTTGCATCCTATATCAACCTGCCGGCGAGCGCACACAAGAGCTGCACTTTAAATAGTTTCTGTCAAGAGGTGACGATCTATACGGTTAGTGAACTCACTCCCGGCACGTCGACCAACTCGACGGGACGCACGCCTCGAAATCTATCCCTCCTCTCCGCTCCTATCTGGCTATAGGTACCCTAAGTACCCCTTTCCCGTTTAAGTTTCCCTTTTTCTTTCCGTGTTCCGCGGTGATAGCGCCGATTGCCAGCGAATCGACGAAGACCGATGAACGCCTGTTTGCCTCAGATATGTGGTAGAAAAAAAATGAGGCGCAACGAGGATGAAAAGCTTAGCAAGGACGCTGGTACTGCCGGCATGGCACCCTTCGAGACGTATGAAACTAAGCGAAAGCTCGTCGATGTTATCGAAATCAGCAGCAAATTTCCGAACGTGGTAGCCACGATCTTCGCGTACGTATCTCTCGCTCCTGTCTCGAGATCTTTGCCAGCGAGCGTGGTGACCGTGCGGGGAACCTACCGTGCGGTAGCAGAACGAAGGACACGGATCGGATTTTTCGAGATGGCAGCTCGACGATACCGGCAGACTCCACGAGCGCGCAACAGGCCGGACGAAGAACGAACCGAGCGAGAACGAAGGACGGGGGATCGAAGGAAACGTGGAGAGTGGAGAAAGGAGAGGACAGGGAGGATAGGGAGAACAGGGAGAACAGGGAGAAGGAAGAGCCGCGAGCAGAAGAGGCAGACGAGATCTGGGCCGTCCTAGAGGGAGTCCCGGCCTACCCAATTGGCTACGCAAGTGTAACGGCAACTTTTACAATGTCAGGATATACACGCCCTCGCACGAGCTTAGGACGTACCTTCTCTTACACCTGCATCCAGGTAGCCTCAGCAAGTACTATCCCCGAGACACCGGCCATCCGTACACCGCGTGCACCGTGCATCCGCTCGCGGCCACACCACACGGCTCCTCTTCTTCTTCTTCGTTCGCGTTCCACGTCCCTACGTCCGAACCCTCGAATTTTTCCCCACGAAACGCAGAACCGGGCAAGAATGTGGCATCCGAGCGCGAACGGTCGCTCACGATCGTTCAAAGTGCATGGATGCGATCATGTTACCAACACGCACGCAGATCTATGTCTCTGCGTTATTTCTCGCAGACAAATGTTTCCTCCCTGCGTTACGTCGTGCACAGGTGGAATGCATCGGCATAGGGTAAATCCGGGAGATGCGGTCGACTTAATATAAAATGGCTATTAAAACTAATATCGAGATTACTTATTTTGTCAGAACAAACCTATATGCTCAGAATTTTATGCTGATTCTATAAAAACTGGTCGACATTTGTTTTAAGACAATATTTACCGTAAGTCGGGTTGAAAACTGAAGTCATGACATCTGACCACCTCTCCCGAGGTGCCGGAAGAAATGGTTTTAGTCGTTGGCAAAGACCACTCATAATTATTCATGGAAAATTAGCAAAGGATAAAGAAACATTATTTATGAGGGAATATAACAACAGATTCATTGATATTTAATTTGTTTAAGCTAAACAAGTAAAGAATGCATCAAAGAAAAAGTGAACTTCCTACTGGCGATTAGCAAGGAAAAGCGTTTTTATGTTTAATTATAACCGATACAGTATTAAGTCCGTTTATTCAGCAGTTGTCCTCATTTAATACTCATTTCAATTCTCACGTAATTTGTATTTTGAGGTGAATTTCATGGTCCTATGATAATTTTGTTGTTATAATTACATCGTTTAGATGTTTCTTTAACGAAAAGTACTGTATGAAATAACGGATTTATAGGAATTTGTCGAGTTTGTTAAGTGTTCATGCATAGGATGGGAGATACCAGTGAATACCAATGACTGAACGGCCGTTCATTCACTGGACATTTCTTTCTTTACCAATAAATGAACAGCTTACACGGTCTTTTTTCTCTTGACACTTTCGCCGCCAGTATCGAGGTTAGATTAATCCACCCCAGAAACCAAATTTCAACTATGCATAATTATGAATAATATTATTGCAATTGGTGAATGAAAAATTATTTACACAAAAATCGTCTAAATACATTAGAAACCTAACTACTGTTATTATTCCGTTCACTCACTGGGGTACCCCTGTTCATTCACTAGATAATTTATGTTCACTCACTGGTCATTGGCCCATTTTTTATTTAATCCTCTGCCAGACTTTTTAATGAAAGATATAACAGTCAAACATTGCTAGAATTGTATTCCGGGATGTCTGACTTCATTAATAAAACAGCTTGCTTACAGTAATCACATTCAGGAGATTACATAATGACTTTTGAACACTAATTTTAAGAGATATGCAGCTCAAGTGTTCACTCACTGGACAGGTCACCCTACGTAGTCATTTTTTCGACAAACTGAAATGCATGGCACAGTAGAAGTGACTACTTTCTACAGTGAATATTTCCGCAGTAGAGCATATGTCGATGCAAAGTTATTAACAATTAGTCAACCTACCCCTTGAGACACCCAGCCCCGGTCTCCCCAACTTTGGCTGCATTGCCTTTCGATATCTCTACTATCTTATTATCCCAAACATTAAACGAGAATAAACTTAGAAGTATATTTTAAATACGATTCTGTACACCGCTGTTTGACAAAAGAGGATAAATGTAACCTCAATTTACTTTTTAAAGCCTATAAATCCAGAAAAACACAGAAGGAAGTGGAATGACGCTATTCATTCATCTGTTTGGCTTCTAGAGGAGTAATTGGTCTGCACTTTAACGCATTTTTACGTATAGAGTCTGAAATATAGCGACTCGACTGAAATATAGTCCCCCTGATTTACCCTACTAGGAATTCAACGAAAAACTGGCATAACCGTGTCCAAAGCGGACTCGATAAACGCTAACGGACGGCGTAGCGGTGATACGCGATGCTCGAGAGCAGGGTAAACGCGCTCGCGCCCGTAATTGCCCTGAAATATCACGTCCTAAGTATTCAGCGACAAGACTTTTCCGGTGGATTTCAGCCTGGATAAAAAGGATATTAATACGACGTATTATACACAATCGCGGTTTCTCACGCGGTGAAGATTGCGACTAGCACCTAAACCGACGAGACGTTCCAGCCGTCTGGGTGGTTGAATAATTGACTCGTCGGCTCGAGGCACAAGGGTTCGCGATAATTTGCGGCAACTGGATTCGTCGACTGATGACGGGGTTTCGGTTAGTCGCTGAGCGTTGATTTACCTAAAAATCTATCGAAACGACGGCAGGCTGGGAACGAGGACGAGGACAAGTGCGAGGACGAGGACGAGGACGAGGTACGCGTCGCGCCGGTGAATTATGGCATCGAGAAATCCCGTGTTGCCGGCCCATTCCCGGGGATTGGAATTCCGATAGAACAATATTAATATGGTGGCCGACAAAAGCGCGTCTCGCGGCGACGACATTGACGAAAGAGGGACGGAGAATCCGGGAGAGGAGTGTTCTCTCGTCGTGTGTGTTTCGGTGGAATGTCGCAGGCGTGACAAGAGGCCGTTAAGACTCTTCTCGGGCCGATTGGGTAAGCGGATGCGGTCACTCTGGATGATTTAGCGCGACGTCCACCGTCATCTCGTGAAATATGTGCCAGTCCAGCCTCGGGGTCATTTAAAAGTCTAATCCGCGTCGGCACGTTCGTCGTCCAAGTCGTCGATAACGCCCGCGACTCCTCGCGTCGCGTCTTCCTCGGCACTGCTTAGGTACACAGGCGTGTACCTAAATCCACAAGTACCCCTATCGCATACCGTGAAGATCAAAGAACGGGGGCAAGGGGGGAAGCGCGAGAGATGGGCAGAAAAAAGAAGATAACTTATGGTCAGCCAGCGGCTCCGATGGACGCGACGCCGACGGGTATAAATCTCGGCGATGATGGCTGATTGACGCGGAGATAGGATCCGCGCCTGGCAATCTCGCAAGCGAAAATACGTATAATTATACGACTGAGAGGGAAAGAGTTTACGGTGGCGAGCCAGTTTGGCGTCGAATCCAATCGAATCGAATCGAATCGAATTGAATCGTGCGAGAGCGAGCGGGGGCAGAGTTGGTCATAGATCGAGCGGAGGGTACGCGCTCGAAGGTAAAGTCAGGCAGGATACGTCGACGTACAGGTTAATATAGCCTCGATCGTTCTGGGATGGGAATGGCGGAGCCAGTCAAGCGATCGTGTACTATCCGAGAGGAGGGAAGCGGATGGGAGCGAGCGAGCACGGGCATTAATTAAAAAGGTTGCGCATTAAAATGATTTGTTTTAATTGGCTGAACGCGGTGAGGTATTTATGGCCTCGCGGTCCTTCGCTCGCTCGCTCACTCGCTCACTCGACCCGCTCCGTCTGTCGGTCTGCGGCCTCTACAACGACCGTCGACTCGGACTTCTTCTTCCTCTGCTTCTTCTTCATCTTCTTCGTCTTCGTCTTCTTCTGCTGTCTTCTCCACCGCTGCCCCTCCCCTCTCCGCTTGTAACCCCTTCCATGGCATGCTCGTATCGCCTTTCTCGCCTTTCTCGCCTTTCTCGTCCACGTCTTTCCTGCCGCGCCGAGTCCTCCGCGCCCTAGTCCCCTCCGCCCCTGACCTCTTCGATTATCTCGAAATCGGACGATCGGTCATTCCGGCTAGCCACGAGAGAACTAAAAGCCGATTCTCTTCTGGCGCGGAGCAACCGAGGGCGATTCATAAATATCGAACCGCGACAAGTGGATCTTTATTACCGCCCGTGATTTACGCGCGAATCTGCCGTGCTCGTTCTCTTTCTTCGACTCTGTCACCGACAGAGTGTATCGCTAGGACTAGGCTACCCTTTTCCTCCCGAAAGGCAAGCGAACGTACCGCTCTCCTTGTAATTTACGAATTTCTTCCTCGTTTCGGTGAAAGACATTTCCGTGAAAAGCCAGGGTTGCCCCGGAAAACTAGAGTAAGCCGATCGTATGGGAACACCGGGCGCTGTACGGCTCGCGAGGCCCGTAGAGATGGTTAAAAGGTAAATACCGGTGGAGTGGAGGGCTGCCGCGGTGGGTGGAATCAACGTTTCCAACGGACGATGGCCAAGGTGGGATCGTGATGGGCCGTGATGGTGGTGTGGTCGTGGAACGATGCCGAAGAGGAGGCTGGACCAGAGTGAACCGAAGGTGATGCATGGCCGACGGTTCCTGCGGCGGGGCCGCAGACGAAGAAATAAAGAATAAGAAGAATATCCGCTTCGTCGGGTCCAGAGCCGGCCCCCTGGAGCAAACGCTGTCATAACTCAATCCCACCTTCGTCCGTTCGTACGTCCGTACGTCCGTACGTCCGTCCCGCACCGGACTGCAGGTTGCACCTGCGTCCGTCTTGCTCTTTCTCCGACTCTCCAGTCTCCGCAACCTCCGCGCGCCTCCTCCCTTTCCTTCTCCATTCGTCTTCCTCGGGACTTGATCTTGATCATGGCGAACTGTACCCTCTCGATGTAGAGTCATCGAGATCTTCCTTCTCGCTCGTTAGATTCCATCGAGATTTCCTACTTCCAGCTTCGTAATCTTCGCAACGCTCGCGTACGTATTATATACCTACAGGTGCATGCGCGAGCAACGAGTTCTCCCAGCTCGACTCTATAATCGAAACTCTTCGCTCGGTCCCCGACTCGCCGATTTCGACTGCAACGAATTCCACCCGTCATCTGTTTTGCGAACGTTACCGGTATCGAGTTATCGAGCTATCCACAAATCGAACCGAGAACCGGTTTAACGGATGATTCACGTGTTATTTAAATGGTTATACATCGCTTGATTCCAGGCGAGATAAAAGGACCAAAGACCAATCGCGCTTTTAATTATAGATTTCCGAAATTTATGTAAACAAGGGGATAAATCTAATCTGCGAGCTCTCGGAGAAACTTGACGCGGGCGGAGAAGTTGCGTCGAAACGACCGATCCGTTGCTCTGGATCCTATGGACCCCTCCAGCGATAAATCTTCCGGACGAAAGACCGGTGAAAGCGGGCTCGATCGGTGGGAACTCGTAGGATTTGGCGCGAATGGGAACGCAAATCGGGACAAACGATCGAACGGGCAAACGTCAGATACCCGATCCGGGAAAGCCAGCTTCATTAGCTGGTACGTGGCCGCGCGTCAAAGTAAGTTGAAATTAACGCGCGAATCCCAATCAAAGGCGGCGCGGCCGGGTGGCCCTGCTGGGACAAACAAAACGGAATTTCGTTTCTGCTGTGCCGATCTCCGGGGAGTGGTTTGTTAGTCCCGCATTTGGCGCTGATGCTGTAAGTCGACAAGAGCGAAAGAGAGAGCCGAGAGGTGGAGGGAGCAGGAACTGGTGGCAGGAACCGCGAGAGAGGTGAGGCGAGGCGAGGCGAGGTGGGGGCGAGGTGTGGGCGAGGTGAGGCGAGGCGAGGCAGCCGAGGGAGGAAATGGGTGAGAGCGAGAGATTCTAGCTGCCGCGTCAGGGAGATTAGGGGATCGCAGGGTTGGTTGTTGCCAGTAGAGCCAGCGTGGGCAGGGAGCAGAGGGGTGGTTAACGCTTCGCAGCCGAGGCTCAGAATAAACAACAATATTATAACGCGAGCTTAATTGCGCCAGAGGGCTCGGTAACGGGCGCATAAATCGGAGCAGCGAGCGCGCGCGCCCTCCAAACTACCCTCACCCCGTCCTGCTCTCTCTCTGTCTCTGGCTCCGTCTTCGTCCCGCCGCGGCCGATTCGCCACCCCTAGAACATGTACCAGTCTTCCACGAGCCGCTCCCGGAGTAGGATTCATTTACAATAAACATGTCCTCCGCTAATTTCGTCGGCGGAAAAGGAGGAATCTCCAGAACGGAGGAGCGTCTTAACCGTAACGTACGTGGACGTTTCTGCCTTCTCGTTCAGCGGCGACGATCATTCGTTAGAGGGAGATCGCTAGCTGTTCGTTATCGGGGATATAGGTATCCTTTCGGCTGGTTACCAGCCGAATTTCTACGCACGATGGGACATGGGCGTTGCGTACAGCCGGCTATCCGTTACTTTTCCGCCGTTCGGACAAGGAACAAAAAAATTTAATTAAATAAAACAACGCTGGCCGGAGTACCTCGAGGCTACTGGCATTTTTTATTTCGTTCCCGGGACCCGGCTCCTTCCCTCTTTACCACATTTACGAGAACCGGGTCGGACGGGCTTTTACGGGGTGTACTTGTTCGAAGAGAGGACGCGGACGGGAACGCTTACGCGGACGCGGCCGGCCGGGACGGATTCCAGAACGCGTGGTATCCGGACGGCGCGGCCAATAGACGGGCAGCCGGAAAATTTCACCGCGCGATACCTCGGACGACGCCAACGTCGCGATACCTGCGGTTTGGCCATGTTTCAGCCGCGCCAGGACGAATACGGGAAGGAACGCGTGGCCAAGGACCAGAGGAGAAGGAGCGGGGAGGCGAGGGTACGATATGGGGAATGTAGAGCGGGATAAAGAGACGACGCGATGGTGCGCGATGCGCGATGCAGCCAGTCAGGTTTAGCAGACGGACGGACAGGGATGCGAGAGCAGCGGGGCAAGCAAAACGATAGAAAAGAAGAGGCGGAGGCGATGCTGGATGGAAGCCTGGACGGGGCATCGGGGGACACGGGCTTTCGAAAAGAGCCAGGCTAAAGGGATGCGGATAAAAAGGAGAGAACAGGAGAGACGGTGGTGGGGGAGGTGGTGGAGATGGGGGAGGTCTGGGAGGGGCGGGTTAGCGGCCGGCGACCGGCAGCCGGCGGCTATATCTACGCGTCCTCGACCGCAGGCCTGTTTTATTTTATGAATCGCAATATTTCACGCGACAACTGGACTCGCGGGGCGGTCACCGCTAAACTGTCTGCATACGGGGCCGTGCTTACCGCGTGCCACCATACCAAACCATACCACACCGCGCAGCATCGCTACCGACCACCATTGCCACCACACAGAGAACCAAGAAAACCCATGCTACGTACCTACCTACCTATATAGTTGTAGGTACTTACACACGTTCGGACACAGCCGCGTTCTTGCGACACAATGCGCGCACCAGAGACACCTCACTAATACATTTCAATGCGACGAATGCGGTGCAACAGCGTCGCATTGTTCCTCGGGGGCATGCAGAAATCTTTCCTCCTCCTTTCTTTTCCCTGGCCGGTCGGCCGAGCGGAGCCGAGGCGAGCCAGGCCAGGCCAGGCCGTTTTGCTCTCGGTAGCGCGCGGACAATCCCCCGCGGGATTCGCCGGCCGGATGTTTAAGGGTGCCTACGGGGTGATCCGTAAGGACGACACCGTGCCTCATTAGCAGCGCCGACCGAGGTGAGAGAAAACGATACGCACACACCGTCGAGACAATGGTAGCCCGAGACGCCAAGACTCTCCGACCCTGCGCTCCCCCCCCCCCCCCCGCCCCCTCTAGCCCTCCCAGCCGTCGAAATTTACGATGATCGGAGATTTATGTACCGCTTCAATCCGAACACGCCTCGCGCTCGAATTAATTGCGCGACGCCTCGCACGGTTTTATCGTTATCTCGACTCCCAGTTCGCTCGTCGTCGTCGCCTCGCCTCGCCTAGCGTCGCGTCCGCGACAGGCAAACTCAACCCTGCCACCACAGTCGATCCACCCTCCATCGAACCATTTCTGGCGCGAAATATCCGGCTCCCTCTGTACATCCATTTCCCATAAATACCTACTGCGTAGTGCCAATGGAAGCTTTTTACCCGCAGCTCTGCCACAATTGCCGAAAATGGCCGCGTTACGCACCGGATGACCTAATAGCGTACCGGGAACCGGCTGAATGTGACTGGACGTCGAGGTTACGCCAATCTCACCCAGTATGCCTATCTTTACGGCGTTTACCTGGCCAGGTACGAAGGAGGTGGACGCGCCATTACTGCTACGGAAGATAAAAGATAGGCGCGCGCGCCACGCTGCGGTCCATATATGTAAATACCTCTGGGGAACTCGCGTACACATCGTCAGGCAGGAACGAGAGGGTTGCCGATGGGTAGAACGCTCCAAGGGACCGAGAAGAGCACGACCGAGAGGAGAAGTGGAGGCGGTACGCGAACCAGAGGGCCCGGGGGTGGAACGGACGAAACGTACGGTCAGTAGCTCGCGTATGTAACATACTATCTTGAATATGCGCATACATCGAGAATTGCTCGGTTATTCTGAGAATTGGTTAGGCGATCGAATGCGCGGGAGCTGCCCGTCTTCTCGTAATTATCCCTCTTTCCTTCTTTCCTTCCGTCCTTCCTGCCTTCCTCGTTTTCGATCGCTCGCCGTCTCCTACTCTCCCCGATTTATCCACCTCCGTTGGCCGTTCCCCGCTGTTTGCCAGGGACGAAAACGAAACGCGAGCGGTCGTCGGGCAACGTTAATGCTAATCGATGACGATGCTCTCGGTTGGTTTCCGAGGAAGTAGCAAACTTTTATGGAATATCCGGTGCTGCATCGTCTCCGTTTGCTCGGGGAAACGGGACAAACTTTGGACTCGACATTGTCGACAACTGACGCGCAACCGTCCCTCGTTCTGTGCCTTCATTTGCCAGGAAAATCGAGCTGGAGAAAGTCCTAATCAAGCTGGCCGGCCGGAAGTTTTAACTGCCTGCGGTCGAAAGATGACGCAGAGTTGCAGGTACGTCCGGACGGAAACTGCACGGTGATCGCAGGGCCACGGTTACGGAAACTTTGAAGGGAAACGAGTGGAATTTACGAGGAAGCGGGCCTGGGTCTGTGAATCTTGGATGAATAGAGCGACCGTAGCCACCCGGTTACTTGGATTCGCTCTACCCTCAATTTTTCCCTGCATTTAGATGGAATTTCAAGATCGTCCACCGATCGAAATTGTTTCGCCAAGATTCCAGGCATCTCCGTATCGAAACGTTATCTGTAGACTGCAGAAAGGGTCGTAAGGGGCAGCGGCAAGGGCGATAGGGGCGTCTAATCCTTGGAAACGGCCCGAATCGCGACATTAAGCGAAACCCTTGTCGTTCGTAACCGACGACGAGACGTCGGTACTCTTGACCCACCATTCGGCTCCAATAGGTAGTGTTACAGAAGGTAATGCATGTAGGAGACGAGGTAGCAGCCGTAGCTGCGAGTGGCGAGAGCAGCAGGGATCGGCCAAGGGGAACGGTAGCGGAGGAGGGGGCGAAAAAGGGACGAGGAAATCGAGCCGAGCCGAGCCGAGCCGAACAGAGCGGAGCGAGGCGAGCATAGGTGTTAACATTTGCTTTATAGCGATCGCTCTGCACCCAGGCAATGCAATGGTTTAATACTCGGGTCGACACGCCGCGGCCGCACGCCGCACCATCCAGAGAAACGCCATGCTGTGGCGCCCGGTTGCGGGCACCCACGTATGCCCCCTTTACTCACGGAATACGTGTTCCCGTCCTAGGTCCCCGATTTCGGGCGTCCGTTAAATTCTTCACCCAGGTATTCGTCCTCGGAGCGCGCACCTCGATGCAATATCGGCCAAGATTCTTTTAGAACAGCCGAAAACACTAGCCGCGACTGTAATCCCACCACTACAGTCGAACATTAACAGGCGGGCTCGCGCAGCATCCTATTTACATACGTTCCTATTCGAGAAGAGAAGGTAGGACGTATACTTAGATGGCCCGTAATGCAGGCCCGTTAAATACTAGAATGACCCGTGGGCTTACGGGCCGCTATGAGATGTTAATACGATCCGGTGGCAGAGAGCGAGGCGGCTTCCTCCTTGCTCTTCGGTTTGCTCTCTTCCCTCTGTCTGTCGTCCACCGCTGTCGACACCACTCTACCGAGTTTTCCGTTCTATCTCCGTACTTTCTGTGGACACTCGTGCGAACGAGCTCCTCTTTCTGCTTCCGCCCCGCCCCGCCGACCCCGTTCAACCAGGCCACGGATACGGTCTTTTATTTTATAGTTATGCAGCGAGGACACTTTTACTACGCAGACCGCGCGAACGTTCGGTGGTTTCTGCCCGCGACGCAGCGGCGGCTTTTATTGTCTTTCGCTGTTTATCCCGGAACATCCGACGGTCCTTACTTAGAACATGCCAGCCTCTGGGCCCGGCCCCGGATCGCTGATCCCTTCTCGCCAAGATGGCACACGCGTGCGTAAGCCGACCGATCGAGAGTCACGCGCTGTCATCGATAATGATATGGTACACGGATATCGTGGCGAATGCAGCCTTCCATACCTCGATTGGTGCTTCATTCCATGCGGGCGGATTCGACTTTCGGGACGTAGGTGATAGGTATTCGTGTACACAGCGGTTGGGAATATTTGCGACACGTTCGCGTATCGACGTAACGCACTCTCCAAGAGTACAACGCCGCGGATAGAGATAGACAACGCGGTGAAAGGTTCGCGAACACGAAAAGATCTCCTTACTTTGTTTGCCGAGCGCGGTCACGGTTCGCTCCACGTATCCGATCTACGATCGACGCAATATAATTGTAACCTAACTGGAAATCCCATGATAAATACTATCCTTTTGTTAGCCGGATAATGCGGCAAGTTTTCTCTGTTGAGGCCATTGTTGTCACGGTACAATGTTTCCTATACGTCATGCGAACTATCGAGGGGCTCCGTACACGAACAACGTGCCCGGGCAATTACTTTTACGCGCCGTTCTCAAACGATCGTTTAAAATTATTAATCGGCCGATGATTTTGCTTGAAATCGAGGGCCTCGTAAAGTCGTGAAACAAACGATACTCACTTGGTGTAGAAGGCGTTGTTGCACTCGGAGCAGACGAAGCTGCGTTTCCGGCCAGATTCCCTGGACCACACCGACGACGACGCCGAGCCCGTGCACTCCCTTTGATGGGCGTTCAGGTCGGATCTTCTCGAGAAAGACACGAAACACTTAGCGCACGGAAACGGTCGCTCTCCGGTGTGACTCCTGATGTGGTTCCGCAGCGATACCTTGGCAAAGGGCTTCTTGCACACGGGGCAGGAATATTTCGGCAAGGATCTCTCGCAGCCCGGATTCTCGTCATCGGTTCGAACGATCCCGCTGTGAAGAGCTGTGTGAAAGATAAATTCCGCTTGAGAATCCGTTGAGAAACTACAGCTGTCGCATTTCCATTCCTCTTTGACGGCTGCCGTTTTCGCAGCGTTTAATTTCTTATCGCTGCGACAGTTGTTCTCCCTGGTGTGTCTCGTCACGTCTTGCGACAGCGCAAAAAGCTCGCCGCATTTCGGGCATCTGCGGAGAAACATCGATTACTCTTGAACGCCCAGTTACCTACGCGAAGCTTCGCAATTCCGGCCAACCTGGCTCGCCTACCTGTGGCAAAGCTCGGGATGAGTTTGCAGAAGATGCTCCTTGTGCTCGGACAAATTCGACTGTTTTCCCTCGCAATGAGGACACTCCCGCATCGTACTCGTCGACGACAGACCTTGGCCGTTTTTGCGGGCCTTGACGACCTCCTTGTGACTGGATGTTCGGCGGTGCAGGACAGCTTCCTGAGACGTGGAGAAGTTCATCGAGCAAAAGGAGCAAAAATAGGGGCCGCCGGCCGGTGCCGAGTCGTTCGACTCGTCCCTCTCGCCCCTCTCGTTGCTCTTGGAGCCGTGACAGGTCAGCCGATGACGCTGAAGGGCCACCAGCGATCGAACGATTTGGGCACAACGATTGCACTTGATCCGTTGCTGGTACTCGTCCGACGCGGTCGAGCTCCCTTCGTGACCGGTTTCCTTAACGTGCATCCGGAGCTGGAAATTGTATCGGAATCGACGGTCGCAAGTGTGACAGGGCAAGGCTAGTTGACGACCGACCACGACCGGCACGGAACCGTTCATCATCGAAACGACTTCACGATGGCTGGTGCTCGACAAGTGGGAATCCATCGTATCGTTCTCGTCGCACCAAAAGTCGCAGGGGTTGCACTTGTAGCTGCTACCGATCTGCCGAGAATTGACGAAAAACTTGAAAGCACTGCGAAGATATGGAAGAAAAATCGAGGGAATTATAAGCGCGATACCTGCTCGAGAGTTCCGGCATGAAGATCAGATCGCCAATGAAGCAGAAACGTTTCCTCCGTGTTGCAATAAAAGCGACAAGAGGAACACTGAAAGGGGCACTGCCGAACCACATTTGCCATATTTTCCAGTAAAAAGCGACGCGCTCGTGGTCCGCGAGGATTTACGCCTGCGACGCGGCAATGATAATGAGAGAGCAAATGCTTGCCCATTTGTGCCCTTCTCACTCGGGCATGGCACATCTCGCAACAGAGTATTTCCTTCTCCCTCTTGCGTGAGCTTTTCTTCGTTTCCCTTCCCTCTGTCGCTTCCCTGGTTCTCTGTCGATCAAACGCGCAGGTCAATTTGCAACACTAGGGACACACGCACACAAGCGTTTGTTTGCAGGTAAAGCGAAATAAATGAAGGCTCGTCTGTGCCTAAGTAGGGTAAAACTATACAATACGCCCCACTTTTGAAGAAACATCAACCGCTATTTTTTAATAATTCTTTCAATTTTATGTGCAAACACATTAAGTGTTAGTTACTCTTCACAACTACGCCGGAATTGTGAAGAAAACATAACTGGAAATAACAGGAAATAATCATTTTCCTGAACCTTACGTGGGGCATTTTGAAACACAGTTGTCAGGTAACTCGCCCCACCTATGTGACAAAACGCCCCGACATAAATAAGTAATTACATTTTATTATTTTTATGAAAATGTTATAGAATATATATTATAAAAGATATTATTAACAAAAATAGAACAATCTTGAAAAAAGTTATTATATTATTTTTTATTTACGTTTTCTCTTTTGACTTTTCTACCGCAAGGATTACATAGAGGATTGCACGTTTACTTTTAACCTTCTCCATCGCTTCATTAAGATCATTTCCGGACCATCATGCCCGTAATGTACTCCTTACATATTTACGTGACATTTCTGTTATCCACGAAAAAGAAAAGAAATACGTTACTCGTGAACAGTATGTTTTTAAGGTGGGGCGTATTGTAAATTCTTTGCTGGGGCACATTGTTCATTCTGGAGTACAAAACGTCCCGGCTTCAATTTAGCAACGTAGTGAAAAAAGGATTGGGCAATAACGATTTAAAGAGGTCAGTTTGTCTACTTTCGAAATATGAGTGTGAATTTGTCACAAAAACAATAGTAACTTAGAAAATTGAATTTCTCACATATTCACCGCAATTTATCCGAAGGCAGAAAATATAAATTCCTGTATATGTTTGTAAAAGCTGTAACATTTGCTCGTTTTATTATTGCACCAGTTGTGGGCGACCGAGGCAAGTTCGAATCTGATGATCGCGTCGATGCATCCTTGTTTGAGTGCGTAAAATAATAGTGGGGCGTTTTGTCAGATAAGGCCTATTGTATAGTTTTACACTAAGTACTACTCTATTCGCTAGAGCGAGGAAAGGTGGTGGAGATCATCAGTAACACGACAGACTGATAAACATTGCCAGGATGGGCGATTGTCGAGCAGGGAATTAACTGAAACTATGATCGTTACTTGATTACGGGTCGTCGTTCTTTTTGTAGCATGCAGCGTCGCGGTCCGCGGCAAGCAAGGGATGCCGTCCATTTCGCGAATGCTTCTTCTAGCGTGCAAATCAGAGAGAAGATGCCTGTTGTAGACCAATCGAGAGGCAAGCTTCCTGCCGCAAGGATTGCACCAATATCCTGATTCGATATCCGTTTGTGCACCCGGTACCCATTTCCCTTGCGTGTGTCCTGGCGGTGGTTGACCGACGTTGCCCTTAGCCTCGTACTGCTCCATCTTCTACGAAACAGACAAGTAGGTACTTACGTAGGTATCCCTGATTTTCGGATGTTCTTCTCGTGAAGCATTTCGCGCCATACCTGCGAAGTCTCCGTGGGTCGCCATTTTCCACCGGTGTAAGTGGGCGGTGGATGCTCTTGATGGTCGTCCTCAGGGTCCCCATCGTCGTCGTGAAGTTGAGACATATTTTGAGGAAGATCGTTCAATCCGGGCTTCCATTTGCCACCGGTATGACCATGCGGTGGATGTTCCCGATCCTCTCCGTCCTCTGATTCAGAATAGGAATCCTCGTCTCCCAAATCTTCCTCCAATATGTCGTCGTCCTCCGAGTCCTCGTCTTGCTGGTACTCGAACTCGTATCTAGCCAGCTCTTTGTTGTCATTGTTCGCCACCAGCTCGGCCAGTATCGTGTCTTCCAGCCACGTCTGGTGGACTTGCTCGATCCTCTGCGTCTCCTCGTGCCTCTTTCTGTCCGTCTGCTTGGACTCGTGGCTCGTCATCAGACTTTCCAAAGAATTTTCCGGCTCGTGCTTCGTTGGGAACGCGCTGCCCTCGATGCTCCCCGCGACATGGCCCATCGATTGGCTTAATTTGTTCCGTGTGACCGTAACCGTAGGCTTGCTGGCCGCGGAAGATACTATATCGGGAAATCCGACGAGGGATGGGATGCATAGATGGTCGGTCGGATCGTCCAGTTCCGTCACACCGGGCAGCATACTGTGAAGCTTCTCTTTACCCGCAGAATCATCCGCGTCCACCTGTGTCTTCTGGCTCTTTTTCCTTTTCTCGTCCTTCTTGAATTTTCTACTCTCCTCCAGCAGAGTGGCCGTCCGTCGAGGATTCGACTTTGAGCTGCTCTGTAGCTCCAACGAGCTGAAGAACGCGTCCGCGTTCAGTATTTCGGGGTAGGAGACGGTGGTCGGCGTGGTGGGTGACACGCGAACGGTTACGCTCTTGTCGTCCGGTGGCCGACATCCGGATTGACGATGTCGCACGTAGTTCTCCAGGCCGTGCACCGTCAGGTGACACTTGATGCAGAAGTGAGTGTCATCGTCGTCCTCGTAACTTTCCATCGGTCGCGCGACCGGTGGCGCTCGGCCTGAAAACACGAATGCTTACGCATCGTTCGATCGGCGTTAATCGGACGAAGAAACGGGAGAATTAGGCAAGGATAACGTTGAGCGCGGTCTGGCGAGAATTTTGCCGCGCCGGTTGGTCGTCGCGAAAGTTGCCAGGGCTGAGAGAGAGAGAGAGAGAGAGAGAGTAGGTATAAGACGAGCCAGACCCGCGAGGGAAGTTTGTCGAAAAGCAGAATGAAGAGGGATGGCGTACGGGGGATGGGGGTGCGAATAGAGGGACAATTGACGGGCCGTGTATGGATTGCGCGCAAAGGGCAGTGCATCGCGTTAGCCAACCGCACCGGGCAAATTGAAGGCCCGATATTCGCGGAACAGAAGGGAAACAAGTTGACGCTTCGTACGAGCTAGGGGTAGGAAGATCGGTCGATGCCGCTTGGCCGTTATTCGGACGACGACACTTCGCCTCCCAGTCCTGGCCGACCCTCCGCCGCCCTCCGCCTCCCTCTGCCGTCCTCCCCAGCCCGTTACCCACCCCTGCTTACTTCCAACCATCCACCGCCACCCCACGACCCTCCATCCCGCTCCCGCCCGTTCGCCCGGACGCCCTCCGCTACCTCTACCCCCGGCCTTGTTGCGCCCTTTCCGTTTCCCCTTTCCGAAGTCTGCGAACCGGCAGCGACCTCGTGGCTCCGTCTCCCTATTCTCTCTCCCTCCCTCCCCCTCCGGCCACCCCCTCCCCCCCCTCTCGCTCCCCTCGCCCTCTCGTCTTATTAAACGGAGAAAACTACCAAATGAGATTTCCATCCGGCTCGAAACACGCTTCTCGCGACCCGATCGCTTAACGCGCGGATCTAGGCGAACCGTTTACTTTTGACGTGACTCGAAAATTCGATCTGTAACGAGATAGCGAAACTCTCGAATTATCATGGAAATCTGACACCTTGAGGAACACCGCTTCGCCGCTTGTTTCGAGAACTCCCGGCAAATGCCGTGCGCTTCGTCAATTGACAATTACTTAACGCGCGCCCGCGCGCACGCACACAGCTGCCGAATCGAATTGCGAAGAAATCCCAATAGGTAGGTACCTAGACCAATCAACTTTCCTGATATTTTCCACTTGGCGTGTGCAGAAAGTATCAGGAAAGGTTTTCGCTCGAGTATCATCGGATGTCACGCGATCCGAGTGTTCGTTACGGGCCAAGAAACAAAGGCAAACAGACCGGAACGAATGCGACCCAATTAAGCGTAGGGTGGCCAAAGTAAATTAAATATTTACGGAGACGTTATACAATGAGAATCGGTTGGACAGCGATATTAATTGTATCGTCATGTAGAACACGCGTACAACGGCGAAGCCAATCACCGGCACGGGAACGGGAACGGGGACGATCCGGCAGCCCCGAGTTCCGAGCTCCAGCCGAACTAAATCGAGTGGACAGATCCGTCGAGATTTACGAGTGTTTGTCGGAAAAACAAGAAAACCCGTTAATTGGCCAGCGGTCGTGGACAGCATCGAGACGTCGGCGTCGATACGTCAATATAATATCCAACTGTGACATATCGCGCGGAGACTTGCAGCTAACCGATGGTCGGCGTTAACGTTGATCGACGATCACCGTTGACTAATCCCTTATTACCCATCGTGCCACGGAAAAACTACGGCGCACCTGCTACCGAGGAAACGCTAGCGCCCGGGGCCACTTCGATTCCCGATTACGAAAAATAACCGGACGTCTCGCTAACAATAAGCGACGCGAAGGGGTCACTTTGCGACCTAACCGCAGTTACGAGAAGGAAGGAGAACCACCGAAGGAAGGGGAGGGACGGACGGATACTTGTTGAACGCACGAACTAGACGAATTCCCTCTGTTCCCATGCCACGCGAGGCTAAATTAACGCCGAAGCAGCCGTTCGAAAGAGGAAAGTCGAGTAACGCTTGCTACGATTTTCATCGCGTTAGGCGTGCACGCTTGGAAAAGCGGAAAGCTGAGACTTCCGCGGAACGGAACAACCGACAGGTTTTACACGATTCGTCATAATTGTCTATATAGGTACGTACGTCCTATATAGGTAGGGTGGCTGTAAAAATTAGATTAGACGCCAGGCAAAAGTTAAATCGTTGTCAATTGAATATTAATTGATATTTTTGCATGCAGTTCGTTTCAAAGTACCTAAAGAGAAATTATTCATCTTTCGTGTAGCATAAGTTAGAATCTTTGAAACCTACAAATTTTTAATTAGGACTCGAGAAGTCCTGAAAAAGTGTACCTAATATCGCCAACTCCAGAAATATTGATTAATTCATATATATATATATATGAGTGTTTAAAGTCATTTTCACATGTGCTTTTATTATTTCTGGCTCTATAAATGTATTTTTAACCATCTTTGATTTCATTTTTATTAGAAAAATATAGATTTTTAAAATGTTTTATTTTTTACGTTCCGATGTACATATGGAACAAATAAAGTTTATTTCGGTTGCTGGACACATTTCGTCACCCCACCTGTAACAAACATTACATCGAAACCTTTGTTCTCCGGTAGGCGGTATTAAGAACACGCATACTGCTGGAAAAAAAACACTACTTTCATTACGAAAAATATTTTAATCAATTTCATTCCTGAAGTACACCATTAATTAGATATTTCTAGTAGATATTCTTGCATTCACTTACCTTCTCCGAATGTGATGTCAAATTGTGACAGTCCAATACATTTTTACACTATTAAGATTCACTATAATACATCTCTTTCTGTAATTGTTGATCACATGATACTGCAATTACAGTATGTCTTCCTACATATGTTTAGGTACTAATTCAGTGCATAACCGATAAGTTTTAGAGTTTACTTTGCAAGATATATAGCGGGTGGCGATATTAGGAACAGTCACCCTAGGTATATCACAAGGTACTCGAATCTGCGATTCTCGATCTTGAAACGGGATGCGGAACATTTTCGTCCACGACAGCCCCGATCGGTGTCGCTAATCCGATCGGAGCGGTTGAGGGTCTTGCGTCCCCTTCCTTCTTCCATATCAACCGCAATTAACGATAATCAGCGCTCTGACCCTCGCGTACCAATTCACCCGACAGGGCTACCCTTCTTGCTTCAGGTTCTTACCAGAACGAACGTTCGTGGAACAGACCGAATCCAGTAGGTAGGTATAGAGTACACGTTGCCGGAACAAAGCAAGTTACCTACAAGACAAGACTGACCAAATCGAAGCCGTTTCTATTTATCAGAAGCTTTACTTTACGCTTCAACTTTTACATCGCTGCAGTTGGTAATCGGGGGGAAGAAAAGAGAAGAGTGGATCGAACGGAGAAGACGAACGGAGCGAAGAGATTCTTATAAGACTCGTCGAACGAAATTAGACGATCTCGGAAATAGACGAGTCGTAAGCGCCTAAAGCACCCAAGACTCGATATCTACAGAGCTTCGTGACCTGGATCAAACAAAATCCAGCGATTCCTCCGAATATACCTAATTACCTCGAATCGTTGCTTCCTGTGACAACTCGTAAACGGGCGCGAGTGATCTTGTGTTGAGAGTGTAGCCGGTGCGCTGCTGTAGTTTTGCGAATCGAAGGGTCCGAAAAGCGTAGCAAGCCGAGCTGCTGGCCATGGGGCGAGCGTCCGAGATAGGTAAAGTGCGAAGAGGTGGCGGTTGGTCTAGAAGGGAGATGGACCGGAGGTAGACGCAGGGGATGCAAGGTCCGGGGAATATTGAGCCGCTCCGTTAATGTTTATAACGACGTTAGACGTTGGTGTCCCCGGTAGCGCGCGTGTAGGTGTGTAGGTGGCATAGGATAGCTAGGTGGCTTCGCCAACCCTCTAGCGCGTAGCCACTGCTTCCTCCCTTCTCACCCTTTACATCTACGTCTCTCGTTCCCTCTTATTATCCCTCGGGCTCGGCCTCGGCCTCTCGTTTCATTCTCTCGTATCTTCTCCTTCTCCTTCGGCTTCTCCATCTCCACCACGTTCTCGCTTTCTCTTGGTCTCGGTGCATTCACGCTCCCTCTCTCGGCCCCTCTTGCTTATTTCTTTCTCTTGCTCTTTCTCTTTCCGTGCATCGCTCTCTTTCCCAGCGCGGAGCAGTACCTATGTAGGTAGTGGTAAGAACGGTAGCGACGACGGAGGTAGAGGCAGAAGCAGTGGCAGAGGCAGAAGCAACGGCAGGACAGGAACTGACATAAGCGCACGAGTGTGTATGTAGAGCACGTACTCGGGGGCTCTCCAGTTCGACGGAGTAGGTGGAGGCGGGTGGGTGGGTGGTTAGGTGGTCGTGGGGACCTCTCGGTCGAGAGTATGGGTCGTGGGTGGTGGACGGGTGGATATAGCGCGGGGGGTGAGTATGTCGGTGGGTCGAGGAAAGAGGAGAAGGGGAGGGCTGCATCCTAGCAATGGGACGAGGGAGCCTCTGTCTAATCGATGCCGCGGCGGTGCGCGCTCGCCCCGCTGGCTATTACGCACCTTAATGTCCTTTTCCCTCGCCTCCCTCCCCCGTCCCGCGCCGCGCCAACCACCCTAGCCTCTTCCACCTTCGACGCCGCTATCCCCTCGACTGCTTCACTGCCTCGCCACCTTCCTCGTCACGCTTGCCTTTCTTCCTTTTCCGCCTCTCTTTCTGTCCACCACCCTCTACGCTACGCTCTCCTCCCTTTCGCCTTTCCGCCAGGCTACTCTCTTTCTCTCGCTACCTCGTTCACTCGAACACCGAGAGGCGGCCATGACACGTGTCAATCTACCGCAGACGCCCGATCGATACCGACGGACCTCGGCTTCTCTCTGCGCTCCTCCACCTCTTTCTTCGCCCTATCGTCGACAACCACCCTATCCTCGTCCACCTACCCACCCCACAGCACAGCAGAGCACAGCACAGCACAGTATAGCACACCGCGCCATACCATACCATACCGTACAGTACCAAACTACCCCAGCCCACACCCTTCCTCCGTGGCCCCTTACGACCGCGTTCCCCACCGCGCCTCCCCGCGCTCCCTATACCTACCTACCGAATCTTCTACGAATGCTGCCACTGCTATACGCACTAACGTCAACCCTCGACCCGTGCTTCGCCACCGTCACCGAGAGAATCGCGCCTATTCCACCGAGAAAGGAGATTTCGTTTTCCAGACTCGGACAATCGGACGATTGTACGGCACCCGCTGGTCAACGACTTTTCTCCCTCGCGCCTTTCCAATGCCTCTGGCTTGACAAGCTCGCGGAGCAACCTGTCTATCCACCCGGTACCTATACCTACATACCCTTAGGTACCAGCAACCGCCTCGCTGACGCGTGCTAAACTTTTTCCAACCCGTGTCGCACGGAATTTCAATGTTACGCTCGGAAACGTTCGCCCCGCTACGACGATCTTCTCGTTGTCCGAGTTTCTAGACGCTTAAAACAAGCTCGTTCTCCAACGGTCCGCGCTCTATATAGGTAGCTACCTACGTTATAAACGCTCCGCGAAAAGCCTGGCACGCGCAAACAGGCCGCTACGTTTCCTCGACGCACGATCTCCTTTGAAATTTTCCACAAAGAAAGCGCAAACTATTTAGTGACAATGAAACGCGCCGAAATCCCGATAATTTGCTTCGACGGATGCGGGACGATTATACGGTGGTCGTAATACAACCTAATAAAACGAAAAATACATCGTCGGAAGATTTATGTCCCCATATACGTGCTCGTCGTTGCGAAAATCCATTGCACAAACAGCGAACGTATTCTGTGCGATTTACCTACTCCTCCAGCGAACAAACGACCCTCGTCCCTCGGAAAAACCTTTGCAAAAGATCGTGGGTTCGCACATACAACCTCCGAAATTGGCCCACGTGGCGTTAAGGTTGCGGACGTCGCGTGATTTTCCGATAGTTCCTACGTCGCCTCGCGAATACCAGATCCGCAAGATTTGATAGCAACGGGCGCACGCTTCGATACCTATCCGATAATTCACGAATCGAACCAAAAACATTTCGTTACGTTAGGAACGCCCGAAGTTTACCGAGGTCGTAAACCTTCAACGAGCGCGAAAATATGCGAGCACTACGGGCAACGAACGTTCAAGCACGATGGTGTGCGTCTCGTATCGCGGCTCGGCTCGGCTCCTCGGACGTTGATGTTTCAGATCGGAGATACCATCTGATAGGTATAGCTGCCGTCTTGAAATAATGCATTGGAAACCATCGCGAGTCTCTGGACTTTGATCGGCGTGAAAAAAAGCAGGTCTCGGAACGCGCGAACACGTCCGTCGTAATTCGATAGACCGTAGGGGGTTCGTCTGCGATTCGTCCGCGCTAAAACACCAAAGAAATTATTTTGAAACGAGTCGGGTCTGGTCAGCGGACGTCTCATCTGGTATCGGATTTTAGTCAACTGCCTACCGTAGCCCCAGCTATTTTCGAAATTACGAACATCAGTTGGTCCCGTCCAGGGATCGTTCCGCATTATCCCCTCGACCGGAACTTTCCTGACCACTCCGCTTTCCCTTGGGCTCGTTTTCTTTTTATCCATCACGTATATAGGTACGCGCGAAAGCAGAATAATTGTTCGAGGAATCAGAATCTCCTCGGGTTATTCTTTGTAAAAAAAAGAGAACGACTGGATTTCTGTCCGAGTGCCGCAGGGCGCCTCTTCATGCGTTATATTTATATTTGTCGCTTATCGTAGCCATCGTATTCCTCCCCTGGCACCTCGCTTTTAACAATATTATTCTATTGTTAATTCTAGGAAAAATGCTGAGCGCGATTAATCGTTCCTTGATCGAGAGAAATAGAATGACGCTGTGGATGAAAAAATAAATGCAAAAGCCACAGCACCCTACAGTATGTAGAAGATACAATTGGATTCGGCAGCGACCGGGAAATATTTATCGTACGCCAACCGGTGTTTTGTATACGCGATTTTTTACTGCGAATTTATGAACGCGGGAACCATCGATAGCAGACCTATTTTCAAGCGTCCGCATTTTGCGTATTCATTGTGCCTACGTAAATGTTGCGGGCCTAGTCTTACGACCAACTACGTTTATCGAGGGTAGATATAATTTCGAAAGGAACGAAGGAAACTTACAAACTTCTATGCCTATCGTATTTGGATCGGTAATATCGATGACAGCACGAGTAACTATCTCCTACCTAACGAGCACGTTAAGCTCGGGGCGAGGAATAATTTCAGGCTGGCTTGAAGAGAATTTTATCGTCGAAAGGTTATGCGGGAAACGTGCGTTTTCGGCGAATGTACAAGGAAATTTTGGAATGTCATGGAATCGCGGAAAGATCGACGGTGCCGCCGCTGTAGATAGTTGGGAGAAGCGGTGCGCAGTAGTTTATTTTACGAGGTGCACTTATTTCGGGTCCCGCGGGGGGAGCTGATGGTACAAAACGAGCAAACGTACACAGTGGACTTGTGCACTGACCCACATTGTCGTTGCATAACGGGACGTCTTTCGAAATATTCGCAAGTTTAGTGCCTCCGGTCTCGTCTACCGACGACGGCAATGCTCGTAAAAGGAACCCCCGCAGTCACCGAGAGACACAAACGCAACTGACGCGTACCACGCGCGGCACCAACCCCTGGCTCTTCCATCCTCTCAGCCAACGACATTGTTTACGCAAATCAAACAAATTAATTTATCCAAGTAACCCAACCCGGAAATTTACCAAGCCGATCCAGCCATCGTGTCGCCCGCGGCGCTACTCCGTCCCAACGTATCTATCCGCTTCCTGAGGCGCCTAAAATTACAACGGCATTCGTTTCAGGTAGCCGAATAATCCGAACGCTTCCGACGAGAAGTCATTTCGTCTGGCTTGTTAGTAACTTTCTCCCAAATAGTAGCCTCTGCCTTTTGCATTTACATACTTAAAACGACGCTCGATGGTGTATCCCGATAAGTTGGACTGTTCCTCTGATTCTAGCAAAAGGGGAGAAGATCCCGCTGCCGGCAAAAGCACTCGATGGGAGCGTCACCTAATAAACGGTCTCGTAAACGTCGGGCCGCGAATGTCGCCGGCGTTGAATTGGCCTGACGCGCGTAGAAACGACACGATCGCTTCGCGACCCCAGAACAAAAACGGCACCGCAATCGTCGAAATAAAATACTCTTTATGACAGTCGCCGCCGCCGCCGCCTCGAATCCCCGGCACCATTGGCGTAAAACCCGAGCGTGACAATCACCAGGGATCCTGGAGCCGTCCCCTACGAAAGTTCCATCAAAGAAGACAATTTCAACGTCGATTCGATCGCGCGCTACGAAATTGAAAGGTGGGAAACGGTATCGTCGTCGTCGATTAGAGCTATCGTTCCTCCGTACCGAATATTACCCAGCCCACTAACGCGAAATGTATCGGCGACGATCGGAAACGTGACTACTCGGACGACGAGTGGTATCGTACTCCCAGCAACGGAACCGTTACGAGAACGAGTCATCGGAGTTTCCGATTGCGCGGCCAAATACCGGCCGTCCGACCCGATGACTGTTTCCCCCCTCCCACCCCGAACGCGACGTCTAACCGGTTGCGTGAAGGAGGAATTACAGATCGAGGGATAGCAGGAGAAACGATTTACTGGCTGCTGGATGAGAGATATAATCCGAGATCGAAAGTAGCTCGACGCTTATCTTATCCTTATTAAGAAGACGACGCGAGCCAAGGTTCGCGAGTTCGGTGGAAGTTGAGAAAGAGAAGAAAAAAAAAGAGAGAGGGAGAAGAGAAAGGGGAGAGAAAAACGTTTGCTGAAGGTCGTTAATATCGGATCTGCAAAATATACTGGGACCGGGGGAGGGATCGCGGGGGGAGAGAGAGAGACGGAGGGGGGGGGGGGAAGGACGAAGAGTGAGCTGGCAGTAAATCGGGCGCCGGTGCACTTTTAATTGACAGGAATGTTTAGCGGTAATGAACGCAAGGTGGAAGGAGCCGGATAAGTAGGAGGCAGGAGTAGAAGAGCCACGGCGACCACGATGCCAACGCCAACGCCAACGACAACGGTAGCGGCGGCGGTGGCGGTGGCAGCATCGGTAGCAGCAACGACAGGAGAGAAACAGCGCAGCGGCAGAGCTGCGACTAGATAGAGACACACCGGCAGGAGCATAAACATCCCGGCGGCGGAGGCGGCAGTGACGGCGGGGGCATCGCGCACGTTCCACAACGTGGGCGTCGCCATTCGGTTCCTACCACGACTGCAGGGGTGTTCTATGACGCTATAGATCATGCGAGCTCCGCCTGGTAGGCGGGCACAATCTTGTAGTTGGTACGCCAATGCTCTTTCCCCCTCGGCGCGGCGCAGCGCCGGCAACTACGGCAACGCCGCCACCGGCGCCCGCCAAAACGAGCTCCGCTCGCCGTTCCTTCGTTCGCCGTATCCTTCTACCGCCGTCCCTTTCTTTCTCCCCGACCTTGATTATTCGTTAGAATCATAGTAAATCAGTGAATCACACCGCGGCTATTCCAACCGGGCGCGATGATGAGCCGAAAAGTGCCTCGGGGATCCACCGAATCGCCGAAGCAACCCCGATCCCACGGAGCACGCCACGTTCTACGGTCACCCGGTGCGACCGGCCCATGGATCTCACGTTTCCAGAAACGCGATCACTTCGAACGTCAGCAGCAAGGTAAGCGACGAAACTGATGTGTAAAGTCTAACGATAATCGCGTCGATACTCCGTCACGGTTTCGTGGATGTGACCCCTTCTGATCGACAAGCAACGGGGTTGTTGGCCTCACTTTAGGGAGAATCTGACACGTTCGAAACAACTGATCGTAGCCTTAATAGTTGGTGAAAGCTATCACCAAAAGAGACGCAAATCCCGAACCGTAAACTCGCGATATTCTTTCATCAATTCCTCGCATCTCTAACCTCTACCATCCTCCGTTGGCTTTTAACAGTCCCTGGGTAACTTGTTGGACACTAGGAACGAATATAGGTAGTCTACCTCCATGAATACTCGAAAGAATCCACGTAGAATCGTCGACAACGAGCTTTTAGTTTTCGCGTAGGTTTTGAGGTTATCTTTTAAAATCGCTGTGATTCCGACGCTACGAGGGGATGGAGCGGGTTTACAGTGTCGCCACGGTTTTCCCGACACGAGAGAACGCAGTTGGTGCACTTACCGAAATCCGCGGGAAGTTCGATGGCCTCTGAGGAAGGAAAAGTTGCGAGAAACTCGTAGGTGTGGCTCCGTGACGCCGTAGTATGGCAGACATCAGCGCCTCTCGCGGCGGCAGGGGGTATCATTGAGACGCAGCAGTGTTGTCCCCTCTCGCAGGATAGACCGGGGCCGACGTGGACGAGGGCCCCGCCTCCTTTTTCGACCACCTCTCGAACACGTCAGTCCCTCGGGCCCATCGACGAACTTTCGTCGCTGCTTTTCGCCGTTTTCGCTCTTTTCGCTCCCGTTGCTCCTGGCGCTTTGGACTTTTTACGGTGCAGGCAGTAGGGAAAAATAAAGGGCGTGCGTACGGTGACAGCGTTAAAACTGTCTGTCGAGTGGCTGGCATTGCGCCGCCGCTATCCTCGCTACCAACCCCTTTCGGCTACTCGAAGAGAACCGTCAGTCACGGAGAACGCTTCTTCCCGTGCGATTTCGTTGCTTCGTCCCCGCTCGCAACTCTCCTCTCATCCGCCGATTCTCCTTTTCTTCCACCTCCACCCCCCCTCCCACCTCCGCGCCGCCGATATTCCTTTCGCAGCGTTGCGTCGGTCGTTCGTTCCGTACCCCCATTTTCGGGAGTCGCCTCGTCTCGTTTTCGCAAGGTGTGGATACACGTCGGTAACGCGGACGCGATCGCGAGTGTGCAATTGAAGAAGAAACGATGGAGAGTGTAGAAAGAGTGCGCGCGAGCTAGAGGAGAGCAGAGGAGAACAAGGAAGCGCGGGCAAGCGAGGGAACGAGACCGAGAACGAGAACGAGCCGCGGAGACGAGAGGGAAAGAGGACTACTACTCCTGGGGCCCCCCCACCACGCGGCCTGCCGCCGCGACGCCAGTCCGTAGTCAGTCAGCGCTGGACCGCCGCCCGCTCGATTTCGCGATCCACGAACGACGGTAGCCACCACTTCCACCTCCACCTCCTCCTCCACCTCCGCTTCTTTTCTCTCTACCTTGTTCTCGTTCTCGCCCTCTACCCCCGCGTTCTTTCCCCGTCTATTTGTCCCTCTCCCTCCCCCCCTCTCTCTCTCTCTCTCTCTCCTACCTCTCGCAATATTCTATTCACCTATCGGCCTATCCGTCTCGATCTTCCACGATATCTCATGCACCACTTTCTTCGCCGCTCCTCCTTTGTTTCTCCCGTTCACTCGTGCGCGTTCAATCGGTCTCCCAGGTAAACACACACGGGCGCGCAAAAGGACGCGGTCGCGGTCGCGTACTAAATACTCCAACCTCGCTCTTTCTCTCACTCTCTCACTCTGTTTCTCCTCCTTTATCTCTCTGATCTCCGTTTCTCCTCTCTCGAGCGAGCTTTCGGTAGCTCCGTACGTACGAACGTAAGTACGTACGGCGGAGTGTCGTGCGCGCGATTCGAGTGGATGCAAGGCGTCGTCGCGAGGCACGCGGCCCAGAGACGATTTACCGCGCGATTATCAGGATCCTAAGATCCTGAGCGGTTCGTTCCTCCGTAAATGCGGGACGTCGAACGCGAATATCCGGGTACCGCGCCGCGTCAGGTGATCTAGCGTCCATCTCTTCTTCTCGAAAGTGCGTTCGCGGAAAAGTGTCCAGTATTCCGAGTCGGCAGGCTACGTACACCGTAGCTGGTACCTAGCTAGTTTAGGCGCGGAGGAACGAACGCTTCCCTTCAGGAGCGATATCTCTGGGTGTTCCCCTCGCGACGCGCAAATTCCACGAATCAAGCCGCGTTTCTCACACATTTCTCTTGGATCCTTCGTAGGTGCGGCATACCCGACGTAACTGATCGTCATCCCAGCGGACCTGCGTTCCTACGTTTTCAACCAGTGAGCCGATACCGCAGTGATACGCTACATATTAGTGACCAAGGGATCGAGAGTCTGGAGTGCTTCTCCCGATAGCCCGATATCCCGATGGATCAGGAGACCGGAGGATGTTTGCAGCCGCTCAAGTGCGAACAGTGGGATACTACCATTTGATCTCTACTCGTAGGCAGCGAAACCACCTACTCTCTTCGTATACGATAGCTTCCAATAGTGTTCCCATGACCAAGTTCCGCGCGTGTACCGACCCAGGTGCAGTTGTTGCTCGTCTTTGAAAGAGAAAATAGAAAAGAAAAAAAGAAACGAACGAAAGCAGAACGATGACGCCGATCGTTGGAGCGCCAACGATATCGCGAACCGGCGAAATCACGATGAGGTAGTAGTGATCGTCGGACACGTGCAAGTGGGGTGACTGTAGTGCGCGTAACGGGGAAACTTGCAACAGTTTCCCGCGGAAGATCTACGCCGGACTCTGCCAGGGAGATTTCGACACACCACCGTCACATGTTTCGGATCCGATCGGCTGCGTCTAAGAAGAGAAGACCTGGAGGCCGCACAGATAATCGAGCATCCCCGAAGGACGCAGATGCCCCGAAGGAAACAGCACGCTCCGCAACGCATGAAATGTGAGTCCAGCTACAAACTATCTTTTCGTTCTTCTCGTTCTTTTCCTGTCATTGGCAATGGTGGACGCTCCATCGAGTCAGTCACTCGTAATGCTACGCCTCCAGCGACACTCGCTCGTCCTCTTCGGTGTCTCTGTATAAAAATAAGAGGAAAAAATGCCAACTATTTACTGCCCTGCGTTGGCACCTAGCTGGCATGCGACGTGCACGTTCCATCGTTGTCATTTTGTCGACTATAAGTATGCGGGACCACGTGCAACAGCACGCTGCTCAACAGCCACGCGTCGTTTCCCGGGTAATTCCACTGAACTTTACGCGTATACTCGTCCCCTCGATAAAACGGCATTTCCAACGCTCCGAGAAACTTTGCTAATGAAGAGATCAATTTTATCGATTCTGATCCCGAGACGCTGCGCCTTTCCTACGATCCCCTGGAAACAATAATATTATTTATTTCCATGCTTGGGTTGGATTATTTTACACGCCACAAGGCATTCTGGGCGCGTATCGTCGACGCAACGTAACTTTTGTCCTGTTTCGTGAAAACTCGAACGAATTCACCGCATATCTTCTGCGAACATTATCGCGGAAACGGTATAAATCAATCAGAGAAGTGTCATATAGGTATCTAAAGTATTTCATTCCTCGTTAACAGTTTACCTTTTGCGTAATGCGAGCGAGTAGAGTTTTTTTCTGGATCAGTCGCATCTGCGGTTGTCGCGTCGTCGGTTGGACGGTGCTTAAAATTCTAAAGGGCCGAACGAAAATGAGGATTTCGGGATTGATTGCCGAAACGACTACTCGAGTAAAATCCGAATAGAAATTTGTGCTCGATCGGGGCGGCCGGGAAGATTTCGTAAAGATCGGTTGATGAAGAGCCGCGGTGGAACGGCAAGACGGCTCGTGGGCTTGAAGGCTCGATGCGCGCCATGCTGCTTTTCCCACGTGGGGAGCCATGAGGCGTAAACAAACTCGCCCCTGGTGGAGGACGCCATCTTGGTGAAGTTCTGCCGGAAACATTTACAATTCACTCAACTTGCCCTACCGAAACTCGGCCAAGCGCCGATAAATCTCGTTGTGCGCGCGCGCGGATGCCCGCCGCGTACATAAATCCACGGCAGTCTACGGAGTTTCGGCGCCGTAAACGCCACAGTTTTTCGCCAGCTTCCGCGGTGATGGCAGACTTGCCAGAGCCTCCGATCCGATACGGTCGGTGTCCGGGGCCTTTCGACGACGTTCTTCTTTCGAAACGATACATTCCAAGCTTCTGTACGTCGCGGACGCGTATCTCGAGTTTTCTACGCGGACGTTCGTTCTAAACTCTACTGCCAATAATAATCAGGAGGATCGTAGCTAGTAGCGGTCAGGTATCGAACGAAACGAGCGCGATACGATGAAGCCGTCAGCGAAAGTAGCCACAGCCACGAATATGCTGAGAAACAACAAAATCCGCTTTACGAATCGAACAGCCGTGGCTCGAGCTAATTTCTCCGTTTAATTTATGATGTCCCGGTGAAAGGATCCGAGAAACACACCGTTTGGCACGAATCGATCTCTCGTCTATCGAGCGCACGATCGGTGCTGTGATTGCTACGCCGTGGAAGTTAATTAGCAGTATATTACCGAGAAAAAGGTTGCCGTTAGATCCTGGTCTTATCCCACTGTAAAATTCCTGATAAAATATCGGCGAGATCGGTCCGGCCTGATCCGTGCCACCGGATACCTTACCTACCTACGAACGCGAGCAAACGAATGCAACGGCGTAATTGGTTAAACGGGAAAGGATTTGTTGGAAGAGTCGATTTTAAAAAGCTGCAATTATTTATTGTCGCTCCTACCGAGCGGAGAAAACGGTGAGCGATTCAAGATCGCGTTAGTCTAACGCGTTGGCTATTTATCAGAAAATTCGTGGCCTGCTGGCGCAACAGGTGCAGTTTAGAGGCATCTTCTCGGCTCTCGCTTTAATGTCCGAAAAAGCAAACTCGCCCGTAACTCGATCTTGCGTAGGTATGTATCTCCGAATCGGGCGACGAGTCGCCCGGTTACATTTCCTTCAGCCGAAAAGGAGAAAGCGGTGGCGCGGGGGAGATGCAGAGCTGTGGAATTATTGATAACGCCAGGCCTTGTGTTCGTTCGATAACGGTCGTTCAACTATTAACTGTGGCTATGCAGTTTCGAGGGAATCGAGTGGCAGACGCGGTAATTATAAAACGTGTCGGCGGAATAGCTCTGGAGGACAGGAACGATCGAGTTGGGTCTCCGTTCCGTGCGTTTCTCCCGCAACTCGTGATCCACGGGTCCATTCATAAAGCAGGAAGAGCACTTGGAGTTGGCGCACGCGCTTCCAGACGGCCGTCGTCCGTCCGTCCGCATGTACGTTCAACTTTGCTACCGGATATTTTCGGAGGTCCAGAATTATAATGCCAGCACACCACTACCTACCTATATCGTCTCGTCCGCGAGCATCGCTAAGTAGCCTCCCCGAGAGTTTCGGTAAATCGGGATAACCGGATAAAAGTGATTGATCCGCCGACAAACGCGTCTTATTTATTCAACCCTCAAGTTCGATTATATTTAGAACCGTTGTTCGCTGGAGCAACGAATGGATGTTTTCTACGAGATGGACAGCCTGCTGCGCCGCGCGATGATCTGCTGTTTCGCCGGGAAAATTAAATTTTTAAAACGACGTTGGCGAAGGCCGAATCGTTGACCCGGCCCAGTGGACAATTTTTTTCAAAACGAGAACCTTGAACGAACGACGAGGACGAAGAGGCTTTTCCTATGCGCTTACCTGACGGCTGACGCAAGGCCTGTGAAACGTGCCGCAAAAAGTTTACGACGATTTCTGTTGTTCTGGAGAGGATGCTGTCGGGCATACGGTGCACAGTCGATACCTGCTCGACGTAAGGAGAGATTCACAAGCGATCCCAGCGAAAACCTTCGGTGACCCATGGTGAGCACAACGCCCATTGCGCAAAACTTTCACCTCAAACAATGCCGACGCATTTTTGGGCCTGGAAGCCTCACTCCTCCACTGCCATAAATCCTTCAACCTCGTGGAAAAAGCGGCACGACCTTCGCCCGGCTTCGGCACGTTGAGGAAACCGGGAACCGGCATACGTTGCACGCCTAAACTCTGAAAACTAACACGATGGTTGATCGCCGGATGACCTTCTCATAGAGAAGATACCTACGTAAGATATGGAAAACCTTGCCGGGAAAAATTCCCTTGGATTTTATGCGATGGTGATAGATCGGAGACAAATGCAAAGTCGCTTTCGACGCGTAACGAATTATCCATGCGTGAAAGGTTCGGGCTCGAGGTTTCCGCGTTGTGCGCGTCCATCGAATCAGCTTTCTAATCGGCTCCCATTATTTCCGGCGAGCGTGATTTACACGGGATATCGCATCGACGAGCAAATATGCCAAATGCAGTAGGTACGTCTGGAGATAAATGAGACCTCGCCAAGGAGGAACCGGCGTCCTTTTCCTTTTGTAATCTTTTGCCGCAACGATATTTCTCCAATAGCATTTGAATTCACTCGTATGCAAATGGTAAGCATGATAGATGGCGGATACTACGAGAATACGTATCGCAGAAACAGACGGCGTCAGAATTTTCATCGCGTCGCTCGCGGTTTCGGGTGATCTGATAGCCGACGGAGGTTCGGTGGCGTTGGTTTAGCGAACCGTCCAGCGTCTGAACGGTCGACGACGCGGCCGTCGTCGATATTCCCGTTCGGAATGAATCATTTAACGCGAAGAGAGTTTTCATCGCGTTGAATTGCGAGCAAACGGCAGCGCGCGTTGCGGTGTGTCGTGGGTGCGGGCGCGGTCGTGGTCGTGGTCGTGGTCGTGGTCGCGCACGTTCTCGCGTCCTCTCACCCTATTTTCGATGCTCGTAAAACCGGCGTCGCTGTATCCGACTGATCCGTCTCCCGATTTATACCGAGAGACGCGGCGTGGCGCGGCGCGGCTAACGCCTGCTGCCGGATCTTTCTCCGCGCCATTCTCTAAGCGGTGCTAATAAATTAGCCGGAGAAAAAGACGGCGGTACGACAGATGCCCGATGGCTGCCATAAAGGAGCTGCTAGAGACGCTCGCGGGTGGTGGCAGCACATCAAAGCGTATCCGTACCGTCCCGATGCAGTGCCGTTGTTTTATGTTTACCAGCGGCTTTTGTTGCTCTTCGCCGTTTGCCTGACAAACAGTCTAGTGAGATATATATCGCCGGTCCATACTCCGAAATAAATCCGCACCGTGCGGCTATTCTTATAGAGAGATACGATACCAAACTCGAGTTCGCCGTGGAATAAATCAAGCCCAACAGCAACTGCCGCTCCGCGGAATCGGAACCTTCGCGTCGAGGGAAGCGTCCTTACGAATTCCTTTTCCAACTCTCTTTCCGGCTCGGCGCTGATCGGCCGAAGAGAACGCAACGGCGTGTCCTCGCAACGGCGACACGCCGTGCCACTCGAAAACCAACTACCGCACCACGCCACGCCACGCCGAACCGCACCGCACCGCACCGCGTCGAACGTGCCGGCACGCTTAAGTGACTTTCGGTGTTTGGCCTTTGCGCTCGCCGAGAGCCTTTTGCTTTTGCGACAACGCTCGCGGACGAGCAAGCGGAGGCGGTAGTGCGTTTGACCTCTTCCTCCTCCTCCTCCTCCTCTTCATTCTCCTCCTCCTCCTTTTACTTCACTCGTTCGACCATTCCTTGTACGCACCCGCCGCGCTGAGCCGCCTCGCCTCGGTTCCACGGCCCTCACACTTTTCTTCCCCTTTTGCAAGCTCCCTCGAGATACCTGTACCGCTCCAACTCTCCGTACAGATAACTAAATCGCGACGCCGCGCCGAGTCGCTCGTAACATCGAAACGAGACTCGTGGAGACACTCATTCAGATTGGGGTGAGTGGGTAAAGAGGGGCGAAGCTAGATTCACTGGAGGGTGTGGAGAGGAAGACAGACTCGACGAGGAAACCCTCCAGCGAGGGCTGTGAACAGCAATGCTCGTCGCTGACTATGTACCGGCAGAGGTAAACTCGGCGAGCCAACGAGCCAACGTACGATCGGCACGCGCACAGGATTTCACCACGATACGCTAGGCAGAAGCAATGAAAAGGAATCCACCCTCCTTTACTGCTGTCACGACCTTTCGATTGGATCTCGCGTTCCATCTCCCAGCTGTAAATAGTTGAGAGTTTGCAAGAAACGCTGAACGCCTGCTTCCCTTTAGTCTTTATCGATCAAGCAGGCGAATTCGAAAAGCGTTGGATCGATCGAAGAGCAGTCGAGGAACCAAGCGCATCCCTCATTAACAAGAGTAATTGTTCTCGTAAAAGTTGTCCGAAGCACCGTGAGTTCCGGGTGCGAGACAGAAATTTGCCCAGTCTTCGATAAAGGCAGTTTGGCTGGACTACCCAGCCAAAACTCGTAAACGCACACGCGTGCATAACCGCGTTACAAGTTCCAAGGGTGAGACGGTCGCACGCCGAATAGAAGACGCCCACGCGCGCACCAGCGGACGTGGCTAGGTATACGTGCACACGGATGCGGGAAAAGTACGGCAGTAGGAAGGAAAGTATGGTATCGCGGTACGGTGGCCAAGCTATTCGGCCGTGCACGTACAATCTAGGTACTGTTTCGCAACGAGAAGGCCCCGAAGGGGAAGTAAGCAGTATCTCTCGAGTTTCCCTCGCGGCCCCTCGGTCCTCCGTCCTCTGGTCGCCGCGATCTTCCTCCACCCTCTCCCCGGAGTCTACTACAGCTCGCCGCTTTATCCACCCCGTCGCCGCGACCCTCCACGAGGATCCAGGATACAAGGGAAGATCGGAGTGGGGTCTCCTCCGTTCGTTCGTCCGTCCGTCCTTTCGCCCGTCCGTCCGTCCGTCCGTCCATTCGTGCGTTCGTTCGTTCGTTCGTCCGTCCGTCCAGCTGTATCGTCTCGTCTCGTCTCGTCCCGTCTCGTCCCGTCTCGTCTCGTCTCGTCTAGTCTCGTCTGGTCTCGTCTGGTCTCGTCTCGTCTCGTCTCGACTCGACTCGTCTCGCGTGACGGCCTCGTCAGCCGTCAGCCAAGCTCCGTCCGGATCGATACGCTTGCCACCCTTACGACCCCCAACTTCCTCCACCTTCTCCTGTGAAAAGCAATGCACCTACCATCCGCACCCCGCACCATCGCCATCACCTACCCACCCTTCTCTCCATCCCTGCTCGCGTCTCCTCTCGTCTCCTCCACGAACCTTCCTTTTCCCCTGACCCCCGTGCCCACCTCCTCCTCCCCCGCCTCCACCTCCTCCTCCTCCTCCTCCTCCTCCTCCTCCTTCTCCGGCTGCTGCCTCCTGCCAGCAAGCAGAGTCTAGTTGAGTCGAGTTGAGCCACCGGCCGGGTCAGAAGACGTCTGCTGCCCGGGCGAGCGACAGCTACCACCCTCCCCATTCAGACACCCACCACCTACCACCCCCATTTTACCACCTCCTCCTCGTCCTCTTCCTCCTTGCCTCCTCCACCTTCGACCGTCCACCCACCCCTCGACCTACTCCACGACTCCATTCTACCGCGACGTGCCGCGAGATGGACAGCTTCGCCTCACCGTCGAATCCGTACTCCAAACTCGCTCACCCCTCTGTATCGTTCACATAAACGCTACCGTTCTTGGTATTGGTGAACGCCGTCCTCTTCGTCAACCACTACCACCCTTTCTCGCTACTACCACCGATGCCAACTCTCCTAACCCCTCCTCCTCTTCTTCCTCTTCGTCCTCATACTCTTGCTCCTGCTGCTGCTGCTGCTGCTGCTGCCACCGCCGCCGCCGCTGCTACCGCTGCACCACATCCTACCCCTTCGCGACACGTATCTCGGCTGCACACTTTTCACGAGTATTCTCCCGCATCATTGAACGAACCGAGGGTATGACGACAGCAACCGTCCTCCTGTCACCGATGAGTCTGCAGCGTACACTGGACAGTTGCGGTGTCCAACCCTCTGCCTGTCCGCTATTCCTTCGAGAGTTTATATTCGCTTCTCCACAGTACGCTGAAAATCCGCTTCAGTATTCGATCCACCGTAATGAATCATTAGTAGTCGAGAGTCAATCGAAGATTAATTAATCGTTAGGATTCGAGAACCAATTAAACTTTCCCCGACAACGAATCCGTCTGGCCGCGAGCACGGTTAAAGATTCCAATTTGTTTTCTCCCCGAATTCCTCTACTGTGACTGGATGCTTGGTTCGTGTCCGCGTCATTTGCTTCGTTACCAAATTCTCGCGATACCAAGGGATTTCAAAGGAATTTTCAAGTTACGTTCTTCTTTGTTCGCTCGTTTATCTCACCCCTGTGCTCGGTCCTCGCTGCAACCGTTTATGTCGAATCTTCTACGCGACATCGATCGCTCAGCTTTAACGCGAGCAATCGTCAGAATTCGGTGGCTCGGCCACTCGCAGTCAACTGGCGTAAACTGACAAAACGAAAACGTGGACGGCCGAAAGAGACGGGGCAACGGAGGAGGGAAGGAAACATGCCTATGTGGTAGAAGCCTAGAGGGTACGGAAGATATTTGGCGCAGTGTCAGTCCGCCCGCACTTGTCGCTCTTCTTACCAGGAAGAAGGCGGATGTAGCGATTCAGGTTGGACGAAGGAAGGAAAAGAGAGAGAGGGAGAGAAAGAGAAAGCAGGAGAAACAGATAGATCGGTGTGTGTCTGAAACGACAGTAATGCCAGCAACGACAGCTGGGCATCGCAAAAGTATAGGCACGAGTATACTCGTGGAAAATGTGTAGGTGTGTATCGCTGATGCTGCCATGGAAGAAGGGACAATTGCAGCCGGATCGTTGCCGATCGATTATATTCCACGTGGATTACTTGGATTACGGTGGCCATTGAGATTTTCTGGATCTCGACAGCGATGCAAAGGTTGCTTACCGCTGTCTCGCAAGTTATTTTTTTCGTTCTGAGAAGGTAGCGCAGATCGATCTCGAACCGCGGTTGCGTTTATGCCTCGCACTGGATTTTCTGTGCGTCTAAAACGCGAGCGGAGGAGAACAGCAGGGTCAACAGGAATGTTCGTGCGATTCTCCGGAGCCATGCCCAGTTTTTTTCTTCTACCGCCGTGACATACGGTGAAAATTATTGCCGTCGTCCGTGCTGCCCCTCTGCCCTCCCTCCACCCTTACCGCCGGAGCCGCCACCTCCTCCTCCTCCTGGCTCTCGGCGTTCGTCTCACTCCCCCGCCTTCTTGCACATCGGTCGAGTCGGAGGCGATCCCTGCCTCCCACGATACGGCACTGACGCCATCGTAGATGGGTGCCAGCTATCTAAGGGGTGATTTCTAATTTATGAGACTGGGGCGATGTGATGAACAGACGTCATAAAGCATGTCGCGCCCCGCGTCTGCAGCCTGCCACTCCTCCTCCACCTCCGCCTCTACCTATGCCCCTGCCTCCACCTCTTACTTCGCCCCCATTCCCAACCCGGTTACGCCACCCTGCCCCGTCACCCGACCACCCGTCCAACCGTCCACCCATCCACCCATCCACCCCCCTGTTATCGCTGCCCCCAACCTCTCCGGCCCTCTTCTACCTTCCGACGAACCCTACTTCCAACGTCCCACACCACCGCCCTGTGATTTGTGGCCTCTCGAATTCTCTTCGCGGGCTTCTCCTTCCCGAAACTTTGCCCCTCTCTTTCCCTCCTTCTCCCTGCACGCGCCTTTTCTATACTTTGCCTCTCACTTCCCCCATAGGTCTATTATCTCTCCCTTTCCATCTATCTATCTCTCTATCCGAGGCTCCAGCTCCGCTCGTCTATCCACAACTTCGTTGAATTCTTCATAAGGGTAGACAACACGAACGTTCTTGGAAACGGTTCTATCGTCTCTATACAGTCGGTCGAGTTATTAATTAGTTTGGATACCGTGCGCATGGGATAACGCGTAGGTATAGCGTGCTAGAAAAGCGAACGTCGACAGACGCTTACTTTTTCAAAGCTGCCCATTTTGGCGAACGCCAGACGTCGCTTCATTTCTCGTCTCAGATGCCAGCTGATTTGTTACGACGTGGATATTTCTACCGATTGACCCTAATACGCGTCGCATCGTGTATACCTATAGATGTACTAAATATATATATATATATATAGATGCACCGATATACACCGTCCATCACCGTTGACCCGCAATCAAAAACCGTTGCAGCTCATAAATCTGTAACGGACAGAGGACACAGACTAAACGGTTCCAACCATTCAGACAGTCTGGGAATTATTATTCGCGAATTTAAATAGACCACCAGCGATCCGAAACAAACACGCCATTCCTAGATGTTCGTGATTTCTTCTCGTCGCTTTTGCAAACGTTTAAAAGCTTGCTGATACAATTGTAACTTAGCATACCACACGATATAATTTCTTGCATTCTACAAGAATTATCAGGTCTCAGGCTTGGTTTCGTTTCGAACGCTACGCAGTGCCGAGGACCTCGAGCATCAGGGCACGATCGAGCGATCGGGATATATTGGCAGGAACTTTTGATCGATGCAGGTAGTTGCCGAAGAGGCACGAGAAAACGTTCAACAGGAGAACGAAGCGACGCGACGATCGAAAACGTACGCCGCGCCACGGCTCGTCTCGTCCCGATTCCGCTCGGCTCGGCGCGGTGCGGCTCGGCCCACAGAACCTTTGTGAAAAATCGTGTTATAACCCTAATTTAATTTTATGGCCAGCATTACGGAGGATTGTGTTGTATATCGGGGCCTGGGCATAATGGCCGTATATGGCCGCGTATAATAATGGAGAAAGAAAAGGAGCGAAAGAACGTGCGGGTAAGGGAAAAAGAAAGGGAAGAGAGAAAGACGGAAGAACAGGGGATTAGTAGGAGGAGGAAGGCGGCTAATAATCAGTTGTAACGCGAACCGTCGTAAACCGCAAAACAACTAGAATCGAGCATCAAACGGGGTGTGGAAGAGAGAAAAAAGTAGTGGTTGCGAAAGCAACGCGGACGAACGAGAGGCGCGGACCGACGAGGGTGTGTGTTTATATTTAAAGGGGTGGAGGGTGAAGAGTGGAGTATCATTATCCCGGCATCGAGGAGAGGAGATTATTTTCATTTCGTCCCATGGTTGTTTCGTCGCTCGCTTCGAGTTCGACTTGCGAATTCTTTCGAGCACCATCATGCTCGTCAAACGTGTCCGCTCGGCGCGGCCGCGGCGCCACGAAACTCGAAACCCGAAGCTGCAAATCTTCCGCTCCTTCCGCTAGTCGCAACACCTTCAGCGATCTTCAACGGTCCTTGGCCTTCCATCTATCCCGATCATCTCGTCCCGTTCCTCGCCTTATTCGCCGACAGTTACGCCGACATCTCGCCCGGCGAAACTATGAAAATTAAATGGGAAGCGCGTATAAATTTCACGGATATAAAACGTTTCGCCCTGTGCCGCGCGATTTCTCGGCTTCCCCAAAATTTACCGTATTTTTCCCAGCGTTCGAACCGGGCAGTGGGCCAAAGTACGCGGGGCGGAGTTCGGGGGTGACGGTAGTGGTGGTGGTAGTGGCGGCGGTGGAGATGGAAGGGTAGAAATCGTGGTACGAAATTACTATAATATAATACATCGGGTATATCGAGGCCGGGACAAGAGCTGCGTATTCCGTTATTATTATTGATCGGCGGGGAGCGATATTAAAGTGGCCAGAGGGCATTCTCTATATTTACGCTGGTTCTTCCGAAAACCGTGAAATTACTGATAATCACTGAGAGCGGCAAGTAACGCGGCTAGACGCACCCTTAACAATAACAGCGACGCTATAATCACCGATCCCTTCACCTCTCCACCCTCTTTCCTTCTCGGCCCATCTCCTTCTTTCCCCTCCTTCCCTCCACCCCGCTCCCCCTATCTTTCTATTCGAACAAAGTCGCGGTCTTAACTTTGCTTCCCTCTTTTTTTCCACGTCATTACGTTCGAGAAAGACGAAAACTCCTGCAATCCGAATTCATTTACCGAACGACGCAGTGACGATCAGAGCGAAACCCTGGCTCTCGGTGCACTCCTATAGGTAAGGATTTGCTGAGAGCAGAATCCGGAGCAATCGCGACAAACTGGGGGCCGCATCTTCGTGCACCAACGACGGCACGTTTTTCTTCCACGCGTATCCGTGATGAGACGAGACGAGACGAGACGCGTCGGGGCGAGTAGAGAACCGAACGAAGGAAAGAGCCAGAGCGGGGTCAGCCATCGAGCGGATAGGCAGCCAGCAGTTCGACTTGGGCTGCCGGCCGCCGTAAAAACGTCAATTAAAGTGTTTTATTTGATCCTTCGTTAGAACGTTGAAATGGAATTTTGATTTATGACTGCAACACCGTTCCCGGTGTGCGTGCGCCTGTGCGTGAGCGAGAGCAGCGGTGCGCTCGCGCGCACACGCGTAAATAAAATAAATAGGAGGCTATAATTAGTCGGCTGGGAGTGTATGGCCGAGCACTCGGTCGATCGTCATACACGACCGGTTCGCGAGCTCGATATACATCGTCGAACAAATACTTGAACTCGTTTTATGCTTATCCGTGGAAAATAATCGCTCCGCCTCCCCCGTGGACGCGTACGTTTCATCTGGACGCGGTGGAAAGCGTTTTTCGCGGGCTGCTCCGCGGAACCGCTCCTACCTCGAGGACCGAGGGGGAATCGATAACGAGTGGAATTGGCCGCTGCTCGAAGGGAGCTCTTTATCGTAACAGATTTAATAGCGCGGTTATCGCGGAAGAGCAAGAGAGATAGCGACGGCGCAGAGGGGCGAGGGTGTAGGTGAGGATGATGGGAGAGAGAGAGAGAGAGAGAAAAAAAAGCAACGAAAAGTTGAACGACAGGCCTCGGCGAAATGCCCACGCGCTCGTCGATGTCCTCGCGAAACGATTTATTATCGAGAACCGGTGTGCGTTCGGGAGCGTCGAGGCCGAGGAAATAACACGTGCGATCGGAGCGTGCGCTGGAGCGAGCGAATGACCGAGTTAAGTGAAGAAGAGTCGCACCAGCCGTCCCGCCAGCCGGCCGTCCAAATGTTATTGTTTATTGTGGCCCAACGACAGCTTGATTTATCATGCTAGCCGGCCATAGCCATGCGTGAAATAGTGGCATAATCCCGTTGATTTGTGGCTACCATTGTTCGCACTACCACCCCGCTGAAAGTATTTTTTTTTTTTGTTTACACTCGATTATTGTCTTTCCCGTTCGATTCGGCGCTTTCTGCGTTTCCCTGCATTCCCGTTCCGTGATTCGATCCAAGGACCTGGTTGAACCGCGGCAAATCGAACGTACGCGAATCCACTCTAATTTCGCACGCTCTCGCGAACCGTTAAACGGTTGAACTGTTTAAACGTTCCCTTTTACCGCTGCCTCTTTTCGCTTCGAGGCTTTTCTCTCGACCGGACCGTGCGGAAACTCACGCGCCGCTGCGGGCCCGCGAAACGCGCGTTCACCGGCCGTTCTGCGATCTCTCGATTGGCTCGCTCGCGGCTATCGATAAATTGCCAAGATGACGCGATAACGACGGGCTGACGCCGAATAAGACCGAGCACGCAATTTGTCCAAGATAAACATGGTTCTTACCACGGCGATGTCTGTCTTCTCGTCGATGATGCAAACCCGTCCGCGTACCGTCCGGATCGCTCTTCTTCCACAACTTTACCGCATTCGTTCCCGTTCCCGTTCCCGTTCACGCTCCCGGTCCCGTTCGCTTTATCTCCTAATTAACGTGCGCACTTTAGCAACGGTATCGTTCAAGGGGGGAAGAAAAGAGCCGGTAAATGAAATATCGTTGGACGTAGGTAAGTTTAGAATGATAGCTATTGATTCGGAGGAGGGCTCAGGTTCAACGACAAACACGGCGCGAGACGTTTGATGTTGAACCCGGTAAGTGGCTTGTTCTCCGGTGGATAAGTAGCCCTCCGTCCGGTCATCGATAAGCCGACCTACTGTGCTTCTTACGTGGACGCGTATTACGGCGCGAAACGGCGGGCGGTCCCTTCCGTTTGACGAGAGCCATTCATTCTCATCCACCTACGTCCATACCCACACGCTTCGAGTTGGTAACGCGCACGCAGGCACGCGTGTTCTTCCATTGTGCGTCCATCCATCACGCGTCAGATGTAACATGGCTTTAGCTGGTTCGATCGGGGTCGAAGCTATAGGCGCTTCATAGTTTAAAGACAATTCGCCTCTCTCTACGAACCAGTAGAAACGAAACGTACGAACGAACAAACTGGCTTGGCGGGCCAAGTTTTCCTTGGGAATCTGTGGAATCTATAGCTACCGTCCTATAGGGGAGAGAGAGGGCCGGGTATCCGTGGCACAGCGCTAGGGGATGTTATAGGGTCAAAGTCGCCGGAGGTCCCTGCGGTGGTAGGGCCTCTAGCGGCTCGAAATACAGGCCCTTTGGCGATGACCTGCCAACGGTTCGCGCATTAGCTCGACAGATAGCGCTGCCTAATCGGACCTCATAAATTACCAAATTAATATCCCGCGTTGCCGACGCCAGGCTATCCGTCAGGTGTCAGCCACGGTGCAGATAGCAGCCGCCGCCTCCACCTCCACCTCCGCCTACTGCTCCCAGTTTCCCTCCACCGTACTCCACCGCTCTGCTGCCCGTGTCCCGCCAACGGCGGACATTCCGCATCCTTTGGCGGTTTCTCCGATCTTCACTCCGTTCATCTTCTCACTGTTTCTCCGCAGTTACATCTCATCCTTAAGTGTCGCGCGTGGTCCCCTTTCAATCCCCGTGATTCACCTTACCCCCTGGTCTTTCCCTCCGTTTACCCATCCCTGCGGGTAATCAACTGAACGCTCAACATTCTGTTTCTTCTCGTCGGATGTATCTCCGCCACTGGACCTGTCGATGAAAAGAACCATCGGTGGTCTATTAGGAATAACGCTGGCGATCTCGTGTACGCGATCTGGAAGAACAAACGCTGCATGACCACCCAAGGTGTATCGCTGTTCTACGCCAGCTAACGGTGGTCGAGCTCGTAGGCATGCAACAACGAATACATACATCGCCCTGTGTCGGTTCACCACCTCCTTTTCTTCCCCTCCGTTTCCCCTCGCTCTCTCCAACACTCGTGCGTGCCTCTCCGTCACTCTGGCTCTCTGGCTCTGTGGCCCTCTGTGTCGTTGGTTTCCGACGTTCTCCCTGTCAGACTGTCCATTCCGTTTGTGTCGCCCACGCGCGATGCGTAAACGTATACCTAAAGGGACGCGGAGACGAAAGGTGTTCGCGGGGGAACGATAGGGGGTTGCGTCGCCACCCAGTGGCGTACCTACCGTTAATGCGCGATCATCCGAGAGGCAAGAGGTTTATAGGTACTACGCGGATGGCAGGCAAGCCGCGAAGAGACGCAGCAGAGGAAGATCGACGAAGGGAGGATAATCTGTGAGGGAAGGAGCATCCACGAAAGAAGGGGCAAGAACCGCTTACGAATTACGCGGCGCGACTCGATGGGATGCGAAGCCAGGCTACACGAACCGGCTTCGAGTTCGAGAGCTACCTCTATGCGACACGGCTGCCAATTAGCGGGCTGACATCGACCTGACTGACCACCGTGCACTGCCAACCAGTCGTTTCTTCGGCTCCTTCCTCGCCTCTTTAGCGCCTTCCTTCTCCCGGCGCGACGCCGACGACTTCGTGATCGATCTCTCGGCTCTGACCACAATCCCGAACTCGACGAGTTGTCCACCTCCCCCTCGGTAGGGTAAATCCGGGAGACACGGTCGGGCCGGAGAGTTGGTCGAGTCGCTATATTTCAGACTCTACGTAAAAATGCGTTAAAGTCCAGACTAATTAGTTCTCTAGAATCCAAACAGTTGAATGAATAGCGTCATTTTGATTCCTTGTGTAGTTTTCTGGATTTATAAGCTTTAAAATGTAAATTGAGGTTACATTTATCCTTTTTTATCTAACAGCGGTGTACAGAATCGTATTTAAAATATGCTTCCAAGTTTATTTTCGTTTAATATTTGGGGTAAAAGATAGTGGAGATATTGAGGCATTATGCTGCCAAAGTATTTGACCATATTAATTCTTCCTCTCAAAGCTAACGAGAAGACCTCGCTGCAGAAAGGAGAAATGGTCGAGTTATAATTTTTTTTACTAGTTTTGTTAATTGCTTTCTTTTTTTATTATAATTTTATTATTATTTTTGTTCAATTAATTTATTTATTCACTTTTGTATTCATTTGCCTTGCTAATAGCCAGTAGGTAGTTCACTTATTCTTTGACGTGTTCTTTACTTGCTTAGCTTAAACAAATTAAATATCAATACATCTGCAGTTATATTCACTCATAAATAATTTTACTTTCTGCTTTGTTATTTTTCCATGAATAATTATGTGAGTGGTCTCTGCCAACGACAAAAACCATTTCTCCCGGCACTTCGGGAGAGGTGGTCAGGTGTCATGACTTGAGTTTTCAACCCGATTTACGGTAAATATTGTCTTAAAGCAGATATCGACCAGTTTTTCTGAATCAGCACAAAATTCTGAACATAGAGGAGAGTTGCCTGTATCGTACCACTTAGAGACAATTTACGTTATATTTCATATTTGGTACTAATTTGAACGCAAATGACTATTGGATATAGTAGTTTTGTTCAGAACAAATTAATTTGTTATTAATCTTTTTGTCCTATATAATATACGTGCATAACCTATAAAACATACGAGTTGCCAAATCCTACTGGTACGATTAAATATCAATTTAAACTTTATAATGAATGTAATATTTACTTAAAATGAATGTAAAATATTCTATATTAAACCAGCTTTTAGAAAAATACAAAAATACACGACAAAATTGCATTGTTTGATTATTATCAGCTAAAATAAATTGGTAAAAAGTTACATCAATCATAGAGAAATTTATGAGGTACGATTTAGGTGACCACTACGATATTGGCAACTCTCCCCTATAGGTTTGTTCTGATAAAATAAGTAATTTCTATATAAGTTTTAATAGACATTTTGTATTAGGTCGACCGCGTCTTCCGGATTTACCCTATTCCAGTTTCCTCCACTTTTCCGCGCACCCTCCCGCACCTACTCGCGCTCATTCGCGCGAATCACGTAGAGAAGTTTAAGAAACGCTCGAAGCGTTACGAGAAGCGTTCGAGCTTTTGGTAGGGGCCGCTTTATCCCGTGTGCGTTTCGTTGGTGGCGACTGGCGGGTACGCGTGGGATTCGACAAGGTTCCGCGGTCAAAACGAGAAGTGGGGAATTAATTCGCGGCTGACGCGAGTCGGTTCGACCGCGCGAGCCCCGCGTGGGAAGTCGAGGGCTCTTGTAACGACGGAATCTTGAATAAGTTCCGGCGCATCGGTGTTGGTAATTAATCGATCGTTACTTGTATAATTTACAATGCAACGAGCCATCGAGAGCCATTCGTATAAAGTTGGAAGAGGGACTGCGGGTCCGTAGACGGCTGAAACTCGCCGATCGATGCTGTTCTCTCGTGGAGTGCTGGTCGCGAGAATCGCTCCATGTATTACCGATCGGTAGCGCGAGCAAGGCAATAATTATTACGCGTGTCGGCTGGTATTATTCGGGTACCTTTTAAAATGTCAATAAAAAACTTGAACGGACCCGCTATCTTTGTCGTTTCCTCTTTTACGCTCCCTCTGCCCCCGCGCGTCTACCCCGCAGCCCTCGAGCGTCCCTGCTTTCTTCTACCCTTTTTTTTAATGCCGATGCAGCTGCACTCTTTTCAGAGGAGGCCCCGTCACGTTGCATTACGGAATGATATTTGCTAATTGGGCACGAAGATAAAACGACAACGGCGTGGCAACTAATAACCGTCCCCTGCATCCTACACCTCCTCCTCCCCCCTCCCTCCTGCAGCCCGCTGCTGTTGCTCTACCTCCATCTCCGTTAGTCCTCCTCTGCTCCCGTTCGCGCCACCTCCACGTAGTTTCTCCGCTGCCGCCTCGGTCCCCCGGGGAACGGATAATCATACGTTGAACCGCGTCGGAACTAGCCGCAACACTTGGGGACGATGCGTCGTTCCCGTATCAGCTACCTATCTCCCCGTTTTATCGGTTCGCTTCCTCGCCAACTACCTTCCGAACGGTTCGTACCTAGTGCAGTTAGCGTACCCGGACGAATACCTACCAGCCTTTCCATGGCCCCCGATATCGCTTCACTTTTCACGGGCGACGGAGACTCTCGACGATCAAAGTCCCGCCGAAGGAACGCACACGGTTGATAACGCGATCGAATCGAGAGACCAGTCATTTTACTCGATCGCGTTACTATTCCGTGATTATCGAGCGGACCGGGCAAGCAGAGTAGGTACGGCCCTGGGGCGGTAATAAAAATGAGGGGAACGAGAAGCGTGTGGCTCGATCTGAAGGCTGATGGAGACGTCTTCGTTCCAGACAGACGCCTCGGACGTTCGCGACGTTTGATCGACGGTTCTCTCCTCCTTTCGCATACGTTGCTCCCGATCGAGCTCGCTTCCTCGCCCTCTCGCCCACCCCTCGCTCCCTCACTCCTTTACTCCCTCGCTTCTCCTCTCGTCTCGTCTCGTCTTCTTGCCACTCGCCTCCACTCTTCTCACTTCTCGCTCCACACTTCTCACTTCTCGCTTCTCGCGTCTTGCTTCCCGCTGCCTACTGGCCGCCGATCTCCTTCTCTTTCCTGCTCTTTCTCCACTTGATTCTCCAGTCACTCCGCCGAGGTTCGGAGAAGGCACTCCGCAGTCCGCCGTCATCGTTCGTGTTTTTGCCGGGCCGCCTATAAATAGGATAGCCGTGCGCGGTGCCACTCTTCTGCCTCCAAACCGGAACGCTTTCTCGCGTCACGAGCTCGTCATCGTATTCAAGGTCGCCCCGCTTATGACACCGATTCTGTCCTTTGTCCCTGCTCACCCACCGATCTTTCACCTTCGATACGTCAATGAGGTTCCTGCACCGAGCGCAGGGAGGCCGGGAAGGTTAAGCGCCCGCGCCAGTTTACGGCGAGAGCCATAACTTTCTCGCGTATCGGCCGCAAGTACCTATACCTCTACGTCGGCAGAGTTCTATCGACCAATTTCATCCAGACGAGAGCGTAGTCGCTTCGAAATCGAAGAACGCATAGGTGGGTACTTACTTACATGCATAGATACGTATACCGCAAGCGAGACGTGGCTCCGCGCGTTATCCGAAACGCTGCTGGCGCGCTCCTAGTTGAGTAAACACCGGACGTTCCTTCTCATAGCGGGAAGTTTCCAAACGCGGAGTTACGAATAGAGTTGCACGAGCCGGTGGGAAGATGAGACCCGAGGAAAACGGGCTAGCGGGGGCGAGTTGGCCGCTTTATAGTCGAAGATACTGTCGTCCGGGCTGTACGCAAGGTGGAAGAAAGTCGGCACCGGGCGGCGCGAAAGAGACGGTTCCGCGGCAGCGAGAGCGAGTGAGAAAGGCCTGGCCGGGGCAGGGGGCGGCAGATGGGGGCCGCGGAGGAACGGGCGCAGACTGCACAACTTGATAATAATAAACTGAAAAAGGAGCAAAGGGCGTTATTTTAAAAGGGAAATGCAGCGCCGCATTTTTATGTCTTCGCCAGAACTTTTCATCTCCCGCGTGCCGGTAAAGGGGAGCGCAACGCTTCGGGCTGGAGGGGGTGTCGAGGGACGCGACTATCCGTGGAAAGCTCGCGAAAGTAAAGCGAACGGGGACGGAAGAAGAGACACGGGAGGGCCGAAGGATCGGTGAGACGAGGACGGCGAAGAGGGAAGACGGCTGGGCGAAGGGGTGAGAAGAGTGTTTGGAAGTGGGGATGGGGGGGTGGGTAGGAGGCTAAAACGCGGAATGAAACGGCAGACTGCCGCTGATGAAATTCATAATTTAGATCCAATGCGCTCTCTGTACCTCGTTTAGAATACACTGCTATTTATAGTCGAAATTTTCCTTCGGTACGATCCACCCCTCCCAGCCACTACCGGCGCCCATAGAGAAAGAACGTAAAACCGCCCTCCTCCCTATCTGTCGCTTCCTCGATTTCTCGCCTCTTCGCCCCGTTGCCCCTTTGCCGCTGATTCGCCGCTGCCGAATGCCGGGTGCCGCTGATTCTCCGCTGCTAAGCCAGCTCCCGGTACTCTTCAGAGGGGAATCCTCGGACACGATGCTCGGTGAGCGGAGCGATCGAGATCTGGATCGGATCGTAGATCAACGGGGAACGCCGCGCCGCGCCGCATTATTCCGAGTGAATCTCGTCACGATCGACTAACACGCATCTCGAAGAAACGCTCTTTCCGTTGATCGTTCGCTGTCGCGTTTCATCCAGCAGTTATTCCTTTCCTAATAGGATGTAATATTATACGAGGAGTCGTTCGGCGTCCACTCGAATTCACGGGCTTTAACGATGAGCGAGCACGAAAAGGTAAACTTCTCACAATCAGCTACACCTTCCGAGAAGCTCTCCAAGTTGCCTTTAGGGCCGATGCTACTTGTCGATCGGTTAACCGAGTCTCGATGATCGAACGAAATTTTGAGGCGATCGTTGGGTACTTAAATTAGAGTTCTTAGTACACAACCCGCCCGGGTATCCGGGTGCTCAATGAAAGCCACGGGTACCCGCGAGGTAGTCGGACACTCGAGTAGACAAAAATTACCCGGGTATCCACTGTTAATGAGATACCCGAGTAAATGAAGTGTGACGAGATAGTTGAAAATTTCGATTTGACAGTCGATCATCTTCCGACTTTCGATCATTTTCTGTTAGTGTGTCTTGCGTCTTTATATATAAATAAGCCATACTGTTGCGCTGCACATAATGTACAATTGAGTGAGAAAGAAGGTTTGGATACAGTTGACGATTTTAAATAAGTAGTAAAAAAGACAGTAAGATTGTGCATTATTTTAAATGGCCGTGGTCACACCTTCTTATAATCACAAATTGATCACATGGAGTTCATTGCACTCCAGCGTCATTTTTCAGATAAAATTTTCATATGTTTTAACCTTTTAACTTTCTAGTGATAATTGCACATTTGTAATACTCGTACAATCATGCTCTAATAGTATTTTTCCAGAGATGTAAATTTTGATTAGTTTAAATTTGTATTTGAAAAGAAGTTGTGAATAAAAAGCGTTTTTTTCTGTTAAAACTCATCAAATATTAAAATTGTATTAGTAAGGTCTAAAAATTTAGGAAGATACATCTACGGGAGTTCTACTGCTAACAGTGGAGTGTGTTTAAAAACTGCAATAGTGGAAGAGTACCAGCAACGCCGTTTTGTTTAAGAAAATAGCTAATTTTTTTTATCTACCATTAGGCATGTAGAATAAAACCATTAAAAAAGTTTCTTATAATATCGCCCCAAAAAATTCTTATACAAACATCTGATTTACATATACAGAATATAAACAGAAATTAATTCCGATGGAATTCAATGTACAGTATGTGTGACGGTCTTCTAAAAATAGAAACGTAACGAATTAAATATTAACAATAGAAACGCGACAGGATTAGAAATCTATCAATTAATGAAAATAATGCAGATAATGATACCATTCCAAGTGTTTCAGAAATTGATATGTATTTATTACAACCACAAATAAATCATAATTTAGACCCACTGTCGTGGTGGAAAACTCATGTGGATAAATATAAATGCCTGGCAGAATTGGCAAAAATGTATTTAAGTGTACACCTGTCAGTTCGGAGCACACATTTTTTTTTCAACTTGGTTACCACTTGGTAATGTAGATTTATTAGTATTTTTAGATCAAAACATAAATGTGTGGAAGTTAGGTTGCCTATAGAATCGTGATTCGAAGTCACGCACTGTTCCTTGTATAGAATTTATTACTCTACTTACCGCTACGCACTATACTACTGTGCGGTGTGGAAGTAATCTAACGCCACCGACACCGACGACTCGCCGATCCTTCGCCACACCAGGTGCTTTCCAACGCCGCTCATTTCGCGTAATGCGAAGCTGCAGATTTCTGATCAAAAGATATTTTATCATAATATTCGTAATCGTAACGCGGACACAATACCACATTCAATTGTTTGAAGTGTATTCCGTTCATTACTGATGTTAGCCGAAAATGATCGAAAGTTGAAAGACGATCGGCTGTCAAATCGAAATTCTCAACTATCTCATCACACTTCATTTACTCGAGTGATTTTCATGGCCACCCGGGTAATTTTTGTCTACCCGGGTATCGCACAGGTACCCGAGTAGTCGGGCCAAAAGAATAGCTCTAACTTAAATACTACGCGACCGTGTTCTATGCGTGGCCACCTACGGCCGATCAGCGATTACTGGGACGGGAGGGAAGCGGGAGTATCCGAGGGGCATCGTAAATTGACCGTAATTGCGTTCAATGTTACGCGCGCACGAACGGATCAAAGTCAATTGCTCCAAGTGACTGGAGTCGCAAGGAAGACTACAAAACCAATTGACTCTGACTTGGACCGAGCCCGCGAAAACACCAGCAGAATTTACGCATTCCCCAGGCGGTAGCCCATTCCCCGTCTATTCTTCTTTCCAATTTCCTAATCAACAATCGAGACTCGCACCAACGCATTTGTTTTCGGAGAGGCTCGGATTCTCGACGTCGCGCGATTTTCGTCGATGAAAAATAAGTCGCGTTAACGGTATGACGCTTCGGCAGCGTGGACGGTGAATGACGAGGAGGACAAAGACGGGCTCGCGCAGACAATAAACGTTAAACGCGAATAGGTCGGCGGACAAAGCTGACTCGTGGCTGGTGGCTCGTGGCTCGTAGAAGAAAATCTAGGATATGGAATGAGAGAAAGAGACGGTCTTGACAGGGAGACGACGCGTCGATCAAGCGGCCCACAGAATCGGCATTCAATGCTTCCTTTTTCTCCGACAGGCTGCACCGATCGTTAGGAAGCCGAGTGTCAAACTGTCCAGCTTGTCACCGCGTGCACACCGCGCCTCGCCAAGCCGCAGCTATCGCGACGTTTACACGCTCGAAAGGGGGAATGCGAGATTCGCGCTGTCTCCGGAAGATGAACTTGTGCTAGTCGATGATAGCAGGTGTCCGCGACGATCGAGAGCCAAGGGCCGCAGAACAGGTCCCCCGACCTGTGAAACTACCACCTTTTCAAGCGAGCTATTCGAGTCTCGATCTTTCCTTTGTCGCGTCCCTAATTCCCTAGCCACTCAGCTCCGAGTGTTCACCGAAATGTGAGGACGATTCTAAATAAACGCTACATCGTCGATCGGTTACTGCAATGCATGTGTAGTTATGTACCTCGATATGGCTCAGTGAATCAAATCCATTGATTCTATACAGTCAGTGATTTTGTAAATTTGATAGCGAGTAGCTGCACCGATTCGAACGGGGGAACGCCTAGAGCTGAAGCAGGAGCTTGGCGTTCCGTTTTAGGATTTCGCGTAGCCTACAATAGGATGAATGGGAAGCGAGTCGGCCTCAAATACTACATACGTACGACCCTAAGCGAGGATCGTGTGGATCGTGTTTCATATCTCCCCCCTTTCTTCTTCTTCTCTCTTTTTTTTCTTCACGCCGCTTGTCGCGGCGCGACGCGAAGCTCGAACATGTTTACTTTAACGCCTGGCTGATTTTACGAGTTCGGTATATCTGTTCCATTGGCTGCGACCGATCGCGACGCGTGGCCTTGCCACCGTCTCGCTCGCACTCGGGCCTGGGTCTCCCCCGGCCGCGGGGCTTCCTCGTCGACGCGCCGCTAAAAAAAAAAACAAAGAAAAAACTCGGCTGGTTTACCCACGATAAATCTCGCGCACTCAGGTATAAAGAGGGTCGTACTTCGTTCGGCGATAGTATTTCCCTTCTCCTTCTTCTTCATTCAGTCCTTCGGTTCCTCCTTGTCTTCCGGGTGCGCGAAGCTCTGCTCTATCGAATCTACACGAGTGAAGTAAAGAGAAAGGGGGCAGAGGAAAGAAAGGAGAGCAGCGCGAAGCAAGCAAAAAGGGTAGGCGAGATCGGGCAGAAGATAAGACTCATAATGAAAGGCATTCATTCCACCGCGAACCCGACACAGTGAACTCGAGTGACGTGGTTGCAGACAGCTGCTCAAACCTGATCTCTTCGTACGCACCTTCATCCATCCGTCCATCCATCCATCCATCCATCCGTGGCTGCGTGCGTGCGCGCGTCCGCTCCTTCTCACATCATTTCCTTCATATAATATCGTATAACCAAGCAAACCAGAGGGCACGGACGGTCCCTGGAATCAATTCGTTACGAAAAACCCTCGACAGGATCCTACTAAGCGAGCTCGTCTTCCCCCATCACGATTTTATCTCGAAGCAGAAGGCGCGGCTACGCATTCTTTAGCTATCGCGCTTCAGAATGCCAAACGCGCCTCTAACAATAAGCTTTATGCGTCCCATACGACGCTATTACGCGACTTCAATCCTAATATTCCTAACTCAGGAAGAATCTGACTGGAGACCAGCGGCTCCTCGTCACAGAGCAAGCAACCCTTCGTCTCCGCTGCGTTCACTCACCCACGATGTGCAACTCGGCTCTCGTACCTATTATAACTGGAGAGCGATAAATCTCTCGACTTGTTGGACCTCCTCGAAGCTCCGAGGTTGTAGCACGTAGTCAGTAGCCCGATAGATAGCAACTGTTGGACAAAACTCTTTGCCTAGGAGGAAAAGCGTCTGCGGAAAATTTTGCAGCCCGGTTGCTTGGGTGAAAGGGAGGGTAAATGGACGGGAGAGGAAAGTGGTGTAAATTCGCAAGATGCGCGGTGCACAGAGTCGCGCGCGTCGCTGGATAATAACCTTGACCGGTAGTGCACGGGGTCGGCGTTGGCGTTACGGTGTCTTAAAGGAGTCAAGAGGCAGTTTCTCTTTCGCTACCACGAGGATAACGTTGGAAAGGTTCCAGTGGCTTTTTTCTCGGCATCCTGCCCCCTCTGCGTGCTCGTTGTTCGTTCCTTCTGTTAGTTGTTGGAGGTCGAGGCGAGAGCAGAGCGTGACGCTGACAGAATTACGCCGGGGCCCTGGTTCTGCTCTCGCCACGCCACGCCGTGCCGCGCCGTGTTGCGAGGCCCGAAGAGTAGTCGAACCCCTCGGCTCTATGGCTCGCCATAAATATCGGCGGTGACGTTTGGGGAGAAAAAAAGAATCTGGCGGCTGGGAACCGTGGATGACCTCTGTTTAGGAAACGGTAGGCAAGCTACTACCGGTCCCGATCCTGCTTCGACTCATGTCTCCTGCGTATCAAGCTTCAACTATTCTCCGCTACGATACGCCTTCACAGCGAAAGCGTAGCTAGGGTAAATCCGGGAGACGCGGTCGACTTAATATAAAACGGCTATTAAAACAAATATAGACAATACTTATTTTATCAGGACAAACCTATATGCTCAGAATTTTAGGCTGATTCAGAAGAACTGGTCGATCTTTGTTTTAAGACAACATTTACCGTAAGTCGGGTTGAAAACTCAAGTCATGACATTTCACCACCTCTTCCGAGGTGCCGGGAGAAATGATTTGCGTCGTTGGCAGAGACCACTCACATAATTATTCATGGAAAATTAACAAAGGATGAAGAAAAATTATTTATGAGTGAATATAACTACAGATTCATTGATATTTAATTTGTTAAACTAAGCAAGTAAAGAACACGTAAAAAAAAAGGGAACTACCTACTGGCGATTAGCAAGGCAAATGTATACAAAAGTGAATAAATAAACTATATAAACAAAAATAATAATAAAATAATAATAAAAAATAAACAAAGATAATAAAAAATTTCTGCAGCGAGAGATGATCTCCTTGTTAGCTTTGAGAGGAAGAGTTAATATGGCCAAATACTTTGGCTGCATTATCCCTCAATATCTTTACTATCTTATAAACTTGAAAAGTATATTTTAAATACGACTCTGTTCACTGCTGTTTGACAAAAGAAGTTAAATGTAACCTCAATTTACTTTTTAAAGCCTATAAATCCAGAAAATACAGAAGGAAGCTAAATGACGCTATTCATCAACTGTTTGGCTTTTAGAGAAGTAATTGACCTGCACTTTTACGTAGAGAGTCTGAAATATAGCAACTCGACCAACTCTCCGGCCCGACCGCGTCTCCCGGATTTACCCTAATCATCGTTTCTTCGCGCCATTTCGTCTTCTCGCGAATCACCGACAGACTACACATAGTCACATACACACGTATACGCGGATAAGACTCGGCGACAGTATCGACGCGAACCGCTCACGCGCGACCACCAACCAAACCCCGTCACGCTGATTCTCCGAATCATTAAGAGTCGTCCCCGGTCTTGTAGCCCTCGTCTTCGCCGCGTATAACTCTTTCTGCTATCGATCGCATCATCGTTGCGGCCAAGTTTGCGACGGGCACGCTTATCCAAGATCTCGCCGCGCTGGATTTATCGGACAAATACAACAACCCGTGTCCCGTGTCTTTTGCCGAACGTTGTTTAAATTCGTACGAATCACCTCCGAGCGTGGAAGCCAATCGAAAGCCTCGCGTTTTAGAATGCCCGATATTGGTCATCGGTGTGGCGAGAAACCAGCCCATGCCCAACTCCCGCAACGGGAGCACGATACCTAGTGTCAAGACGGGTGGCAATCGGTAATGTTGGGCGAATACTGAAACGCTGAATCTTTCTCTTTGCCCATTGCTTGTCTCTTCAGGATCGCGCGGCGAGTTCGCTTCTTCTTCCCTTTAATCGAATTTACTCGCATTTCCGCCAAGGGCCGAGCTCTCTGAATAGTCGTCCCGACGTTGTTTTCGAGCTACCGATACCGGCTCGTAGGCCGTACATCCTCGCTTTAGGATCGTCGCTGAATAAGCGACAATTTGTATGACAATTCCTCTCGATGGGCCGGTGCATTGTGCCGGCATGTGAAAGTATGAACGTGGGCACGTTGTATCCCATCGTGCCGCTTGTCTCTTTGCCTCTATTTCCCTCTCCTTCGCTCTTCCCGTTTCGATCTGTTGTTCGGAACCGCGAACGGGCGAGCAGAGTCCCATCCAGCGTGGAAGCGAGCGAGAGGGAACGATAGGCCGCTAAGCAAGTGGGACGGAAAAGGGAAAAGATGGAAAGAGATAGAGGAGCTGCTGAGAGGCCAGGGAAAGAGATAGCACGGTTGCCCGAGAGATCACGATCCATGGAGCAAAAGCAAAGGTCGATCCGTGCTGCACGTTGCAGCACGACTGTACCACGACGGTAGGACGAACGTTTATTAGAAGCAGAGGAAGCGCCTCTGTGACAAATGGCGTGGTTTCATTGTTGCACGAGGAAGCCCCGGGCCCACCGGCAAGGCCCCCAAGGAACAGGGACCCCTCTGCGACGCCGTAAATCTGACCAACGGTGACGGATGGAAATCAGAACGGACAGCGGCGTGGCGTGGCGCGACGCGACGCGGCAGCGTGGTTTTCACGGTTACCTAAACGAAACGAATGGAATGTCGGAGACGCTTCACACTTCCAGCTTACGGAGAAATCCAGTCGCGGTTAAAAACACGTATTCCCCAGCGGTTCGACAGGTTTTAGCTTTACTCCTCGTACGTTAGAATTATAGGTATCTAACTCGTAGGTAGAGGAGACCTATTAGGTACGTATGTTAACCGAACTTTGGAGGAGAAAGAGTACCTAAGCCCGAGAGCGAGAAGCTCGCGGAAAGGAGAGGAGGTGAGTTCGTTAAGCGGTGATCGGGCACGGGTCTGTCAATCGATCCGAGTCCTCAGAGAAACGAAGGGACCCCAAGATGGCTGCTCGGCAACCTACCTATACACGGGCCCCTGCTTCACCAGCATCAGCGACTTAGCATAAATCACTCCCGCTCTGCTCCACTCGCTCTCTTGCTCGCTCATTCGTCCGATATCCGGCTGTAGAAACGCGACCGTACCGCGAGCACAGTCCCGTCTCTTTCCCCTTTCTTTCTTTCGTTTAAACGATTCGTTTCACTGCATTGTTGCTTCTCGCGTCCTACCATCTACAAACAAGACAGAGACCAACTCTTTCTCTCTCTTTCTCTTTCTCTCACTAGCAAAACTATTCGATACCGTTAATTCGTCGAAGTGTATCCGTGGAAAAGCGATGCAGCGGGTTTGATCGTCTCATTACCATGTTGTACGCCGAAAAGCCAAAGTAGGTGAAAGAGAAAGAGACAAGATCCGCGTCTCATCTTTTTCGATAGCCCCCGGTGGAAGCGTAGACCCTTTGGCGACAGATTCGGTACGCACGACCTCGATATTACGATCCGAAGATATTCGGGGGCAAGGAGAAGAAAGGAGAAGAAAGGAAGACGAAACGAGCCGCTAAGAAAGAGAAGAGAGGAAAGATTTGCAAGAGGTTGGGCGAACAGAGCAAACGGACAGGTCGCTTATTTATGGCAGCCATACTTCAGATATATGAACTGGTTCCCGTCGAAAGTTCGGGACGCCGCGTCTTTCCAGTTGAAAATGTATAGAAAGGTGTCCCGCCGCTCGCCTTCAACGGAAAGATTTGCGAGGGGTCACCCTCGGCGCGATATCACGCGAGCTTAATTCTTTCTTTCCGCTGTCCGTTCGAGTTTGCTTTCGTGGCTTCTCCCAACATCATCGTTGCAGCTCAGAAAGGGTTTTTCGCGAAAGCTTGTAATTCAGTACTCGGTGGACTCGGGGCCGCGACCGTGTCGTTTCCAAAAAAAGCTGCGCTAGGGTGTGGCGTGGACAGGCAGAGGAGGCTCGCGAAAGTTGGCTGGCTAGAGTAAGAGTAGTGTGGCGGGCGAGTGTGCGAGGTAGGGCTGCGAGGGGGGGGGGGGGCTAAGGGACGCGACGAGCAGGGCGTTGGGGAGAAGAGAGGCGATGGAGTAGATAAATAGATGGATGGGCAATATTATAACTCACCGGCTGTCATCCTGCACGGCGAGTCAGGCTGCTAATCAGACCCTGGCTCGCTCTCGCCCCTCGACCGACCCTTCACGAAAAATGGATTTATTGCCGTTCGCCTCGACTTCGGCACGCTATCGAGCTCTCTGATCCGTAGAATGTAACCATCGTCGTACTATTCGCGTCGGGCCTTCTACTCCAACTTGGTCCCTTCTCCACCCTTGGTTCCTCCACCTTTTTTTTTCTCTCAATAACTACGTAGGTATCTCAATGCGATCGGCCTTGGCAATCCCGGATTTCGATTTTGTCCATTCGGCCGCGAATCGTTAGAATCCCGGCGGTGCCATCCGGCGCGGCTCGTAACAGTTGGTCAGCATGCACGTGGTCGATCTCCATCTCCACGAGATCTCGAGACTTTCACCGTCGTCCTACGGATAGGAGAGGAAAAGGCGTAGGTGAACAGCCATCCGCGAGCCGCGAACCGCGAACCTCGATCCGTCAGGGTGGAGGATGTCGGTGGGCTCGGCCAAGAAACGACGCCAGGGGGAGGGCTCAGGTGAGGACCAATGCATCAAGCAAACGGTGACACTCGCCTCTGCACAGCGTGCATAGATCATGTCGACCTCGTTGCCATCGGACGCGGTGCTCCTCGACGAACAGACGGGACGGGGGAAAGATCTAAAGCTTGGAGGGGTACGACTCCCTCCCATCCCTTCTTACGCTCTACCGGCTTTTCTCTTTCTCGCGCTCGTTGTACTCGAACAGCACAGATGTACGGACCGAACGAGATATACGCGAGGAAGAGAACGGAGCTGTCTGAGACCCTTGCTCGAGAATACGTGTACCTACACGCGGCACACGAACGCGTGCTCGCGTCTACGTGTCTGTACGTGCGCGCGTGTGTTTTTTCAACGAGATTTATTACCGAACTCCTAATGCTTCGGGCCACGAGGAGAGGGTGCTGCCGCTATTCCCACCCATTCGCTCCCTCTTCACCCTGCTCCACCGCCATCGCCCATCGCTATCGCCATCGTCACCGTCACCGTCACCGCCGCCGCCACTGCCATCGTCACCGCCACCACCGTCGCCAACGTAGTCGCCGTCGTCGTCGCCGTCGTCGCCCTCGTCGTCATCGTCGCAGTGGCCCGCTAGTTGTCGTTGTCGTTGTCGTCGTCCGTCTTGCTTTGCCGGCACTTCGTACCTTCTCGCCGTCCCATGGTTCGTCTTCGCGCGCCGCTTAATCCCCGGCTGCCTTGCTATTACGAGTTGATTTACATTCCTGCGTTAACAAGGGCCAGCGGAACGCGCCTCCAATTCGGTGCTCGTCGAGACGTCGACTCACCGTTTCGCCACGGTCGCTTAAGGTCGCTCCGAACGAGGAAATTCGTCGACGCGTACGTACAAAGGATTTGGCGAATTTTGAGCGCTGTCACCCGGCAAAGTTTATCTAGCCGTGAGAAAGAACAGTACGATAGCTGCTTAGTTGCGAAAGTTTAGCCTAGCGTTAAAGTAAAAGGGTGTGTACGGATTCTCCCGTTACATCAACGCAATAAATGTCATCGCCGAAATATTTACGGCTACAAACGGTATCACGAGCGTGCAATAATTCATTATTAAGCAAATCGTATTACCGTTTATAAATTTTACTCCCAAGGAAGGCAACTTTAACGAGATCGTCGCGAAGGATTACGTAGCTACCTAATTTCAAATGCGGCCGCGTCACCGGGCCCTTTCCGATCTTTCGGACTCTCAGCTAGAAATATGAGCGTTGTCTCCGTTTGGGTGTGGTTGCCTCTGCTCGATCGGACGTTCGTTAGATAATTTTCGCGAGTAACACGACATGGACGAGCCGCGAATGGATGCACGCGACATATTAGCAGGAGAATCGCCGCGCGTCGAAATGTTTGAAAAGAAAGCCAGGAGTGAAGTCCCCGGACGGATAGACGGACAAAGGGAAAGACGGAGACTAGATTCGACCGGAGGACCGAATAGAATAGGTGGAGGGGTTGTACTCGCGACGCGAAGGCAAGGGAATATCGCGAGCAGACGCGGTGGGAAAGGAAAGGACGCTGAAATGAAAGGAAAGAGGTGAAAAGCAAGGGTGATCGAGAAAAGGGACTGGCCGTATGTGTGCGGGGAGAGAGAAAGAGAAGAGAAGTCGCGAGACCAAGGAAGAGAGTCTCTTCGTGACACTGGCAAGAGTGGGATGGGGGCGTGGGTGGAATGAGGCGCTCGTGGGGAGGGAATACGTTGGCCGGTGCGTGTAGCGGGGGTGGGGATAGGTCAGGGCCGCGGCGGGCGAAGGGGTGATGGTTGCGACGCTGTTGAGGGGTCAGGCGGGGAGGAATGGTCCGTTTGGCACGGGGCTCGGAATGGGACGAGAACGCCAGGGGGCAGGGGGGATGCCTCGATGGGGTTGTGTGCGGGGGTGGGAGGGCACGAGGGATAGTAGTAAAGGAACGGCGCGGCGCGGCAGAGCGGGGTAGAGTCGGGAGAGAAGCGTGGCCGGGGGCCTGGGAAGGGAGCGGAGGACGCGGAGAGGGGTCTGCGAGGCGAGGAACGGCGCATCGCTGGCGATGGTGCGGCGCGGTGGAGGGGGTGGAGTTAGGGAAGATGACCGCGGAGCCGTCAGTGCGCCACGTGCTGCCGTCGTGGGAGGGTGTTTACTTTTGTGCTCCGTTCTGTCGGCGAGTCATGCATCGCGTTACCGTGAAATCGTGACTCGTCCGTTCGGAGCGCGTATCCCGCGCGATTCTTCTCGCGGTCGTGCGATACCTGGCTCGTCTGCCCCCGCCCCCGCCGCCGCCACCCCCCCGTGTACTCGCCACGAGAAGGAATTACCTACCAGTGAAGTGCGCGTTGTCAGATTTAGCCGGAGAAACGTTTCGAGGAAAGAGTGATTAGGCGACAGGCGTACGCCAAACCAGTTCAGTGAGTGGTGCGTCTTTATTGTCTTTTGCGTGGGTGGGAGATCCGTGAGGATGACACGGTGATATGGTGCCGAGGGAATTAAAGAGGACAACGCGCATCCCGATGCTCGTCGTCCAAGCACCGCGTTGCTCTTGCCGTACACGCGACCAGGATAATCGGTCCTGACGTACCAGCAGCGGTACTGTCGACGATTCATCGGGACTGACATTTCCTGTACGCTGGAACCACTACTTCACGGTGAGTTCGCTCTCATTCTACCCGCGATTAACCGTGGATGTGGATACAAGCAAGCGTCACTGCGCGTCACTGCGCGACAACCCTCCGTCTCGAGTCCTGTCTAACGAGAGGCTACCCACCTCCCTTCACCACCCATCTCACCCCTCTCGCCGCCTCGCGACAATTCATAAGATCCCGCGGAGCAGCCTCTCCCCTCTGTTTCCTTTTTTATCGTCTACGTATTCACAGAGAAAACACGATTAACTCCACTTGGTTTCGTGGAATTTTAATGATCCCGGTTACCTGTGCCGCGAATCTCGTAAACAAATGCATCAAGTAGCTAGGCAGGTGCAGCTTCTCTTTCTCTTCGTCTCGCGATGAAACGTCGCCCAGGACCTGTTCCCTCTTGAAACATTTCCTTTCCACTGCCGATCAAAACTCGCAAGATTAATCGCCTTGCCTTTTAGTTTTCTATTTCGGTCCACGTGACCCGTTCAGATTTCCACTCCCTTCGTCTCTCTGTCGCACGCACTTGTAGAAACTGCTCGACGCACCAGGGACAGACAGGGGCACATAACACTTCCTTCCACGGTGGATGATTCGGTTTATCTCGTGCGCTACGGGTTGTTGGATTCTCCATCGTCCCATTCCTGACTCTTTAGAAACACTTTTCTGACCTTGGGATCCGTAGATCTGTATAGCGACGATCACACGCTCGTCGTGCACCCTAGCCGCGTTTCCTTCGGAGCCGGCTAACCCGTCAGTATCGAGTAAACAGGGGATTAGAATAACTCCAAGTGGAATCACTCAGTCATTGACCAGACAGCTAAAAAGTGGCTCGAGACGAGGCGATCAAGACGCTGAACGGGCCGCCACGTGGCATGCACCGTGATTTGCGACCGCGCAACCGTTGACGTATACCTATGTAGGATCACGGTGCGCGCGAGACGCAACGCGTTTCAGAAACATCCCTCGACCATAACTTGGGGCAGTCGCTTATTCCTGGTGTATGCATAGGTATGTAAACGCGTACGATCGTCTCTTTAAGCACGGTATCGTTCCGCTTGATTTTACAAAGGATATTACATTTGAAACAATCGGTGTATTAATATAAGTCCCGAAAAGCTATAATTACATGTACTCTGAATAGAAAGTGGCAGAAACGCGGTGCATAAAATAGGTTGGATCGATCGTAAATAGGTACACGCTTACGTGCCTCTGAGTGGATCGGAGTCGGTTATAATTCACCGATTTAAATGAGTGAGCAACGACGTCATCGGACGCGATTAAATCCGCCCTGTCACCGTGAGACGCTTTCGACACACGCGTGACGAGTCATTCTGAATTCCGTGGGAAGAAAAGAAGCAGAGGACAAGGAATTGTTTATTTCGTCGGGAGTCGCTGGATTTGCAGACACGTAATCGTCGATGCTTCGTTATCTCGTTGCCCTCTCGACCGAGACGGTTGGCTCTCTGCATTTTTTAGTGGAGGCCAATTATGGATCCACGAATACCTACGTCTGTTTGACGCGCGGCTGACACCGCTGACGTCATTCTGTTCGGAAAAACCTGTATAGCATTTCGAATCTCCATTAGTCGTGCGTTCTCGTCCCCGCCGCGACCTTTGAAATTTCCAATAATTTCTGATTGCCAATCTGATCGATCTCGCGTCCCGCGACGATGGTGAAAAATTAGAATGCCCTGTCTCGTAAAAGCGACATCCAAGAAATTTGTTGCGAACCGTGAACGATCCCTCCCTCGGTACAGGTAGTTGGCCGAACGCGCGGGCTCGCCGATACGCGGGCGTGTGCCTGCGTGTTACCTACGCACACAGAAGCGGCTGCTCGTATCGGCGTTGAGTCTGCAGCAGTAAACAAGCGAGCAGACACAAGGTTCGTGGGAGTGCGCGGTTCCAAGCCAGACGCGCGAGCGCGAACGCGAATTGCAACTCGAGTTCTAGCGCGTCAATAGCACACCCCCGCGATTCAGTAGCGGCTATTGAAGTCTGCGATGACGGGCCCCGTCTGTCAGCAGATCAAAGCCGAAGTAAGCTCTCTTTGTGATGCTCCGCCGGGTCGGTATTTAATTATGTATGAGATCGATATTCGGGCCTTCGGGGGCTCTCTTTCAACTTCCCAGTCTCTCAGTCTCTTGATCTCTCCGTCTCGGTTCCGCGTTCTCCCGTTCGCCCTGCCACCACCTCGCGCTCTCGCTCTCTCACCCTCCCAACCCTCTCACCCTCTCGCTCCCTGTTTCCCTGCTATTTCCCGGTTAGGTTGTTCTTCACTCGGTATATCCTCGTTACGAACAAACTCGAAACCGTGCCAAGGAAGTCTCTGCGTTTGCTTCCACTTTGTCTTGGATGGGAATGATAAACAAACGGCTGGCTTTCTTTGTAACTCGTTACCTGTGACGACTACCGTTGTCTGGCGACCCCGCTATCGGTAGCGCGTTTGCGATCAATTGCCTTACCTCCAGTTGGTCAGCAGCGCCGTACCTGTTCACGCCTCTTCCATTCATTAACGTCCAAGGACACGCAAGGCAACGCGTACCGAGTAGCGAAAGAAAATCTCGATCGTTTCGTGTCGAAGGAACGATTCAAGGGTTTGTTTACGGTCTCGTAAGTGTCCGGCGTTGGTCGAAGAGGCGCGCTGCTACCAGCGCGAGCTTAACGCGCGCATTTAAATCTCGCCCGATCGTAAAGATCTCGTAAACGGCAAACGTCCATCCGTCGAAAGGTACGAAGGATCGTGGGAAGAAGGACAAGATTATTACCGAGGTAAACGAACGCGGTCGGTGGTTGTAAACTGTCGAGGGACGCTGCTTCCGAACCAGGAGTACGTAACGTTTCAATGAACGGTCCCAAACATTCACGCGTGCTAACGTTCTGGACACCTACCTCCGAGCTAACCTCCGTCTCTCTTCCTTCTCTCGCTCTGCTCCGACGCCCCCAACCTTGGAGACTTTAACCGGCCGACTACGCCGCGTCCGAAGCAAATTATAGCTAGGAATATTCGCACTCGATGACATAAGTAGATACCTGAACGGCAATGCATCAAGGATCGGCGCTAACCTCGGCATCTTTTTATAACGTCGATCATAGGTCTCACCTCCAAGCTCGAATACCGCGGGAAATGTCGGTAAACGGTTTGTTCGAAATATTTATTTGTTAAATTTCACGATATAAAACTCTTTGATCAAAATCATGCCTCTCGATGAACGTGCTATCGGTTTTATCGTGATAGATACATACGTCATGCAAGAAACGAATTCAAACAGACAAAACAAAAAAAAAGAGTCACCCCACGTGAACGCAAAAAAATATTAGCGATCCGTGATGGCGCTAATTTGCCGCGACCTGGGGCGGTTCAGTTGTTCTCTCGTTCCCTCTCTCTCTCTCTTTCTCTCTCTCTCTCCTTTTCCCTCCTGTCACTGTTCTCTCTCTCTGCCTCTCCGTCCATCCATCCGACTGTTCGTTCGTCCGACTTTCTCTGTCTCTCCATTGGTCACGCGTTCGCTCGCTCGCTTTTCCGATCGGACGAATCCATTTCGCTCGATTTCCATTTTCACGCATCGATTGCGCGTGTGTGCAATCGTACCGCACGACGAATGACCACGAAAGGTTATCGTTGCACTTCGAATTACGATCAATGCGTACCTTTCGATTTGACGTTTCTGCTGCTGCTGCTGCTTCCGCTTCCCGCCTGCCCGCGTTTCAACGTGAAAACACTATCCCGGTAATCGGCTATTTGCTGCTACCTACCATCGGACAAAAGCGTTTGCTTTGCTTGTTCCTTAGTTTTCAGCTGGACGCGCGATACCTAGTTCTAAGCAAACTTAACGTTCAACAAGCGCTTTTGGTCTCGTTGCCCGTACCTAGGATGAAACGGGTGCGGGACAAGTCCGAAGACGAGACCGAAACTAAACCGCCGCAGGCTTGTCGAACACGCGGATTGCCAAATGCAACGTAGAACGAGCTCGTTAACGGGGAAGAGCAATAGGTAAATGGACAAGGGGTTAGGGGTGATGGCGGGGGCGGCGGGGAGGCAGGCACGGTTTTGATCGGTCGCGCAGAAAATTGTATTTTCGAAATCAATTAATACCCAGAGAATAATAATACACTGGCTAATGATCGCGCAACCATGTACAGCCAACTTGCTCTCTCCACCCCTCTCTCTCTATATATATATATCAATATATATGTGTACATGTATCTGTTTTCCCTTGCTGGATTCAGCCGCGGTGGTGACCCTCGGGCTACTTCGAGTTGGATTCCGCGCGGTTTGCGACGCGTCGATCCAACCAAAGTGCGTTTGACAATTTTTAATTATCGGTAACGAGTTTGACCGCGAAGATAGGTTGACCGAAACACAGCGCAGCAACGAATAATCGAAAAGCTGGTGGTTCTGGTCGTTTGCCGATACCTAGTGTACCTATCGTTTCCGTTGTAAGCATCGAGTTCATAAATTTTCTATTTAACGCGAACGGAAGTTCGTCTCTTTGTCGCGACTCTCGATCGAACGGATTCCGACTAATGGGGTATCAAAGGGGGACGCGTGAAATACTTAGCTACGATAATTCAGATAGACATTTTTGTTCGCGTTGTTGCGGAAAGTACTTAGCAAACGACTATGTACGTTCCCGCGACAACGTTCGCTTTAATTTACGACCTTTTAACCCGCCATATCCTCCATTCGTATTCAGTTTTACGCGATTCCATCGTTGAGCCATTCCATTTCCACCGTAGACCCCGTGCCTCTCGTTCCTAGATCCTCGCTCTTCGCAACATCGCTGATTCCGAGCTTCGCCATCTCCGTCTTTCACTTATCCATCTATCGCCTGAGATATTTAGCTACATTGGGTAAAGAGTACAATGGTTGGCCATTTAAGTAAGAGTGCCACATAAATAGTGAATTACAAATGCAAATTTAGTAAAATTGAAATGAAAATCAATATAAATAAGTACAAAAAACTCCTAAGTGATGATCTAAAAATAAATAGGTAGTGTTTATAAAAAGCAAATCAAGAATGTATAAAAATATACAGAAAATGTTTAATATTGAAGATAGAAACGTTGGAACAACTTACCCCCGGAACTTTTAGCCTCGGTCTTCCCTACCCTTACAACGTGGATAGAACGAATAACGATTACCTATGTTGTATTTACATAGTTAGAGCTGGAAGAAGTCCGGAAACGCGACCGACTTGCTTTATGTATTCGCGATAGACCGATAAATTTTCTCTCACCTCCACGCGGAGAAAAATTCCTCCGTGAATCAGCCGCTAGATTACTCGCATCGTTGCTCCACGGATTTCGCAGGACAGAAGCATCCTGCTACGCGAGGGCATGGCAGGGGAGAATCGCGTGCGCCCGCGCCCGCGTCCTCGCACAGGCTGTGCCATAAATCATTCTTGATCTTAGCGCGTACTTTGTTCCACGATTCACCACTCGTTTCGATCGTCTTCAATTTCGAGATCCAGCAGAGCTTCGAGGCGGTTGGGTCTTCTCGCGCCTAACGCGCAGCGAGCGGGGATCACGTCGAGTCTTAGATACCTACACTAGGGTGGACCTTATTTTTATACTTTCAAATTTTTTCGGGACACACCCCAGGATTGTGTCATTGGGGGAAAAAATAATGTGTGCAAAATTTTAAATCGAGCCGAAGACACCGTGCCTCGTCGCATTTGAAATTTTTTAATTTTTGTAACACGTTTTTCTCTATTGCGATAAATCGTTGAATTTGTCTTTTTAATTTCTATAGCAATATAGAATCAAAGTATAAGATTACTTAAAAAAAATCATGACCTTGAAATCTCATAAATTTCTTTTCAGGAAAAAATTTTTTTCGTTGGTATTATTTTTATCTTGTCAAACAGTACAACTTTTGTCTAAGAAATTTTTTCCTATATTTGTAAATAACATATTTCAACATTTTAACGAAATAACCGATACTTTCATTAAATTTACCCCGGACTGGGGCACATTGTAACAAAAGTTCAGATTTGTTTAAGATGAAGCTAGATGACTAACTGGCCAAGATTTTGACACGTACTTTCACGCAATCAGTTCACCACATATGTAAGTAGGGTAGACGCACCAATAATCGAACACTTAAGGCCAATGAATGAACACTATTATAAAATTTATTTATAGCGCGATTAATTCCACGTGCTGCTAAAAATGTTTGGATATGAAGCAAGATATTAAAAGTCTCTAATTTAGTTGATTATTTTAATAAATTATCTTACCCGTTTTAATAAAAAATGTCCATTTACTCGTACGTGTTCAGTTACTTGCACATTTACCCTAGTAAATCGCGCAAATTGTTTCCTGATTGGGGAAAAAACTTTCGGGAAAAAAGACTGAAAACTTTTTTCGTTACAATCTGCCCCGGTCTCCCCTATATATACGGGAAACCCTTTAGTGCACAGTGAATTGAGAAAATTCAGTAGAGGACAAATACAAAATAATTAAAAACCTAGAAATGGACAAAGTAAAAGAAAAAAAGAGGTCGTTTATTCCGATAGAGAATTTGATATCGAATGCTACAAGGGATGAAGAGAAGCTTGCGCGGGGGTCCCCGAAGGATATGGTGGGGTAACGGGAACACTGCTCGGCACCGCCTGAACGTAGCCGTGTAGCTGTTATTTATTCTTAGCGTAATAGTTGTGTGTGTTACGGAATTATGCATAAATCAATACGAAATGAAGCTATCGAGAAAGAATCAATGTTCTGACCAATGAAGCTACTGAATTTTTTCAGAGCTAACGCACACCTATTCTAATGTGTGTATTTCTACGCTGACTGCGTGGTTTCGTCTGCACGCCAGAAGCTTGGCAGTACCCTCACCACTTCTGGTTCGCCCTTGTTCTGCGAAGGCGAGAGCTAGATGGAATGAGAGTGAGTCCGAAAACGTTGAGAAAAGGACCACCGAGGGCAAGCAAACTGTGTGTTGGGTAAATACCCCTCACGAAACTCTCCGGCCAATATATCTAGCCTTGGGTGCGCAAATTAATTCCTGATTAAGGGAAACAATTTCGAGAAAAAACTGTGAAAACTTTTTTGTTACAACTTGCCCGGGTCTCCCCTACGAAATAATTTAACAGTAAACGATTTGGCGAACGAATTGTCAAACTCACATGCAAGGGTTGAATTGTAATTATTCAACAGCCATCTGGACTTGTAACATGGAATCCCCTTTTTTTTACAGATTTTTCTACGGTGAATACGAATTTACAAACCGTTTTTCGCTATTAACCTCAGCTTTCATGAAATTGGTTTTTTAAAAAATGTAAATTTTCAACTTTGAACATCTTATGTTGTCAAATAGTAATAGTTATTCGTTTGCTTATACCGTCAAAGTATTCTATCAACCCTCCAGAATACAACGATATTAGTTATTATTGCATTATTACCATTTAAATATATTTAAACAACGATCAAAGGGAAAATGCACCAATTTTTGCACACATCTTTCAATTTATTTTAAAAACTAAGAGCCTAGAAGAAAATCTGACTACTCCACGCGATGCAGCAGACATTTTTCTTTCGGAAAACATCAACAAAAGTGGTAAGTCACATTTCGTTTTCAATACAGAAGACAACAGCGGCGGTTTCTCTAGTTTTTAAAATAAATTGAAAAATATCTGCAAAAATTGGTGCATTTCAGGTATACTTTTTCCCTTTAATCTGTTATTTATAATTATATGAAGAAAAAAATTTAGACAAAAGTTATACTGTTTGACAACGTAAATATAATGCAACCGAAAAAATTATTTTTTATGGTTAATTTTTGAGATTTCAAGGTAATGATGTTTTTTTTTAAAGTAATCTTATACTTTGATTCTATATTAATACAGATCGTAAAAAGACAAATTCAGCGATGTATAAAACTATATACTAACGATATAGTACAATGGAGAAAAACAAGTTACAAAAATAAAAAAAAAATATCAAATGCGACGAGGCACGGTTTCTCGTTCGCCGATCAATTTCAAATTTTGCCCACATTTTTTTTCTCCGAATGGCAAAATCCTGAGGGGTGTCCCTACTAAAAATCTCAAAATTATTTTCCGACAAGAGTACTAAGTTCCACCCTAACCTACACGGCGCGGCGACGTTGTACGTGATCGAAGTTAACGACAAACACGAATCGCGTATCGATGACAAGCTGTCCTCGTAAGACGGGTTACTTGTATCTCGCGCCTCGCGCCTAGCGACCGAACGCGTTATTCCCGGTATATATGCATGCACCTATGTGTTGAACGATGAATCACTCCGGCCAAGATCACGCGCGTTCCTCCGCGTCGATGCCATCGATCCGCCTTGCAAATTACGCGGAACTCACAACGGAACCGATGAATGTTCTAAGTAGCTTATTACCGTATCAACCGAATAATCGATGCGTGTGCATTCGATCGTCGCACTTGCCTATTAAATGCTGGTGCACTTTAAAGTTCTAAGAGCCGTAAGAGGGCAAAACGGCAGCAAATTCGTTGATGAACCTTTCTCCGCGTGACAAGCAGAAAAGTTGCTCTGGTGCACGGTGTGGCTGGTGATAACAGCGAATAATAATTGTGCATGTTACATGAGCGCGCCGCTCCGCCGGGAGTGCCACCCACTTGCGCGTAGATCACTCTCCGCAACCGTTCCCTCTCTGTTCTATTTGATCCGAGGCGGCTTTCTCTCCCCAACCATCGTCCCCTTTCGATCCGAGCAACAGCATTCCGAGGAGAAGCTAAACTCTCGCAACAACATAGAGGCTGTAACGCGGTCTGTTGTCGGTGGGACGGGATCGCGCTTCTTCGGTGTGCTTGGACACGCGCGTTACGTGTGAGCCTACACGCGTGTAACGGTATCGAAGTCGCGTGTAAACCGGTGAATCACGACTTTGCCGATGTGCGGCTCGTTGCGTGGGAAGAGAGTGGAGGGGCCAGCAGTGGTGTTGCCTTTCGAGGACAGTGATCCTTGGCGAGGAGACGTCAGCGTCGTAGTCGTCATCGTCGTCGCCGTCGTTGCGCTCGTTCGTTGTTTTCGTCACCAGGGGCAGGGAAGACAGCGACGACAACGACGACTGCGACGACAACAGGGTGGAGCCGACGACGCGGCGGCTCAAAGTGGTTGCCCTTTCGAGAAACAGGTTGTAACGCATTCGTGGGTTAGGTTAAGGAAATACGAAATAGGCGCGACCAGACGACAGACACGGCACCGTGGTGATTTCATCCTCGTAGTGGTGCCTAGAGTCGATGGCCTTCCTGGCGTTGGAAATATGCAGAGTTAAACAGGATTCCCGATTATTCGATGCACTCGTTCCGCGAACTGTGCTGGTTTTCTACAGTTCAGACAGGCTGCATTGTACGGTAGAACGAAAACTCGTGACCGATCGGTCCGGCTGGACGTTCGCATTAACGTCTGGTCTGGTTCGTCGACACGAGCGATTCGGTTTAGTCTCGTCAACTCGATCGATTATTTTTGACAAGGTTGATCGATAGGCGGGCGAACAAGCGAGCATCGACTGGTCGCCAAACGTCGGCGTCGTACCACGCGAACCGTGATCGTATTATCATCGTCGCTAATACTTAACGCCCAACGGTGTTACCGCAATTCGGTATTAAACTGCTCCTTTCTCGCGGAATTTCGAAGCGAGACCGTAGCTCCGAGTGGTTTAAAACAGTTTTCAGCCAGATATTCCCGATGTTGGGATGTTGGATCGTTACGCGGTTTCGTGGCACCGACTCGCCGACCGTGTAACCCAATTTCTCAACGAGAGATTTCGTGGACGGTCTTACGGCTTCGTCATGATACGCCATTCGTCACAATTTTATCGATCGTTCAGAGAGAGGCTGAGGGGGAGGGAGCCAGAGAAAAAGAGAACGGTAGATGGGTCTTTGCTTGCGTCGCCGTCGCCGTGGCTGTCGCCGTCGCCATCGTATCGATATGATCGATTCGCGTCGAACGCGCGAGTCCGATTCCAATTAACCCGCTTCCACGCATCGGCGATCGAGAGCGATTCAAGGTACCTCGTCGATTCAAACGTATCGATCAAACGGCCATCGTATCGATAATTATGATCGAAGAATATCTTTTCCTCGCACCGAGCAACAAGGAACGAACAGCGAGAGAATGGGGGATCGAGGAAAGAGAACGGTCTCGTGAAACAGCGAGCGGTGACACTAACGTTGGGAACGTGATCACTCGATCGTGACGAGAGGAAGAAGCGCGCGGAGCATGGATAATCGAAGGAGAGGACGGTGATTTTGCGCCAAGTGGCCGCGCAAAGGAGGCCACCAGGAATTAGCCGCAGGCATAGCTCGCGAGATCCCCAAGAGGACGCGAGGAACGCGTAATACAGCGTTCGACCACGTGGCGGATATAAAAAGACTCGTTGCCGACGATGCATTACATAATAGGTATGCCCGTTCATAAACAGCGCCGCTTAACTATGAATGAAGCGGAGGCCCGTGCCCGCTCGCCTGTTCGCCCACTTCCACGCATACCTACTGTACGCGTTCGTGTACCCGATCTTGACCTGCCTCAAATCATGTAAATCCTAATCCGTTTGCACGCACGCGCACGCACGCACGCACGCACGCACGCACGCACGAACGAACGATCGTTAACCGTGCCCGCGCGTGTATTTTGAATAATTAAAATATTAATGAGTAACACCGTTGCACCTGTCGCACATGCTCGCTCCCTCGTTCGCCAGTTAATTATCGATAGTCGATTCGCTGCATTACGCTGCATTACGCTGCGTAAACAATGAACGAGGCGCAACCGAGGGGGAAACAATTTATTTCGACGGGAAGCCGGTGAAAAATTCATCGTCGCTTTGTAGATGTACTGGACGTTTCTCCTGAAAAACTCGTAGCTTTTTCGATGCACGAATTAATTCCGAGAGCAGCATCATACTTTTCCCCCCCGCTTGCAATTCGCACTTGCGATTTCTGGTGCGCCATACGCCTGCTGGAGCGACATCGGCATCGCGAAATTTTGCCACGTCGGATCAGCTTCTTTTCTTCCCAAGAGCGCAGGTACGCAACCTGTTTAGCTCCGGAAAAAGAAAGAGAAGAAAAAAGCGAAAAAAGTGTCTAAGAGGCTCAGGTGCAGGTATCTCCAGCGTCCGGCTGGAGAGATCGAGTTGCTCGATGTCTTCTCAAATGCCTCGAGAAATTTAAAACGTCTAAGCCGTCAACTTTTCCGCCCCTGTTGCTTGATGCGCCCACCTTCCCACCTTCCCCCTCCGTCTTAACGCGCCCTTTTTTCCTCTCCTCCTCTCTTGGGGATCAGCGTCGCGAGCGGTTCAAGCTCCTCCGATACAATGAACTGTTTAAATTTACGTGGACGTATCAGAGCATGACACGCAACAGAAACGGCATCACCGGCTAGACGCCTAGAAGAAGATAGTAGAGTTCTTGCTGACAAGTGCGCTTCGATTTTTTGTCCATCCGCTCGACCCGCTCGATCGAATCGAGGCAGTCGCAGCTGACTCCGAGCTCCGAGCCGTCCAACCTCGAACGCGTGGTGGAGCCGTGGTCCTAGAGGATTGACAGCTGCGAAGAGTCATCTTCCACAGCGTCATCATGATCGTCGTCCTTATGGACGGCACCGCGATGATTGGCCGAAAGCGCATTTGTTTCGTGACACAGCAGGAGCGAGCGTAGGTATATACCGCTCGTCGTTCCGTTCGTCCTGCGAATGCGTTTGCTGGCAAAGGAGCAACGGGGGCGGCAATATGCACCAACCACCGCGCGCACTCTTTTGTCGTATCGTCTGGCCTGCGGTGATAAATAGCTTGGCCGCCAGCGCCGCGGGAAAAAAAATCAAAAATCGGTATCGACGACGAAGAAGAGACATCAGAAGCGTTCGCTTGTCGATTGCACGCATACATGTGTACCGTGACTAATAATAGTGGACCCGACGCGGCGCATAATCTCGCCTCGCTGCGACGCTACTCAACTTTTCCAAGACAGTAGAAAATATCTTTGACCGGGCGAGCAACATTTCTCGGGAATGGTTTTGTGATCGAGACTATACGCGACATAGTGTACGTGGATAGGTGTTTCGATACCTGGAACGTTGCTTCGTCACTGTAGGCCTTTGGACTTTGCCGATGCATCGGCTGCGGCAACGCGCGTACGAAAGAACGAGACGAAAGAATAGCAGGAAGAGAGAAACGCGGCTGAACGTACCTGAAGCAAAGTATCCGTAGCGGCAAGGATAATAAATAATAAAGGTATAGGTACGGGAGATTGATGGCTGCACCATGACTGACGTTCCATCAATCAACTCTGCGTCCTTCTCACGAAGGATCGGCCGGCCAGTCGACCGGCTACGTCCCAACTATGTACCTCCGTCCTCCTTTTCTTCTTGCTACGTCTCTCGCGCACTCCTCTCTCTCTCCTTCCTTCGTTTTTTCATGCTCGCTATTATCGTACCGGTCCTTATTAGCCGGGTACCTTTCGCGTTCCTCGATTCATCCAGAAAGGACTACCTACCGCGACCGAACCTTTTCTCCTCGCGCTCCCACAATGACTACGCTATTTCCGAATCCTCTTACTTGGTGTTCACCTATTAAAAAGTCGCTTCCTAATTCCCCGAGGCCGCAAGGCGGCTGTTTCCACCCCTATGCGATCGGTTTCCGCGTGTCGTGCCTACTCTGTCCTACGATCGCTGCGTCTGCTCGTATCCCGACGCGGATCTACAACCTTCAAGCTCGCGCAGAAAATATCCTCAACACACAGCATCGCTCCTGATTGTGTCTCGTCCGCGGACAATGGGGAGCCTCGCGACCAAATCTGTTCGCGAAACTCGCACCGACCGGCTCGTATATCGGAAGAGCAGAGAGGAGGCGATACTGGGACATTTCGTTTTGATGCGGTACGGTGCAGTGCGGTCGAAGAGGAGGCAGGGTTCAGCTAAGATAGAATAGAAGGAAAGTACGAGGGAGGACGGAGAGGCTGCCATCCGCCGACTAATCCGTCCCCTTCGGCGTATGGTGAGTGGCCGGGACGTATCAATCGGAAGGCTGGTATAAGTTTCCGCCGTTGTGGTCCGCCGGTACCGAGGTTAGCTGTCGTGGTCAGTTTCGAATTGCGGCGATGTCAGTGACAGCTGTGCTCGAGGGCCGCGTATTGAACTCACGTCCAGTCACGCTCCTTTATACCTACTTACCTTGCCCCCTCTTGCCACCATTCTCTCTCTCTCTCTCTCTCTCTCTCTATCCCAGCCCTGTACCCTATTTCCTTTTCTCACTGTCCTTCTTCGGCGTGTTCTTCTGCTCCGCGCTCCTGCCAGCCGAGTTTCTTCGACTCGGACGATCTCCACCGAAGGAAAGCTCCGGCACGATCCGAATCGATCGCTCAAACGATAGTTCCATGGAATGGGACACGCTCGCACACCGAGACTAACCGTCAACAATAAGGTAGGCGGTAGCCGATTCGAGCTCATCTGCGGTGATTAGGATATACCTCGCTACCTACTTACAATATCGCGCTCGAAACTCGGCGACCGCAGTTTTTCTTTTCATAAATCGTTCTGAAATTTCACGCTTTAGCTCTTAGTCTATCCAGTCGACTAATTACAAGGAACGCTGTGCCACCGAGACCAGTATCAGATAGGTTTCCCAGCTATGCGCTACCAGTGTTTCCAATCCCCTTTCATATCCACGATAGCTTGGCGCGGGGGAGGAGTCAGGGTCAGCAGTGTTTCAAGGATTTCGCGAACGCGTTCGCTTTGCGTTTTCTTGCTTCTGCGAATCTATAGTCCGTACAGTCACTAAGCCCAGCGTAATGGCGACTGGAAGAGCAGTCGCTATATTACACCAAAGCCGATGAAGCTGTGGAGTACGAGACCGGTGGTCGTTACTGCGAATAGAGAAGCTTCGAGTCAGAGGTTCGAGACGTTTCGGGAGGTTCTAGCTACATAGAATCTAGAACGACCAGGTTCCAGGACGACCGCCTAGGGACGTTTCGACGCAACGAGCACGGCTTATCTTCCCTATACCTACCTTCCTCGATGAAACGCGGAGTAGGTACCTATCTTCCACGGTTAGGTCGTTCCTCCGCTTCAACCGCCTGGACCTATAGATAGACAAAACAGTATATCGTCCGAGATCTTCGTCCTTCGGTAGATCAAAGTTGCGTACCGTAAACCGGGGTGACTTTGCCCGTCGGGGTGACATTGCCCACTTTCCGGAAAAACTTTATTTTATTTTATTGTGAAGTAATTAGAAAATTTGGTGTTTTGTAATCGATAGCAATAATTTCTCCAAGGTCAAAGGAAAAAATACAGTAGCGAATTCAATCATATGATAATTTTTCAGTCAGAGTAAAAGGCCTGATATTGTGTGTGTTTAAAAAAAAACATGTTTTGATAATACTAGTCTTATGTATCCATTAGAATAAGAACGATTGCTCAATCATAACTCAATAATGAGTTTTAGGGATGTTTTCACTGAAACATTTGACGCGGGCAAAGACACCAACTGAGCAGGTAACTTTGCCCACCATGTTTTTGGCATTCTAGGAACGTACGTTTAAATCTACACACCATCTGCCGTATAATAGTATTTTAAAAAAAAATTTAATCCAATAGGAGTGCTAAAAAAGTTATTTGAAGTTGAAAACTGGGCAAAGTCGCCCCAGTTTACGGTAATAGAATGTTGCGTGGCATTCGCAATCGAAACTCCCTTTATCGTCCCTTCCTTTTTCCTTCCAGTGAAAGACCGGCGACAAACAGGATTTACAAGTTGCGAGGAAGGATACGCGCAATGTCAGTTACCCCCGGGGGCTCATCGTTTTACGCTTTCACGTATTTTCGGGAAGTGACGGCGTACAGTGAAGTACGGACAGCGTCGGGCGCGCGTTAGCACACAACAGAGGAGAAAACGAGAAGAAGAAGGGGAAGGAGAAAAATAGAGGGACACGAGAAAGGGGACTTGACGATTTATAATCGGTGACGAATGTGCGCCTGCGATCGCAGGCTGCCCTCGTCTCTCGGGCATTTTATAAATGTCGCGGAGCAATAAAGACGCTCGATGGATTAGCCGTGAGCATGGCATTCCGAGGCAGCCGATTCTATTCTGGTGATTTGAAACCAGGCACGCGCGTCCAATGAATCAATCGAAGCCTCCTTCTTTTCCCCGTGTCTGCGAGCTTTGATCTCTCCAAGACCTTTAACGTTCGCGAAGGACGGATGTGCCCGTGGAAGCGCGCCGAATTCACCGAATTCGTCGGATTCTCCGATTTTCTCAGTCTTTTCAACTTCGCCGCCCAGCCAGCAAAACTAACGATTCATTGCGTAGCATCGTTACTACATACCTATTTTAGATTAGGTTTCAGATACCTATACACATAGTGGGATAAACGTGGACGGATGAATCGTCGAAATTGTTAGCCAAAGACGCGTATGCTTTCGGGAACCCACGTGTAGATACGTATCGGTTCGAGAAATGCCCGATACGGCTTTGCTTAAAATATATTGGTCCGCTGAGATTGCTAGATGCGTCCTCGAATTCGTTAGCTGCTCTGCCAGCGAAAAATTCGACCGCAACACAGACCGCGTTGCCATCGCCATCGTGTTGAATCGAGCGTACTTCCTCTCGGTTTTGGTTTTACGATACCACCCCACCCGCACTGTAGCCGTCCTCGAGTCCCTCGGTGAACCTCGGTCGTTCTTTTTCTTCGGTGCGGCGCGGCGCGGCGTGACACGAACACGCCGTATCCCCGTTGTTCCAAGAATTCACGTACGCGTCATAAATAGTGCCCTGCTCGCACTCCGCCTGTTCCTCCAGCCCCTCTTCTCTTCGATTTCTCGCGCGATCCGACGTTTTCCAATATTCCAAACTGCACCGATTCCATCTGGGGTCCCTCCGACGCTTCTTCAACGTCGCCCTCTTTTCCTGTCGCGCCTCCTCTGCTACTGCCCCTGCCCCTGCCCCTGCCCTTTCTCACATTCACGAGTTGGTATCGATCCACGCGAAAGCGCGACCTTTTCGAATTCGAGACTCCTGTTAGCTTTCGCCTTGGATATCCGAGCTTCTGCGCACGGGTCGCAAGATCTCGTGCTCGTGTCTATCGGTTCATCGCTCCGAAATTAAGTAGTCCAAGGGTCGAAATTCCGAAAGTGCACTGCCGAGAGCACCGTAAGCACCGCGAGCCCTGTCTCGCTGAATGGAATTGGCGCCAAACGTTTTACGAGCATGCGCTTCGCATCGTTCGTCGTTCACGTTCGTCGCTCCTCGTCGTCGCACAGTGGTTCCAAACTCCAAAGCGACTTTTTTGCGGACAAAATTCCCTATCTCCGTCAATTCTCAACAGATTTTTTATTTCTTTGGCTCATTTTGTGACCAAACCGTGTTTTTTCTATCTTTTTTCTGACAAAGTTGCATGAAAATTTTAGTCGAATAATCTTTGGGGCTAATTTGATACGATTTTCCTTATATAAGTAGTTTTAGTTTGCGCAAAATCTTCAATTGGCACTTGGCAATAGCGGAAACATAATACACACGATTTGTTGACACGTCAGCATGTTTGAAATACAACTTTACAATGGCTGAAAATTTGAAATGTTTTACGAGTTTACTACAACCAAAACCGTCTAAAATATCAATTTAATATATGATTATAGAACCTAATAGTCTTTAGAAATATCGAAGAACGTCAAAACCGTGATTTCTTTTTACGTGTTTATTATTGTTTATTAGTAAATAAAACTTTATCGAATCTTTCCGAACCACATCTGTTGCGTTTGGAATGTGGTTAGAATGTAATAAACTAATTCAGAAAGGAATTAGCTGCCACCATTTGCCACTGCGGTGTCAATCCGATTTTGTTTAATTGGCATTAGCGCTCAAACTGCCTATCTGTGGGCAAAATTCCGTATCTCAGTTAATTCTTAGATTTTACGCAAAAAAAAAACTACTTAGATAAGCAAAATCTTATTAAATTAGCCCCAGACATTGTTCTACTAAAATTTTCATCCATCTTTGTCAGGAAAAAAAATAGAAAAAAACACGTTTTGATCGCAATTCAGGTATTTGATATTATAGCGAATAAATAAAAAATCGATTGAGAATTGACGGAGATACGGAATTTTGTGCGCGAAAAGTCACTTTGGAACCACTGTGCGTCGGCGTGGCGCGGCGCGGCGTGGGTTTGTTGTGCGTCGACCTTTACCTAACGGACCCCTCCGAGTAGTATCTATCCCCCTTAGCTTCGCTCGGCTCTCACGGCCTCCCTCTGCAACTACCACCGTGCAGCCACCCCCGTCGCCAACCCTGACCTGATTTATGGGATTCTCCAAGTGTCTACCCTGCCGACGCGCGTTTTCGAGCCTCCCCCCCCCCTGCTCCCCCTACTCCTCGCTTTCTCTCCGGTCTGCTCGCGTAGACAGCTGGCTAGCGTTTCCACGAACGCGCCTCCACTTTCCTATATCTCGATCCTTTTATCGCTTCGTGCTCGGAACGGCTTGATTTTAGACTCGTTTACACGCCGGTTTCAAGCGATCCCACCGGAACTGGGAACGCGCCGAAATTTTCGCGGCCAACTCGGGCCCTCCCGTAAATTCTCGTGGACGTTTAAATAAGCCGAGCGATTCGCGTGGTTGGCTCCTCGAGTCCACCTCCGCAGCAACCCCTGTCGCCCACTTCTCTTCTCGCTCTCAGTTTCCCTGCTAGATATGGTCGAGTAATATACGAGCCCTGCATCTGTTCCCCGAGTGACGCAACGTCCCGCCATAGATCACACCCAGGCTTTTAGAGAGTGAAGGCTCTTAAGGAGGGAGGGTACGAGGGTACGAGGGTACGAGGGAAAGAGAGAAATAGGGAGAGCCGAAAAGCTTCTTACGGGCAGGAGAAACAGTGACGGGACGATAAAGGCAGAGAAAACGACGACTATAGGACGAACCTAGACAGCCAGAGCGAGGGAGAAGGAGACTGACAGAGTGACGTACCGTTACCGTTAAACTCGACTGGAACGTAAAGAAGGACATGGGCGCGAGTACCTACCTACCGCTGCCGCAGGAGCACCGAGCAGCATTAGCCGCCGCGCCGGACGGAAGTATCGCCGTACCGATAAATCGACAACCGGAAGCGTGATTTCGAACATCCACGAACATCCACGAAAGTGGAGCAGATGCTCGGTCCGCGGGCTACGTTTCCTTTTACGGGATCTGGATTAAGAATTTTTTCACTATTCATTCGAAGGGACGCGAAGGTAAGACAAACGTAGGAGAAGGACAAGGCAACGCGATACAGCGCGGAAACCGGCCGCGCGGGACGTAGGAACGTAGAAACGTAGAAACGTAGAAACCATTCAGCCGAGATATACGAGCGAGAGTTTGTTTGCGCTTATGGCCTGCGTCTGGAAACGGGGCCGAGAGGGACGAAAGGGAAGAGAGGGGTTGGCGCTTTATCGGAGCACCCTTATGCCTATTATGCCTCCTCATCCCCTGGCGGTAGCGGTTTAACACGACCCCGTCCCCTTGCCGCGCTCGCCGTTTCTCCGTCCGTTGGCCCCGCGACCGATTCCGACGCCGACGCCGACCGACGCCCACCGAGACCGACCGAGGCACAGCGTCGCCGGGTGACGCGGCGCGCGAATTAAAACGCCTCATAAATATCTGAAACAAAGGCGGTCGCTTTCGAGGGCGTACGGTGGAAAGATATACGGCGGGTTAGGATGGCTGGTAAAGGGTGGATAAGAGAGGGACCGAGGGAAAATTGGTGGTGGTTGCGCAGGGGACACGATCCGAGCGTGTGCCACCCTTCGGAAAAATGCTTTCAAGGTAGCGAGGGGGGCACATGGATAGGGAAGGTGGTGAAAGTCTTTTTACGAGCCAAAGTCCTAAAATATCCCTCGGGGGAGGGGGAGGGGGGAGGTGGGCATCGGAAAGACGATTGGCCGCGCGAGCGACGATCGAACCGATTTTGGATCGATCGATCGTGGCCGGAGCGTTTTTTCGCGACATTTTTCTCACCATCCTGACTTTTTCTCTTTCAGGTAAGTAGTGGTCTCCGATCGTTTGAAAAGCGAGCGGTTCGCAGCCGCCGCACTGGACGGGAGACATGCGCAGCAAGCAGCAGCCAAGGCCTTCCTTTCGGTGGCCTCAGCAACGCGGCGATAATCTTACCGGTAAATATCTCAAACGCAATATATCAGTACGCATGTACCATGCACACGCGTATCTGCGCGCGCACTTTTACTTTTGCATCTTGTTGCGCTTTTCACGTTTCGTTTCCCGTGTTCCGCGAGCTCTTCCCTCCGATACCTATTCTCGTTGCCGTTTATGTACCAGCGACCGTTCGGCTGCCTCGCATTTGACAAATGAACATCGCCGATCTGGATGTTTTTGCGACGGTAGACATTTCTGCGTAGGTATCTCACTGCACGTATTCTCCAGCCGCGGTCGTTGCATCCATGTCCACGTGTGCGCGAGGAATAGTTGGACAGTTGATTATTTTCAGTAGATTCCTGCTCCGTTTTAATTGCTATTGCTGTCGTCTTTCCATTAGATAGCGATAGAAATGCAGGCGCGTACGTACTCGTAGATGTAATACATATTAAGCATGTGCATTCGCTTTCGGTCATCCATCTCGCAGGCTCGTTAACACTGAACGTGCACGTAGCTACGCGATCGAGCGCGCTGTTGTCGCGCCGCGATTGGTTCGCTCCATCTTGCAAGTAGATGTTGAATGAAAGATTTTGATGGGAAATGATTGTTTGTCCGGCGCAATGATCTACATATATCCGTGTTCGCTGGGACCTGGTCGCGCGATACTTGTCAGGGTCTAACAACGCGAACCGACCGAAGCCGTGGCGACCGAGCTTTCACTTTGCCGAGAAGCAACGTAAACGATCGAGATTTGCGTGGCCGATAAGGAGGGAACCCGCACGGTTCGATGGATGGACTCGAAGCGGCAGATTTCGGGAGACATTCGAGGGAAGACGAGTCGGTGAGATTCCGAACACTTTGATAAGGGACACCAGAACGTGGCCGGTACCACCTTGGCCGACGTTGGACCGAGAGTCAGACGTCCCGCGGTAAAGTAAGAGTAAAGTCCGCGTGCGTGTGCAGGACAAACGGGGTCGTCGAGGGACACGCGACTCCTGTCTCGGACAGGCTCTAGCAGAGGGTCGTGCCGGTCTCGGCGATAACCCACGAATGACGTGACAAGCGAAATCCTGTATCCACGGTCCAGCCGGTCGCCACGGAATATCGGCGGCCGTCTAAATGAACCGTTGTACCTTCTGCTTTGATTTCAAAGAGCGGATCCCTAACAGCGGAGGAATATTCATTTAAATATCTGTCGATACTCGAGTCCGACGCGAGGGTTGCAGCGATGTCAGCGCCGGACTTATGTGCCCTCCGCGCGATCTCCGTTCTCCGTTCTCCGTTCTCCATTCTCCGTTTCCCATTCCCCGGCCCCCGTTCCCCGTTCACCTTCACGTCCCCGTCCCCCTTTCCATTACCATTCGTTCTCTTCTACGGGTGCACGCGTACCTACCTGTCTACCTGCGCGCATTATATCTATACACGCCCACTGGCCGACGTCCGATCTCTCTCGCGGATACGTTCGATCCGCACTTTGTCCCGGCATCCACGCTCCCTTCGATCCACCCGTCTTCTGCCATCCCCCCCGCCTCCCCCTCCTCTCTGGTCTACTCGCTCGTTTCTATAGCACGATCCTGTGACTTTTCATCTTCTTCGATTCGTTAACTGTCTACCCGCTCCCGAATCAATTTTCATCTCGCAGTGAGCGTTCGTTCGTACATACGATTCCGCAGTTCGGGAAGGCCAATCTTACCAAATGAAAATAGCAACTCGAGACAGGTAGAAGTTGAACGAGAACCAACTTGACGAGAAGACGATTTGGTAGGGCAGACAAAATTCTCCTGGCACCGGTAGGCGAATGGACCTTGAACCACAACGGTTAGTGCACTGACAAGACAGACAGATATAGCCGGAGAGAGAGAGAGAGAGAGATGAGAGAGAGAGAGAGAGATGAGAGAGAGAAAGAGAGACAGAGACAGCCAAGGGAGCACTTCGCGCGCGTCATTTAAGCGGATCTTAATGCCGCCGTAAAACGCGGCAATGGCCGGCTTCCAGCCCATCTCCGTCTTTCACCAGCTTTCGCCGCTCTTCGATTCCCCAAACCTAAAACTATCCTTGTCCTCGTACGCGATACATTGTGTCTTTGTCACGCTTATTAATCGCCTATCCGTACCATGACCAGTTATTAATCTCTGCCCTTGCTTTCCTCGCTTTCCTCTCAACGGACTAAGGTATTGATCGACCGGTGCAATCATTGTCGCTTTTCCAGGAAAAGTCTAGAGTTATCCAGGAAGGAGAAGGAAAAACGATTACCGTAAATGGTTTGACACATCGTTATCTCGTGCGCGACCAAACCGATAGATATACCATATTGGCCAATATATCTTTAGATTCGGTATACAATTGCGCGGACGGAACTACTTTATTTTAATATACAATAGATGTGCATTTTAGAACACAACTTTGGAAAGAATTCTTACCAGTACGCTCTCTACATTCTTTCTCTTCCCTCTAAAACCGACGCACTTCAGGTGCAAATTAATAATCGTGGACGAAAGTATGAAAGAGGCAAGGTTGATACGAGAGGTATGAGATTAGAAGGGTGTTAGAGAAATCGAATAAACGGAGAAAAGGAAGGAAGGAAGGAAGGAAGGAAGGAAGGAAGGAAGGAAGGAAGGAAGGAAGAAAGGAAGGAAGGAAGGAAGGAAGGAAGGAAGGAAGGAAGGAAGGAAGGAAGAAAGGAAGGGAGGAAGCAAGGACGGAAGGAAGGAAGGAAGGAAGGAAGGAAGGGAGGAAGGAAGGAAGGAAGGAAGGAAGGGAGGAAGGAAGGAAGGAAGGGAGGAAGGAAGACACAACTTTACTCCCCGAGGGTACACATTCCGCGTATTTCCCCTTCCGACGGTTCTCCCTCTCGAGTTGCTGCGCGTAGTCCTACTAGCAGCATTTTAATCCAGCGAACCAACGTCACTCCACCGCCCCGAATAATCAGCCTGAAATTCGTTGGAAGCGTAGGCAGGCGAATTGTCGCGAAACGCAACAAAAGAACGAGATATTAGTCGGCTGCGGCTGCGGCTGCGACTGTTGGCCGAACAGCAGTCGACCGAGGACTGACGGGGAATGGTACAGCCGACTGTACGGAGAGCTGGCTGCAAGGGTTGCTGACATCCTCGACCGCAGTTGATTTCGTCCTTCCGGGCTTCCAGCAACGACCACGGGGGTGCGGACGACGACGACGGCGACGATGAACAAGAAGAAGACAACGAAGACGACGACGAGTAATTAGACCACGCGTTGGAGGAACTGGATGTCCTTGTACATTGTCGCTACGATCTCTGCCGTTATCGTGAACGAGATCTCGCGCTTACCGAGCGATTAATAATCCTGTTTCCTATTCGATGCGTTTGCATACGCCACCGCAGGATTTAATTAATCACGAATTTATTTCACCACGAGAATATCCTTTATCTTGCTATATTTTTGCACGACCGCCGCGACGACGAAACGTCTGAATGAATGGCTAATCTGAATGCAAAGGAGAATGCACAGGTGGTGGACGTGCGATTTTCTACTTGCCAAATACCTAATTCGGAAAACAAGTTGTTTGCTCGCCTCTCCCTAGAATTGGTCGGTGCGACGAAATTTAACGCTAGATGGTTGAAAAGGAGAAGAGAGAAATAGGAGCATAAAAGGAAAGGGAGTAAAAGGTGGACGGGATGCTGTGAGTCGGTGTGCGTCGATTTGGCTCGAAGAAGCAGAAGGAGCGTGCGGTGCACGGGAGTGTAAGGAGAGCGGAATGAATCGCTGCCACTCAAGGAGCAGCCGACGGACGTGCCGGACGGGCTGACAAGGCCGCGCTCATTCCTCGCTCGTAGCTTGACCGCGCGCCGTGGCCGCGGCCGCGGCGCGCCGATGCAACGCCAGTGGAACGCCATCCGAGCACACTTTCAACCAACCGCGTCGATATAACTGTCCACTACCGATAACTACGACGAGTTACGGTTGCTAAGCGCGCCATCCTTGCTGAGATCGCGATGAGGGAGCTTCCCTGTCTCTCTGTGAGTCCACCTCTGCTTTTGCGTCTTTGCAGCATCTCTCTCTCTCTCTCTCTCTCTCTCTCTTTCTCTGTCTCTCTCTCTGTCTCTCTCTGTCTCTCTCTCCCTACCCATCTACCTCCACCTTTGTACCTCCCTGCCTCGCCAGTCAGTTTGTCCTCCCTCCTATCCCTCCTGTCCCTCCTGTCCCCTCTGTTTGACGCGAGCTCACGCTCGCGACCGCGATGTACATTCGGCCGTCCATCCATCTACGTGTCTCTCATACGTAACGCGTATCCTACACTCTCGGACTCGGCTTAATTATAATACGGAGATATTTATTACCGCGCGTATCGTCTATTTCTGTCGGCGACCGTAGGAGGACCGAGTAAGCCCGGGTAAGCGATATCGCGAAAGCGACCAAACTGGCTCCGTCGTCGTCGACCACGAAATCGACGGATCGACCGAGTCGTAGTCTCAAGAATTTCCGGGCCGTTGCAACGAAAAGCGCGGCGACCCCCGGTCGAGGGTTGACAAACCATCTGGACAGGGAAGAAAAATTAGCAACGAGACGGGTGAAAGTAGGAGGACGATGCAGAAGAACGAGGCGCGGAGGGGGGGACACGTGAAACGAGCCGCAGCAGCAGCAGCGGCACTCTCGTGATTCCCGGATCGCGATGCACCGCATGCCGCAGTCGAGTCGCGTGTTGTTTCGTTTGGATTTATGCGCGCGGACGAGTGATAAGACCGCGTCGAATAATACGCTCCTCCTCCACCTGCCAGCGGGCGGCGGCCTCCCTCATTTTTAATTCCCCACGGCCGTGGCCCGACGGCCGATCTCGCTAGATGCTATCGCGGCCGCGGCGATTCCAGGTGAGCCTTTCAAACCGAGGCACAATAGCCCTTCGGAGCTTCGCATCAAAAGCATCCAGGTGCTTTTGCCAAACCCACTAGTTTTCCACCTCGGGTTCCCCATTCCGTTCCGCGGCTCGCGAACCGCGGACCGCGAACCGGAACCAGGTCGCGAGGGGAGTGTAGATACACCACCGTCATGCGTTCCACGCGTTTCCATCGACGTCAATTATTCCGATTAAACGCAGTCTGGTTATGCTTGTCGGAATCAATCGGTGCGACGCAGCAAGAATAAGAAGAAGCCATCGAAGAGACCTCGCTTTCGCTCCTCTCGTACGCGTCGCATCGTAATTAATATCCCCGTCGCGACGACCTCGATCCGTCTCGACGCACCTGGCTTTCGTCTCGTCCCGCGCACTCAAAACGATGACTCGATACGACTCCAGACGACTCGAGACGAGTCGAGACGAGACTGGAATTATTAATATTCAGAAACGACACCGCTCGATCCGCCCGCCCTCCACATTTCCTTTGCGTTCGTGGGTCGAGGCTGTCCTTCTTCTGGATTATCCAGACGAGTGAGTCGAGCCTATCGCGACTAGTACGGGAAACGTCATTCGTACGTCCAAATCAACGTCCGATCTTGCTGACAAGCCACGCTCCATACGTTTTAGTAGGTACGGAGTAGCAGCGGTATCGATCACCTTTCATTTCCACCGGCCTCAGCTTTTCCTTGTCGTTGCATTCGCCGAATCGTAAGTCGGCGAGAGCCTCGCAAGCAGGCCGATCTTCTCGGTTTCTGCGCTGTTGCAACACCAGCGTTACGTATCGGAATGCGAGATCCATTAACGCGCGTTTTGGCTCGTCGGAGGAACGATCGACGCGTAGGGCTTGTCGCGATCTCACCAAGCTTCGCAGAAGCGAGAGAAAGAATAAGAGTAAGAGTAAGGGAAGAGGGACAAAAGAGGAGCAAGTGGACGCAAAGTGGACGGTACGTCCCGTCCGTCGCGTTGCTGCCGTCAGATTATCGTTCTGACACTTTCCGAGTTATTCCGGTCGTATGCCTTCTCACGGTGTCCCGGACGTTGCTTCTCTCCCAGAGAGAGGAGAGCATCATCCCTGCTGCTACTCTCTGCTCTCTACTCTCTACCTTCTGCCTACCCCTCGCTGGCTCGTCTTCCAACGACTTTCAACGTCCTCCTACCTATTCGGTGAGCGGTCGTTGGACAGATCGAGCGAGGGACGAAAGAAGACTGCCGCGAAGGTGGACGTGCAGAAAGGTGGAGAGGGAGAGGGAGAAAGGGAGAGAGAGAGAGAGAGGGAGAGACACGGAGACGGAGAGAGCCAAGAGAATCGCGTATCTGTGTATTTGAAGTCCGGTCGACCCGTTTGACCGGTGTCGATCAAATTTCCGAGGACGAGATTATTCAAGGACGTCGACGATCGAGACAAAGCTCCTTTCGTGGCCGTGTACCCCTTCTCGCCGTCGACTTTTACTTTTTCTCTACCACCTCCATCTTTCCCCTTTCCCCATTTCTCTTTTCTCTCCCTCGTCCATCTCTCTGTTGCGTTTCCCCTGGCGTCCGTCCCACCGAAAACCATCTTTCGCCAAATTACTCTGCGTACCCGAAAACGCGAGTGCGAATTTAACCAGGCGCGTCCATCAATTAACAATGCAATCATCGTTCTCGATTGGATTATCATTGGGAGGACGCAAAAAAAAGAGGAACGACAATAAACGCGGGTGGAGAATGGAACGGTACGCGTAGCGACGCGAGAGAATGTCGTTTTACACGCACGCGCCTATACGTTTATCAAATTATTTCAGTTTTATACGAGCTTATCGATCGACGAAAGCGGCGACTCGTTGGAACTTGGACTGGTTCCGACGCGACCACGCAACTCTCCGTCGCGTCGCGTCGCGTCGACACCGCACGCCGCTGCTTTCTGCTACTCTTCCTAGACCAAATTACCGCCACCGTACGTTTCCGCGAGAAAAAGATACGAATGCGATTGCTTCTACCGCGGATCACAATGCTTCCTGCATTTCTATCCTTGGCGCGCGGATAGTGCGCGAAAAATAACAACGCCGGTCGCGAGAGAACCGTGTTTCCCGACTGCTAATTATCGGGCGTTAATTGATGCAGCGCCGCGCTCGTTACGCGTCTATCATTAGGCAACGCAAGAGTGTACGCGAGCGCAGAACATCAGCGGCGCGTATTAAAATGCAAACATTCGACTCCAGTTCGGACGGTTTAATGCTTCGTTCGATTCGAGCGCGCCGACCAGGTAATTAAATCGAATGAAATTACGAACGATTAATGCTCTGAACGCGCTCGTGGGTCACGAATCGGCGTGAAATCACCGAGTTCCCGACCAAAAGTATATTCCAAAAAGAGTTATTTCATTGTCTGCAATCTGAATTTCCCCGGAACGTTCGTTGGTGTTCGTCGCAGAATCTCGTGTCTGGATTTTTCAAAATTCCGCTTACTGTACCGAGAACAGGTTACTGTTCTCGTCTGGGCTGCAGTTGGCTCCGAGACGAGAGGTGGTTAACCAACCGATGAAAAAGGAAAAGGACACGCGAACGGAAGGTAGAAAAAAAAAGGAAGGGTCGGTATTATATTTTTGCGGTGTATTACGTTGTACGAAGCGTGGTAGAGCGGGTTTCATCCCCACCACGGACGCAAGCCATTATCGCGAAATACTGCAGATGCATCTACGCACACCGGCACGTTTTTTGACACAATCATAGCCGCGTGGCGCGTACGAACGCAAGGGGAGACTGGTGTGCGCGTAAATTAATGCTGCTGCTGCTTGAGAGAGGGAGCGGCGCGACATTTCCCTGATGAAGTTGAGCCGCGACGCGTAATAAGGGTCGCGAGAGACGAGACGGACCACGAACGGCCAGACGGACGGGTGGACGTTGCTGAAAGGAGAGGAACGGACAGAGCTACGGTCTAGCCAGGAGCGCGGAGGCCCGATCCGAGCCTATACGCTGCTCCGGCAAATTGCAACGCGTTTCATCTTGTGCATTTAGACGCGCACAAGCTGAACAAGCTGAAGTTACCGCCGTTTCGCACGTTCCTCGAGCAATGTCGACCAGGGGGTAGTAAGTAGAGTCGGGCCAAAGGGACGCGACGCAAGGTCTCGCGTGGTTGCGCGCGCTACGGTATCGAACGTACCAACGGTGGCTGAACTCAAGGTGGTCCACTACATCCCTGGGTGAAGTTGACGCGCGGGGTGGACCTGTCGAGGAGAAGGGTCGAGGCTGGAAGCGGACGTGACACGGCCGTCTTGTGACCCGTACCGTTCCACCGACACGCCGCTCTTTCCCCGTCCAACCCCCTCTTGGCCCCTGGCCTCAAGCCCCCGGTCCTTGTCCCACGTCCCACATCCCCGTTCCACGGTCCACGTCCCACGTCCCCCGTCCCCCCCAGTCCACATGCCACCACGCCGACCGACCGCCGCTAGTCCAGCTCTATTGTTGTTATTATTAAAGGGGGTCGTTGGGGGGTGGCTGCCGCTCGGGTGAGAGGGACGATGACGGAAAGGAAGGCGGCGTCTGCAGGTGACAGATGAAACAGCTACCCTCTCCCTCGCACTCTCTCTTCAGAACCCTCTCGTTCTCTCCCGCCCTCCTACCCCTAACTCTGCCCCTCTCTCTCTTTCGCTCTCCTATACTCTGTTCTTTCATCGAATACACTTGTTCGTTCGTTCGCTTGCTCGGTTGCTCGCACGCATACGCGCGCTTTTACAGCAAACGGGATAGAGCGACAAACGATGGAAAAGAACGGGCTGAAGAGCGGAGAGAGGGAGAGAGAAGGAGGGCGGCGACAGGGAGGACAGGGATGGAGTTTTCTCTCTTTCGTTACTGCAAGCTCACGTTCGCCTTTCGCGCACCACACCCCACAGTCTTTCGGTGTGTTGTTCGGTATCGAAGGTTCCAGCTTTCTTCGGACAGCCGAGTCCAGTTGCCGATGCATCGCGGCAGATACCTTGCATCGCGGGGGAGCGTTTAAACGACTGCTCCGTCAACGAGCTTCGGCAAAAGTATGTGCTTGCGTATATATGCCTACGTTCGGCGATGAAAGTCGCAATGAACATGGAGAGAGGAAAAGAAGCGCGTCAGAGGTTGGTCGAGGTTAGTTTCATCACGGTCCAGTGTACTCGGGTCTGCCGACAAAATGGACACTCCAGGACACGCAAGGAATGCGTGTTCCGCGTCCCCCCTTGGTAGTGCTGACAAAGAAAAGAGGTCGTAGAGCCACGTACGTTTACTACGAATTCTCCCGTTCCCCGGCTCTACCGCGAGGACACACCGCCCCGGTCCGCTCCGAAATAACTCGACGTCACGGTTCGTCAGCCCCTTTAATCGCAGCCAGCACCCTGCACGGATAGGACGCTCCGGCATCCCGGCGTCGCGTCGCGTCGAGTCGTCCTCCGGCTTGGCGAGACTCGAGGATCCGCCGGAGATCCATGAGAGACAAAACCAATAAACCGCCCCCGGGACGATATTCGGAAGTCTGTTGGAAGGGACTCGGACTGACTGCTCGTCCGAACCACTTGCTCTCCTTCGCGGCCCCGCGTGCCATCTCTCGCTTTTCTAGTCTTTTCGGGCTTCCATGGCTGAGACTCGAAGACAAAATCCTCCCGCCAGCGTGTCTCTCCTTGCTGAATATGCAATGAAGCTTACGGGTGTGGTTTCGTTCCTTTCTTCGTTCGTCGTCCGTTTCTCCGACCGTTCGGTGCATCAGTTTGTTCGTCGGAAGCTTACAGTTTCATCCTCCACCCATTATCGATCCCGGCCACGTTTATCCGAAAGAAACGGACGTCGTTCTTTGCCGAGCCCTCCCCATTACCGTTTGCTTTCAGTGGCAAACGAGGAATCGATCGGGAAAATTCGGGTGCGACGCGAGTACGGACCAAGGTTCTCGCCAGTCGCCAGGCCATGTCCGTCAACTGGAATACGTCCGAAGAGTGAACGACGGTGGACGCCCAGGCGTCGTCGCCGCTCACAGCATTGATCTGTCGGACGGCTGTCTTGATATCGACGGTGGGGAGGGTCCGGAAAGGCGGCTAGGCGGCTAGGCGGCTAGGCTGCTAGGCGGCTACTAGACGGCGGCCTGCTCCTTTACCCCGCGGAATCCCTCGCTACGGACGGACGTGCGACTCCTTGTAGGCGAATGGAGTCCCGACGTGTAAACCGATGGAGTCGGTAGAGTCGTCGAGCTTCCAAACACTCTGAGTCCGCGTTCATTTCAACTTCTTTCCGCTTCTTCCCCAGGGACGCGCAGGATCTCACTTTCCTCTTCTTGCTTCTTCCCCCGTCGCTACCCCCGCCCCTCTTCTCTCTCTCTCTCTCTCTCTCTCTCGCTTTCTCGCTCTCTCTCTCTTCATCTCGCCCTCGGAGGCAGTTGGCTGGCTCGTTGGTCCGCTGTCACGGGCAAACGTTAATCGAGGCAAATTGAACGCCGCACGGTTCTCGACGCTCGATTAACCATCCCCTCGGCGATCCTCTACCCTTCCACGATTTCCTGCGTATCGCTTGTCCGCGTGGCTCGCATCCCCTTTCGGATTTCCGAGTCACCGCGGAACATTATGCGCGGACGATTCGCGCCGACTACATCCGACTCCGTGAATTGGAAGCATCTAAGTAGCGAGATTGACGTATCTATTTTTCGTCAAATGAAATCCAACCTTCTTACCGCGGTAACGATCGACAAATTGACAACGATCATCGCTTTCACTTGTTCCCTGTAACCGTTTATACACGAGTCACGGTAGATGTACGTAGGGAAGAGTCGTGCAGTACCGACCACTCTAAGTTTTTGTTATATTTTGAGGTAGAGTCGATAAAAATCAGAAATTCAAGAAGGTGGTTGTAGTATACATGGAACTGAATAGTACGAGGAGAGAAATTGTTTTTGTGAAATTTCATAATAAGAATTGATAATTCGCAAAAGTAAAAAAGTTGTAATTTCTAGGAAACGAAAAATTGTCGACCAGTACCGACCAACTATTAAATTAGTAGATTTTTAGGTCTAAATGATTAATAATGTTAATAAAAAGACATTTAATTTGTACACTACAAAATTTTTTTAAAATTTTGTTTGTAAAAACTCGCTAGTAAAATAATTAATATTCTACTGATCTGTGCATTCGACGTGTGCTCATCCGTCACATTCGGTAAACTGCACCCAATCTTTGTCAAATGATTCCTTGCAAACAGAGAGGGGCAAAATTTTTATTGAAATAAAATTGCAAACGAATAAAAAACATTAACTTCATTCGTGGAATAAAAGAATTAACTTTGTTCTTCGAATAAATTCTCATCGAATATAAAAATTAACTTTATTCGTCGAATAATCTAAAGTGAAAGTAACTGTTATATGATCCTTATTTACATAATTTTTTATTTAGTTAATGCCCAACTCTGCTTGCAAATAACACACTGGATAACTTCTTCAATAAATCCTAGCTTCCAGTTTGTTATGTTATCATACCTATCCTTATTTATTTTATTTTTTTACGGGAGTTGCTAACAGATTGAACTTACAGATAAGGAAAACTTGGTCTTTACTGGTTGGCAGAGTCTGTTGGTCCGTACTGCACGACAATTGAATGGTCGGTACTGTACGACAAACCCGGGAAACATTTTAGATCATGACTAGAGGTAGTATACATAATAGAACGAAATCATTTACTTACACGAGAAACAAAAGATCAGCTTTAAAAAATAACTTTTAACCCACTGAATATCAACGCATACGTTTAATGCCTCAGAACATCGAGAGCAATGGAGTAAGTAAAATGTCCCCGAAATAGATTATAGAGAATTGTGATTTTCATTGATTAATTCAAATAAAGTGCTAATATCTGATCGAAGAAGCGAGAACTAGCTTTGGTCGGTACTGTAAGCTGGTCGGTACTGCACGACTCTCCCCTATGTATGTATGCCGGCGACTTGAGATCTGAATTTCGCTTAATCATCCGGTTGCGGAGATCACGAATAACCCTAATTTTCGAACACTTCGGAACGGACGAACAAGTTTATTGCTGAACGGTGCTCGATGAGAACGTAGATGAAACCAAGAGGCGCGTCAATTACTATACATACAGAGCCAATGGAGAAGTGTTCCTCCCTTAGCGGAGTTCGATTATCGCGTTCGCGACTGACCTGACCATCGTGCACATTTACTCGTCGATCGTGGACGTTGCCAAGCAAGGACCACGTAGGGAGAAGGTGGACGAAACTGGTGGAATATGCGAACCGATAGCGATAGACGAGGGGAAGACGGTGGCGAGCAAAAGCAGGAGAAGGGGGAGCAGAGGAAGGTGTTCCGCGCGGAGTTGAAACGGATACGTACGCGAGTAACAGGACGAGAAGGAGGATAGAGGACGGTTTAGGTTAGGTTGGTCGCCTGACCCGGTTGACAATCGATTGACGGCTGTCGCCAAGAACCTCCACCCTTTCTACCGTCTAACCCGGCAGTCCTCCCCGATCGACTCGATCCCATCAGTCTCCTTCTCGCGCAGTATCCGTTCGCCCTGACGCAACGCGACTCGAGGCGACTCGACGCGACTCACGGTTCGATTAACGTTCCTTAATTATTATCTTCTGCCAGAAAAACGAAAGATTATGTTGCTGACGAAGAGCAGCAGCTTCAACTTCGTCGCAATCGAGCTTCGATCGCTTTCCCCAGCGCTCGAGGGGAATGGCGGATATCGAAGGGGACGCCGGAGGCTGTATCTTTGCCATGCGGTCCGTCAGGTGTATCGCGACAGAAGAGGGCAACGTTTTCTTCTTTCGCTCGCAATTTCAAATTTAATTAGGCAAATTTCATCGACCTCTCTCGCTAAACCACGGTTCCTTTCCCCTTTCCTCGGTCATCCGTCCGGTCATCGTGACACAAGCGATAGGTGCCGATGGAGAATTAGAGGGTGGAAGGTCGGGACTTGGGGGGTTGCAAATCGGGGAACTGGAACGAAAAGATTGTAGGCGGGAGAGTGCGTTGAACAGTAAAAATGTACACCGAACAAGCATCCCTCGTAGAAGGTACACAACCGATTACACGCGTGTACAATTGTACGACGGGCGTAGTGCGTACGAGCGTCACGCACACGATTGCTCGCCTGTCCGTATACGAGCCTCTTTTCCACGGTCGCAGCGACCGTGCACACCGAGCAAGCTCCGCCGAGAGGTAATAGGATGGATATATACCGGGCGGTGTTGGATATTATTTGCCGAGGACAGTGACAAACGCCCGTCAACGTCATTTCCACTCGCAGCGTCGCGTCGCGTCGCGTCGGTCGGCTTCCTCCAACAGCACAGGCACAGGCACCGCGCGCGCGGTATCACCCTCTATACGAGACACCTTCGCCTCTTGCACCACCATCTCCACCATCTCCTCTGCCTCTTTCTCCCATCTCTCGCTTCTCCTTGCTTGTTCCTCTCACGGGAGGCGAGCTAGAAACGTGACGGGCATATCTAGTCCTGGACCTACTCGTCGTCTCTGCCAGCCATCAAGAGACGCCTCTGGTGACTGCGTCGCTCGTCCCCCTCCTGCCAGGGTGCCTACCTCTTCTGTCACGCGTGTACCTCTTCTCTACGCAACAATCGCGATTCGCCCCCCTGTTCTCCTGCCCCTGTCGAACGATCGTGGACATGTCGTACGTACCGATACCGATATCGAAACGCGTTTCGAGATCGCTACCTCGATCGTATAAATAACGCGGGGAGCTTAGTCGAAATTCGCCGCAGAGGTCGTTGGATTTCAGTGAATTTCAGTGAATTTCGGTGGATTCGAGACACGACCGCTGCGGCGGCCGAGAAATCGTCCGAGCGGTCGGGAAGAGTGGAGTTAGTTAGGCAGAAGGGTGTACGATAACCGAGGTAGGTAGGAAGGGGGTACGACGACTGGAGAGCGGACGGGAGGAGTCGGGGAGCGTAGGTAGTCATTATGTGGAGGGAGGTGACGTCACTGACGGTGACGGATGGCTACACGTCAGGCAAGTATAAACCCCATGGTACCCAATAAATTATTGCAACTATAAATTACTTCTGTGCTCACGATATAATGCCACGGCTACCGCCGCGGCGATGGTGTGCGTGCACGCGCACGTACACGCGTGTCTGCTGTCGCGTCGATGCCAAAGGTGGGGCGTGCAAACAAAGGTGGTGCGATCCCGAACTAACTAGCCACGGTATGGTCACAGCCAGCTAACCAGCTACACGATCCTTCTTTTCCCTCGCGTCTCTTCACTTTCTTTCCTGCTTCTCGCCGCGGACCTTTCCAAAGACCACCGAAATGAAAATTACGCGCTGTCTAAATAACACCCTCCTGTAAATGTATTCGCGCGTGAAACCAGGCTCCGGCGGGGTTCCTTCTCCGTCGTTGCCAGTGAGAACCACTGATGCGACATAATCCCGACCAATTCGTAATAAATATCGTTGCGTCGGTCTGGTTCGACGGTATTGCTGTATCTGTCTCTCATCTCGATGCCTTTGGGGGGCTAAGAAGCGAGGCGAAACGGCGGTTGAAGGGGCAGAGGGAGGATATTATGGGCGAGCGAGTGAGTTATACGCCTTGCCGCATGTGTGTCGCATAAATCTGCTCCGACCTCGGTACCGGCCCCCTTACCACTGCGCTGGAACAGTTTCTAGACTTTCCTTCGGTACCAACGACTACTCGAATCGAACCGAACCGGCTGACTAACGGACTGACGGACCGGCGAGCTGACTGGGTTGCCCAACTGACTGTGACGGACTGACCGATCGATACCGTACTACGTGTCCTTCGTCGCAGGTACTTGGAGCAGCCAGCAAACGCTACCATTACCGAATTCGAACAGTTTGAACAATTGCTTAGCTCGGTGCGAAAAGTAATCGATATCTACGCATCCAGTTTCTCGCGAGGCTCGCGCTGCGTTAGTAAAATTATTTATAGTCGTATAGTATCATTTACGAAGAGGTATCGTCGCTGACGATGACGAAGCGTGACAAGGGGTGGGGGTAAAAATTCTTTCGTCGTGGCAATTGCCGCTCGCTTGTATTTACGGAGGAAGGAGGAACGGTGGAACGAAGGGTGAAGAGATCGAGAACCGCGCGCACCTGTCCTTCCGTACATCAGCCGTCCGTCATCCGGAGGACGGATCGCTCCCCTGTCTGTGCGTAGTCTTCTCCCGAACGCCCGTCCGTCCGTCCGCTCGTTCGTTGAACGCAGTCTCTCGCGCGTACCACGAGGCATCGCACTTATTTACGTTGACACAATATTTATTAGGACGGATCGGTGAGGCGGTCGTTTGCCGGTTCGTACGAGGCAGCAGCCTATTTCGGGAGCGACTCCTCGCGGCAGAGTCCGGCCAGTCGGTCGTCTCGCGGGATATCCACTCTTCTTCGGGATTAAGATACAGGCCGGTCACGCGCCTTATTTTTTGACGGCTGTCAGGGCGCGTCGGCCGCGAGAAGACGGGTCGTTGTACCGGATCGCGGTCGGGCGCCCGATTCGGGAGAAGATCGAATACGGACGGATCAGACGTCGCCCACGACGGGTGCGTAGCGGGCAAACTTGGCGTCGAAAGAATTTGAGAATCGTTTGTCCGAGGGAAAGCCGAGTTGCTGGCTGCTCGCTGCTCGCTGCTCGCTTCTCGCGCGACCACTTCGCGAGGGGTACGACACAGAGAGGCTGTGTAAACGAAACGATAACCGGACGGATCGACACCAGCTGCTCCGTGTTTGTTGCCGGTTCTATAAATAGAGCGGTTCACTCGCTCTTTCCCGCGTGCGAGCATCATCCGTCTCGCGATCCTTTCGCTCTCTTTCTGCATCTCTTTCTCCTTCGTATCCTTTCTTTCCCGCACGCCCTCACACCCTCGCACCCCCACGCTGCCGTCCTTCCATCGACATTTTAATTCTCTCTTTCTTCGTCTCTCGATCGTAGCCGACTCGAGGGACGTTGCTTCGCTGACAATTATTGTTGTCACGGCCTCTGCACCGCCAGTCGGTAACAGGAGTGACATTTCGAAAGGCGGCATGACGGAGAGTGGAAGAAAGAGACGCGAACGATGAGGAGATTCGGAGGTTACGGGCGAAGAACGAGAACAGGGGGGAGGAAAGGGAAGGAAGGGAAGAAGAGTGACGGATATCGTGATGAAGGCGTCCTCCTGTCATCTCTCCTCTTCTACCTCGCCAGGCCGTCGCCCCGCGGCACCTCGACCCTGTCGAGTGTCCGCCGACACCGCGACACCCCCTCGTTTCCGTCGCTATCCATGCTTCCAACTTCCAATGCTTCTTCTTCTCTCGAACCGCGCCCGGTTGCACGCGCTTCTCGAACCTAGCGGTTCCAAACCGTCGCGCGCAAAACTCGTCTGCACCGATGCTTCCTCGTCAACGCCAAGAGAAGACCTGTAGCGCGGCAACCGAACCGCGCGAAACGAGTTTGCGGATTCCAGCTTTTTAAGCGGGAGCAGCCGCAACAACGGCAGCACCTACGGCAGTCGCGCATCGATCATCACTGTCGCCTGTTGCACCATCGCATCGGATGGACGGACGGATAGACGAGCGAGCGAACGAACGAACGAACGAGCGGTCGCCCGGTCGGTCTTACCGGACGCATGTTCCATCATCCATCATCCATCATCCAGTCGTTCTACCTGCATCAACGGACGCACCTACGGCGCGACCGTGCACGCCCGATCATTAATACCATTCGGTCAAGTACCCGCGACACGATTCACTCGATCCAGCCACTTCCCCGTGCTTCGACTTCCATCAAGAACGGTATTGCAAAAGACCACCGGTGGCAGTACCGTTAGACCGGGATTTGTGGCCACCGAAGCTAGGGGTTGCGCTACTGCTTCAACCATACTCGTAAATTTGCGGTAGTGTCTCTTTGTACTTTTAAAAAAAAAGAGCGCCAAGTATAGGCGCGCAAATAATGGTAAATTAATAATCCCATCAAAAAGAATCCCGTTTACAAACATTGTCGTAAATTAATATTTTTACAAAACTAATGATATGCAGAAATGGCGCCAATTATAACGACCGCTATTTTTACAAAAAAATCGGATTTAAATTGAATAAAAGATTCGTCATTGGAAGAAACAAAGAAGATAATATTAAGCAGGAATTTTCTACCATTTGTCTTGTGGCAGGAAAATTAAATGCTAATAATATTTCAGCAAAAAGAACGAAGAGATCCAACATTTTGAACGCATAATTTATTGGTGTGGGAATAAAATTAATTTAGTAAGTTTATTCGTCAATTAACGTATTGTTATTGGGAGACTAATAAAATTAATGAATAGCGTGGCAACTACTGTGGAATTTAAAGTATTATGAATGTCGTTCACAAAAGATTGAAAAGAATCAAGGGAGATGTGTTTTCAGTGGTACTCTTTTCACTAATCTGACTTTCTCTATATTGCAAGCAGTCCGCCATAATGTTTTTAATTCTTAATGGAGCAGATCACTGTAACGGTTCGAAATGTAAGGGTGTTTTCGGAAATTTATTTCAACCAAACAACGCAAGTTTGCGAATTTTTCCTCATAAAATTTGGAGAGAGCATTCTTGAAACGTACCTACGTCTTTCAGAAAATGTGAAAAAGAAAAATTGATATTTCCGATTTTTTATAGTGGTCTGCCCCCTTTAATGCGTCTTTTGACAACTTTTGTCGATTTACTTTATTTGACAAATTTCCAAAAACTTATGCAAAAGAAGATGCTTCTTTATCTATCCAACCTTCTCCGGATAACTTCTCCAACCCTGTGCATCCGCTTCATTTCTATCCAAGTCTGTGCGTCCCCTTCATTTCTACAAGTTTTACATAGAAACTCTAAATTAAAAATAATTTGCTGGTATAAAAATATCTGGCAATTTCAAGTCAATTTCTTACAATACATATATTAGTTTGTACGTGCGTAGTACAAATTTCAAACTTGTCGAAATTTGTCCAAATTGTCGAACTTTCTCCGGACAACTTCCAACTCTGTGCGTCCCCTTCGTTTCTATAAGCTCTCCATAAAAAGTCTATTAACAAATTTTGGCGACTTATCTTGTTAATTAAGACAATAATTCAGCATCCTATATGACGTAAAAATTCGTGACATTTCAATAATTTTGACAACCTACCATATTCGACACTTGACATATTATGATTGATTGACACTAGCTAGATTACGTTTCGTAGCGACCTGAACGCAGCGTTTTTTTGTCTTCTTCGTGCTGCATGAATTGGCGGTACATTTCTTTACACTCATCACGCTCCCTTTTTGCCTACACTGGACGATAATGATTTTCTTAATAAAAAATTCCCCAAATTGCAACTTTGCATTGAAATATCTCAGCTTACAAGGCACGTAGGAACAAAATGAAGACACTTTTGTAATGCAAATCACACCCAAGCTATCCATTGAGATCGTTAAAAAATTAATCGGAACAGCCATTATTGCAATTCGATAATTGAAGCGTTTTTGAAAGTTCTTGAAGGTTTCTTGAAGGTTCTTGATAGCGGTGCGTGGCGTTATAGAGACACTCTGTGTCTCGCGCTGCGCATAGGTACACTTGGCGCGAGACATTACAGTGTCTCTTGAAATATATCCGTCACTCGTCTATGTAAATATATCCGCCACTCGATCATTTCGAGCGTTGTTCCGTCCTCGCGCAGAGTCTACTTCTTTGCAAACGTAGCTGACGTTGATCCGTATTTAATCGTTAATGACGATTTCTTTTACCCGGGAAACGGTAAGGGTTCTCACCTGTCCAGCGAGCTCGTTGGCGCGAGTCTCGACTTTTGTGCCACCGAGTTGCTCCAGGTCCATCGCTCACCGTCGCATCGCGTCGGCTAGACGTGTCCGTCGCGCTTCGTCATCTTCCACTTTCACCGAGCCCCCATCCCATTCATACATACATGGACTGTTCCCCCTCGATGAAACCATGTCGTCGCGACTTTGCCGGAGCGAATCGTTCGTTGGCCGCCGACTCGTAGACGGACAAGCTGCCAGACGTGGATGCGACATTTGAAAACTTAGACGAGGTTATTCCACTAGTCGCGAGACTCGCCGTATCGCGAGGAAATCACACCGCGGACGATAAAGTCCTCGCGATCGAAGAGTACGATAAAATATAGCAGGTGAAGCGAGCGATGGGCTAATCCCGGCCGTGGCAATTTACCTGCGGAACGGGCCATGCCATCACCATCACCATCACCATCAGCATCGCCATCCTGCTCTGTTAAGGCGCGCACCTCTCATTGTCGCAGATATGCTCGGTGCAGCGAAGGCTCCACTCCTCGATCAAGTCGTAGCCGAACGAAATGAAAAGCACGGCTTCTGCCGCGTAATATTCCCGCGTACTTGCCGCGACTTTGTTACGAAGCGAAGCGACAATTTTGCAGCCGAAACGCCAGCTCGGGAAATCCGAGATCTCGCGGCTTGCCGTTTCGAAGTCTAGAAGGGGTGAGGGGGCGAGCTCGAGAAGAGAAAAGGCGAGAATGAGCGTGCGCTCGTGTGCATCTAGCAGGGGAGAAAGAGAGATGGGGATGGGGTGGATGTAGTACGGGGACAAGGGAACGGTGTGAGAGAAAAGCAATCGGGCGACGTGGATTCGGGGTTTTCACGGGCCTTGTCGATCGCGCGAGATTGAACGAGGCGTGTCCAAGTGCCGCGACTTTCGAATATCCCCATTGAAAATTGAAGGGGAGAATGCTTTGCGTCGATTCCGTTACGAGCGTGCTGCGAGGCCGCGATTGTTTTTCGACCCACTGCCGAATCGCATTTCGTCTTTTCACGAATGCGTCGGGCACGCGTGCCGGCCGGTCCGTCCCGATCCAACGTCTTAATCGAGAGTGTGCTAGCGAACGGGGAGAAAGAACGGTGGCTCAGCTATTGGGTATTCGCGAGACGGACGGTGTATTCTTTATGCAGCGGTGGAATCGTGATTCGTAAGCCGAAGCCCGTTCTGGAAGCAGGACGAGGAGGACGGGGGAACGCGGTGGCGCGGTCGGCCGATGGAAGGAAGCGATTCGACAGGCTGATGGAGTGAGTGTTGACTTAGGATAACAGTCGCCTCATCGGTCAATCAGTCAGGTAGACTACGGTAGGTCTACCGTAGGTGCTCCGTCTTCGGTTCGGCCCTGTCGTCTCGTTCGGACGGCTAAGTGACTCACGAATCCGACCACCCGACGTTCCGGTTCGGAAGACAAAGCGATTGGAAAAAGAAGCAAAAGAAGAAGCGAAGAAGGGCAAGCGAGTCGAGCGAATCGAGACTTTCATCAGCGTTCGCGGATACAAGTACGGGATCGGCCGAGTCGGAAATATAGGTACTACTTAGGGACCTCGAGATGAGAGGCCGCGAATCGCCAACCGCTCGGGCCGGCTCGAACGAAACGATTCGCGAAAACGGGAGTACGATACACCGCGAGCCTCGTCTTCAACACGTTTCGAGGCCGTTGCGAGGATTCAAGAGCCGGTTGCTTCGAGGGGGGAGGAGAGGTAGAAGAGGGAGAAGAGGGAGATGGAGAAGTAGCGAGGAGCGGCAGGAAGAAGGACAGAGAGGAGAACGAAGGAAGGAGAATGGATTCACCCGTCAGTCACTCTCTGGCAGACCGCGAGAGAATCACAATGCGGAGCCTCCCTTTGCTCTTCCTCTCGGTTCATCTCTCTTCGTCCTTCTGTCCGACCGCCCGTTCACTCGTCCGTTGCTTCGTACGTCCGTCCGTCTGTCTGCCTGCCTGTCTGTCCATCCGTTCGTCTCCTCGTCTGCCTCCTGTCACTCTCCTCGCCAGCCTCCCGACGGCTCTCGCATCAGGAATTCATCTCCTCTCCTGTCCTGTCCTGCCTTGTCCTCCTGCGTTGCTCCTTTTGTTCCTTCCTTTCCCCCGTGCCGCTCTATAGCTTGGTGGCTCGCTAGCTTTCTCGCTGCCATCGTCGCTACTCGTTATTACCTACGTGCCGCTTTATTTCCGGTGCGTGGCTCGCCCGATTGCTCGCCATTCGGCTAGATCGCGCAATCGGGCGCTCCCGATTCCTTCGTTTTCCAATGACGTTCATCGAATCGGTCAGCGTGCCGTAGAGATCTTCCACGGATCGAGACGAAGATGATGCGTAAAGGAGGTAGGCGCAAGGACAAGTCGTTATCTCAATTGCCCCTGCAAACAATTAAGCTCATGCGTGCCGCTGTAAATTTTCGCGGCGCACGAAGCTTTAACAACGAGTCTAATTACTGGCAAACGTAACTGATTTAATACGCCGCTGGTGCATAAATTTGAACGGGACGGGAGTTGACGCTACCGTAATACTTGGCCGCATTAAAATTTACGACCCGATCGTCTTCGCCGAACGCTCGTAATCACCGGGCGGTTTAGGTGCACGAACGTTTCAACGGGATTGCTCGTTTCGCGACGACAGAGGAGCACGCGATATAATTTCGAAAGCGCCTGGAAGCAGTGGCCGGTCGCGGCGCGGCGCGACGAAACAGACTCCCTTCTCGGCAATTAGGAGGCATCGATCTCGTGGTCTCGTCGTTTCGTCGTCCAGCCGAGTCGCGAGCGTGACCATCGTGTGCTGCTGTCCAGCGACTCTCGGCTCTCGGCTCGCTCCTACCGAGTACGGATACCCGGACACTCGAACACTCGGACACCCGGATACCGGTTAACCAGTAATCCAGTACTACGTCGTATCGACACGTGTACGGGCATGTTCGCCGTTACCGGTTAGCCGTATCCAGGTACAGACGTGGGGAACCTCGAGAGGAAACAAACGGTCGGAGTGAGTTGCTGGATAGATCTCAATGTACCTCATAGCCAGGGAAAAAGAGGGTGCGAGCGAGGGGGTGGGAGCGTAGGATGGAAGGTAGAAAGGGACGGAGATCGAGGGAAAAGGTGAAACGAGGAGAGCAAGGATTCGTCGATAAGGCTAATTATTGTTGGGCATCGTGTACCGACAGCGTATTGGTGCGGGGTAGTAGGATGATCGGAAGAAACACGACCAAGATTGGGGGCAGGAGTGAGATCGAGAGGTAAAGGGAATGGTAGGCGAGGACGAGGACGAGGATAGGCGAGTTGGTACCGAATCGGATCGGATCTGCATAGAGTTTGCGCGGAGGCGAAACGAGAGGGTAAACTGTCGTACGTGTCTACTAATGTATCCCGGTGTTTGGTAAGGCGCAACGTTTGGTCGAGCCGAGTACGGGAGGAGCAGATATCGTGCAGCAGCATCTCCGCGCCGCAGTGGTCGCGGTGTCAGGGCTCGGCCGCGGCCGCGGCCGCTTTCCAGCTCGGTACGCCACGCTCCTTATTTCTCTTGTATCTTTCCCGAGGTTAGATATGCAACCCCGTGGAGCCTCCTCGTTAGCGGCCTGCCAATGGGGGATACACGATCTTACCTCGCACAGCCATTTGCATTCTATTCCGTTGGCCGATTTTCTCGATACCAGGCAGTTATCGACTTTCGCCACTCTTTGTGAAAAATAAACAGAGACTCTCTCGCGGAAAGGGAGGTAAGAGGAAAATGGAAACGAGGCGAGACGAGACGAGACGAGACGAGAGGAAACAGAAAAGAGAAGAAGAATGTTTGTAGCGGGCGGAGCTGTCCGCCGGTGGTCCGCCCTGGTCTCTCGACTTCTCGCGTATCCCTTCTCGATACGAGCTCGGTTCCAAAGCATGCTCGTACTTTTCCTTTTGTTGCCGTTCGTTGTCGTTTTCCTCGTTCTCGTCGTCGACGTAGCCGTCTTCGTGGTCGTTGGTCGTTGCTTCTTCGGGCACCTCCCGTTGCTGGCTGGATCGGCAGGCAGCAGCAGCCTCTTCCATGGAATCGTTCACGGTCGCGCAGGGCTCCCGAGGGCCGCTACGGGTGAGAGAGACAATGGACAATGGGGACATAAATCTGCGTAATTAGTTGCCGATGCCTCCGCGGATCAATGCGCGATCTCCTTTCCCTCCTTCTTCCGTGACCCATCGGCGAACAAACGATCGTTTGGTTGGCCACTCGGCAAAGTAGGACGGTGCTCTTCGTCCTGCTTGTCCCCACCCTCACGAAAGGGAGGTGTGCTCGCTCCTTTCCGCCTCTTTCGCTTTCTTCGGCAGAACATCGGCATTCTCGGCTCCTCGGCTTCTCGTCTCGCCATCTCGAACGCGGACGCGTTCGCGGGATCAAGATGGCGATGCCCGTCGCATCCCTCGGCATCCCTCCGCAAGCGATGCTTTGCCAATGTAACTCGCGTACCGAGTAAAGAGCAAATGGAGGATCGACCGCGCAACCCACTTTTGGCAAAATGTCGCGACGACGAGGGCGATACCACGGCCGATTCCGTGTCTCGTTATCGAAGATTCCGACGCAGAAGCGATTTGATTAAGAGTCATAATGCGGAGAACGGCAGACCGGGGCACGCTTCACAATGGCCTGCCGTGATCTCGCTTGACGCATCCGATGCAGTCTCGCCGCGTTTCGCACCCTCGCGTCGTTCGCCACGTTGACATCGTTGTTGTGCCGACGCCGTAGTTGCGAAAGGCTGATAAATGAGCCGATAGCGGCGTTCCATTGCTCAACGTTCGCGCCTCTTTGCACAGTTGCTCGATACCTGGCTTGGTCGTTTCCCAATTCTCCGTCCAAGCCGTGTCATTCCGAACGGTCGCTGTCGCGTGATTTTACCGAGTTCCACCGATTTCACCGATCACCCGATTTTTGGTTACAGGGGAGGACGGAGTCGAAGGCTCAGGGCCCGGCACGGACCTTCAAGGGGAGGAGGGCGATTGCGCGGAGGATGACGGCCCCATTAGCCCTAGCGAGAGGGGTTGCGCGGCTGCAGCCAAAGAGGAAGAGGATGGGGACGCGACCGATGAGGAGGAGGACGAGGACGCATCACCGCCTACACCACCGCCTTCCGCTACCGCGAGACTGAATCCCACGATACTGAGGGACACGGGACCCCAGGACAGGTAAACCAGCACTTCTACAAACTACGGGAAAACCGCGTCGAGAGTTGAGAGAGGCGAAGCGTACACCGAGCACGTAACAGGACGGAAGGGGCGGCCGTGAAAACTACCTAGGGTAAATCCGGGAAACACGGAAGACCTAATATAAAAGGACTATTAAAACTAATATAGAAATTACTTATTTTATCAGAACATACCTATATGGTCAGAATTTTATGCTGATTCAGCAGAACTGGTCGATATTTGCTTTAAGATAATATTTACTGTAAATCGGGTTGAAAACTGAAGTCATAGCATCTGACAACCTCTCTCCATGTGCCGGGAAAAATGATTTCGTCGTTGGCAGAGACCACTCGCATAATTATTCCTGGAAAAATAGCAAAGGAAAATTGTTAATGGGTGAATACAACTACAAATTCGTTGATAGGTATTTAATTTGTTTACCCTAAACAAGTAGGGGAGACCGGGGCAGATTGTGACAAAAAAGTTTTCAGAGTTTTTCTCGAAAGTGTTTTCTTGAATCAGGAAATAATTTACGTGATTTACTACTTACATATGTGCTGAACTGATTGCGTGAAAGTACGTGACAAAATCTTGGCCACTTAGACATCTAGCTTCTTCAACATATCCGAACCTTTGTTACAATATGCCCCAGCCTGGGGTAAATTGTAACACATCTGTTTTACTTATTTAAATACAAATATGAACACAAATAAACATTTTTAAAAAATATAAATGAAAACCCAGATCAGTATTAAACATTTGATATACATGAGTAAAACAATCATTGCTTATTCATCTGATTCTATCAAAATCTTCTTCGCTTTCTTTACTTGTTGCTTTATACTTTTTTCTACTTTTAGACTCTCGATTGATTTGTGATTAGTCTAGAGCATCTTTTTCTGGTGTGTCTGAAAAACTAGAGCGGAGTAAATATAGTAACATGTTACAATTTACCCCGGGCTTCAATTTTTGCGTTTCATCTCAGCAAACGAGAAACCAAACTTCAAATTACTAAAATGCGTACATATTATAATAAACCTTTGTGTACTGATTCGTTTGCGACGAAGAAGCAAAAATTCAAACGGTATCTAATGACGGTTAATTGAAATGAAAGTGCTAAGACAATATTTACTTACGTGCTCTAAATACTAAAATTCTGGGCTATAACCACAAAATGAATACATAACGCTTGTTTGTGTCACTAAACCCGACGGTGCTTATATTGTCAAGCAGACCTCGCATGCTGTGGGTTATCAGATTTTTCGTTCAAAAGATTTTACTTGTGTTACAATTTACTCCGTGTTGCAATCTGTCCCGGTCTCCCCTAAAGAACACATCAAAGAAAAAGTGAACTACTTACTGGTTATTAGCAAGGCAAATGAACACAAAAGTGAATAAATAAACTAAATAAAGAAAAATAATAATAAAATGATAATAAAAAATAAAAAATAAATAAAAATAATAAAGAAATCATAACTCGACCATCTCTTCTTTTTGCAGCGAGATATGGTCTTCTCGTTAACTTTGAGAGGCAGAGAAAATATGGCCAAATACTTTGGCTGCATTATCCCTCAATATCTCTACTAATCTTATTACCCAAAACATGAAACGAAAATAAACATAGAAGCATATTTTAAATACAATTCTGTACACCGCTTTTTAACAAAAGAGGTTAAATGTAACCTGAATTTACTTTTTAAAGACTATAAGTCCAGAAAAACACTGTGAAAAACACTATTCATTCACTTTAACGCGTTTTTACGTATAGAGTCTGAAATATAACGACTCGGCCAACTCTCCGGCCCGACCGCGTCCCCCGGATTTACCCTATACCACGATACGGACGTAAATTTCGGCGAACACGGTTCGCTTCGAACTCATTAGCCGGTGCTTTACCCAGAGCTTCGTCATAAACCGCCTAAATCAACGAGAGCGGTGCTGCCGTTCGCTTTGAAGTCGCCGACGTCGGGCGCCCCTTGTCGTGTACACACACGGGTATTCTCGTTGTTTGAGCGCAACGAATCGTCACGGAACCGTGCCGCGCACGAGCGAGGCATGGCAAACGCCGTTCGCTGCCTGCGCAACGGAACGAGATGAACGGAGAGAGAGAGAGCAATAGATGCAACGAGCGAGAGAGGGGGGAGGCGGAGAGAGAGAGAGACAAAGAGATAAATAAGCCGGTGCCAGACTGATATCGGTGACTGCCGTGCGACGTCATACAGCTAATAGAGATAGGCACGTGTTGTGCGTCGGTCTCTGCGTCGGCGATTCCACTAACGCCGTCGGTGACACCGCTCCGGTACCGCTTTGCCGCATCTACGATTGCGAAACGGGGGCGGCGGTGGCGGTGGTGGATATGTGCCGGTGGCGGGCTGCAGCGCTGGCGCCTCCGGACCCCGCGCCAGCCCGCCAGCCCGCTAGCCTCCCGAAAACTTCCCCTGCATGCGTGCCGGTGCTCCCCTTTCATCTCGCGGCACGCATTCGCTATTCAGTCAGGAGCAGTCAGTTACGAGCGAGCCGTCGACACGTCTGCAACCTCTCGGCCGCTCTCTCGCGTCGATCTCGAATTCGCGACGTATGCCCGCGACAGCGCGTTCATGTTTGCCGCCTATTTGCCGATTTCTTCTGGGACCTTGCTGATCACTCGCTCCTCAACTTCCGATCTTTGCACCGACTACATGCCAACGAGTCTTTGACAGGTATCGATTTATCGCGATTCTTTCGCGTGGGTCACGCTCACTCTTCCACTGTACGTTGTGATCCGATCCGATCGCACAGTGTCGTAGGAAAATAGTTTGTGGGATTTTGCAGAAGCTGAAGGTACGCTAGTTTTTCGGAATATGTATAGTAGGATGGTCCATTATTTATTTTTTTTTTGGTATAAAATTAGGTTTTCCGCAAGGTTGCTTTTCTTCCAAACATGCTAACTAACATCTGTGCAATATTTCAGTCTAATTGGACAATATTTGGAGGTCGCTAGGTTTAATCGTCTTTAGGGGTATGGGAAAGAGTTTCTGTCTGGTTTCCAATTAATGACTCTCCAGCTGACGTCCTTGTAGATTTGGGGATACTAGGGGACCTGACACAAAAACAACATTTCTTTACGGTATTAAGGAACAATATGTAGATACTTAATTGTGTAAAATAATCGTAGCGACCTGTAAATACGGTACATATGGGCCAGTTCTTTTATATTCGGGCTTGTGGAGAGCAACGAAGAATAAAAAAAAATTCCCATTAGGGGAAGAAAGGCTAATGAGAATTTTTTTATATTTTTTCTTGTTCTCCACAAGCCTATTTTTGTTCCTTAAACCAAAAGAAGTGTTAATGTCAAAAACTGGCCCGTATGAACCGTATTTACAGGTCGCTATGATTATTTTACACAATTATGTATCTATATATTGTTCCTTAACAGCACAAAAAAATGTTGTTTTTATGTCAAATCTCCTAAGTAGTATCCCGAAATCCACGAGGACGTCAGCTGGAGAGTCATTAATTGAAAAGCAGACAGACACTCTTTCCCATACCCCTAAAGACGATTAAGCCTAGCGACCTCCAGATATTGTCCGACTACGCTGAAATTTTGCACAGATGTGTTAGTTAGCATGTTTGGAAGGAACGCAACCTTGTGGAAAACCTACATTTTATACATGAAAAATGAACCACCCTAACAATAATTCTCCAGAAGGACCACTGCGAAGCGATCAGGATGTCACCGTCACCGATGGCAACGTCAAGTAGTCTAAATCAATGATAATCGCGACCACGATCGATCGTTCTTCTCCTTTCCCTCGTAACGTTGTTCCTTTATGTTTCATGCTTTCAGAGAGCCAATGAGTCCGCGCTGTCCCTCGAGAGACTCTCGGGAATCGTCCGGTCCGGCGACCGGCAGCCCTCCACCGCCCGCGACGAGGAGTAGCGCGAGTCCGGTTAGTCCGAGCGGCATCGTGCCTCTTCCGCTCGCTGGTCATCCCCTGCTACCGCCACATTCCGCGGCGATGATGGCAGCCTATCTGCAACAGACTCACCAGAGGCTGCTGCTCGGCCACTCGCCGTTGTCCCGCGGCTCGGTGTCACCGTTGGTCTCCTCGTCGTGTTCGCCGCCGGCCGCCACTCCCGGCCTCCTCGTCTCGCCGAGCAGCGTCGGCGAGGTTTCTCCGTCGGCCACACCGTTACCCGCGGTCCTCGACTTCAGCACGAGGAAGGCATCCTCGACCGAAGACGACGAGGACGAGCAGATACTGAATCTCAGCAAACCACCGACCCCCTCCTCCTCCACGGAGACGAACAACGGTCCACTGGATCTGTCGGTGCCGAGCAGGAAGCGACCAGGCCCAGAGGATTCTCCACCTCCGCCAGTCCGCAAGTCCTCGAGGCTGACTGGAAGCGCAGCGGTCGCGCTCGCACACCAGGATCCCGCTCAAGCGGTGACAGCCGTCGGCGTCGGATTCGGCAGACCTCCGGTGGTCTCGCCGTGGACCTCGCCCGTGGTGGCATCGCACTTTCCTTACTTCGCAGCCGCGGTCGCGGCAGCGGCTACTAGTCAGCAGCAGCTATCGCCTAAGAGCACCGCAGGCGTAGTGGATCACCACCAGCTTTGGAACGGCAAGATGAAACCACCGTCCGCGTTAGACAAGCCCTATCAGCCAAGCGAGGCGACCAAGGCGCTCGAGAAGATGAGCGAGCTGAGTAAACTGGGTGGCGAGGATCTGTTTAGAACGGCGTCGAGCGCTGGGGCTGGAGGTCCAACCGGGACCTCCGTCTCCGTCTCCGCCTCCGCCTCCGCTTCTGCAGCCGCCGCTGCCGCTGCGGTGGCTGCCGCTGCTGGAAACGCGACTGGTTCGACGTCCGGCAGCCGACACAGCGCTTGGCAGTCTCATTGGCTGAACAAAGGGGCCGATCAGGCCAAGGACGTGCTCAAGTGCGTCTGGTGCAAGCAGAGCTTCCCCACGCTGGCCGCAATGACGACGCACATGAAGGAAGCAAAGCACTGCGGTGTGAACATGCCGGTGCCGGCTGCCGCATCGGCGCTTCATCCCCAACAGACGAGCATGCCGAGCATTCCGCCGACGCCTCAGTCGTCCCATCAGCCTCAAACGACATCGTCGAGCAACAGCGGTGCCGGCTCTGCGGCCACTCCGAGCAGCAAGCAGAGTCCATCTGAACTGAATTTACTGATCAAGGAGACGATGCCGTTACCGCGAAAGCTGGTCCGCGGGCAGGACGTGTGGCTCGGCAAGGGTGCCGAGCAAACCAGGCAGATCCTCAAGTGCATGTGGTGTGGCCAGAGTTTCCGTTCCCTAGCCGAGATGACGTCGCACATGCAGCAAACTCAACACTACACCAACATTATCTCCCAGGAGCAGATCATCTCATGGAAATCCTCGGACGAGAACAAGGGTGGAAGCGGCGTTGGCGGTGGAAGCGGTGGCGGCGCTGGAGCGGGCGGAGGTGGCGTGGCCGGGGGTGGTAGCGGTACAGGGGTTGCCAGTGGTGGCGCTTCCGGCCCTCACGGCGGTAACGGCACGGGTCCTGGCTCCGGGGCGACCAGCAGCCACGTGAGCGCCGTCTTGACCTGCAAGGTTTGCGACCAGGCTTTCAGTTCATTGAAGGAACTGAGCAATCATATGGTGAAGAACTCCCACTACAAAGAGCACATAATGCGATCCATCACCGAGAGCGGTGGACGACGTCGGCAGACGAGAGAGAAGCGTAAAAAGTCGCTGCCGGTGAGGAAGCTGTTGGAGCTGGAACGGGCGCAGAATGAGTTCAAGAACGGCGACGCTGCGACCGGTCTGGGCCACAGCCTTGGGAAGCACGCGGGCAGGATAACTTGCGAGAAGTGCGGCGACAAGATCGAGACAACCATCTTCGTCGATCATATACGTCAGTGCATCGGGGCGGGCACAGTGGGCGCGAATCAACGGAATTTTCTCAAGAACGCGCTTATGTCGAACCACTTGCCGGCGACGCTGCCCCCGTCCGAGAGCGGTCGCAAGAGCGTAAACGAGGACAGTTCGTCTGTTTCCTCGAGGCATCATCGGTCCCCTTCGTCGGCTAGCGACGCCACCACCCCGGGTAAAGAGACTCCGACGCCAACCGGCAACGAGACCACTGGCGGCTCTTCCGCGTCCGTTCTAAACGCCATCGAGAAGCTGATAGAGAAGAGCTTTGATTCTCGCGTCAGGCACGGCACGCCGGGCTTGCATCACGCTCAGCCTGGAGCACCGATGGGCACGAGCATTCTCAAACGGTTAGGCATAGACGAGAGCGTCGATTACACGAAACCACTGGTAGATCCGCAAACGATGAACCTTCTCCGATCCTATCAGCAGCAGCAGCAGCAACAGCAACAGCAACAACAACAACAACATCAATCGCAACACTACTCGTCGAGTACCGCGGCGCGGAGGGAGCGCAGTGGAAGCGAGTCAAGTTCCGTGTCGGAACGGGGAAGTGGTGGTCGAACCGACTCTATGACTCCTGAAAGGCGCGTGGACCTGCCCTCGGTCGGTCATTCGGAGAGGCACCCACATCACCATCGCATCACGCCAGACAAGCAACTCGTTTCCCAAAATCTATCCACGGGACGTCATCACACGACTACAGAAGAATCCGGGGACGAGGACTTATCCGCGACCGCGACCACGACCGCGACCGCGACCGGCACGGTAGTCGTGAAGAAAGAACCGCGAGACGAGGAGACCGAGGAACGAGGATCCAACGAGGAGGAGCAGACGCAGTCCCAAACGAGCCGAGAGGTGTTCGTAAAGAAGGAAGTGGTGGAAGATTGTAGAGACGAGGAGGAGCAGCAGCAAGGTTCGTTTAATCATCGGCGGAGCAGTCTGCAGGATGGTTCGGAGGAGGGTCGTGAAGTTTTGTCGCCTCGTATGAACCCACCGACACCCAGGTCCAGCGGCCAAATGGAACAATTGGCTCGCAGTCCATGTCGAAACAGCACCAGCAGTCCGACGAGCAGCGATCGTTCGGTAACCCCACGTGGAACACCGGATACCAAAGGTTCGAGTAGCCTCGGAGCTCTTTCTTCCATGTTCGACAGCTTATCGGGCGGTGGAGGGGGCGGAGTTGGTAGCGGTAGCGGTGGTAGCGGCGGCGGTAGCGGCGGTGGCGGTAGCGGGGGTGTTGGCGGGAGCGGCGCGGTCGACTCTCAGGGTCGTAAGACCAGCAGTCATCCGTTGGCCGCGTTGCAAAAGCTCTGCGACAAAACGGAGACGAGAGGTTCGAGCGGCAACTCGGGCAGGTCCGGGGGCGGTGGCGGATCGACGTCGAGTCACGGAGGTTCCGCTGTAAGTGGAGTGGGCGGAAGCGGCCCAGGCTCTGGAACTACCCCTGGCGCGATCCTGGCGTTCAGCTGGGCGTGCAACGACGCCGTCGTCACCGCCGATTCGATCATGAAGTGCGCATTCTGCGATACGCCGTTCATCTCGAAAGGCGCCTACAGGCACCACCTGTCAAAGATGCACTTTGTTAAGGACGGCGTGATCCCGGACCCGCTAACGATCGGCCGATCGGCTGCGGCAGCAGCGGCTGCTGCTGCAGCGGCGGCCGCGGTCTCTCAGACCACCGCCACCGGACCACCGGTCGGTCACACTTCTTCCTCGCCCCCGACGTCCCAGCGCAACAAGTCGCCGCCGCCGCCGCAGCCACCGCCGCCGCTTCCACAGGCAAACGGCAGCCCATCTCAGTCAGCGGCTTCTTCCCTCGAGGAGAGCCCGCACTCCAAGTTTCTCAAGTATACGGAGCTGGCCAAACAGTTGTCCAGCAAATACGTATAGTCCGAGCCCCGTAAGTAGCGGTGCCACTTGTACATAAGTGTATCTATACTGTAACGACTGTAATTAGCGACCACTGGTTCCAACACCATCCGACCTTTTCAAACTCCGCCTCCAGGACACACCTGCCCTTCCCGTTCGCGATTCCATTATCCGGGCAACACACCCGCGTCGTACTTTGTCTCGCGCTCGTCATCTTCTTCTCCCATCCCCACCCGACTCAACCCGATTATTGTTCGCGCCTTTGTATCGCCGAGCTTTGCCAACGTGGTCCACGTGCCGAGGCGCTCTCGTTCGGTCCCGTTACTCATCCACCACGCAACACTTCTCCCCGGATAATCGAGTTACGCGACAGGAAAAGAAGGCCGATACGTCCAACGAGGAGGTGGACGTCGAACCCGCGTTAATTAAAATGTGATGCCACCATATCTCGCGGCACTGCTGAGTCAAGGGGCTCGGCTAGCGGCCAAGTTTGTGATTTTATAAATACTTAAGGACACTATACGACGGACGATAAGAGAGGATGGGAGAGAGAGACTGACGGCAGAGAGGAAAGGGATGGGGCAACGGGGCGGCAGGGAAAAAGAGACTGAACGAGAGGAAGCGAGTGACAGGGGTTGTACCTAGATAGTGTTTTCTAACGCGGTGGAGAGGGACGTTTGCCTATCGCAACTGTCGTAAGGTCAGATCAGCATGTATACCTCTAGAACGTAAGGGCGTAGTTGATTAGCGCATAGGCTAGGCTAGGGTCCGCCCCTGTATAGGAATCTCTTTGTTCATACTTATTGCTACGAAACCGGTGAGATCGTTCGGGGTGGAATCTCCTCGAAGGTCTACGAGTATCGGACGAACGGGATAACGAGTGCGAAAGAACTGGCGCGGCGCGGCGCGGTGTAAGGTGTGTGCATGAAGAAGCAACGATACGATACGATACGATACTATACGATACGGTGCAATAGCGGGGCTCGCGGCCGCTCGAAACGTGTCGCGCAGCGCACGCCACCGCGACACGGCACGACACCACGCGGCGTCCGAACAATATCGTTTTCCTTCACTCGTAGCGTACGAGTAGACCATTGTATAATAAATTTTCTTTCTTCAAAATACTATTTATTGCGCCGTGCGAGCCAACGCGACATTTTAAGTGTAAAATACTATAATTATTCTCGCTCGAAATATCGCGAATACCCTCTGTATATTGATTACAATTACGATTATTCTACATAATAAAGCGAGCAGACGGAAGGCGTAGCGGCACATTTTCGATGGCGGGGCGCGCTAGAAATCGATCGCGTCCCAAGGAGCGAGCGAGAGTACGAGCGAGCTTGCATGCGTGCGTGCGTGCGGGCGTGCATGTCAGGGTGCGAACAATCATCGGGGCGAATCATCTTGTATCTGTATTTGCTGCGAGTCAGCTAGCAAGCTTGCCTGCCTGCCTGCCTGCCTGCCTACGTGCGTGCGTGCGTGCGTTTGATCGTCCGTTCGTATAAGCGAACGTGCGTAAGTATGTGCGTGCGCCGTCCGTCCGTGTATGTGCGTGTGCTAGTTGTGCGTATGTGTGGCAGGAGCGCGAAACGATCACGAGAGAACGAGTGAGCGAGCGTTTTTCGGCGACATGCAGAGAAAAAGAGCGTAGAAAGGCAAGGCGGGGGCAATGCTGCGCAGAGGAAAAAAGTGTGCGTGCGTGTATGTGTGTGTGTGAGAAAGAGAGTGAGCGAGAGAGCACGCGCGCGCGCGCGCGTATTCGAAAACGTGAAAGCCCGACTCTGGAGCGGAACACACTTGTATACGTATTTCTTGTAAACTCTAATTCTTCCATCGCGGACTTTAAAAGTATTTATCGATATAACGATAATATTAATATTATTATTGTAATTATATACGACTGCTGAGAGAGTGTGACAAAAGCGAGACACGAGGTCTACGTGGATGCGGAGAACGGCATACGCGCACAAGTAAACTTGGCGAAGTTTACATACTCGCGGAGACGAAAAGAACGATACGTGGATAGCCAACCGCGCGAAAAATACGCTCGAAAAGTACCTACCTACTTACAAATGCGCAACCACAAAGATATGCATCATGTATACGCGACTCTTGAAACCATTTTACCAGATTTGTCATTATTTAATTATTTCGGTTGTATTTTAAAATGCAATTAAAGCTCAAATAAATATATATGTTATAAAGTAACAGTCTGTGGGAATTTATTCCGTAGCCTCCTCCATGCTCGCCACTTAGGTACGAGCGCTGGGAATCGCAGAGCCGAATCGCGGACCAAAGATACCGGGGAAGGGTAGCGACGCGGCGGGCGTCCTTAATTCGATAGGGCGCAATAGTGGCTGGGACGCACGTACGTACGTACTAACATATAGGTACTTATGTGTATACCAGTTAGGTATCGTTTCGCGTATAACACCATCGAAGAATAGGCAGGTCCGGTAGATAAACTAGATAAACCGGCAACTACCATAGAAAACGCTTATCGGCCGCAGAACCTTTCGCGAGATACGATCTGAACCTGAACCAAGGCCGTATGCAGTCTCCGAACACTTAAACCCATCCGGGACTATCCTCTTGTTCCCTGCTTCCACGATTCCCCGCCCTTTCACTCTCACTCGCGCTCAATTCGATCCACCTACGGAGTTTTCTTCTTTTCATTTTCAAATCACGGCTACGTTTAATAAACGCGCAGAGAAGAGGAGAAGCAGGAGAAACAGGAGGAGCAGGTGGAGAAGAGGGTGAAGGAGAAATGCTCGACAGAGGAGACAGCCTGGCCGAAGCCAGAGGGGTGAGGTCAAGCAGTGGAACGGAAGTACTGGAAAGAGAGAGGGCTTACGGATCTCACTTACCCACTGCCCGGGGCCGGTAATGAATTCGTCTAATGGGTCGTAAAGAATGCGATCTTATGGAGCGGAGAGGATAAAATAAAACATTGCGGAAAGGCTACCGATTCCCGAACGGTCCTTAAAGTAACCCTCGCTTTAAAGAAACGAGCCCCTGTCCTTTTCCCTAATCCTTGTGCTCCTGTCACCCTCTCCTCTTCTCTCCTTTCCATTCCTCGCTCCACCACGCCACGCCTCGCCTCTTCGCCCCCACTCGTCTCTCCTGATACTAGCACTCCTGTTTCACACTTGGCCGGACTTGTTACTCGCTTCCTTCCTCCGTCGTCTCTTCTTTCGTTCACTCGGAGCCCCTGCGAAAACGCATTCGTTCGCGTGCTTTCGACCGGAGCATCACCGAGCAGAAAACGTTCGCTGCTCGAAACAAATGGTGCGAACTCGCTGCTTCTACGGCATTCATACACCACTTCTACACCACTGCTATCTCAGCTTCTACACCTTTCCCACACCACTTTCACCCTATTTTTACGCGAATTCAACACTTATCCCACAACACGTCCGCCCGAAGTCCCATACTCCTTACAAATTCCTACACCGTTACTAACGATTACATACCGCAACTAGAGACAATTGTGAAAACACTGAAATTTCATTGTTTTCTCGGGTTTTGTGTGTTTTCCATTTTATTGTATTTTTTCAATTTTACTTCATTCTGTACATTTTTCAAGTATTTTATTAATATACATACGTGTATTTTAGAAATAGTTCTGCTTGTTTTTTGTATTCTGTTCGTTTTGGGATTCGTTTCTCTTATGAGGAACTAAATATAATCTCCCATCATTGTCTCATCACAAAATCCATGATATCGCCGCATAATACCCTTCATATCCTGATGAAATCTCCCTCCGTGTTCGTCATTTACGTCACCAAGATTTTCCTGGAAAAGATTCAAGTGAGAATAGAAGAAATGGATCTTCAGAGACATATTTACGCTTGTTGAAATAATAAAACAAATGAAAGTAAAAACTGCGAGTAAAAATATATAAGAATAGGTACCTGGATATTTCATAACAAAATAGGAATCAATTTAATACAGCATCAAACGTCGAAATGAATTTCTTGTGAGATAATCCTGCGCCACGATTTTGTTTAAAGTGCAAAACACCATCAAAATTGTAGTACAAGTAAAGAATAATTTTTTAGTTTCTTTGCATTTTAATTTAGTTTAATAATTGCATTGCAATTTTTTATATGTAGGTATATATTTTATTTCCCAGCTTTTAGTGTTTGAGGATTCGCAGTTCAGACTCATATAGTTTGCTTAAACGCTATAGTGCTAAAGTCAGTAAAAAATAATTCTTTCCTTGTACTACAATTTCGATGGTGATATACCTACTACGAACGCCTGCAAAGTTTTAGTTTTATTATTCGCACATACGCCAGGGATCATTTTTCGATAAATTGTGTATTTTCGTTAATCACGATGCGACTAGCGTCCCGAACGCAACGGCTTTTCGTCGTTTTCGTAAAGAACGCGAGTGGCTTAGTACAAGTCGTTTGGATTTGTGATTATGGGTTATACTTATTGATGACTGGTTAATTTCTTCATCCCCTCGGTGTTATGTTTGACAATACAAATATTGTATTGTCATCCAAACTACGCACGCCTGCAATGTTTCAAGACAATTGGATAGTTGGATGTGGGTTATATTTGAGTTGCCAGATTTAAACCGTATATACCTACATCAAACATACAAACAGAGGATCGAAGGTGAATAAAATCATTTAAGAAGGATCGGTAGCGGCCGCGCGGAGCAGATTTCTGTCGACGTCACCTGCTTCTTCATTTTTCTGTTGCCGAACCCCGCGAGTTTTCCTCGCGAGAAGTATGTATACGCGAGTCCGCCGGTGGATGATGAAGATGTCAGTTGGCCGAGAATGCGTGGGAGAGCCAGCTGGATACACCGCGACTGGTCGGTGGGTGTTCGCACTCTCCTCGAGTGCTCCATACTCCATGCACCGACTTTCTGTCCTCTCCCATCTCTTCTCGCCCCGTTTCTCTTCTCCGTCCCACGGATTTCTCTCCTGTTCGCATCGGTTCATCCAGCTGGGCGCCGCAACCGCCACAGCCACAGCCACTGACACCGACACCGACACCGCTGCCCTTCGATCCTTTTCGTTTCTATCTGTCCGTTTCACCCTTTTTCCCCTACACTGCTCGTTCTGCTTCTTTCTCTTTGCTCGTCTCGTTCGAATTTAGTTTCGTAAGATACGCGCGATCTGTGCATCTACTTTACGACGGTCGCGCGCGTATACCTACTGAGAGACCATGGCAAAAAGAAGTCACGCTTAATGGCGAGGGTAAAGGCGCGGCTGATCAGGTAAGCTACTATCCGAGTAAGACGCCACCGCCTCGTTACATTTGTTCTTCACTTTACACGAGCCTCGTATACCTACCGTAAACAACAGGTTTAGACCTGCGTCGGAATAATAAAAGTATTGCGCAGCCGAGTGCACCGCGTCGCGCCGGCAACCCTTGCGTGACATTTGCATTGCAAACTAAGTAGGGAATTTCACGACACGTACCCTGACCCCTGCTGTCATACGAAGAGCAGTCGCCGAGATACAGAAAGTCCGCGGAGAGGGAGAGCGGGTAGAGAGAGGCACAATGATCGAACTGTACGCGATGAAACGTCTTGGTCCATTCTCCAATTGTCGGGCCGCGTCTCTCCGTCCACGTGATTTTGACATTTACGTTCCAAAGGCATCAGCTTCGAAAGTGTTATTGTAACGGTTAAAACGCTCGCAAATTGCCGCGACGGCGCGAGTAAGTGGTTAAGGGGAAGCGAAGTAAGTGGAGTGGGGGCAAGATACGAAAGGTAAGACGGGATGGGATTTCCTCCGACGTCTCTCCGCGGAACAAACAGCGGCATGCATACTCGGTACAGGTAGCGCGAATACGGGTACGGGCACGGGTACGGCTGCTAGCGAGAGATGAGTACGCGACCGCGGCAAGAAGAGAAGAGGTGGGGCGAGAATCTGTCAGGGCTGGCACACTCGGGCACAGATTTACAAGGCTGCCGCTGTTTTACGACCCCACAAAGTGCCGCTCGTTCGCTCTCTCTGCACCTACGCGTCTCTAAAGTCTAAAACCGCTCGAGTCAAGGGCACGTACAATTCAAGTGGAGCGCACGCTCGTCGACCTGTGCGCACCTACGCGAATAAATAGCGTGTTCCATTCCGACGCGCGCTCGCGAAACAACACGTTCTTCCAAATTTTCCACTCGGCCAAATCTCTTTTCAGCCATCACGGATTTTTCGAGGATACCGAGGCATCCAACATGATGGAAAGAATGAAATTAGTCGCATACCACCGTGTTTGGCCGTGTTTTTGCCGTGTCGCACAGTGGGGCATTTTGCATTGAAACGCGGCACAAAACATTTTCTCACTGAAATCATATAGGGTTAATGTACCAGTAACTGAACACGTACCGGTAAATGGATATTTTTCATTAAAATGGGTAAAATAAGCAACTAATTAATTAGAGACTTCTTTTAATATCTTGCTCCATATCCAAACATTTTTTGCACCACGTGGAATCAATCGCGCTGCAAATATAATTTTATAATAGTGTTCATGAATATGTAAGTAGTAAATCGCGCAAATTATTTCCTGATTCAGAAAAACACTTTCGAGAAAAAACTCTTTAAACTTTTTGTTACAATCTGCCCAGGTCTCCCTTACAGGATAATGTAAATAAAAAAATAAATAAACTTGTTCATTTAACTGTATTTGTAAATAAATTTCTGGGGAATTCATTATTTATGAAATCCTTTGAATTTCAATGACGGCAAAAGCGTTTTTGTAAAAAAAGACGCGCCCTGTACCCGTTCTCGCCACTCTAGCTAACCCAGTAGCAGCTACAAACAGCCAATTTTTTCTGTGCGATAAAGGCAAGGCTTCGCCCTTTCCAATGCGTCCAGTAAAAATACTGAACTCCCGTTCAAAATAACTAATGAAAATGGAGAACATTTAGTAAGGTATAATATTCCAAAAATGTCAGAGATATCAAAATGAAATTTGGCTCGCTTCAAATATATAACCCTTAGTTTTATAAAAAATTAGTTGAACTGAGCAAACAACAAAACTATAAATAACAATATTAGTTCTGAAGAATTTCGTGGTTGTCCTCTTCAAAACCGTGTAGTCGCGTTAAAAATTAATGAATGTGAAAACACTCACGCTACATTATGGCACAAACGTGCAATCGACTACCTGTAAAACAAATTTGCAGTATGGCAATATTTTTGTAAAAAGGACTTAGTGCCGCGTTTCGACCCGAAATGCCCCACTGCGCGACGCGCCACGCCGCGGCATAGAGCCGGCTTTGTGGATTTGTTATCGAGGAGAGAAGACGGAGGTCTCTGTCGAGCCCGCAGATGCGGGACTGATGTTTTATTGCACCATAATCGAGTCGACGAAGGTGCCGGAAGTAAGCGTAGATAGTCGGCGACCATGGAAAACAGTCGCGAGGAGTACCTATATCGTCGAACGTTCGAAACGGTGCGAAAACTGTGTCTGTTCGTTATACGTAAGACCCGTTTACAAAATAAAGTATTCATAAACTATCTACAGTGATAACTTGTTTGCAAATACCCAGCTATCGCAGAAAAAAAAACATTAGTTTTAGCACGTAGGATACCAATACAGCGGTTTTCATTAGAGATCTCGATAAAAGACGACTTTCATTGTCAGTCGAAGGCGACGATCCAAGGCTGGAATCGGTAGAATACAATTCTGAAGGCAGCCCGTTCCGTTTCCGTTCGGTAATAAGTATATACGTATGCAGCACTAACGGCGAATAAGATCAAAACGATCGAAAGGTGCGGAGTCCCGTTCGCTATTTATCCAACTTATCGCTCGATAACTCGTTTGTGCGCATACGCGGTGGGGAGAAGAACGCGTGGGTACACCGTTTACTTTAATCGGCGTACACCATGGATATTAATACAGCTCGATTGAATCAATTACGGGTAACGCTACTGGATTTTGTACTGCGAGCAACGTTGGATCGTCGTACGACGGATGAGCCGGCCGAATAAATTAACCGATCGTAAATGTCGGACCGTTAATCGATTTCACGTGATCGCTAAGTAATGACGGTATTCTTCTTCGAGTTCTCTCCCTCTGTGAGCCCAACTATCTCTTTTCCTCGCTTTATAGTTATCCAGAGACCTGGATAACTATAGTCATCAAACTGATTTTCAACGCGTTGCTCGCTGCATCCTGAACGATCGGAACTTATGTTCTTCCATAGACGGAATAGCAAATACAAGCGGGAGAGAGGGTGCCGAGGCGGAAGGTGCGGCAGGGGTGCATAGGTGCACAGGTACACAAGTGCACAGGTGCAGCGGTGCACGGGTAGGGGATGATGTGGCCGTAGAGAAGCGGGAAGGGAGAAGGAACGAAAAAGACGAAAATTAGACTACTATTTCGCAGTTTCTTATAAATATTCATTCCTCCTTCTCGATGAATCGGGGGACTGGAGGCTCGCGCTCCAGGCGGTAAGTCGCGTTAAGAGCGCTAACGAGCGACCCCTCCAGCTGAAGGGAGTTTCCCCTCGGTTCCCTACTACCCGTTGCCTTGCCGAACAACGCTCTCTCTCTGTCTCCCCACGTTTCTTTCCTCGGAGCAATTCCACGAGGCAACCGCGCGGCGCGCTGAGTTGTGCGAATTTGTTTAATTAGAAGTTAGGCCGACGATACATTAGCAATGTAAATACCCCTCTCGCCTTCTTCGCCTTTCACCGTGCTCTCCCTCCTCCGGTTTCTTCGTCTTCTTCTTGTTCTCGAAGCTGTCGGATCCTGCCGCGTCGATACCGCGAAGGGTAATCTCGGCACCAGCCAGAGGGACAAGAAGAACGAACAGCTAGCCTCTACGCTCGGTGTGTCGGAGTCGGAGTCGGAATCGCGATACGATTTAAATTGTGAGCTGTAGAAAAAGACTGACGTGGTCGCACGCCTCACAGTTGAGAGCCACGGTACCGCTCTCTTTCAAGAGAGAAGCTGCATCGCTTCCGCTCAGCGTCATCTAATTATGTTTTACGCGGGACAGAGTAATAACTTTCAAGGCTGCATTCGTCCGCTTTCTTGCTGTCCGGCGCAGCAGGTCGTGCAAGCTCGTGCAAGCTCGTGCACGCGAGCACAAGATCTCCCTCGGCTATCGCGGAATATGGTTTCGAGGCGAAACCTTTCTTGCTGGATTCTTTACCTCGCGGGAACGACCGTGACGTTTACGGCTAACGATTCGCTTGATCTCGCTCTGATGTCGGGTATATACCTTTCCGCCGGAAGCGCGGCTCGGGATCCACCCTTTCGATAGATCGAGATACATTCGGATGCTGAGGTGGTAAGCATCGAGAGCTCTAAGGTGTTTAATAGAATTTTGGGGGCCCACGAGCACGGGTTGGCGGACGCCCAAACGTCGTCGCATGTCCGATACGACGTCCGATCAGGTACCCTTTGGTACAAAGAGATATAATGCGGAGACATAATATATACATATGACAAATATACATTTCGAATTATAGAATACCTTCAAGAGAGCATCTTAATTAATAAGAGAGCATATTGCTAGAAATTGCCCAAATAAATTAATATTCTGATGGACAATGTTAGCGCGGTTAGATATTCGATTTATACAGCTATAATCGTATACCTACTGAGCGATGCAGTTCGGTATGTAACAGAAAGTAATATCTTAAGCCCCTAGAAGGTACATTTAGAGAAAACAATTGAATGATCGCAGGACGAGGTATAACACCTTTGACAATTTTTCTTCCGAACTTGATGTCAAACATTATTCTTCTATTACTTAATATCCGAAGATTTAATTTATTAAGAATTGCACCATAGTTGTGAAAATCAAATTGCATGGGACGACCACTATGTTTGGCAGCAAGTCTGAAAAATTGATGTTGAGCACTCTCAATATTGTTGATATAAGATTTCCAGTACGGAGATCAGATTATACTTCCCTATTGGCGGATTAGGAGGTTCGTGCACCGACTGATTATGCTCGCTGGTCTTTTCGAGTTTCAACGATTCACTGATCAGGGACACCAAGGAAAGAGGAATCGTGATGATAGAAAGGATGAAAAGCCAGAAAAGCACGAAACGAGACCCGACGGGCGACGGGCGGCGAGCGACCGTCGACGTAGCCGTCCCAGGGCCGCCCTTCATTGGTTTTCCCGAGATTAACACCCATAACTCATTCGGGACACGGAGCCGTGCGTCACTCCTAGCTACGCTATAATTGCCGACATAAATCAATCGGCCGATGAGATCATAAACCCGGGGCGATACACTGCGCCAACAGATCCATATAACGGCAAGTGTGCGGCTGCATGTTAAATGTCAATTGACGTCCGCCTGACGTATCGGATTACCACGAACACGGCCGCGAGATGGTATGGCACACGTCGATGTCGATACCGAATCGAAAGCTAATATCTTGGGTTTGTTTCGCGGAAACGATATCATAATCGTTAGTTCTTCCGCGTATCGCGTGTCGGATGCGAGGATTCGAAAATTCCAAGGACCGCCGATCGTCCGATTACAGTGGCGAACGCTTCGCCAGCCCATCTATGCTCCTGTCGGCTTGGCTCCTTCCACGATATTCGAGATGCCGATGAAATGGACGCGACCGATTAACCTCGGTCGCGTCGCGTCGCGTCGCGATGCCGCATGCCGCCCGGTCGAACCGCGGTGCTGGCTAGTGGCTACCAAGCAAACGTGCTTCGTATAGAGCCGAAACGAGCCGAGCCGAGCCGAGGCGAGCCGTGTTTTCCAACTTTCCTTCCTGCTCCCTTTCTCTGTCTTCGACCCTGAACCCTGCTTAGTCCGATGTAAAGGTATAGCTCGTACGTAGGGGAGTTGTCGGCAGGGCGGTTCGCAAGCCTAAATATTGAGACGGTGTTTATTTAGCAGGGAGATATATGATATGACGCGGACAATATAATGCATTGTATTCAAATACGGGAGCCCGCGAATCGTGACCGGGAGCACCGTGGAGGCTTGGTCGTCGCTATCGTCGGCCGGTCTGGGTTAGGTCGGCATCGACGACACAACCACCGGTTACCACTTGGCCACCGGTCACCGTCGCCGCTCCCACCTTTCCACCCTTCTGCCCGGTATAAATAATATCCCGGGATCGTTGGATTCTTAGGATTAGAAGACGCGGCTCGCGCCCGCGCGCCCGCGAAACCCGCCAAGTTGTGGCTGAAGCTCCTCGAGCTCAAGGAACGGAGGCGCAACAACGTAAAACAGTCGAATTACGCGCGCACCTACGTACGTTTCTTCGCTCGTGTCGAGCCGCTCGAGGAACGGGCCGATGTCGGCTCGAACCATATATACTCGGACGGTTCGTAGGCAGCTATGTAGCTGCATGACAGGGAGTCTGCGCCCGGCGTACGTTACCAGCTATCTCCGGTCCATATCAAATGCGACCGTGTCCCTCCATCCCGCCCCGTTTACGCTCCGTCCCCAACTTTGTCCCATCCTGCGCCAGCCTTCCTTCTCCTTTTACTTATTCTTCTTTTTCTTCCTCCCTGCTTCCACCGATCTCGCTCCGTTTCCCCATGATTCTTCGGCCGATGGGTTTCGCGACTTATCGATTCCTTCCCTTACTTTGTTCTCGCGGGCAAAAAATACCAATCCCTCGCGAGAGCAATTACACCGTCTGCCTGTCGATCGATTCACCCACCGGATGATAATACCTACGTTCTTGTTCGCCGGTTAAGAAAAATAACGATACCATCCACTTGGAGACGCGGTCGCAGGCTTGAGGGAGAGTGTCGGGGCCTTTCCGGCCGTTTTGTATCGATGGGGCACGTCCCTTTCTTCGTTTGGTAGACCGGGAACAGCGGCTGTGCAGGAACATACACGGCGGGTGGTCAGGAATCGTTTCAGCACGTACGCCCGCCCGTCAGCGATTCTCACCGTCTCGCGTGCATTATAATCGACGCGTCGCGTCGCGTTCATCCGCGTTTATCGAGTCGTCGCGCGTCCTCGGCAACAAGGAGGCATCGTTTGGCCGGATGTGGCAAAAGAGATTTAAGCTGCCACCTTAGCCAGGCAGATGGAGAAAGCTGAGGGGGGGTCTCTAAACCATCGATTACTTAGTCATATTTACAGAGAGAAAGACAAGTACGTAGCCGTTGCGAGAAAAGGTAGGACGAGACACTGCCTTCGACTATCAAACTCTCTCTACCTTTGCCGAGGGAACGGATAAGCAAGAGCAGAAGCAGCGGGAGTAGTGGCGGCACAGTCTTTACGGAGTGGAATTAGGTCTGGCAGATGGAACGGAAGGACGAGGGAAAGAGAGAATTCGGGGTAAAGTTTCGTCATTGCGAAATGACGCGAGTGGTCTTTATAGCGACAACGTCGACTGAGAGAGAGAGCGAGAGAGAGAGAGAGACCATCTGTTTCGGCGATGGTCTTTCTCATTCGTTCCACGTGTATTGACAAAAGTGTCGGTCGGCCTCTCCACCTCCCGTACTTTCGTCGCGCCATTCTCCGATATTACCGCCCCGTCGAGGGTTCTGGCACCCGGTAGGATGAGGGTGATTGCGACGAAATCATTGCGAGGAATAGAAGAGGTGCCGCAGTTGGCAACTCATAAGACGTAAAACCGTCTTACTGACGGAGGCAAGCGCGGCTACGAGCCACGGTGGTGGTGGCGGTGGCAACGGGAACGAGGACGTCGAAGATGACGACGACGACGACGTTCGAGGCAACGAAGATGGCAACGGCTGGGGTTGTGGCTCTAAACGACGTCGAAGTCTCTAATCGAAGGAGGAAAAGATGATAGTTGACAAGGTCTCGCGTCTTCGTTTCTAGACCAATAAGGCTGTACCGATGGGAAGTTTATTTGCCGGACACGGTGCGATCTGCTAAACGCGATCCACGATCCGCGGGGCTATAGCATTCCCGATCGGACGCGTTCTTTGCCCGTTGATTTGACGCTCGTCCGTTTACCCTCGATCCCTTGCCGGTCCTTGGCTCCGGTAGAGTCGATACTAGTCGCCTCATCGGTGATAAAGCAAATAGATAATGTCCGAACTTTAATTAAAACTGGACGGTTGAGTGACACATTTGATTACCCGAGAATTTAATTAATCGCTTCGCAAACTCGCAGCGGCGCGGCGGAACGCGAAGGAGGCAAGTCCGGTGAACGAGATGGAACGGCGGCAGGGTGGTAGGGCAGCCAAGGCCGATAAGTCGTGGATTTGTATTGCAAAATTATCTTCTTCTCGCGTTGTCGCTCGTAGAACGGCCGCGTTCGCTAACGAGAGACTAATTAGTCGCGCGAAATTACTCGCATTCACGGGCACGATAAGCAGCGACGTAGCTGCACAGCTGGACGCGTTGCGACACGCCTCGCTTCTCCTACAGTGTCCCAAATAGGTACCCACGAACTTGGCATCGTTGTCCGTTATCATTGTCATCCTTTTTCTGCTTTAGAGAACGATAGATCGACGTGATCATCTTGGACGCCTCACTTGCCCTGTGTACGCGCTAATACCTACTGTTTAACCCTTTCGGACTCTCGTCCAACGCGGACGCGTCCACTGTCATGAGATTATGCCGAGATACCTCCACCTCCTCCGATAAGTCTCCTTTCACGAGCAAGAAGTCGAAGAGGAAGGTGGACATGTTCGCGTGTTTCGTTTATGCCACTGTGAACTGGACATCGCGATAGGTAATCCCTATGGGGAAACGGATACGTGTAATGCGTGGGCTTCGTTATCCTATTTGCGTAATTATGGTTTCCATTACGTTTTCGAAAGATTATCCGGAAGTCTTAATATAAAGTGCCGTTGTCGGTTAGCTCGCGCAACAGTCGTGTGTTTCGGATGGTGGTCGTACCGGGCATCGGTAATTTACATTAATGATTCGTCTCGTCGAGAGGCACACGCGCCGACAATGGTCAGGTTAAGAAATTCGTGTGTAGGGTAAAACCCCATCTGACAAACCGCCCCACCATCATCAGATTCGAACTTGCCTCAGTCGCCCACAACTGTCGCAATAATAATACGAGCAAATATTACGGCTTTTACAAAAATATACAAAAATTTATATTTTCTGTCTTCAGATAAATTACGTTGAGTACTTACCTATGTGAGAAATTAAATTTTCTAAGTCACTATTGTTTTTGCGATAAATTCACACATATAAGGGAGCGCGGGGTAAACACAAACAAGGGGGTAATCGCGAATGCGATGTTACGGCGTTTTAATAAATAAAAACGATGATCCCTCTCCACTAGCTAATAGTTTAGGCCGTATCAAACGCCGGGCAGAAAGTAATAAATACAGAACGCTTATGCTATTCAAGATAAACATAATCTATTATTTTCATCGTGTTTCGAGTAATATTTTGTCCATTTCAATTGCATGTAATTACTGTTGAATTAATGATACAATTGTTTTTTTTTATGATGTAATAAATCACTTTTTTACCAACATTTTGTGACCAAGGCGTTACTTGAATTATGATTCTAACCTCTGAAATAAATTCTTTTTTATTTTTTGATGTCGTGGGGCAATGTCGAACAACTCGGATGGGGTACTCTCGAACCTTGCGGCAGAAATAATGTAATAATTTTATTCAAGATTATTCAAGATTATTCTACTTTTCTTAATAATATATTTTATAATATATATTCTATAACATTTTGATAAAAATAATAAAAAGTAATTACTTATTTTTGAGGTTCGCCTCACGTACCCTGGGTAATCCTATGGACAGAACTGATCCACTGAAGTTAGCCACTCTCGAGGATCGTAGGCATATTGCGGACACGTTTTTCTTTATAAGATTATCAATGACCTGTGATAAGTTGTCCTGATTTAGTGACATTAGTTATGCTCAATGCTCCTGTGAGGAACTTGCGGTCGAGGCCCCTCTTTGTCTCTAGACTACCGAAATACCGGTGTCCCTGTTACTACAGCTCCCTTCATTCGTTTAGGACGCAACTTTATAGGCTTGTTAATTACCTGTCCGGCGTTACTTAGTCTATCCTTTTTGGTATAATTATTAAGCTCATTTATGTATTAATTATTGCTAAGTTAGTGTTCAGACTCTGTACATTGGATTTCTTTTCTTTTTGTATACCATGGGAATTCCCGTTTAATAAATATTAATAATAATAATAATTATTTATGTCGAGGCGTTTTGTCACATAGGTGAGGCGTTTTATCTGACGTCTGTGTTACAAAACACCCCACGCAAGGTTCAGGAAAATGATTATTTCCAGTTATCTCCAGTTATGTTTTCTTCGCAATTCCGGCGTAGTTGTGAAGAGTCACGAAAACTTAATATGTTTACTCAAAAAATTTAAAGAATTATTAAAAAATATTGGTTTTATATATGTTTCTTTAAAACTGGGGCGTATTGTATAGTTTTACCCCGCTATGACGCGACGCGTTCAACCAAGAAAACGCAAGTTGCACAGCCAGACCTCTAATCGAATGGTTCGATGGACACTGGCCCGTCACACAGTTGCGTTCGAATTAGGCGGCGCGGCGCGCGCGCTAGAGACCATAGGTACGTAGAAACCAAGGAAGATGATCTCGGTGGCGAGAAGTAGAAGGGCAGAGCCGAGGGCCGAGCGAAAGAAGGACGGATGCAGAGAAATCGCCGAGGTAGGCTGAGAAGGGCACTCGCAGCGAGTTCTTGCGGCGAACCACACAAGGAGAAACCGAGGCGGATCCCCATCACCGCTCGTCACGCTGGCTCAAAATACCGACGCTCGCAATATTCACGACCGTATCGCTTGTACGTGTCCCGCGTGAACCGACCATCAAAGGTGATGGCCGTTCCGTTAGCCCTGCTATACGGTGCCACGGGTATTCTCCACCGTTTCCCATCATTCGAACGATCGGAAGCAAAGTTTGCGCGCGTTCATCTCTCGGGGCGGCGCGGGCGCGGCATCGGTATCACTATCACTGGTTGCGGTCCTGGTCTCCGCCGTGATTGCTAAAGGTTCGAAAGACGGGACGAGGCGCAAGACACGAGACGCGCGATATTCGTCGGAACGGAAAGAGAAGAAGAACGCTTCGCCGTCAGGCTTTCAGCGCCAGGGTTTGCCAGGCGACTGCCGATCGTAAATATCGCGTGGCGCATCAGATATTTCGGAGGGAGCGACCGAGAGTTATGGCGGCCAGTCTGCCAGACGTGGCACCAAGAAGTCATAGACAGGGAGAAACGAAGGCCGAATGAAAGAGACGACCAGACGACTCGACGCGGTGGAGCGCCAGACAGAGAGATGAGAAACGAGAGAATGCGGATAGAAATTGAAGAAAGGGAGGAAACGAGATGGTGGATAAAACGGCGAGAAGAGAGGAAAGAAGTAAGGGGAGAAAAACAAGGGGGGGAGGAGGAGAAGGCGTGCAAGAACCCTTTGCTCTATCGGTCGACGCTGGCGAAAACGGCTTTGGAAGAACGGAGAAAGAAGAACGAGCAGCGGAACGAAGAGACGCAGCGGCAGCATCGGTATAGCATAACTTCAGGTATATCCAGTGCCAGTAAATTATACGCAAAGTGTACGCGAAGGCCCCCTTCGTCCCTCCGCGTCACCGCCAGCTAACCCCCGTCCTCCCTCCTTCCTCCCGCTACCCTCTACCCCCTACCCCCTAGCAGCCGTCCCTCATCCTTTTCGTTTCGCCTCTCCTCTTTCTCGTCCTTCTCCACGACGCTGCTTCCCACCCTCGACACCCCAGAGGCCGCGCCTGCCTCACGTACATCATTATGATTGATCGCTTCACCTTACTTTGTAATTAAAACTAGTTGCCATTGTGCCCAGCTCCGTGTGCTCGTTCGCTCGCTCTGGTTCTCTCTCACCCTCTAACTCTACCTCTACCTCTACCTCTACCTCTACCTCTACCTCTACCTCCACCGCTGCCTCTACCTCTCCATCACCCTCGCCCCTCAACCTCACCCTCATCCTCATACTCTTCCTCTCCATCCTCGTCACCGACCTCCGCGTCTCTCGTCCACATTTACATACACAACGACGAAGCAAGAGCAATACCGTGCACCCACCACCGGTTATCGTACAACCACCCATTTAGCCATCCAGCCATCCAGACAGTCAACCAGCCAACCAGCCAGACCAGCGACAGCGGCGAACCAGCAATGTCTGTCCTCGGTGCGAGAAACGCGAGAAACAGAAGCACGCCTGCCGACTCTGCTTCTGATTCCGCTTCTGCCGTTACCACCGCCGCGCCTTCACAGTGCAGCTTACGAGGCAGCCACCCCACCGCCGCGCGTCCCGCCGAGCCGCGCCGTCCATCGAATCTACATCGCCGGCTTTCTTCGCGACTCTGCCCTTCTTACCCCTTCACCTTTCCTCCCCGTGACACTTTTTTCCTCTTGCTTCCCCGCGCTCCTTGTTTCGTTTCGCCTCGTCCAAGCTTCTCTCGACTCTTGACTCCTTCGACATCCCCTTTTCATGCTCCGATCCACCTCCTCCCTCTTTCCCCTTTCGCGCCGCCCGTCTCTAGTGTTCTCTCTCTTGCCCCCTTCATCGCGTTTCTGCCCATCCGAACGGAGTCACCACCGCCACAATCCGGTAAGCGCACCCTTGTCTCTTCCCGGGGGCCATGCGTCATAGTTATCTATGCTTTTTGCAACGGAGACTGATTTAGAGCTGTCTAAGGACCTGGAGCCCTACGAAAATTAAATAATTGCTAATTTATGGCGCGCATCGACCGGCTCGTTACCTCTCCTTCGAATCTCTCACTCCCTCGGTACCCTTAGCTCCCTTAGCTCCCTTAGCCACGCATACAGGCATACGCGCTCGCGTTCTTTCTCTCTCCCTCTCTCTCTCTCCCCCTCCTCCCGGTGTTTGTTCTTCTCACAGTACTTCCGATACAATAGAAATGCGTTCAAGGAAAATAAGCAAATCGAAAAGTTTCGCGTTATCGCGACACGGGCGCGGCGTCGTCGTTGTCGTGAGAAATTATTGCGCGCGGAAATACGAAACCGCAACGTCCGGAGTGCTAAGAATCGTCATGCGGCACGGAATTCCAGACGGCCGTTGAACGTTCCTTTACGATTGTACGCTTGTGGTATGTAAATTAATGGTGACGCGCTTTAATTCGGCCATAAATAGGGGTCACTCTTGTGACAGCCATCGGACCATCGCTCACCCCGTTCCCTTTTTACGTGTGCAACATGGGAAAGCTTCGGATTTATTTGACGCGTTTCGATGATATTTATAGGTCCGGTTCACCCCGATCATGCATACGTCGCGTCGACGCGACGCGACGCTGTCCGACCCGGCCCGACGTGGCTCCACGCAACCTTTTCTTCTTTCCTTCCCTCTCCCTCTTCGACTCTTTCTGCTTCCTGCTCTTTCCTATGGAACCGGCCCTTTCCATCGGCAGTTAAACCGCGAATCGTGGCGAAAAACTGTTGAGCATAATCGATTATCAACTACCCCGTGTTGCCGTTTTCGGTCGACGATCGATCGGCTTTGTAGAGACTCGAACACTAAAACATCAATTGCCATTCGTTGCAGTTACGTGCTTTGTAGTAAAGTTACTTCAATATTTACGAGACGTTCGTTAGATGTCGGCTTTACGGAGATCGTCCGTCGGTCGACAGTTTGCTAATCTACGGTAAAAGAGGAGAGAAGGCGATGAAATTTATCGCTAAAAAGAAAACGGGGCTACGGATATAAATCTTAGGTATTATAATGGGATCTGTCCATTATTAAAGAATGAGTGATTTAAAGGGGGGGTGGAGCTGAACCGTGCTTCACCGTCCAAGTGGGTGGGTTACCGGAGGATCGTGAATTTGATCGGCAATTCGGCCAGATACTAGCATCTTCTTTTTCGATGGAGTTGCTCCGTGCAAAGTAAAGTAGGTATATGTATATACCTTGTGTATCGAGTCTTCGTGTAACTTGTGCCGAAACGGATGCCACGAATTCAGAAAGGATCTGGAAACTAATTTCAATGGTGTAGCTGTAGATGGACATTTCAGGCGCAGCCAGCAATTCGCCGACAACACGAACGTTCTGGTGTTCCAACATTCGTCCATTTGGGCCATTCAGGCCATTCGAACCATTCGTGCCATCCGGGCCATCCGGCTATCTGGCCCTCCTCCGCGTTCATCCATCCGTCCATCCGTCCACCGTCTAAGAGTCTGCCAGGATATTTACGACTGACCAACTCATTGCCGCGGTGAGTTGAGCGAGCGGTCGCCACAAATCACGCCAGAGAAAGCCGGCCTTTCTCTGCTCTGGGAAACGTCTGGCATTTTTCTCTGCCGGGGATAACTTTGACTTATTGGTGACGGCAGCTAGAAGAGATAGATGGATAGATATACAGAGAGAACGAGAGGGTACGAGGCTGCGTGTGTGTCCGTGTTTAAGAAAGAAAAGGAAAGCGTTGGAATGCGAGAAAAACAGGATCGCGAGAGGACGGAAAGCAGACGCGATAGGAGAGTTGAAAGAGGCGTCCAAAGAGATCGCGTAAGCATCTACGTTTACGGGAATTGGGTAGCCATCTGTGGCGATAAAGGGTAGATTTTTGCGTGCACTAGAGGCTACGATTTCGTCCTATATAGCGGTGTTGTTTGGTTAAGTCATCGTTTGACAGGGGGCAGGAAAAGGGAAAGAGAATCGCGGCAGTGAAACGGCACTAAAAGGGTAGTGGCCGTTTGGTTGCAAGACGATACAGGGAGAGTGGTTGTTGGGGCTCGGCAGTGGTGGTGGTTGCTGCGATGCGGTGCGGTGCGGTCGGTGCGCTCGATGCGCTCGGTGGATGTCCCTGTCGCATAAATCACTGCCGGTATCTTCTGGCACGGCGGCTCGCTCATCACGGCAGAGTTCTTGTCGCGCCTTAATAACGCGGCCGAGCGTCTCACCCGCGCCTCCGCTTCCTGCCCCACGAAGCCCACTCCAACCTATCGTACCTCTCGTCCTCCTCTGCAAGCCGTCCGGTCTGGCCCGGACGCTCTCTGCGCCGTACTGCCGCGACTGCGACTTCGTGCCTCGCTACAAATCCTGATTATACTCTGCCACTGACGTTATGCTGTAAGGGGACGATGCCACGTTCGGGTCTGGTTTTTGTATTTCACCGCGGTGTTTCTTCCTCCTCGCGACGCAGCGCGACGCCTTCCCCGCCCTTTTGCTCTTCCGCGTTCAACTACTATCACGTCTCATCGCTCCTCCCACGTTCCTCTTCTCACAATCAGACACGCCGCTCGTCTTGCTCCCGGTCCACCTCTCCCTCCCCTTCACCCCGTATTTCTCCGGTCTCATCGCCCAGAGTCAGCAGCACCGGCAGCGAGAGGAGAGAGCCCAGCTACCCTCGCGAAACGAACCGACCTCCTCCACTCGTCTTTGCCAGAGCGACTGACAGCCTGGACCGCGTAAATCAATTTTCAATTACGGCACAGGCAGCCGAGCAAGACGGCGTAACGGTCCGCCGAGGTAAGGCAAAGTGAAGCAAAGCGAGGCAACGCGAACCGTCGTGGAGGAGAGGCTGATGGTAGGTCGGTCGATCGACTGATCGACCAATCGGTCTGTTCAGCTAGTTGCCTCTAAGCTTCACCGAGACCGAGAAACAGTAAAGTCTCTACGCGTGAACGAGTCCCGCCTGTCGTCTCTCCTTCTTCTTCGCTCTCTGCCGTCCTAGGCATTCCACGTATCGCGAGCAGAGACAGATCGTATCGGGGTCGATGATAAAGTCGAAGGAGGAAAGACGAAGATGAGACAGCAGAGAACAGTGGACAACGTGCTGGGGAACTAGCAGGGTGGGGGGAGAGAGAGAAAGAGAGAGGGAGAGAGGGAGAGAGAGACGGAGAGGGCACCAACGTGGCTTGGTGGATACGTACGTAGGTATTATTATACTTCGCTACAGTCATATTTATAAATCAGCGATATAGCACGACGAGCGGAGACGCGGAGGGATGGAATTTATAGCTTCGTTCTCTTTCCTCTACTGCCAGTTACTGCTGCCCCTCCCCTCTCCGCTGGTAACCGTTCCCCTCGTCTTCTTCACCCTCCAGCACCGCTCATTCTACGAGCCACCCCTTCCGATATCCTAGCACGCTCGCTCTTCAGATACTCGTTCTCTCTCTCTCTCTCTCTCTCTAGATTCGTAGCTTCTCTAGACGGAGAGTGCGCAGGCATACAAACTGCCAAGCCTGTACGTATGAGCTTAGGTCGACATTTTCCCTTCTCTCTTTGGCAATAAATCTGCGAGTCTTTTGAGTCGACGGTACGGTACGGTATGGTATGGTATGGTTCAGGGAAGGGAGGCGGGGGTTCGGAGCCGCGGCTCGCCGTTCCTGGGGTACCAGAGGTCGCCTTCTCTTTCTCCGTCTTTCTCCCTATCGACCTCTCACCGGCTCTCCCCGCTTGCTGTTCCCCAAACCTCCCTCTCGCGCGTCACGGGAATGTATATAATTAGCAGCATTGTGCTTCCTCGGACAGATTTACGGGTCGTATCGCTACCGCGGCTGCATGCATAAGCGCGTTAAATAAGTATTTATCCGCCCCGTGGGGGATGCGATGCCGAGGCAGCCGCCTGATGGATTTGCCGCTCGAACGGCCGAAACTACGTTAAACGGATCCTCGCTAACCATCGCCCAGCTATGTACAGTGTACACCCACCCACCCTTTCCCCCTTTCCGCGTTCTATCGCCAACCGACTGAACCGACTGAACCGGCCAAAGATATCACCCGCTTTTTCGTCCACTAATTTCTCTCTCTATCCTCAACAAATTTACGAAAATTATCAACAATCTCCCCCTCTGCAAGATATCGCGACAAAATGCGTAGCTTCCAACTTCGTGATCCTTGAATTCGCGAGCTGGAAAGGTTCCAAGATCGGTAAGCCCAGAGTGGGCCACCACCTCCGAGTAGAATCCACCTCCGAGTTAACTGTTAAGCGCCAGCGATGTATTTTAAATTGCTGCCGACACGAAAGAAAACTGTCCGCGGAGAGATGCAAGGAAGTATGTACGCGTTAAGGAGCAAGGGCTTCCGGTTCTGAAACGGACGCGAACCTACATAAGCTCGCGACCACGGACTTTGCAGCGGGGCGGTGAATCGGTGAATCCTCCGTCTCGATGCCATAATTTTGGCGGTAAAGTTGGGTAGTCACGAATAGCATAGAACCGGGGGAAGCGGTAATAGTAGGTAAACGAAGCGTACGCGGGAGCGAGAGATGGTGGTGCGGAAAGAGAACGCTGAGTAGATTCATCGTTTGATAACGACTATCGAGGCGAGTGCCCCACGTAGGTACCTATTTCTCCATCCGTTACGCCGTTTTAGCCGCAGCTTTCGAGAGCTTTCGAGTTAGGTTTGTTTCATTTCTGGGATACAATTCTACTCTGGGCTTGACAAGTTGAAACTTTACCACTCCTTTACAACGTCCAAGAAGTTACGGTTTGTCACAGGCTGTACGCTAGTTATTAACTGATTCGACGCGAGTTGATCCCCGTTTAAGGGGGGGTTCTGCTTTGTGGGACCGAACAAGTAGGCGATATTTGCGGATTTTTTATAAAAAAAAAATGTTGAACGGATTTATTTGAAGCTTGGCAAGTTGTTTTATTGTACTTTTAAGTATTATGAGGTTATACAACAAAAAATGGAACTTCTATGGAACTATAGAATAATTTAGAAAGATGAAAAATTGTAAAATGGCAGTGTTTTGGAAAAAAAGTTCAAATTCTGTCCAAAAATCGCAAAGAATTATTTAAATAAAAAAAGAACGGTACCAGATGCAGGCATAATCCTAGTTCCATAGATAGCCATGTTCATGCAGATCAAGAATCCCTTTCCCTTCTTGTGTTTCAGATAACCATAGGACACTTTCCTTCACTGCCAGCACGAACCGTTTATTTTTTCAACGGTCTGCAATCGACGTTCTACACACGCACATTTCTTTTTGTATAGCCTCATAAAAATTTGTAATAATACTTAAAAGCAGAATGAAGCATCTTGCCAAATTTCAAATAAATCCGTTCAACAGTTTTTTTTATAAAAAATTCGCAAATATCACCTACTTTCTCGGTCCCGCAAAGTAAAACCCCTTCAAACAGAACTTGTATTCCATTCACTATACTCGCATAAAAAAAATTCTCAAAATCAGGCTGCCGTTGCGGACTCTACAGTGTCATTACCCCAGAAGGGGGTATTCTCGTTTAGAGGGGCCTCTATTCTCTTTAGAGACGACCCACAAAAAAATACGCAATTTTTACCGATAAGCATTATCCAATTATGTTTTTTTTTTAAACGATGTTTTTCATGGTGGTACGTACGATATCTCAACTTCTAGTGGGCTAATCTGGTCCATCTTTTTCGTACACTTTCAGAAAACATATAATTCTATCCGGTAGCAGAATCAAGGCGAAATAGATTTTTCCCACAAGTTTAAGGCCGTTTAAATACGAAAAAACACGAAAATGATGAGTTTAAATTCAAAGTCCTGCCATTTTGTTATTTTTTATTTTTTCTCATAAATCTGCTACCAGCTGTAGTCGCACTCTTTCTGATTCAGAATCCTTGTGTTTTTTTTTTGTTTTGGATCAGTGAACCTTATCCGGAATCGTATGCACCATGAGGCACTTTTTTTTTACTCACGCTTTACGAGACGAGCCATATCTTAATTAATTATTATTACATATGGCTGAAATTATTTTTACAACTAATTGAAATCTTATTAAATACGCGTAGATATTGCTGATCGGTGAAAACTGTGTAGTTTTTCGTATCTCGTCCCTAAAGAAAGGCAAAAAGTTGGCCTTCTAGACGAGAATACCCTCTTAATAATAATTGCATAAATTCCGCATTCGGTGAAAGGAGGGATGCTTCACAGCTGTGAAACTAGGGTGTCGGTTGGAATATGTGTAGGTAAGGTGAGCGAATGGATAAAGTGGCGGGCGTAGTTGGGCCGGTGGCGCGGTCGTAAATCGGGGAAACGTAGCAGGATTATCCATAATTTTTCGCGACCTCGTCACGATACGCAAATGTCACCGGGCGACAGAGCGAACCAGCGCGCGGCAGGGGGACGTGCCAGAGGATTCAATGGACCGGCGTGGTCAGCCCCGTTAAAATCGATGAATTACGAGACAACGCATTAGTGCAGTCCGCACGATACTAATCAGTGAAATTTCCGTGCGATAAATAAACGAATGAAAGCGCGTAACCAGATACGCGCGGTAATGTCGATGCGATGGAAACGGCGCCCCTCGTAAATCGGCAGATTTTTCGGTAAAAAGGGAAAAACAAATAAATGAACGAAGAACGAAAATCAAAATCTCGGCCGCACTGGCAACGATTGCGCTCTGCCGCGCGGCGCCGCGCCGGGAAATGTATACGAGGCCGCGGCTTATTGGTGGTTTCCAGGTGAATTTGCTCGTAAATATGTATTCGTAATATTGATTCGACATAGACGCATAAAGATAGACTAAACGGGATTTAAGCGTGGAATTGTAATTTGTGTAAATATTATGTTTGCGCGCCGAACTCCCCGGAATATCGTCCGACGAAATCATTTTTTAAATCTCGTTGCGGTTTTACACCAATTTCATAGGCGATCGAATAATTTCCGCCGGTACGAAACGCGACCGGTACCGGCGCGGCTCGGTGAGACGATCGCGCGATATCGAGCACGATAAATTAGCAAAAATGCAAGCACCACCCCTGCTTGCGGCACCCGCCCCGTCTGATTCGCCAAGTTTTTCGGAGATCACGCAGCCCCGCGCCGTTTGCCCGCAGTATCCAGAATCCAACACGCACTGTACACTGGATACAGCGAAGAAGAGAATGACAACGAGCTCGCATAACTGCCGCGTCGAATGTAATGTAACGAGCCGTTCCTCTTATCTCTTTGCTATTATCTCCGCTCGATCCGGCCAGCCTTGCTTCCATTGGTCTGCTGCGGCCGCGTTACGGCCTCTTACTTTGCCCAGCCTATACAAGAGTAGGTATTATACGATATTCCAGGTAGGTATGAATCTAGCTATCGCTAGGCCAAGGGGAACTCAGCCACGTAACAATGCTAGCCGGCAAATGTCCCGTCATCTTCCCTCTGATCCCTCTGATCCCTCTGATCCCTTGCACCAGTCGCTTCCCTCTTCTCCCTCCGCCTCCTCTCGGTGCTCGCAACTGCGCGGAGCGATTCGCGGATTCTTCGCGTAGGTGGTACGCTTGCTCGACGCCGCGTCGGTCGCGCGTCACCACTCACCTCGCGTCGTTTCGCCTGCGATCGTCCCTGGATTACCCGCGTACATTCGATTGTCCTCGTAAATGAAACGCATCGATTTCCGTCAGTCAACGAGCGTCCGATTCTCTCCGCTATCGAATCGCTTGGTATAACAACGCAACAGGATCATGACTCGGCGTCTGTTCGCCGAAGGGAGCAGACGATACGAAACGCGACGAGACGGGACGAGACGGGGCGAGACGAGGCGGGACGAAGCGAAGCGAGGCGAGCAAACAATCGAAAAGAGAGAGAATAAATATAATAGAAGAGACCGAGCGATGTGTTCTTGATCGGAATGGTCCGAATGCTGATGTTCGAAGGTTTAAAGTTTGCCGCCGCGACATCGAGCGGATCGATCGGCGAGAATGATCGTGCACGGAGCTTCTTGCATACCCTCGATGACAATGAACGGTTCAACAGTCGCGTTGCTCGCCCCGTCTCGTCTGTTCCACGTGCCCGAGTCGTAATAGTTCCATACCTACGCGTTCTTGTAACACTGAAAATTGTTTTAGAATCGCGGACAGAGCGGGGACTAGGCAGAGAGGCTGAGGAAAAAGAGACACGGTCGACTCGCGGTAACGAGATCAATCGTGCGTACGTCGCGGATAGACTCGATAAAAGGGGGGAAATATTAACGGCTCGCAGGGCACGGGCACGGGAACGGTAGAAAAGTTGGAAAAACTCGTCCGCGCGGACAACGCGCAGGATTATCGGACCTTCTGTCGTGAGATCGGACCGAGTGAGGGATTGCTTCGACAGAGCGATTACGGTGGTCGACGCGTTTCAATGGAAAAAAGAGAGGAAAGAAAGAAAAAAAAATCAGTGATACCAAACAACGGGGTCGAGTCAACGTACAGAGGGATCCGGTGGGGTCGCGTTTTTCCGGGGTGAACTAATAGACTCCCGCTCGCTCGTTCGCTCGCTCAACTCGGCGTACACCCTCTCCCACACCCTCCTTTCTAGTTCCTCTTTCACCCTCCTTCTACACCCCTTCCTCTCGCTTTCTCTTTCTCTCTGTCGCTCTCTCCCTATTCCTCTCACGAGTTCCCTCGCTCGTTCGGCTCGCGCTCTCAAATAAAAGTTTCCCGTGACCCACCGCCACGACACCTGTTGAACCCCTGGCCAGAGCTGGCTCGACGTCCAAAAATGAAAAAAAAAATGGAAAAAGGAAAAAAAGGGCAATTAGCGTATGAAGCCTGTCCATCAAGGTCAACAGAAAAAGATTTACAACGAGGAAACGTGGGAGCGGATCGAATCGAATCGAATCGTATCGGCCAATTCGAATGTCGCTGCAGTGCTCGATCGTAGGTACCTACTCCATTTCATTCCCCTTCGCATAATACGCTGCACATTGGAACTTGGTTCCCGGAGAACTTGAAAGTTGAAAGACGCATCGTCACGGCTCGACCGACCTTAATTGCCAGTCAATCGTCTTACTATTAGACAGCTAGCACGGGACGTGCCAGACAGAATTCGTGAGATCGCGTGCTCCCGGCTAGTGGAACGGTGAAATGAAACCAGCCTCGAGATTCATCGACGGAGCTTAAAGAACCGTCTACGATCTACGTCTACGGCGTTCTGCTTCAGGCATCCGTGTATCCGTCAATGGGAGAAGCGGGAGGGGGACTGAATGGAAGGTAAGATACGCACACCATACGACCCCAACTGAGCCTGGAGTGTTTACTTTCTCACGTTTTTCCAAGCTGATTCAAGCCGATTGTCCTGGCGCGGCGCGGGGACGGTGGCGCTCGGAACGTGTTTACGTTAACGCCTCACCGAGTTGACCTACTTTTACTATTTTGCTGACCGTGCATGTGTAGCGCCGATGGAAGAGAAATAGGGAAATAGGTCAAATCGTCCAGGCGTGAAGGTAAACAGGTTTTGCGTGAGCGTGAAAAAAAAAACGTGAGAAAATATACACCGGTGGCTCACTTTTCGTCGTATAATCGTATCACACCCCTCGTTCGGTTCTCATCGATCCAATTGGAAAGTGCTCGAAATCATGAAATCGGACACCGTAGAGTGTAGACGCAGACGGTTCTCAGCCTTACTGACAATGAGTGATGGACGAGTGATGGGCGAGTGACGGCAAGGCCGCGGGGTGGTTAAACCCGAGCGAAAAGGTCCATGAATGACCCTTCATATCCATATCGCAAGTTCACCTGATCTTGAACAAACAATGCTTCCCCTGTCAGACCACCTGCATACGCACCTGTTTTGTTATTACAAATATTATAGACACCTATGCGTTGCAACAGTACCATTTATCATTTATCATTTCGTCGAGTGCATAATCATACGCGATCGTTGATGCTGCGCTCTCATAGCCCGGCAACGATTCGCCAAGAACGGAGGTCGAAATGGAAATTTACGAGGCAGATTCCAGGATAAATGCTACGGCGTACTAAACAGCTTTTAGGGCAATGGGTGATGCGTATTTTCCGCGCAAATCGTTTGTGACCGCGTTTCGCGATTAACTTAGCAACGGTACGATTTCTTTGAAGTTGGTGGGAGGAGGCGGTGGTGACGGCGGCAGCGAGCTGCAATTTCCTCATCCTTATCTTTGGCGGGGGTGCAGTGCTCGACGAGTCTCGAGAGTAAAGTAGGTAGGTACGCGCGGCCGTCGCGTACAAGCTACGGACGAGAACAAAGAAACGGTTCGTCCGTTTCACGAGTTTCGAGACTTTATCGGATCGAATCGGTGCGACTGGAAGCTCCCCCGTCCCCGTCTGCTCCTCTACTCGTCTACTCGTCTACCCGTCTACCCGTCTCGCGTTTCCCGTTTCCCGTCTCGTCTGGAAGCGACCCGAGTCGCCAGAGGATCGAAGGCGAGTCACGGGCGCTGCCGAGGGGTGGTATGTTTATTGCTCGGAGCTATCTCTTCTGGCGAGGGTGGTTGCCGCGTCACACGGGACCATTTTCATAATTCGGCCGTTCGTATTCTCCGCGACCGCGCGGCCCGAATCGAACAACAGCGCGCCGCGAACGCCGCCCGCCCGCGGGCCCGCTTCTGGCTGCCTTCTCTCTTGGCCCTCTCCTCCTTGCTCGCGATCCTAGCTTTCCTAGCTCCCCAGCCATTTGCCTCCTTTTGCCTCAGATCCTCCTTTACCACCCTCCCTCCATCGTTCCCGCCCCCTTTTCCATCCGATCGCTCTGCCCTTCGCGTTTACACGTTCGCGTCCCAACACCTGCATAGGTAGGTATACACACGCACACGGATTCGGCTATCCTTCTGCTAAGAGTCCCCTCTCTCCACTCTTTCCAACCCCTCTGCCTTTCCTCCAAGATTTCGCAATTTCTTTTGCCGCGCTTTCTCCGCGGCATCTCCGCGCTCACCGTCCAATACCCAACTTTCTATCTATCAGACAAGGGTCTCGTATCGTTTCCGTTATTCCGTTCGTGGACGCGAATCGGGTACAGGATGAATGAACGTGGAAGAAAGAGAAACAAGAGGAGAAGAACCGAGGCCAGTATGGCGTCGATGTCTTCGGTGATCTATTGCTCTCAGCACGGCGGATCGATGCGAGCCAATCAACCGAAGCCGCAGGTTCTTCGCGTCGACCCCGATGACCAACCAGACTGATCTTCGAGCCGGCAGGTTACAGAGCCTGATCTAATAGACTTTTTCAACCGTTCGAACGACAGACTGATATCACTCTTGTCTCGTCGCATCGATTATCAGCGATCTATTTAATTGCAAACGACACCAACCGGTGCTCTCGGAATGGCTCGACGCAGCCGTTGGCGAGAGAAACGTTAGTAGGGAGGGTGGCGAAGATGGGTGTGAGCAAGGATTCCACCCCTCTCGCTGTATTACAGTGCTACCCCTAATGGCTCGCAAACACATAAAGCACATCCCGCGCATAGGTATACTAACTCGTTATTATTACCGTATAAATAACGCGATAATTCCGTGGTGGCGATGACACAGAGCATCGGCGGGCACGACGAATTCCTCGGGAATCGAGAGCCGATCGGTTGCCCGGAAGCCCTGGGATGCGGTGCGGCACCTACGAGTCTCGAGACGAAAAGCGGTCGCGTAGAAGACGGTTCGAAAGCCGGTGGCGAGCAGGTTCGTGACAGGGTTGCAGAGCGAAACACTGGATACGGTCTAAAGCTGCGCGACGTTTTCCCCGGCATTACCGTGTAAAGACGGAGGTGGCCCTGTCCGTGGCGCTTCCGTGTGCGGGACAGGGCTGTAAAAGAGGGTTTGTACTGGGTTCTACGGCAGGAAGGTGAACAGCCGAAGCAAGAGCAGAGAGGCAGAGGGAGACTCTTTCCATCGGGGAATCCTAGAGGGTTTGCAGGAGGAAGGCTCTGACTCGGTTGCTGGCAGGGCGCGCGTCAATAAGCGTCCATCAGCCGTAATGGCAGCGAGCGCCACCTCGGATGCATTTAGATGGCTGTTTAGCCCCGGTTGTCTCGATGTGGCCTGAAATTCTCTTCTCCGCAACCTCCTTCTTACCGTTACCCGAGACTCGAGCGTTTCTCGGTGCCGCGGAAGCTCACGCTACCGCCCCCGCGACCGCTCCCCACCCTCCCCAACCCGCCCCGCCTCGCCCACGCTTTTCCCAACTTTTGTAGTTGCGCCAAACGAGGCTGCTCGCCCGTACTGGTAATTAGACGGTCCGGTTCGTTTCGCACGGTCTTCTAATTAATTTCTACCTGTATCCTCCTCGCGAGCTTTCTAATTCCTAGGCCTTCTCGATTTCCAGGCCCACCGCCCTCGCGAACCTCGCGAATGCTTTCGGGACGCGCGCTCCCTCGGTTGAACAATTTCACTCGCTGCGTGATCATCGGCTCCAGCTCGAGCCCATCCTTGACGATCGATAATTGATGGTAGGCTACGTACCTACTTAGTCGATAATTCGAACGGATGTTTTTCCCCGTTCGTGCGTAAACGCACGTACATCATCGCGGCGGACAGTAATCTAGACGCGTGGCAATCGTTTCTGCTTGTTATTGGGGCTGATGGAGGGGCGAGGGACGAGGGAACGACGAGGTCGCGGCGTCGAGCCGATCGAAACGGTCGTAAAGTAGACGTCGCGTATCGTCGAAAAAGCTCCTCGAAAAACGAGAATTCGGTCGGTTCTCGGTATACGTTTGGCCGCGATATATGCAAAAAAGCTCGAGGGACGAGGGGTGGCAGAGGGAGGATCGCCGCAGAGCTGGAGCTCGGGCTCTGGTTGGGGCTCGAGCTCGGGCTCGAGCTCTAGCTCCAGCTCCGGCTACGGCTCGGGCTCCAGCTCGAGCTCGAGGATTAAGGACATTATTAACGGGCGTACCAGGGACCGACATACTTACGTCCGGCCGGAATGCCCCGCGATAAATACACCGGTGGCTACGAAACTGGACGAGAACGAAGAGGAAAGGGGAACTGGCGTTTAAATAAAATCAGCATTTTATGTTACAAGGGCCGCTCTTCGATAGCGGCCGGCTGGCCGGTCGGCCGGCATGGTACACGCCGTTACAAACCGCAATCGACCAATCGACCGATCGACCGATCGACCGATCAGCCGGCGCCAATTCTATCGCACAGGCGTAGACACGCGCGATCCGTCGCCAACCATTTTCATTTACCGGTCATTAGCTAGAATTCGTCTCGTTGGTCTGGTCTGTGAAATCGATGCTCGATGAAGAATGGCAGGGAGAACTTTCCGATTCCCTTCTTGTCCACGGGGCAGCAGTCTTTTTTTTTAAAAACATGTTTATTGTTAGATTTAGTGGGGGAGACCGGGGTAGGTTGTAACACGGGATAAATTGTAACATACCGTCAAGGACCCAGTTCTTGATCACTTAAGATGCAAAGGGAGCAGTTTCTTGATGAACCTAAAACATTTTACTATGAGCTATCAAATGTTTGCGTATAAATTTAAAAATACTTCATAATTATTTAGTAATTTTTTGGAATAAATTTGTATCGTGATAAACTTATTATTTGATATTTATATACTAAACTGATAAGGAATTGGATTCTGATCAGAAACTGGGTCCTTGACGGTAAGTAAAATCTTTTGAACGACAAATCTGTAACTTACAGCATGCGAGAGCTGCTTGACGATATTAGCAGCGTCGGTTTTAGTGACACAAACGAGCGTTATGTATTCATTTTGTGGTTATAGCCCAGAATTTTAGTATTTAGAGCACTAAGTAAATTTTGTCTTAGTACTTTTATTTCAATTAACCGTCATTAGAAACCGCTTGAATTTTTATTTCTTTGTCGCAAACGAATCAGTACACATTAGTTTATTATAATCTCTGGACGAACAACAAATCAATCGGGAGTCCAAAAAGTAGAAAAAAGTATAAAGGAAGAAGTAAAGAAAGCGAAGAAGAAGATTTTGATAGAATCAGATGAATAAGCAATGATTGTTTAACTCGTGTATATCAAATGTTTAATACTGATCTGTGTTTTCATTTCTATTTTTTAGAAATGTTCATTTGTGTTCATATTTGTATTTAAATAAGTAAAACAGATGTGTTACAATTTACCTCGGCCTGGGGCACATTGAAACAAAGATTCAGATTTGTTAAAGATGAAGCTGGATGTCTAAGTGGCCAAGATTTTGTCACGTACTTTCACGCAATCAATTCACCACATATGTAAGTAGTAAATCGCGCAAATTCTTTCGTGATTGAGGAAAACATTTTCGAGAAAAGACTCTGAAAACTTTTTTGTTACAATCTGCCCCGGTCTCCCCTACATTCAACAAGTATATAAAGCGCCAAAACATTCCACAAAATTGAAACAAATCTCTTAATGAGGATTAGAAAAAGCTAATTGTTCCACATACTGGATTCTCTTAGCTACTTAGTCATTAACAGTTAAACATCTTTGGTATAAAAAGGAATCATTGTATACGATAATCCCCATATTGCACAGGATTGCACATATTGCATCTCCACTGTTTGTGAACGCATAAACTAAAGGGGAAAAGAAGAAAACCCACCTACAGAAGGAAGGTAAAAAAATCCCAAACTCTATCTTACGCTAGAACTAACAATAAATAGAAGAAACGAAAGAAGAAAGAACTATGTTACATTTAAGTGAAAACTGAAAAAACTAATATTTACAGAGAAACATAAGTGCTGGCTGATCAGTAGAGTACGCCTATTAACTACGTAAAGAGGTACTAAGTATCTTTTTATTAACAATACCTCCTATTAAGGAGATAAGCACGACAGACACCTAGATCCGCCATATTTGCACTATTGTTCTCGAGCCACCAGTATTTATCTTAGTTCAAACGATGGAAATCATAACGATCGGAGTTGGGAATCGCCAGAGAAAATATAAACCTATCCCTGTTTAGAATAAAATCTTAAGCCATAAAAGCCAATCTTTTGTCCGCCTTATTCCGGCGCCAGTGATAGATTAGAGGGATGTTATCAGCATCCTAAATTAAACCTAGAGTGTCGCACAGCGAGAAAGCCTGCAAGGTTAAGTAGCCGGTGGTGAGCTGTTTGAAAATAATCGAGATATCCTGAGATGCTAGAGACTGGATAACGGGGTTGTTAATGTCAGGTAATTCGTTAAAATAATCTCTAGTGAGGGCAATGAGAAAAGAGTCAATTCGGTTGATGTTGGCCGTGTTATAGAGGGTCTGATTCCTTACATAGTGCTGCCAGTCCGACTCCGGTGTACGATATGAAGGGAGGTAAGGCCTCAGGCATTTGTGTTCGAAGGACCTGGTTCTCTCCATGGTGGTATGATTGAAGTTCTACAATATTGTAGCATGGGCAGCAGCCTGAACGAAGGAACTGATTAGGTGGTTTGCAGATAGTATACTAATGAATACGGACGCGACGCGTTGCACCCATCGTTTGGCGGTGCGTCGCCAAATCTTTCTCATGGCAAGATGGATGCGGCACACGGAGGAGATCGGCTGGAGTAGTTGGAAGCAAATGCTGCTTGTAATGTATGCTGTTGACGGACTCCCCTGCTCGACACCCTCCGAGGTACTAAACAACCCGATGGCTCGCGATATCCTGCCGCCACCAGCGTGTCATCGAGACATATTTACTTCTGCCAACACCGACCTGGAACAGGTATCGAATCGAATCTCTGTTCCAGTATGATCCCAGCTGATCCGACTTAAGATCGGAGCCTGGTGTAACTAGCTGAAAATCGAGGCATTTTTCGGGATTTTTTTGTAAAGAAAGTATTCGATCGATCTTTCTGAAACTTTCAGGGTATAAAAAAAATTATTAAAAAAGAGCAGCTAATAACAAAGTTATAAGGGCTTTGGCGACGCAATTGTTTTACTGCGGGCAACGTAGCGTCTTTTGGTTTCATCTGAAACCAAAAATCGAACAATTTTCGTTTAGTTTATGAGTGTACGCTCAATTCGTATAAATTCATAACTTGAAAGATGTAAAATTGAACTTAAACAAATTGAATTTAAACAATATCATTATACCAATAGCTAAGTTCTGTGAAGAAAATGTTCATAAATATCCGTGCACAAGGCCAAATCAAATTGTTTGAATATTTTTGGAGTATTTTACAATTGCCCGCAGATTGTAAAACTCGTTTCGAGAAGAACGTATTTCAAGTTTTTTGGTAACCTGCTGCTCCGTAGCAAAACCGGCAAATTCCGCTTTAATCTTTCGAATTTCGTTTTGCGGCTTTGTGATATATTATCGTGATGTTTAACTATTGAATTATGCAAAAAAAGAAACTCCAGTCTCCCCCCTTAAACCAAACTGAATGAAACCGAGCAGAACAGAACAAAACAGAAATCGAATCGAAACGAAATGAATTGGATGTAGCGCGCGAGATCGAAATCACGCGCTGGCCGTGCAATGACCCAACACGAATTCGCGATTCGCCTCTTTGACGAATCCGTGAAACGTTGGTTTCGGATTTCCAGCATCTTCGACCACGTCTCTCCATCTATCGGCTACACCTTCCGGATCGGTGGGAAATATCCGCCGATGCCGGAATGCGAGCAACGATCGGGACGCATAATGTCGTACAAGGATTCGAGTTTCCTATTTCCAGAATGCGATTCCAAGTTATATGAAAGGTGGACCAAAGCTTCAGGAAACATACGTAGAGGGAAGAAAAGGACCGAAATGGCTCCGATCGAACGACAGAATTTTCCTGTTTTCTCCCCTTGCTTTCCATTCTTTTCGGCCCAAAGGCTTCACTCCGCTTCTACGCTTCTCCGTTTCACCGTTTCTCGTTTCGCCGGTAAGCGACACGGTAAAATTTTCATCCTCCAAGCTCGATACCGGTACTTGATATATACAGGCAGGCGTGTGTAGTCGACCACGCCATAGCAACGAAATATTAGACAAGAGGTCCGTGCGGCTGGAAGGTATTGGATGGGCAGTGCCGGCCCGGTCTGGCTACAACAAAGTTGTGGCTACGGCGATGATTTAGTCCCGACCTTAATGGAGCTATAAATACTAGCTTTTCGATAGCGGAGGATGAGGATGGCATGGCTCGTCGTGCACGATGCTCACCGGGATCGTAGCTCTGGATTTCGCGTCAGGGGTGATGCGCCGCGCCGGTGGATCCCCTGGATCCCCTAGATCCCGCAAATCGCCGAAACTCGCGATTCTTCGTGCCAGGGCATTCCAAGGCCAGCTTGAACGGTGAAGCGTCGAACGGGTATCACTGGGTATCGTCTTGCCTCCTACCGCGGGCATCCATGACCCGTTCCTTTTCGAGCTCGCTTTGCTTGCGATCCGATCGATCGATCTTTTGGTCCAGCTTTCCCCGGCCAAGCTTTGTTTCGCTTGCGCTTTGTTCCCGGCGAGCGTGGTCGGACGTTGGCCGATGGTTAAATCGAAACAAGTCACCGTTTTGAAAGTCACCGTTGCTTTTGACGCGGCAAAGCGGAGGCGCATGTTTGCCGCACCGAGAAACTTCTCTCGTCTCTCTCCTCCTCTATCGGGCTCTATTTAAATACGCGTCAGCTCGGTGAGTTATAGGACGGGCCACGTGATTTGTGACGAACTCGCTCCGCCATTAATTACAGCGCAGCATCTTTCCTCGCCTTTACTTTACCGCGCATGGTCTCGCGGAATATATCCAGCAGGTTCGCGCGTTTCACCGCTCGACCATTTCGCTTCGAAAAACATTGCTGTTTCGCATGAAACGATACCTCCAGCTTCCCGAGGAAAAAGTTGATTGACTTTTAGAATTTTACTGGCTACGATGACGGTCGCATCGAATACGATAGGCGTCCGATTCCCATACACCGTTGCGGGGCGGCGTGGCGCGGCGGGCGAAGGAACCGCGAGTGGACGCAGGACGTCCTTGATCGCGAGTTAAGAACCACCAAGACGCCTCATATTTTAAGGCCGAGAGAAGTTTGCGCGCAGTTTAGATACGAGATGCGACCGTCCTAGCGAGATAACGCGCGTCCGCCTCGAAAATATCTCGACAGAGTTAGATGCTACTTTGGTATTAGTCTTTATTGCTACCGGCGTCCTCGAAAACCTGTTTAGTCTTTCTGCTCGACGACTCGCGCGTAAACTACTTTGCGACGCGATGGGGAGAAAGTATTCAGACCTTTTCTTTCAACATACCTAGCTTCGAAACGGCTGAATTCCCTTTTCCACGTTTAATCGACGGATGGCCGATCTCTCAACTCTGAGGAACCGACTCGTCCAGATAGCTCGAGTCCAGAGGGAACCAGCCAAACAACCACCAATTGTCCTTTCCCGGTCCTCTCCCTCCATACCGGTGCGTTTAGCTAACGAACGTTTAGCACGAATCCTTGCGGACAATAGGGAATAAGTGGAAACAGCCTAAACTCGTAGGCGGACGAACGACGAACGACGAACAACGCAATTCGCGTCCTGCTTGCCACGCATCTATCCTGCCGAGTGCCGACTCTATAATTACGCCCGTTCGTCCAAGGTCCGCGCGCGTCTGCACGTATACCTCCATAGCTAACAGCTAAGAACGTGTGCACGAGTGAAGAGAGCCGCCTTATGCCCACCCGGAACGAACGATACGAACCAAGGTATGTATGTACGTACTTGCAGCTCGATCCTCCCCACGCGGCCAAGGATCGCATAAATCCACGGCCGGTAGCCGTCGTTGCTTCACCGTGCTCCTACGAGTACCGCGAGTACGCTCCCATTCCCATTCCTATTCCAATTCCAATTCCAAAGCAACTCGATTCTCGTGCTTCCTAATTATCCACGCGCTCGTCCACAATATGTAGGTACTTGGACGCCATCATTCATCCTTCGATCTTGACGGCTAGCCGCGGCGTTCGTCCATTATTAGCACGGGCTTGTCAGCTTTGTCTTTGCTCCGGGTAGGTTCGTTTCCCCCCGCGGAAACCGTAGTTGGAATTGAAGCTGCAAGTCAGTCGCATATTTCGTGTCCCTCTAGTACCCACGGACGAGGGAAAGAATATGCGCGCTGGTACTTGGCCGACCTCGATCAACGATCAATCGTGAAACGGCCGCGATTATTTCACGTCAGTTTAATTAGCACGCGGCGCCGGTACGACCGATAAAACTCAACGGAGTGAAGCAGCTAGCCGGCTATCTCACGGGAATCTGATTTATGGCAAGTGACCAACGCGCGCGCACACTTGCGAGCCTCGGGTATACGTAGCTGTCTGCGCGACCATCCGCGTACTCGTGGATCGCGTACGCGTGTTACGTACTCGTCTAGTCACGTAGTCGCGTATTCGCTTGTTCGCTCGTTCGCTTGTTCGCGTGTTCGCGTGTTCCCATGTTCGCGGCCTCGTGACGAGCGACGCGAGCCGACCCGGCCCGCCCTGGCCTGGCCCAGCTGTAGCAGCCCGTACGCGTAACAGCAGGCAAACTACCCCGCGAGATAAATAAATAAACCAGGAAGTAGCCGCGGTGAAGACGGTTGCATACAATCGATATGGCAAGGCGATTAGGTTTAGGTGCTCGCACTGACATTCACCTTCGTCTGCCAAGCCCGTCAGGGGCAACAGACAGTGTTTCCAGCCGGCCCAAAAGCACCCACAGTTTCGGAGGTGATTAGCTGGCGATTCCTGAATCTGCTTGAGTAACTCTAACGCTCTATCATCCCAACAAGTCTACGTAGACTTGTGGTGCTCGCAGAATACTGCCAGCCTATCCCCGTGCATGGTCTCAGCAGTGCTGAGCCACCAGCTCAGGTACCCTGGGATCAGCAGTTCCCGTCCTGGGCTCGTGCTTTCACGCTACCACCTGTCAAACATACCCCAGGCTCTGGGATATGGAAGAAGGTGGTTCTGACACATCAGTGTCTTGCGACTCGAATCTTTCGCTAAGGAATTTAATAAAACGCACCGCCATCAATCATTGCCACTCATCACCGGGTTATCCGCTAAGTTTCTATTCGTTGCAAGCACTTACAACCATCCCTTGCGAATGCACCCTCGTAGGAACGTGTTTTAAATATACTCTCGGACCACTTCGATAGGTCACCTTCAGACTACCCGCGCCATCTGTCGGCTTGGTATATAACTATAAGAGTCCTTTGCAACCGATGTAACGCGTAATACGAGGGGTAGAGACAGAGAGTGAAAGGACACGGTATCCGCCTTGTGCGCAGAGTATAAGCTTTTTGCAACCGCGGCGGCGGTGGCGGCGGGACGTTTAAATTTCAGCAGAAGAAGAAACAGGCCGGAAATCTCGCGGACGATCAGGTTGCCCCAGAACAGATAGTTTTACGCGTCTACCGACACACTTCATCCAGGCTCTTGACCGCTACCTTTCTCCAGCTACCTCCAACGTTTTATCGCTTATCCTTTCTTTTAACTGGACAAGTGCAGTCCAACTGACACACATCTTGAACAAAGTTTGAGAGCTGGGGTAATTTGTCGGATACCAGCGGTTTCTTGTATGGTCTTCGGGACGGTTTTTTCCCATATGTTGAAGCGTGCAAACGGAGTTGTTTAAATTCGTCGGCCATGGCAGATCGACAGTTCCTGGAATCTCGCGTTTGTCAACGGGCAGATAGCGAGGCTTGAGGAACCGTCAAAAAAGGAAACAAAGTGAAAAGGAAAAGCAACGTCAAACGTGACCGCTGATACCGGTGTGCTGCAGATATAATAAAGATGGCGATATAGGAGTCATAATGTAGTGGTGTACTTAAGATGCACCGATGCACCGGTGTGCATTCCGATGGTCCCGCGAGACGCGAGAGGGAGGGCAAAAGGCACGCACACACACAGAGAGACACACACGCACAGGGGAGAGGGAGAGAGTTTGGGAATGGGTGGGGGAGAGCGAGAGTGAGAAAGGAGAGACAGGTAAGGAGTAAAAGGGTTGGTGGGGAGATGAAAAGGCAGCATCGTCCTCGTCAGCCTCTCGCTCACGCTCGAGGTTCCGAGACAAGCTCTTACTAATGGAGGAAATAAATTTGGGATTAAATCGTAGCCGGGCTACTTTATAAGGCTGCTTGCTCTTTCCCGAGTGCGAGGTGAGGTACATGTGTGACGCCATAGACCCCTCCTGACATCCATGGATGGTCCACCATGCCCGTCGAACGACCACCCGCCCCCTTCTTACTTCTTCTTCTTCTTCTTCTTCTTCTTCTTCCTCTTCTTCTCCTCCGTCTTGCTCCTGCCGCTGCCGTTCCTCGGTGGCTTTCTTTCCCGTTTCTGTTTCTCGCGGTGCTGCCTCGGATCCATCCGTTCCGTCTGGCATTGCGGTGACGCGACGACGTGACTCGAAGAGACGAGAATGACGCGCGTATCGCTGCCGCGCTGCCGCGGCCACCGCCACCGCGCCGGTGAGGTGAAAAAAAGGAACGCCGAAGAAACCGTTGTACGAGACTGGAGGGCGGGCAGGTGGGTGGTGGTGGCGGTGGCAGTGGCGATGCTAGCGGTGGACAGGGAGTTGCACAGGGGGAGTGAGTGGGTAGTGGGGGAGGATGGCAGGGGGCAGGAGGGACCACGCTGCGCTGTCCTCCATAAATCTATCAGTCGCGGTTGTATAAATACGACTCAATGAGGCGGCCGTGAATCACCCTGACGTGCTTCATAAGTCCCGGGAGTTTATTAAACCGGCGGGCATTTCTCATGTCGGGGGATAAGATCAATACGGCCGCGCGCGGCCACGGTTGCCCCTAACCTCCGTCTCCTATCCACCTCCTTCCACTTCTCGTTCTCGTGCCCTCGACTCTCCCCCTCCCCTCCGCCGCCTCTGCGCCCATGCCCTGCTCTTGGCATCACCCCCGCCCTTCCACCCACCCCCTATCGTCCAACCGCTCTTGCCCCAGACACCGATACCGACACCGACACCGACACCGATACCGACACCGACATCACCCCACGCCGCACCACTTTCACGTGCACCTTTCTCCTTTCCGTACCTTCTCGACCAGCCTAAATAATTGGATGAACGACGGACCATGGTTCACCGCGGCGCGATGCTTCTCCGGCAAACGAGAACTCTGCCCTTTTTCTTCTACAGAAATCCCAGGGTGCGAAACGCTCTCCCGGAGCCATAGTCACATTGATAAATCCTGATCGAGATCGACCGTTTGGCTCCTCGATTATCTCATCTCGCTCGCAGAGCCTCCCCTTTGCCGGCTCATTTTCAAATTTACGCCGGTGGCGCTGACCGCGGCGTTACGCTGCCGATCCTGTGAGAAAAAAAGTGTTTCCTCGATTTTCCACGTGCTTGAGTTTCCAAGCGGGCCGATATCTTCCTGGCTGCAAAGAAATTCGTGTCCAACGCGTGGCTCGTCGGAGATTTGGCCAATTATCTACGGAGGAAATGATCGCGTCGTTGATGAACGAACGCGTTGCGACGAGCTGGCACGAGAGACGGAAAGCATTGGTATGGGGGTTGGGTTCGAAAAGAGGACGAGGAGTAGATGGAGGTTGAATGTTTCTTCTAGGAGCCCGGCGCGCGATTTATGGAGCGAAGTGACGGGAGGTGTTTATTGTGCAGCATCTGTTACGTTACTCTGGCTCTGCAGTCTCCCTCCTCTCAACCCTTCGTTGCTTCTCTTTCCCGCTCTCGTTCCATATTTCCACGGATCTCTTGGCCGTCTCTTTCCCTCCGCGACTCGTTCGTTCTCGGAGCTAGCAGGTTCGCGCCAGCCCGCCATCATACATACAACAGACGCCCTCGATTTATAGTTTTGAATTAGATGGAAGTAAAGGAAAGGTCGCTGGTTGCTGTTGCGTAAATTTCAAGCCCCTGAAATATCTCGTTTCTTCTCTCTTTCTCTTTCTTCCTCTCCCTCATTTCGTGCGTTTCCTCGCACTATTCCCTCGCTGGTGAGTCGTCAGGTAGAATGACCGACGAAACGAAAAGCCCATCGCATGCAATAGCAACGGTAATTTAAGCGTTAAATACATTCTGGCGGCAACGAACGGTCGATGTGAATGATCGACATACAAACCACCGATCATCAAACCGAGGGGAAGGAGGGTGGAAACAGCTTGGGTCGGAGTAGGTTTCAGTCGAGTAGGTGGTGGGAATGCGCCCATACGCGTAGCAAATGAGACGCGGTCAGAGGTGATCTGACGAGCCTAGAGACGGAGGTAAACGGAATCGGGACGGTGAGGACGATTGGGGATGAAGGCCGACGGAAAGGGGGCAGAGGGGTCGTGCCAGAGACGCGTCACTCGTTCGCTTCGCGTCATTTACACAAACAGACATACATCACGGGCAGGCGGCTAGGCGGGCGGGCGGGCGGGCGGGCAGGCGGGCTTGCAAGCAAGCAAGAAAGCAAGCAAGCAGGCAAGCAAGCAAGCAGGCGAGCAAGCAGGCAAGCAGGCAGGCAGGCAGGCATGTAGCTAGCTACGTGTTCCCTTTTATGTTCCCACACGCGCGCTCGCATAAACCTGTCAGTCTCGTGTCACGTGCAGCGCAGTCATTCACTGTCGCCGGCAGCCTACCCGCACTCAGGACGCGACGCGAGGTGACGGTCCTGTTGCTGGGCGACTCGGAGAAGACCCTTATCGCGCGTGGAACGCGCGACTAAGAGCGCGGAAAACACGGACACGTTTCTAAGGGGAAAAGTTTTGGTAAAGCTGGGAATAAGATCGGGGAAAGGATCGTCCGACCAGGCAAGGCGAAAAGCGACGAGCTCGAGCGGTGGCTGCAAGAGTTTCCGTTGAAGCGGGAACGTCGCGTCGCGTCGCCTCGGCCCGGGTAAGAGGGAGAAGGAGAAAGGGGAGGGCTGATAATTTCGCCACGTGAGTCAGATCGTGGATTATACGTATATCAAGCTCGTCCACGGACGAGAAGAGAAGAGCCCCGGAGGTTTTATGAGATATGAAAATGAGGACGGCCGTAATAAAAGTGATGTAGGGGGCTCCTCAGAGTCGTTCCTGAAGGCGCCACGAGTCACTCGTCAGGTTTATGCGGAGACGTCCATCATCCCCTTGACGTGCTTCATTGCCTCCTGGGCAAACTCCGCCGTTCCGGTTCCACGGTTTACCGCATTCGTCTTTCCCTTCTTCTTTCTGCGCGTCACCCCTCTTCATCCGCCCTACCCTCCTTTCCGCCTCTCGATCCCTCGCGCAGCGCTACGTATATCGCGACTGGAATGCTTCCCTTGCCCCGCAGGACCTCTCCTCGTTTCTCTCTCCAGCCCGATCTCCTTCGCAATTTCTTTTCGCACCCCATTTCCAAGTGGTCGAGGAAGAAGGGATCTATGAAAGGGTCAGCTTCGTGGCCTCCAAGGTTTACGCGTGTCGTCCACCCTCGCGGACGAAGCCCGAACGAGAAGCCCTCGTGATCTACGATTCGATTTCGATCCGATATACCGTTTGGCCCTATCTTAAGGCAGAAGGCTTCTTTACGCCAGACGAGGCCAGGCCATTTCCAAAGCCGCGTTATCTCCTCGTACCTCCTCCTCTTTGTCGTCCACATCCTTTTCCTTTTCCTTTTCCTTTTCCTTTTCCTTTCAACTTTCCCCTTCTCGGACAACGGAGAAGCGAATCGCTCGTGAAAATATAAACCACTGACCGAAATATGTATTTCCTTCCAACGTTCTTGAAAGGATTCGACTACACCCCCCGCAACGTTTGTACGCATTTGTTTCTACCGCTAACCCCCTGTTGCTCGTCGCGGCGCGGCGCGGCGACTCTTCGACTTCTCTACCGGGAGAACACGGGAAAGTGAAATATCCCCGTGTAAGACACGATCCCCTTTGTAAGCGGGTTGGAGGGCCGTCCGAACGCGTCTAAGCGAGAAGGGAATAAGAAGCGCGAGGAAACCGAACGAAGAAAGATGCTTGAGGCAGAACACTGTGCCGAGGGCCCGGGGGTATCAGTCGGGATTCGAGAACCGAGAACCGAGAACCGAGAGCCGAGAACCGAGAACCGAGAACCGTGAATCGAGAGCCGGGAGGAGAGGAGATGAGAGGAGAGGAGGGATCGTGGGCGCAGATAAATCGGCTTTGCCGCCGTAAGAGGCAGCTCGCGTGAACGTGTCTCCATTAAGGCAGCCAGAACTCGCGCTGACGTAGACGAGAGGCCGCTGTTGCGGCCTTCCTCTTACTCTTCGTTTCTTTCTTCCTCTTTAGGTTACCATCCTTCCCACCCTCCTCATTGTCAGCTATTCTTGAGGGTGATACACCAGGCGCAGGATGGGGTGAAAAAATAGAAATGCCGCGCTGTGTATATTAAATATGTAAACTAGGGTAAAGGACTCAATTACTGACACATTAAGCGTTCGCGATAGCATTATCTCATCAGTTATGCACTTATAGACTAAAAGTATATGTTGTTCTTGTTATTTGTTATTGTTTAATATGTTTACTTGATGAAAAAAAAATTTGTAGATCTTAAAACTTCGATTTTTATGTATAAATTATCAATTTCAAAAATATATTTGGGGATTTATTACTGACACCCTTCAAATGTATTTGACTGAATTACTGACATCCAAATTACTGTCAGCTAACCTAATACTGTTTATGTGATTTTAATGTTACGTCGTGTCTATATAAATATCGTGCTATGACAGTAATACCAAAATGCTTGAACTGCTTGTACCAATCACTGTCACCCAATTAATGAGTAAAAAGAATTAATGAATCTTTGAATTCGGATCTTCATTACTTTCTATGAAGCTTATATTATTTAAAACATTCTATTTTGCGATGTTAAGGGATTAGGTAACTCTAACGATGCGGAAAACTAGACAATAGCTTTAACAGCTTAAATATTACAATTACAGCATTTTCTTTAACGCCTTGTTTTCTTTTTCGCTACTAAGAAAGTCATCGTTTCCATTCTCCTAATATACACTTAAATTTTTTTATCGTTTTATTCAAATTAACGAAGAAAAAATTAAGCACTGTTTTTTGTATCGTATAAATAACAGTTTTAATTGTATGCTAAATTTTTTTATGCATCATTTTATAGGATTTATTCTTTATTCTACGTAAAACAGTTTATGGTGACAGTAATTGCGTAGGTGGCAGTAATTGGGTCCTTTACCCTAGTGATGAGTGAACAAAATACGATACGCGCCGTAACCGTAGTGTCAAGTCCTTCACCAATCTTTATTTTATCCCCTGTCGGTTTCCTTTCCTTTCTGGTATATACTACATACCTACGTGCTAGAATGTATTTGTCGCCTGATGTCGCCGAGTGGATCTTGTTTATGCATACCCCAGTCAGTGGCGCAACGTGTCAAGTTGGCGGAGCTCGGTCCGTTTACCGTTCACCATCGAAAATTATCGCGCCGCACCGCGCCGGAAAGATTTATATTTCGTTCGAGCCCGCAGTGAATTGATCCCTTTTTATCCTTCCACCTGATATCGAAATCTCCCGTGTGAATGTAATCGAACCGTAACCGATTGATCAAAGCTCGAGTGCAACGCATCCCAGACGTGTCAACGGTGACGTTGTAGGTTGTACGTTGTTTCGAGGACCGAAACGAGGCAAGCCCTTGTTTTATTCTCGCATTGACGCGGTCAAGTTGAAGAAGGCACGCGCTGCCCACCGCCGAAGCCGTCTTTTAACGTTTAACCGACGCGTCGTGCATATAAGTACTCGTATCAGCCAAGGGCCGACTCCGGAGCAACGAAGACGAGGGAACCAAGTAAAAGGCTGAGGAGGAAGAAAGCGAGAAAGCGAGAAGCGCATTTGTAGATACGGCACGTTTCGCTTTTAAACCTATCTGCATGGCACGCAGGCAGGCTTGCACTTTCGAGTTACGATCTCGCGCACAGAGTTTCGATGAATGCTAAACGCGAACACGTGAGCTTTCTCGTCGTGGCGCACTTTATTGCCGAACGATGCGACTCTCCCTTGTAGACAACCACCACTACCGCGTTTATCGTCACTGGCGGCTACACGTGCGCGTACTGCCTCGCAACTCGTCCTACACCGTACGTGTCGACGATGCACGCGCAATCGTATCTTCTTCTTCTTTTCGTCCCGGTAAACACGCGACCATGTACGACAAACAGATCGCACCTGCGACAACCTCACACCCGCCAACTTCCCTTCAGACGCGGAAACGTTAAAATATCTTTCCCGTCCCGTCCAGTTCGTCTCATTCTTGTCTCGTTACGAGTCACAACTGCCTATGTATATAGGTAATTTAGATGCGCTTCAAAGACGGGGCGGGAGATAAGTGCATATAGGTACGTAATAAGTTACTTGAATTTTCGTAAACATTCGTTCGTTTCATTTCGGAGGAGTCCGCGTCGCCCTTCTTTATCCGATATCAGTACAATCGTATTCCAAAGCGAGCGTAAAGCCAGAGAACATCGTAGGGGCGCAAAACACGGGGAAAGAGAAGCTGGACGTGAATACGAATGCAAAGTGGTAGGTGGGAGTGAAACGCAGCAAGAGTGGCAAGATTGGCAAGATTGGCAAGATTGGCAAGATTGGCAAGAGTGGGAAAAGCGGAAGGGTGCAGAATCGCTCGGTTTGCAAGACACGTCGCAGGGTTGACCCGGCCTCTTCTCCGATCCCCCACTGGTCAGCTTTCGCGTCGTGTATCTGACTCTCCCTCTTCTCCCTTTTCTCCCTCTCCTTCACTCCTCCCCCTCCCCCTGCCCCGTTCACCCTCTTCACCCTGTTCACCCTGTTCTGCCTGTGTGCGAGCGCACTGTTGCGGCGACCCCTCAGGGCTGCCCGTTACTTTAGCATCAACAACAATCTCCACCAGCGAGCGCCGTTATTCCGTTAGTGTCTTAGTGGCAGCGGAACCACCACCGGCCGGCACCAACACGACGGTAAACGGGGTTGCCGATGGTGTGTCGGTTCCGAGCGGATATCTCCGCTTCTCCGTCTTCCGTTGCTTCTCTCTTATCCGGTGCATTCACGTTCTCTCCGCTTCTGCACCACCGCCTCTCTTCCTCCCTCGGAATACTGCTCGATGCGCGTCTCGTTTCGACCGTCCTTCCCTCCTACTCGCGGCCATGGTCCACTCTCCGGCCAGTAATTAAACAGCCACGCGGCAGGCAAATTGAATCAGTCCAAGAGACAAGGGAGCGTCGACGCAGAGGTGACGGCCAACCAGCCACAACTATGGTGTCTATAGTGAAGGGGCTATCGTACCGCGTTCGCGTACTTCCGAAGCCAAAGCAGTTGAACGAGGACCGAAATGCAGGGATCGCGGAAGGAGGGCTGCGGGTGCCCGTTCGCAGAGGCCATCCGGACGTTTACAAGCCCGAACTAGCCTCACCCACCACCACCACCACCGAACCTAGGGACTTGAAACCATAGACCACCGCCCATCGCGTCCTTCCATCGTCTTTCTGCCCATCGTGTCGCGTCGCGTCTCACTTCGCTGTGCCTGACAACGTTGCATTAACTCCCCGTCCTATCTAAGTGCTAAGTTTACCCCAAGATTGCATAATGTCCCGCTAGCTTGACTGCGTATAGAGGGGCCACACCGTTACAATCACTCTTCCCGTTCTCTCCACTTCGAGCTTTCTCGATATGTAATATGTAACGGGCCAGGTTTTAATCGCTCTCGCACAAACACAACCAGATTTCCCGGTTCCCTATACTTTTAATGGTCGCGCGCTACCGATTATCCGGCAAAGCCATAATTCCAAGGAAATTTATACGCACAGAGCACCCACATGTAGCAGTATCGCTACCTATGCGTTTCAACTTACAACGAGTCAGCCCCGATCGCGGTCGCGGTCGACTCGCAAACGGGTCCCGCTATTCTTTTGCATTCATCGAATGCACCCTTCGTTACGATCTCGACGGTCTAATGAAAATATAACGGTTTCTATGCCGAGCAGAGTTTGTCTGATAGTCTTCTGGCGCATCAACCTGACACATAAACTCTTATTATGCTATACGTTACCGGCCGGGGGCGCTAATGGAGCCACAAGTCAGGCAGGTATCGTGGCGAGCACCTTACCGCTACACCCGTCTACTTATTTTATATTTAAGCGTCGTAAAGAAGGAACTACTTACAAGACGAAGGGGATATTTAATAATTGATATGGTGGCTCGCGGGAAAATAGTGATGCGCGACCGTTTAGTCGTGACGAGGATCGACGATGTATGTAGGTAGCTGCACAGGTGTCTGTGCCGGGTGGAGAAAAGTTCGTAGACAGTAGCGACGATTACGGTGATGCGGTGACGGGCGCCGATAAACCGCGGGTGGAAAATTTCGCGTCGCGTTCCATCGCATTACAGAAGAACCCATGGAAGATTAGCACGGACCGACTATCGTCTACCATCGCGCGAAATCGATAATCGCGAGCGAAAACGTATCCATAAATTCCGCGACGCGGCCCGTGTACGCCTGTATGAAAATTACAAAGCTATTAATTACGACCGCGATAAATTAAGCAGCCGTGGGGCCATTATAGAGCGCGAGCCCCGGTGAATTGTTGGTAAACTTGGTCCAAGTACGCAACATGGGCGTTGGTGGTACTCTCGGCCCAACGCGGCTCACCAGGCATATAATAATGGTTGGTTAGAATGCTAATATATGTCCGGACGGGGGTGGCACCGGGGGACCTTGCATCATCGGAGGACCCAACTGGGCACTCGCCCGTTCCTGGCCGGACACCGTATAATCTACACCCCGAGACGTTATTACTCCCCGAGACACTAAAATCCCTCCGATGGTAACGCCGACCCGCCACCGATACTGCCATCGCCGCGCCCGCCGCTACCGTCACCACCACAGTCGTCTGCCTTCCAGCCACCACCGCCCTTCTCTCCGATGCTGCCTACCACCCTCGACACACCACTTTCCCATCGTCCGTCGCCTCTTCCTAGCCACAACTTCCATCTAACCGCTTTCCTATCACCGTCCGTCCACCGTCTCCTCTTCAACTCTCGTGGGGCTAATTGGCCCATTCCACGGCCCAACTAGTTCCCCCATAGTCCCCTATCTAGGCTATCTAGCTATATACCGCACCTTGGATACGCACTTATCTATTCTACGATACAGATTCGTGAGAATTCGTAGCCAACAATTTATGGCGCAGGAATCTATCTACCACGAATCTGTCACACGCGTTTCTAGTTGTAGTGGCTCGCTAGCTTCGGCTGCGCGTCGACCAACTAGACGTTTCGTAACAGGCAAAAGTGTATGCGAGCGAACAGTGGTAGCAGTCATCGCTGGTGATGACAGTGACGGCGAACACGCGAGTACAGTTGGCTGCTGTCGGTAAGCCGAACGATGGTGTGGCAACGTTTCTTGACTCTGCTACGGGGCGAATGACATATCAAGCAAGAAGATCTCCTGGGTGTCCAGTCCATATGGTCGATTCGGTGGAATGATTCCAGTGGCGAGGTCTGCGGCAGTAGTCGTGGCAGTGGCCGAAAGCACCGGCACAATGCTCACGTCACTTGGCGAATGCCGACCCGCAGTTAGCTTTGTACCGGGACGTGTTCTAAGATTCTAAGATCTCGCAAACAACCGTCATCCACACCGACGCTGACGCGACACCTACATATTTAGCACGCGATAATTCTAGACTCGAGCCGTTTGCTATACGCGCCTGCATGGTATACGCAACAATCGAACCGTCAAATTCCTCATCGAGGGGGCAAGAAAAATTTTTAGACCGCCGCGGCGAGGCTCCACGATTCCGAGCGAAATTCCTGACGTCTAGAACGAGACGTTAAACCGAAATCGTAACATACGTGTTGCGTGCGTGGTTGAGACGGTACCAGGCATGCCGGCTTTACACGACGGACGACAGGACGCATAATATAACGGACATACATAAATCCACGTGCCAGTCAACAATGTGCATAAATACTGGCCCCTTGTAGCGTGGTCCGTGTGACTGGACAGTCGAGCGAGCGAGTGGTTATCAGACAACGCTAGGGGTGCGCGGAGATTCGTATAAACGACCCACGCATCGATGGGGGTCGGTCGATTTCGAGGGAGAAAAAGTAAACACTAAGTTTGCGGTAAGACTAACGCGGTGTCCGTGTCAGCACTCTTAGCTAGTCTCAACCAATGACTAGGTATTCCATGAGACCATTCTGTCTCGGCTATAGTCGCGTTTCTATAAAAGCGATGTACAATAGGTACTCTTTATAAGCCCGTTTCTAATGATGCGTTGTACGCCCGGCGACTATCCCCCCATTTCTTGGAATCCTTCGGACGAATAGTGTCCACAACGCGCCGTACGCCCGTCGCCGGCCGCATTCATCGGGCTTATAGCGAGTGCGTAGTGTACATAACTAGAAAACACTTATCGTTTACTGTCTGACCAATTATGAAACTAACTACTGCGCGCACGACTGACTAGCGGCCAACTATATACTTAGAGAAACAAGCACGATAGAATATAGAATAGCAGAAGAAGAAATATTGGCCCTGGAAAGTGAGTGGGTGGAGGGTAGTAGTCGGAGTGACTATGCCTGTGGCTGTGGCTGTAGCGATGGCGTTGGTGGTGGAGCAAGAAGAAAAGGAAAGGGAAAGGAAAGGGAAAGGGATTCTTGTGAGCTTGTCGTACTCTCCGGAGGCATGGTTACGTTCGTAAATACATATATACGTTTCAATCTCCGAGGTAATCCCGTACGGGCGACGGTATTAGGAAAGTTTTTCCTGCCAGTACATCACGGAGCTTGCTTAGCTGAGCTTACCCGCGTCCTGCTACGCCTTATCCCTTCTCCTCCGATTCTCTTATTTCTCTTGACCCACACGGCGCGTTCTGCCGGCAAAGCCGATGTACATACACGGTGAAACCCGAGACGAACCTATCGCGATCTCTGACTAAAAATCAAGAGAAACGTACGCCACCGATACGTAACTCCGTTTCCTGGATCCGAATCCGAATCCGTTTCCGGACTCGGGCAACGCTATCTTCCTTACCGAAGCCCGAAGCCAGAAGCCACAAGCCAGAAGCCAGAAGCTAAAGGACGCCAGGGACCGGAACACTGGTTTCGCAATCTTATCTGACCAGTACGGTCCTCTCATTCCGTAGCGCGTACCATCTAGGCCAGATAGGTACCCAGTCCAGCCACTCTACTTTTCCCTCCGCCATCTATCCGTTCTCCTTCACGCGACCCTTCTGCACCCTTTCCTCTTCGTTTCGCACAAGAGCGAATCCCTCTTTTTCTTCCTCATCGACACCGGCATTTTTCTTCCCCGTCCCTCTCGAACGCGTTCCCGATCTCGCGTCCCCCTGACCGCGATCGCGTCAGCCTGTCTCACCAGCCTCGTAGCAGCTAACAATAAGACCAGCGGCTTTCCACCGATCGGTTGCTTCGTAAATACCTACCGTAACCGATAGCCAAGGATATCGACTAACATTCCGAGGGACGCAGCATCGCGACTACCCCCGGCCACGCAGGTGAACCCTTTCCTTCTCCCTCTCGTTCTATACAGCTTTTTACTTTGCTCTCTCCTATATTCTGTCTCCTCTTATTTTCGTCGTTTTCATTGCTTCGACATTTCCGCTCGTTCCTCCATCTAGCTCCCTGGTCAACCTGGAGGTTACAACGGACGGCGACTGTACAATATTTATATTATCCCAACAGGACACTCTCGGGTAACACGGACATGATTGCAATCCCGTTCATATGTCTTCGGCTATACGACCGTGCACGAGTCTACGCTACGCTGGGGACGTATCAAAACCGGCGCGGCGGCCACCTTGCACCGACAACACGGACCACACCGTCATAATATTTTCAGATAAACCTACGATTTCTCTCCTACCCTCCGCCGGCTGCAGGCTCGCTAGCATACACATTACACACCCTCTTCTTCCAAGTATGCATTTGTATCGGAACGTATCGGATCGGCACCGTTGCATCGTTGGAGTCGTAAGGTCGTTGGGTTGGCGAAAGCTAGCCAGAGCTGTCGCTCGATTTTCAGCCGTTTAGACGTTCGACGACGTCCCGTCGAACTCGGTTTCGCGAGCAGAATAGAAATCGGCGAAACTACGAAGACGCCCGATTCGCGGAAGTAAAGGGGTAACGACAACGAAGATTACGCTACTTCGCTCGAGCCGAGGGGAATTCGCGGAGAAAGAAGCGTGCACGGGTCGGGAGTGGTAAATGAGGCGGAGCCAATCGTTTCATTGCATCAATAGTCGTAGCGAAGTTATACCAACTTTCTTGATAAATCCCGCTTACTTTGCGCCATAACATAACTTTACAGAATCGGAACCACGGCCATGGAAGAATTGCGATTTGTAACTTTAGATGAGGTCCCCCGCTACGAAGCTCCTTCCTCTCCCCCCTTTCCCCGTCCTCTTTAACCGTATTACCCCGTCGACCCGTATCCGCGCGTTGCCCCGGTACAGGAATTTTCCTACGAGACCCGTTTCCGCCGGATTTCGAGGGAAACTCCTCCGGGGGATTCTTGCCTGTTGGTTATGATCGTCTTAACTCCATTCCAGAGTCGAACCACCCCGTCTCCGCGCTTCTCCCTCGGTGTCGCGTTCCTGATCCGCGGACCGTTCGCGATGCGATCGACCCTTCGGTGGACGAGTGTTGTCTATAGTACCTGTCGTGTATAGGTAAATCCGGGAGACGCGATTGACTTAATATAAAATGGCTATTAAAACTAATAGAGATATTACTTATTTTATCAGAGCAAACCTAATATGTTCAGAATTTTATGCTGATTCAGAAAAACTGGTCGATATTTGCTTTAAGACAATATTTACCGTAAGTCGGGTTGAAAACTGAAGTCATGACATCTGATCGCCTCTCCCGAGGTGCCGGGAGAAATGGTTATCGTCGTTGCCAGAGACCACTCACAACGGATAAAGAAAAATTATTTATGAGTGAATATAACTGCAGATTCATCGATATTTAATTTGTTTACGCTAAACAAGTAAAGAACACATCAAAGAAAAAGTGAACTGGGTAAATAATAAAAAATAATAAAATAATAATAATAAAAAAAAAGAAAATAAACAAAAATAATAAAAAAATCATAACTCGACCATCTCTCCTTTTTGCAGCAAGGCATGGTCTTCTCGTTAACTTTGAGAGGCAGAGTTAATATAGCTAAATACTTTGGCTGCATTGTCCCTCAATATCTCTATCTTATTATCCCAAACATTAAACGAATATAAACTTAGAAGTATATTTTAAATTCGATTCTTTACGCCGCTGTTTGACACTAGAGGTTAAATGTAACTTCAATTTACCTTCTATAGTCTATAAATTCCGAAAAACACAGAAGGAAGCGAAATGACGCTAATCATTCAACTATTTGGCTTCTAGGGAAGTAATTGGTCTGCACTTTAACCCGTTTTTACGTACAGAGTCTGAAATATAGCGGCTCGATCAACTCTCCGGCCCGGCCGCGTCTCCCGGATTTACCGTAGTATAGTCATAGCCCGCTGATCTCTCGCATCTGCAAACACGATTTTGCGCGGGTCAGAGAAAGAGAAAGCAAAGAAAGTCAGTCGGCCGTTCTTAACGAGTGAAAACCGTGTCGGACACCGTCGTCGGAGCGCCGAGCGCCGAGCGACGAGCGTCTACGGAGCAACGTTCCTCCCGGAATTCCAGCCGGCCGCATCAGAATTTCCATTCCGTCGCACGACGAGACGACGTTTGCCACCGCGAAGAGGGCTTTCGGCAAATTGGCATTCTTCTTTCGAACGGAACGACGGTAAATGCGAGCGAGCGGGTTTGACGTTCGCCGGGCTCCTTTGAACGGGAGATCCTGGACATCGCATCCGAGCCGAGTGAAGTGATCTCCGGCTGCCACGAACAGTTCCCTCTTGCCTGCCCTAACCCTCCCCCCCTTTTCGTCCTGCCACCCTCTCACCTCACCTTCACCATCACCCTTACCTTCGCCACCGTATTCGGAGCATCCCGTGCAACCCCCTCGCCGCCACTAGCCGCGCCGCGCCTTTCCCCGCTAGTCTCGCGCTCTTTCTCGCTTACACGGCCTTTCTACTACCGCCGTTCACGATGGCATTGTGCGCGACTAATTAGTCGAAGCGCGAGATCGAGGAGCGAACGGCTTTAATTAACATTCCTGGCTCACCCACCACCGCCGCCTTCTCGGAAGGGCAAATTGAAGGCTGTAAATGTCGAGAGAATCGTCGGAACAGTGCCGATGGTCCTCCTGCGTATTCCACATCCACCCCGAAATTAGACTTTCTTTACCTCCCAACCTTGCCTCTACCTCTGCCACTATCTCTGCCTCCGACTCAACCTCTACCTCCACTCACCCTTGGCTCCTCCATTCCAGAAAGCATCAGTTTTTTTGTTTTCTCTCGCAGAATGGAAATCGTTGCGACCATCCTGTCCGCCTCTACCGCATACGATGTCTATCGCGTTAATCGCCAACGATGGATCGCGTCGAACGCGGAAGGTTAATTTTCCGCCAATAATTGGTATCCGGCTGATCGATCTAGCAGCCGGGCCGCACCTCCGCCCACCCTTCCCCAAGGTGGTGAAGCGCCGTCTAAGTCATCTCATTCGTCTTCAGTGAGATACTCGAGAGAGGAGATCATCGATTCCGACGGCGGGGCTAAGGAAAATTAAATGACGCAGACCCCCGTTGAAGGGAGAGTTATTTGTCACGGTCGTTGATGTACCTCTCTCCTTCTTGCTCGCACCTACGGCTGTGCCCTGACTCCTTGCCAAGACAACGTATACCGTCGTCCCCTCTCTCTCTCTCTCTCTCTCTTTCTCTCTCTCTCTCTCTCTCTCTCTCTCTCTCTCGCCACCCTTTTCATCGATGTCGACGGCGGTGGCGGCGGGCTCGTTGCTTAACCTGGCCGTACCGCTATCTGTAACGCGTCTATTAGGCAGATCCTTCCCCCCTAACCTCAGCCATTTCTTTCCTCCCAATTCCTGGTCAGCGATAGAAAGTCGCGACGCGGCTCGGCCCGCGCTTTCTATCCCGCATCCGTTAAAAGGGGAACCATTCAACACTGTCAACATTTTCGTTCGTTTCTCGCTAATTACTATAAAGTTCTATAGGTAAACCCTATTGGGGAATAGAGAATATTTACACACGGGTAGGTATACCTAATCGTAGGCTTGCGTAGTTCAACTTTGCTGATCAAGGATCTAACACTTTAACGTGTTCCGTTCCAATCCTTTAGACATTAGATTCATTCCGATTCATCGCCCCTTTCCAGCTTACTCTGATTCTCATCTCATCTTGGTCTCTCTTTCCGTTTCACCTCCCCCGCAGCCGGAGGGTAGCGAGTTGAATTTCTGGCGCTCGGGGGAAAGTAGAAGGATGGGGGTGAAGGCGAAACGGGGTGAGTCGGGCTACCCACCCCTACCCCCCGCGATAACTTTTTCCTTCTCCGCTTGTACCGTGCTCGAATTTATGCTGGACGGAGAATTAATGCGTGACAGATTTGTAGTTATTACGAGGAGGAGGCGGAGGTCGGATGGAAAGAGTAGGAAGACGAGTGGCTTGGCCTCCTCACTCAGCCCCAGGGAATGAAAAGGTGAAAGAGAGAACGAGCGACAGGGGTAAGCTAGAGATAGAGCTACAGAAAGAGTAAACGAGTGAATGAGGAAGACAGGGAGAGAGGGAGAGAGTGAGAGAGAGCGGAGGGGGCGGGTGGGGCGGGGCAGGGGCGAAAGAGAAAGAGGGCGAGACGATGAAAAGGTACGAAGGTTTCGCAGGGCATTGGAGGCATAACCGGGCAAGGCAGTCGGGCATTCAGGCAGCGACGGCGGCGGAAGTGAGCCCATTACTTATTATAACTGCCTGGCGAGCGAGCGAGCGAGCAAGCGCCTGTCAGGCATCCATCATCGCGACGAATGGCCTCGCTGCCAATAACATCCGCCGTCATCGCCAACTTTTCGCGGTCCTCCTTGCTTGGTTGCTTGCTTGCTTGCTTGCTTGCTTGCCCGCACGTTTTGCCTGTGTGGCTGCATATTTAAAACCGTGTCGAGTGTGTAGGCCTTTCATGGTTCGGCGAGTGATCAGAACATCGGCTTGCAAACGAAAATACCAAACGAGATCAACACTCGTAAATTCTTTCGATGCGGTCAGATGCTTGGTATTTTGTTCGCTTCATCTCTTCGATTCGCTGTCTCTATCTGTTCTTCGCACTCTTCCCTTCGTTCTGCTGTCCCAACGTTATCTCCGACGAAAGGCGGTCGTATCATTGGTGTATTTAGGGGCATCACAATCCTTGACGGTGAAATTTGCTATAGCACGTTGATATCTAACCTGCTCTCCGTTTACCGGACACCCCAGATCCGTTCTTTTTATCCCCAGTCTGATGCGTTTGTTTCTTCCCTCGCTGAGAGTCGGGCCTGTCGAAACGTTGCGGATATTTAATCACGGCGCGCGTAACGAATCTCGGTGAATGAATGGGCACGCAAAGAGGTGAGAAGATGAGGATCGCGAAATGCCATGCCATCGCTCGCAACAGCGGTCAATATGACAAGAATAGCAGGGGTTCGGCCGATACGTGGAGCAACTGCAGCGCATACTCAACTGCAGCCCGTTCCCGTTTCGCCGGGCATATGGCACGTCGTATCTCAACGTAGTCAGCCGGACAGTCGGAGTGACTCATGGCGGATTACCGTGATTGCTTGTTTATGGTCATTAACATCCTCGTGGTCCCATAACTACCGCATGGCGTCCCGTTCCATCAGCGCGCATCACCGTAGGTGTTGCATTCTCCGGGCAGGTGCGCGTACGCAACCATATCTGCCCTGCCGGCGAAGCGCGACGTTCGAATAAGCCACCTACCTATTCGAGTGATCTCCTTCCCTGGTTGTTTGCCATCGATCTGCCATCGTTATTTCGCCCTTGAAGAGTGTGCGAAAAGCCTACGATTTTCGATGTCGAACCGATGCTTTATTGCTTTCGCGTGGGAAGCTTGAACGGTCCACTGAAAAGTCGAACGGATCGAAAGATTTTGTGCCGCGTGAAACTATGTTATATGTGCCTATGTACAGTAAATCCTCTTTATAGTCCCGTTTTTACATTGCGTAGTACGCCCGGTGACTGTCCCCACCATTTCTTGGAATCCTTCGGTCGAGGGCGAGAGAGCGAAAGAGTCGACGGCAACTGTTTCGTTCCCTCTCGCTCGGCTCTTGGGTTTTCTCACCCGCGGCATCGGCCGCACGGAATAGTCTTAGAGCATATACTACTCTAAGGGAATAGTGTCCGCATCGCGTCGTTCGCCCGCCGTCAGCCCCGTTCGTCGGGTTTATAACGAGGAATTGCTGTGTGTAGTTCTAGCAAGTACCAGAGAGACGGTCAGACACAGAGAGAAATCGCTTTCGAACAATTGCTATCGAACGATGCGATTCGCGCGTGACTGTTTAGCGGAGCTGATTGATGGAAACGGGTCCTCCTAGAGCAACTGCTGCCCACCAACGGCAATTATACCTGGTACACGCATTGTATCGTTTCCGACGCATAGATCGCCGAGCTCGTTCGGCTCGGTTCGGCTCGGTAGCCAGTAACGCTAATACGATCCCGGGATGCGTAACTCGCGTCACTTCGTAACGCCGACATCGGCACGTGCAGGGGCACAGACACACCGACATCGACATCGACATCGACATCGACATGGACATGGACATCGACATCGACACCGTTACTGACACCGACACCAAAATCGACCATCGACAACAACCATCGATACCGTCAACCAACGTTCGCTGCCGTTCCCGCCGCTACTACCACCGCTGCCGCCGCAGCCAGTATGCCGCCGACGCCACTGCCACCCCTTGATTGCCTCATTGGATCGCATTATGTCGGCGCCATTATCATAATTCAGGGATTTTTCACAGCCGTCCCGCAGAGCGCACGAGCTTTGGCTCGAGGCCCGGTCACCCGCAGAGGGGGACACGCGCCGATCGATCTGCCTTGTCGCGAGAGTTCCCTTCGTCTTCTAACTTTCGTCGGTTTAGTCGGTTTACCCGGTTTAGCGAGTATTATCGGCTCCTCTGATAATTTCGATATCTATCAATGATTTCAGTATATTCCATTGCTCGCCATTCGAATACCTCCGAAACAAGCCTCGGCTGTTGATTCGAGATAGTATCGACCTCGATCACGGAATGTCTAAGAAACCCAGCGCATGGAACGGTACGGTGGCAGCGGAGATTCGAGTGACGATACACGCCGCGCGGCGCCCTCGGTACTTTGGCACGTCAAGCAGAGGTGGATTTGCGTACACGCTTGCTTTCTAGACGCGAGCGAGGGGTACAATATGATAATAACAGCCATCGCGCACGTAGATAGGTATAATTGTCGAGCATAACTCAAGGCGGAGCAGCCTGGACGTCCGTGATGTACGCCTGGGTAAAGCGACTGCGAGACTGCGACGTATCGTACAGTTCTGTATGGTGAGCATAAACTCCGGTGCGGTAACATCAATGGAAATAGTGAACGTAGAAAGAGCGAAAGAAAAATAGGGGGAAGGGGTTCTGTAGCGAGAAGGCTTAGAGACGGTTGCCCGTAGACACGCACGTTCCCAGCCAACGACCGTCAGTCGAAAAGGCGTGAAAAGCTCGAAGAGACGGGGTGAGAACGAGTTAGCGGACCACGGCTCGCTAAACGCTGAAGCATCGATAGGCAGGGTGGCCCCTGGCCAGAGCGCACCGACTAGGTACGAGTACCAGAGCGATGGACTGCCGGACGTAACCCCTACGTGCCGGCCCGGGCAGGTAGCGCGTGAAACATACTGCCCCATGTATCTCTCTTAGCCATTGCTGCGTTTATGCTCCTCCGAACGAGAATGCGATCTCGCGCACGCCATCGGCCTTTTCACTTTCAAAAGTCGCGCGCAAGTACCTACTTCCGTATGAGAATCGAACGGACGGCGCACGGTGGACGGAGTAATAAGGGGTTGCTGAGGAGTGTACGCGGGTAGCTCCGCAGGTACGTATACGTATGTAAGTAGTTTATAGCGATGCGACAAAAATGTAAATGCGACTTCGTCCGTGGAGTCCACGGTATAAATCTCGTGTTAATGCGTGGAGCGAGCGACACGCCGCGCCGTTACCTACAGCAACGGACGAGGACAGCGTGCATGGAGAATGGAATGGAAAAGCGAGAAAGGGATACAGAAGAAAAGAGACTCCGTCGTGGCGTTCATTAGGAATCCTTCCGACTCCCTCGGTCTGCCACCCCCGTCTGCCGAATCGGGGCAAACTACAGACTATAGAGACGGGTAGACAGAGGGAGAGAGAGAGGCCAGGCGAGGCGAGGCGAGAGGAAGTGGGTGCCGAAGAGGAAAGAAGAGAAAAGAGTAGTGGCGGGACGGAAGGGTGAGGGAGCTGCGATAGATCACGCGGGCGGCAGCGCTCCTTCGAAAAACATCCATAAAACGCAGTAGGGCGGACTCAGCGACAATAAACTCTACATATAAATCTTGCCCTGTGACGCTGTGATACGCTGATGGCGAGCACGATAATCTCCGAGAATGCGGGCTCCTCCTCTCTTCCCTCGACTCCATCCCTTTTCTTCTTCCTCCTCTCCTTTCTCCTCCTGATCTTCCAATGTTCCCTTTCTCTTCCCAATGTGTCCACGCTGTCTACGCTGTCTACGATGTCTGCGTTGACTACGTTGTTTCCGTTGCCTCCGTCAACGTCGTACATGTCATTTAAATTCCCTTCCCTCTATGCTGCAACGCTACATCAGCGCAGCATCTACGTCTACCTCAGCGTCGTTTTTTTCGCATTCATCTCCGTTTGCTCGATCTCGGCCAAATTCCGTATGTTTGCTGGTGCGCGACTTTCTCGCGTGCGAGACTCGTGAAAAGTGAAAAGTGAAAAGCTTGAGGAAAGGGGCAACGGAAAAGAAAGAGAGGTGAGGAAGAGATAGGTGGAGGAGGGCGGGAGGGGTGGAGGGGGAGGAGGAGGAGGAGGCGGAGGACGGGCAAAGTAAAGGGACCGGCGATTAATCTCGTTTCGCCACGCAGAGTCAGAGTCGAAGTCGTTTACGGCGAAGAATCGTTGCTCCGTTAGCCGGCCGATGTAGCTCGGAATTAAAGTCTCAGCGCTGGCACAGCCCCTTACCTTGTCCCTGGCCTCCTTCACCCTCGACTGTTCTTCCATGGCATCCCTCGGTTTCTTCGTCGCGTCCCGCCGTATCTTGGACCGTAATTCACCTCCCTGCGCTTGCTTGCCGTTCCCTAAATGCTTCTAACTCCTATTCCTTTGGCGAAATCGAACAATGGCGCGTGAAATTTCAACTTTGAGCCTTCTCCCCGTTCTACCTTCCACCTTCCACCTTCCACCTTTGAGCTTCGTTCTATCTCCAATCCCCGCGACCTTTTCTCCTTCCACAGTTGGTCCCACTCTACGCTCCATCGTCAGATCTCTGCTTCGCATAATTTAATTATTCACTCGAGAGCCAAGCTCGCTGGATCTTGGCCGACTACCGTTTGTTCGGCTGCCTTTCTTGTATCCAGTGTTAACTCGGTCGCAAGTCTCTGATTCGGATACAGACCCCGAACTCGATCCATGTTTCGATTTCACGGAGGAAGCCAACGCGTTGGCGACGCGCGGCGCGTAAAAAAAAAAGACTGTACGGAGGGACGAATGAAACGGTTCGTCGTAACGCCTGATATCTTTGCCGGTAGCACGTCACGTAAATCTTCGTTGCTGCTTAGTCGCAAGAACGATTTTCCCGGCAACTCGGCAGACAGATAAAACGGCCAGGCGCGCGGAGCGGAGTCATCTTCCCTCGTGGCGTCTTCGCCCTCGCTCCCTCCTTCCCTCCTTTCCCTCCCCTTTCCTCCTCTCCGTTCCCGGCTGCATCGCCGGTTTTTTCTCTAAAGTGTCCGGCTTATTTGTAAGGACGGTAATTAGCGAAGAATGTAGTTGTCGCGAGCAAAGCCAGCGAAGCCAGTTAGCCCGGCCGTGATGGTCTAGGAGTACCTAGTGGATGTGAAGCGCAGGGAACGGAAGGCATGTCGATAATCGACGTGCCGCGTCTAGACGTCGCCGCGGTTAAGGCAAGATGGATTTGTCACGCATCGCTGTCGTTTAGTCGATAAAGTGACGGGCACGGGAGTCAGCCGGTGGCGCGAGGTGCTAACTAGACAGAGCGGCACTCAATTACTACCGTCAGACCTCGTGTAGTTTAACTCATCTACCCCATTCCGGCGAGTCCTCCTCTCCACCTGGCTTCCCCTCGGCTAAACACTTTACGAGCAGCTTGCCTATGCGTCGCGCGCGATCAGCGTCCTCCTTGCCACGTCTCTTATCGAAAATGGCAGCGCGTTAACGGAGTGTACTGTACCGCGCGTCGCGCCGCGCCGATAGCAATACGCGATCGCGTATTCACCATACCACGTACCTACGTACAACATTCACTCTTCCTGCTCCACATCTTGTCCTCAGCCCTTTCTTCTCGTGTCGAATTTTCGCCTACACTCGACCTATCCATCGCGAACCCTTTCCCTTTCGTGGGATCGCCCATGCTTTCGTTTCAACGGGTTACACCTGAACGGATTCTCCCTAGCCTTCGTTGTCGTTATTCCACTCGGTCTTCGGTTATTCTCTAACTCGTCCGCTATCACCGGCAATGTATTTCACAAATTTTTTACGCGCTGGATAGGTGTACGATAAGGCTCGCCACGGTATCGTACGATGCGAAACAAATTTGTTGCAATCGTATTCGATGATGCAACGGTTCCAAGATTTCTCCGAGGAATTGGCGGGATCGCTGGAATTCTTCTTCTCCCGGAGGACCGCGCGATTCCTGCCATTCATCGCAAGATCATGCAACGAAAATTGGATGCGCAACTTTGAACGGGACCCGTCGGAGCTTCTTCTCCCTTGCCACGTTTTTTTTTTTAACCGTGCAACAAGATCCTACGGACACGTAGAAATTTATCGAAACGGTGAGAGCATCGCCCAGGGCTGTAACTTTTCCTCGTCATCGAATGATTCGGTATGATGAATATCGGATGTGTTGCTTTTGCCATTGTTTCGTACATGTAGGCGTACATATTCCGAAATGCGCTCTGTCGCAATTGGGAAGGAAAGACATCGCTATTTGCGTTGGGTCTCTTTCCGTTGGCAGCAATTACCAGCATCCGTGCCCTCGCTCCCGACGACGTACGTTGTCGGTTGCTAGTTGCTTCCAGACAACGAAACAATCAATAAACAACACGTGTAGATAACAATCGTGGGATAGAAACCCTCTATTTTCCAGAATGGTCGTTGTAATTGCCGTACGTGTTTCGGAACGGTTCTCCTCTCTTCGCCTCGACGCGATTCGGCTCGACTTGCTTCTGCCTTCTATTCTGCGCGATACCGTGTCGCGTGAACGCATAGCTATACATTTCTGCCTCCACCTCCGCGCACTTGCCTCTGCACATTTTTATTAGGTACTGTCGGTAGAGCACCGAAACAATTATCAGTGCAATGATTCGACTTTGACCGTTACTTCCTTATTTCGCCTCGCCTTGTTCCGCGCATCCCCGAATAATAAACACTGACGACATCCTACCGCGTTACACGTTTCATCCTGATGACACATTTCGTTTTTCTTTAACAACAACCAATGCAGTTGAAAATTCAGTTTAACCAAGTCGGGATTAATTGGCAACTGAATAGGAGAGGCGACGCGACCAATCTATCGTGTCGAGTAGAATGTGTCGTTTCGTTGTTGCCACCAGACACATCCTACGAGACGAAGAAGCCAGCTTTCAAGAATTAGTGGATCGCGAGATGCGAAATTCCGAGGCGTGCCTGGCATTGGAGGTGAGACTGCGTTATCTCTGGCTCGCGTTGATAGCTTTGCTTCGCGGGATAAGGTGGAAGCGTAAGCGATATCGAGTAAACGAAATCGCGTAGGGCTGGTGTAGGTAAGGATACACTCGTGTGTAGATTCTATAGGTACCGCGTGTATGTATGTAGGTAACGCGGATGCAGCCGGGCAGCTCGGGCAGCCGGCTAGCCAGCTGGCTGGGGTAACCCGGCTCCCGACTAGCTGGGATCACATGCAAATACAAGCGAAACCTCGAAACTTAGCGCCAGCTAATTACAATCTTGACTTCACCCTTGAGCTTCATAACGGCTAACGGCTCCCGCTATGCTTGCCTTACCAACTTTTTGGCTTATTGTCCTTACGTACTGGCCACGGGGGATATCCGACCCACGGCTAACCTATCTCACCCACCTACCAGCCCCCTGCCCACTCCCGTCGATCCTCTACCACCACCGACTTTTACTCTGCAGCTACTTTCAAACTCGCGTACAATTCCAAACTCGCGAAACGCCGAACGCGCATTCTCCTTTAATAATATTCGTCGGCCACGAAGCAGAGATACACTGAATTTCCACAGCGGACAAAGGATGAAGAGCGGGACTGGAAATTTTCAACGCCTTAATCGGGTTTACCAATCGCAATCTACCTCTATGTTCTCAACTGTTAACGAACGACAACCTTCTGATCGATGTGAAATCTCGCCACGTCGATTGTCGCTTGTGTCTTCTTCGGCGTTTGGAGCTTTGGTGAACTCTGCAAGACAAGTTTTCGCAGCAGCGCTTGCGCGACTTGGAGTAGCTTCTGTCCAAGGGAAGACGAGACAGCGAGCTGACGGGACAGCGAGTCCACTTAAAATCGATACCGGGCTGCAGCCGTCTCCGCCGAGTGCAATTCCCATGCAAATGAATTGCACTGACACCGGCGTTAGGTGAACCCACGGCGGGATTGATTTTTCCAAACTTTCCAACCGCTCTGCGATCATCCCCTCCCGGCGGAGGTTCCGCCAATGAACGTACCGCGCCGCGCCGATCAACGATACCGAGACATTTAAAAGACAACTATTGCCCGAATGATTTAGCGAAGTAAAGATACGAGTTGAGACGAGACGAGACATCAAATTCTTCTTACCCTTCGAAGAAGCAAGAACGTGGCAATGTATTACCCGAACTGTTCTGCCTGGAGTTCGACTGTACGCTAATGAAACGTAGCAGAAATATCTCGGTCGTTTAATTAGGAGCAATAAACGGGAGGAGTTGAATTGTCTGGTGCATTCGTAGGGTAAGGCACCCCAAACCGTTTCACCCATCCACCGAACGCTACGGCAGCCTCTCCTACAACCTTCTTCGCCATCCAACTCGTAACCTTCGAGATACCTCGCGCCGCTTTCCCTAAGACTCTCCCTGTCCTTTTTCCCCGTTCTAAACCAGCCGGCAGCTTCAGTTCCGCCCTCGGTTCCTATCTCTTTAGCTTTATTCTGTGTACTCGCGTCCCGACCGTACAACGTCCACGCGCGAGCCTTCTCTTCTATAATTCCGTGGGGGTTGGGTCCTTCCAATATTTAATGCGCCTCTCCTCTACGAACGGCAAACTACAGAGCAGCCTGCCGCGGCTAAGAGTATAGAGAGCAAGTGTGTACGTGTCGGTGACGCGCGATAAGTACGTGCTACCGCGATTAAGATTTCACGAGGCACCAACCGAGATCCAAGGGAGGGTGTCGTTCATTCGATATGCACAGACAACTGTGTGACGGGACTTGGTTACGGCCTCGCTCCAAAGCAACTTTGTCGCCTCGCTCTCTTCCAAAAGTCTTCCCGATGTCCACCGATTCCACTATTCTCCGTTCTTTTACGTAACCAGACGTGTGTAAGTACAAACGCAATGCCGCGCTAACAACTTGCAGTGTAACTAAGGAAAAGGAGAGGTGAACATCTCGAATGCGAATGCTAAATCGAACTTGAATTCAGAGGGTAGTTGCTCTCTTCTAAAGTGTGAGGAGAGCCAGAGAGGCGAGGACAGAGAGAGAGAGAGGGAGAGAGAAGGAGAGAGAGGGAGAGAGAGAGAGAAGTGCCCTAGATCACCGGACGTCTAGCAGCGGAGCTGTGAGTGCAGATAAGGACCGCCACGGCGACGGCCAAGATGGACGGCCGACCGGTCTCAGCACTAGCCGGGCTTTCTACTCGGCTACCACGTCGCTACCAAGCGAGGATCTCCTCTGCCTGCTGTCCCCTTACCCCCACAAGCTTCCTGGGGATCCTTATTTATACGCCGTCGGCCCAGACTAACGCCCATTGTCCCATTTCACCCCCGGGGTAATCTGCCGGACGCAAATCTAAGGCCCTGATCCTGCGGGCTACCGCGAAAATCTATGACGCCTTTAATTTACACGCACCTCGACCCGCTATGGCCCCACCACTCGTTGTCACTGATGCTACCATCGCCGTCTTCGTCTTCGCCTAACATCCCCGTATACATCTCAGCTGCCGATATCCTCTCCTCTGCCTCGCTTCTGCCTGGTCTCCCTATCTATCCTTCCCCTTTCTTTATCCTTCCCCTTCATCTTCGTTTCATTTTCGTCAGCGCCAACTGTATTTCACGCATCTTGCGAATTTTTAATGTCGCGTTAAGCTTGCGATCTGGATGGTGGAAAATCGTTATGCCTACCGCGCAAAGTGCAAGTAAGGGCACGAGAAGGGTAGCAAAGTGTTTTGGTGTGCAGTGTATTCGGAGGAGAAATGGAATCCGTGCGATTTCTTCGTGAATTGAGAGTAGAGTGGAGACGATGGCCGTGGGTCAAATATTAACGTCGTGCCCGATAATTGCGAAGTAGATTGTAGGGAGGGCGGATTTCGCAGCGCGATCGGACAAACCCAGGGTCCTCGTGCCCGATAACATCTCGTCCGCTCCATAAATATGTCGCAGCGAGCTTAACCCCCTCGCCTATCTGCCGAGCACGAAGTAGGGGAGGCATTAATGTCAAACCGAGACGGGAGTTATGGTTCCCCCGTCAGTTCTCAATGAATCGAACGTTTTCGGTAGAAAATCCAGCCCGAAAACGAATTCCATCGATAGGATCCAGTGAAACGGGCCCGGCCGCGCCGCGCCGGGACCCTCAGTATTACCCTTCGCTCTCGAGTGATTCCCTTTCCCTCAAAACTATTCACTTTCTCCTGTATCGTGGGTATATCGTTATATATCGTATGCTTATGTGGCTATGCAACTTGTGACAAGGACTACAGAATGGAAAGGTTCAGGTGTAAGAGCCTTGTCACAAATACATACGGTATGTACTAATACGAGCGCGCTGTCTTCTCCAAGGTGATACAAATAACGCAATCAGTATGCACAAGGTTCATGCATATTTCAGAGGGGGCTGCGAGGGTGGCCGGTGCTAAGAAGGGTTTATGACAGGGGTTGATCCGAGGATCCCCATCAAATCGCGCCAGTCTGAATATCGAGCTAAACGGCCAGGGAACGGCCGCGGCGCGGCGAGCAGAGAGGGGATACAGGACTCTTAACTCCTGCAAACTCATTACAATAAATCAAGCTTTGTTCTTCGAGCGAGTGAACGAACCAGCCACCCAGCCAACCAGCAGGGGCTTGTTAAATTCCACAACTGCCCGTTAACCCCTTCAACCCTCTCCATTTTTCCCGTTCGGCAGCACTTACGCCAATTTCACGCGGTTTACAAACTCGCCTTCCTCGCGTGCAATCGCGGCGACTAAGTAGGTGCGCTTCTGATCGGTCGGCTTCCACTAGCCCATGGTAATGTACTTGCATACAAGTGTCAGAGGCGTGACAATATGACCAACGATCCTCGAACCGATAGGTATCCAATGGGAATTACGTAAAAACGATGTAGGAAACACCGGCGTAGCAATGAAAAGGCAAAGGACAGTCGCGGCTTTGCGACAGGAAATCCGTAGCTCGGATTTGTAGCCGAGATACAGAAGGATATTAAGCAGATGGTGCATTCTGCGGGACTCTACGTGCTACAAGCGTCGACATTGACTAATGACGGCGTACCAGCGCGAGTGAGAGTGAAAGAGGCGGGCGGAACGGGAGGCAAGTGTAGGGGTGTAGGGGGTAGGAAGATAGAGAGAGAGAGAGAGGGAACAGAATACAGGGCGACTAGGTGCAAGCGGGAGAACTGTGGTGCGCCCTGGTCGGTGGCGTTGGCGTTGGCAGTGGCAGTGGCAGTGGCAGCGGCGGTGGCAGTGGCTATGATAGCATGACGGGGTGCAAAGGGGTCAGAGGGAAGAAGGGAGGAAGGGGAATGCAGGAGGGCCAGACTGCGCGCTCTGGAACAGAAAATTCACCCAAGTTCACGCGACCTGTTGCACCCCTAGCTCACCGTTTAACCTATAACCTGCCCGCCAAACATGGGTTTAACCTCGCCTTATCGCGTTATCGAACTGCTCGGACCGCCTTCGCTGCTTTCGCCTCTTCTGTCCTTTACGATTTCTACGACATCCATCCTCCTCTGACGTACAACTTCGCATCTTTCGCGGTTCTCCTTAAATCGCTATAAAGGACACCATTGAGTGCCTTTCGAAAGTGAAGCGCAAGTCTTATGACCACGTATTCCTATAGTAAACATTTGTTAACCATAATATTCCTGTCCTGTTCATCTATAGGTTCAACTGTGCAAAAGCGTCTCGATGCTCGATTATCCGTCTCGGTGCTCTATGTTAGAAAGACATGAATCGACGGCAACGGATCTTAGAACGTTGGACCCGCCTCCTACGTGCTCTTCCTTATTGGCCATCTTTCTCTATCCCTACGAATCCACTTTACCAATTATCTCGACGCTGTTTTACACGAGGAGAAACTCTTCGTAATATTCGCCTGGCAATGAATTCCAGCGCCCATTTCGGCCCTCTCCGTCGGGTTTTTCCGACGTCTCGTCTCGAGAAGGGTTGCGAACTTTTTCGAAAATCAAGAGAAACACGCAAAATCTTCGAGACCCGTTCGTCGTTGGCGTCGAACGGATTTTTGGTGGCGCGGAATTAGAGAACCGGAGGTGAAACGTTTTAAAAGCAACTCGGCGTGCTCGGCCGCTGATGAATATTCATGCCCCTATATAATAACATTTTTGAGCCACTGTTTAGCTAATCCTCCGGACTCATTTATCGTGGCTGGCAAGGACAGCAATAATTCTTGAAAACGTTCCAACGGCGTTACTATTATTATTATGCGAATAAATACCCTGGGATTACAGAAGACGGGAAAGGGCGTAGAGGTGCACTTTATGGAAACAAACGCAGAGTAGTTGTCGACGATTTATAATTTTCCGTTTCGGGGTCGAATGGGTTTCATGATCGATGTCGCCGAGCCTCTCGAGGACTTTTATCAGGAGGAATGTAAAAAAATGTGGAAAACGAGAATAGTGCCAAGACTTTCTGACCACGGAACGATACATTTCAGAACGTAACAACTAATTCGTTCCTGTAAATTTGCTGACTTTCTTGATCTTTGACCCAGCTCAATCAGTAGTTTCATTATCGATTTATTTCATTTATTTATTTCATTTCTCCGGTTCTTACGTTTCCAGCAATTTTCACTATCTTTCATTCTCTTCTGGTTTTCCTTTTTTCCTGTTTTCCTTTCAACAACTATCAGAAATAGTTTTAGCGCCAATCTGCGTTTGAATATAGACACAAAATCGTTTGTTCCAGTGTGTGACCGAATTCATGCAAAATCTTGGCAACAGCTCTTCTCTCTTCTTTGCGCTATTACAGCAAACCATCGAGTTAATCCGTATCCAGGTTCCGTTACGAGGAAACGTATCGGAAAGTCGCCAGCAAACTTTCTTTCCATCTCACCCGCGACGTCTCTCTCTCTCTATCCGATCCTCTACCGATAACCCTCGCTCCTTTCTTGCACTCTTTCAGGCCCACGTACAACGTAGCAACCTCTAGACTATAGACTACGAAACAAAGGGCACGTCCCTTCGTTTAATGTTACCGCAGTCGAGCCTCGGAGAGATTATAATAATCTCGGTTTACGTAACGTCTCCTGAGCCAGTTAAGTTGCGAAGGAAACTTGTGCCGTCTGTGGGATTCCCGAATCTCACGTCCCGCGTTCCTTCGCGATTACACCCCACTGTCTTTCCGACTGCACCCCTTGCTCTCTTGTCCCTACCGCTCAGCCCCTCCTCGCGGTGCTATTCGATAGCTAACGTTTCCACTCGATCCACCAAATGCAAGGACTACGCTACTACAGGCTGTTGAAGTGAATGAGGAGGTCGGATCGGGTCGAATAGACCTTTCGTAAGCATGTATGCTCGGCTTTTGAATAACGATCGGACGAGGAACGAGCAGGTTGTATCACAAAACACTTGAAAGGCGACCGATAAGCTCGATGCCCGTTCTACGTGACTTGGCGGAATGCTATCAGTTGTGACGCCAATCGACAAAAGTTTGTCACGAAGAAAGAAGAAATCGACAAAGTTTGAAAAAGTTCACGAGAGCTCAATGAATATTTCAGCCGCGTAGTTCCGTAGAGTCGATCGGTCGATGAGTAAGGGTGATTTCGTTTGATTCCCTGCGATTCTGCGATCGTCGCGGCGCGCGGCACGGCGCGCTCCGTTATTTCGTTCGTACGTTCGTTTGTTCGTTTCTTTGGCGCCTCTACTCAGCTGGCTGGACGAGACGTTATCAGGAAAGTTGTGGAATTTCAAATGAGGCATCTTTCGTAAATTCTCGATTCAACACCGTTCACCATGTGTACATCTATAGTCTTCGGTATGTTGTTGCAGTAACTACATTTGCCTTGTTTTCGGAGCCGCCTAGAGAGTCTCGAATCGCGAGCCCGTACTCCGATCAATCGAATCAGTGAAACAACTTGTTTGACGGAAAACAGCGCACCACGTATGTACCAAGTTGAAAGACCGAGAACGAGTGTATCCGGCATTTTTCGATTCATTGGCGAGATAGAATAATGTAAATTCGTCCCGCGTGTCCGGCGCGGCCGCGGCGGATGCAACTGTCACCGTTCCGAGAGACGACGGACGATGATTTGTGGACGATCTCGGTCGCACGCGTTTTCACAATTTTTCTGTAAAAGGAAGAGAAGACGGAGTCCAAAAGTCTGTTTTCTCTGACACAGTTGTAAATTGAAAGGACAAGAGCCGCATGTAACTCGGCTCACTAGGTAACGGTTCATCTTTCAAATTCGTTGACAATCAGTGCATCGGTCGCGATAAGGTAAATGACTCAGTGGTGAAACATTTAAGAAAGCAGTTGAGATAATTGCAATTTCTAAATATAATTTATCCAAAGCGTAAAATTTCTATTTTGAGGTAACGTAACAAGAATCTACATTTGTTGAAGGAAAAGTTTTAAATTAATTAAAATATGAAACTGCTCATATCGCCCAGTGATTAAATGAAATTCATATAGCGTGTCCCTGTCATTAATGATCAGTGTTCCAATTATTAAATATATATATAATTTACCTATTTCTCTCAGTTAATGAAAATCGACGCAACTTGGGTGAATCGTGCGTCACAACGCGTCCGAGGCAGCGTTTCTATAGTTGAACTGTTACATACTCTACGATTAGAAATAGGTGAGTGGTGAGAGTTTTTACGCGGGATCATATCCCTGACCGTTGCTACCGAGAGGCTCGATGCATCACGCAACACGTTGTACCTTTCTGTAACACCGCGGCAACTTCCAGACAAGTTTAAGCTAGCGTCGCAACCAAGAACGAGGGAAGTCACGCAACCAACTGATATGTGTCAGGTCCACGATACTCGGGCGCGACTCTGCCAAGTAAATGTTACTTCCGCCCGTGCATAATTGTGACTAGGCAGTGAAACGTCGTGACGTGGTAAACGTTAAGAACAAGCAGAAGCTAGAGTAGCACGGTCTTTTCAGTTGTTGGCTGTGGAAGGTGACGGAACACCGGGGACAGTAAGCAAGTGAATAGTGACGAGTGAAGAGTAGAGATCCGGGGACACTTAAAAATTTGCTGGTTGGATTCGGTATTGTAAGTAAGGCATGAATTGTTTTCCATTCGAGTAAGTAATTTCAAAGCGGAATCGAAATTGCAAAGGGGGGATGAGCCTGTTTAGACCACTGAAGAGTATAGCAGGTAATCATCCGCGGATGAAAGAGCTGTCGGAGTCGGTCGAGGCGAACGAAAGGGAGCAGAAGAGAACGGCACGAAACAGAGCCACTCTCTGCTTTGGCTCGTGCTCTTCCTCGTCAGCTACCTCGTTCAGCTCGCATCCACTCTTGCTTTACCCTCGAACGTTGGGCCCCGCGGGCTGTCGTTTCCCCTCGTTCCCAGTTCATACGTACCTCTTCCCCCCAAGCCGCGCCGCACCGTCTTACCGTCCCTTTAAATTAACCGATCAATCCTGCCACACCAATGTTCGCTTCAACATCAAACACGCGTCGCTTTACGATAATTAATCTTCGAATTCCGTACGTCCGCATCGATTCCCCTTATCTATTCGAACAGTGATTGGTGCAATGGACTTGGAATTTTTTTTAGCAGATCACTCGGTTAGTACTTTTATTCCTTTTCCGTTATGACGAGCAGAGAGTGCTCTATGATTCATACCTACGTAAGTGGAGTCTGTTCCGCACAGATCGAAAGGGGAAGAGAAAGGTAGCGCGCTTAGAAGACGATGGTTGGCAGTAGTCGTGCTGCATTCTAATTATTTAACGACGGATGGCTTAATGTAGCTCCGCGCACAAGGTACCTGCTAATAATGGCCGTCCGGTTTGCGGTTAACGTAGCTGGAACGCAGCACTCGAGAGGTTCGTGTAATCTCTCTGTGAGAGCACACCCTTCTCTGTACCGGCCAAGTCGAGGGTGACAGTACCCTTATCGTGGCGCACCGCTGCGCCACGGCGCCTGTAGCGGCCACGCTTCTCCTTCTGCTTCTCCATCGACTTTTGCTTCGGCTTCAGCTTCGGCTTCGGCTCCGACTTCGGCTTCGGTTTCGGCTACGGCTTCGGCTTCGACTTCGGCTTCGGCTTCAGCTTCAGCTTCGGCTCAGACTTCGGCTTCGGTTTCCGTTCCTGCCTCTGCCTCCGCTTCTTCGAAATCCACTTCAAACAGAATCGTCAAAGGTTCGTCGGCTACAACTAATATTCCCCTCTGTACATCTGCAACTTTGTGTTCACGTGTGTGTAACTCGACGTCGGAAAGTGATTGTTGAGCTGCGCCCTTAAGCGGGCCCTACACGATGAGATTTGTCTTGAGACATGTCTCGAGACAGGTCTCTCTGTCTTCTTCTCTCCACCTTGCCAGCACGAGACAGAGAGACTTGTCTCGAGACATGTCTCCAGACAAGTCTCATCGTGTAGGGGCCGCTTTAGACACGATTACTCTTTCGGTGAAAGAGAAAAAAAAATAGATGAATTCGTGCCGAATCTCCCCTATCAACACTGTTGAGCGAGCTCAAGTAGTCCGGGATCGCCACTTCCCGTCTTAAGGGCATTCTTGCGGGGAATAATCACCCATGAACCAAGTCTTAAGGGGTAGTGGACTATTTCAGCTTCAGAAAATCGATTACTTTTTTTTACTGATTTTGAAAGTCTTATCCTTTATGAAAATTTTGAACAAAATTTCATGAAGAAATTCAAATAATTGTCGAAGTTATCATAGCGTACGTAATTGAGTGCACCGTCGAGTAACGGCGTCGCAGAGCGGTATTGGCATAGGGCCTTTAACTTTGAAGCCGATTTCCTCGAAACATCGTTTTCAGAAACGGTGTACATCAGAACTCTTTAACCAATGAATATTTTCGCTTAAAAGTTTAACTGGAGCTGTAGAATTCTATTCTCTACCGTGTAGAAATTCCACATCAACACTGGATATTTGTCAAACATTTTATAACTGATTAAAGACGATTTTTTCCCGTAAAAATATGGAGAAAAAATTGATTCGTGCGTAACTTCCACAATTTTTGTTCAAATTCATCGGCAAGTTTCCACATTGTAGATATTTGTGTATAGAATAATCACCTCAAAGCATTTTGCTTTCAGATGATTGGTTCACCTGAATCGATGTACACCACCTGCAGCGGTGCGCTGAACAGGGCTATCTTCAACGATTTGTAACATCGACAATTTTATACATTCCGACGATTTTTTTTGTAAATACTCACAAACGTGCCCACAATAGATTGTCAAAAGCACGACTATAACGATTGTTTGGTATCAAAGTAATTTAGCGTCAAAGAAAGTTGAGCCGAAAAATAGGTAATTCTTTGTGCATTTTTTTACAAAAACGGTTCGACAAATTAATTTGAGGTTTGGCAAGCTGTTTTATTGTATCTTGAACTATTGTCCTGATTTTTTTGTGACAGTGAAAGAAAAACATGGTAGATACAAAAGGAGCGTTGAAAAAGAATCGGGTGGTTCTGGAATTGATGAAAAGTACTGTAAGGTTTATCCGAAACACAAAAAAAGAAAGAGATTCTTAGTCTATATGAATATGGCTATTGGTGGTAGTAGATTTGTTAATCGATATAAAAAAAATGTAAAAATGCAGCCTTTTGAAGAAGGCGAAGCGTCCTGATTTGAATCTAAAACAGGTGTTGCCACAAAATCGGGAAAACTTCTTTAAATAAAAAAGGAACGGTAACAGATACGGCAATAAATCTACTACCACCGATAGACACATTCATATAGATTAAGAATCTCTTTTCTTTTTTTGTGTTTCGGATAAACCTCACTGTACTTTTCGTCAACGCCAGGACCATCCGATTATTTTTCAACGCTCTTTTTGTATCTAAGTTATGTTTTTTTTCACTGTCACACAAAAATTTAGAACAATAGTTCAAGATACAGTGAAACAGCCTACCAAACCTCAAATTAATTTGTCTAATCGGTTTTGTATATATACCTATTTTTCGGCCCAACAAGGCGCAAGCCCCCCTTAACTCCTGGAGAGTGAATTCGATGCGGTCGTACTTTGGAAAATGTTGCCCACTTGGAAGCGATCGACCAACTAACTATTCCTTCATGTTCCTTGGTGCACGCCTATCGTTTAATAAAAATGTTATTGCGGTGGGAAGGGAACGGAAGAGGGGACCGAGGACGAGGACGGCAACGGCGACAAGGGATGCGAGTAGCAGCCAATAACATTTCCGAAAGGGAAGATTGGCGTCGGACATACGGTGGAACGGAATAGACAGCAAAGGAGGATAGAGGAGCCACGGATATTGAGTCCATCTTCTCCGCCCTGAGAGCAGAATTCTTTTTCAACCGGCTGGAGCTCGCTTTGTTTCTCCTCGGCCAAGTTGTTCGGATGGCAATAGTTACACATCTCCACGGCAGTAGTCAGTAGCTTTTACCTGTTAACCAGCAAAAACTATTGACCCTTTTTGAATCTCGCCGTGCCTCTTTCCTGAAGAAGAAAAAAAGCTACGACTGCTTTACAAGAGTCCCTATGTCCGCGACAAAACGACCGTCCCAATGCATGATGCGTGAAAGCTAGTGTTCTCTCACAAGGGTCTGCCATGTAATAACGAAACGAGGGATTGCGTTTGAATCTAGTGAATAGGGCAGCAGAAGGAGGGGACGAAATTGCGCGGCCAGAGGATCGCGTCAACCGTGGCCTCTCGTTCTTGTGCGGTCATATATAACTTTAATGTTTTAATATCGTGTCGGCGCGGCCATTCGAGCAACGTGGCGTCTAGATCGTTATCGATGCACTCCACGCGATGTTCTCCTCGTCCTTCCTCCCGTCCAATCTCTCGTTAACCCTTACCCGCTAGTAAAGGCGACAGAAGGCAAGAGAAAAAGAGGTACCTACAGATCGGGGGAGAACCTTCCGAAGAGGTGGAAAGTGCGGCGGGTGGTGGTGGGTATGGTGGGGCGGGCCCGGCGGATGCGAGAGAAAGATGCCTCGTGACACGACTTAACAGCTTCTGAATGAGTGGCGAGACTACGAACGAATGGAAGGATAACCAGCTCGTTTTGTCGATACTCGTACGCGTCGATAATGACAGCGGGCCAACAACACGCAATGGAAAAGGAAAAGTACACGTATCGTCGAATTGTATTCTCGCGGCTCCCGGTTCGCGGACGATTTAACACGGGGCCGATAACGACCGGGATAAATCAGCGCCCGTCCGAACGAGGCGCGGCCCGAAATCAATAATAATGGGCAGGAGCCATTAGTAAAATTAATAAATTATGCCTCACATTATGTGCGCATTGTGAGTCGCGCGCGCTAGCACGTCGGGGTAATACGTCGTAAATCATATTAGTGAATAATCCGCATCACCATAACCAACCGCGCGAGCAACGAGCAACGGGCAACGGGGAACGAGCAACGGCCAGCTAGCAACGAACGCGGTTTGCCCAGAGGCAAAAGTCGCGTCGAATCCCTTTGCCCTCTTCGTTGGCTCGGCTCGGTTACCATCGGCGCTCCATTGCTCGACGACGCGACGCGACGCGTCGATATCTCTCCAGCTCTATCCTGCTAGCTGTGCGGAATGATAAATGAAAGGAAGATCCAGCTCGCAACCACTTGTATTTCTTTCGTATACCAAAGATAGGTACGTGGATGCTAGGATGTTGGGACGCGGTGGGAGGAAACCACTGCAAACCTGAAACGTCTTTCCAAGCGATGGTTGCGTTTAGGAATTCAAATTGTCGGCCAATCGACCAAGCCGGTCGGGTTAGGTATCTATCGATGAACGCATAGCTTCCTATTAGCGGAACATTCCCTACGAACGAGATTCTCGCTTCGTTTCGTTTCGCCTCGCCTCGCCTCGCCTCGCCTCGCCTCACCTCACCGCACCTCACCGCCCCTCACCCACGCTTTCGTGTCTCTTCACCGTTTTGCGCCAGGCCGCGCTGCGCCGAGCCGCGCCGCGCCGTACCGCACCCGTGGGCGATATCGTATAAATGTGTCGTTAATTACTTACCCCGCGGCCACGACACCACCCTTCTCTCCAACCGCTGTTTCTCCTCCCTCTAACCATCTCCACCGCCTCCTCCACCGACACCCTTCTGTTCCACAGACCCGTCACCTCTTCCGACCTGCCTTCCGACTGCACCAACTCTCTGCACATTCTCTCTCCCTCTAGAACTTTGATTCCCCGATCCAACTTTCTCACTCTGCCATAACCGCCGCCGCCCTTCTCCTGCTCCTCCGTCCCTTTCGCCAACGGTCTCTCGTTCTCCGTCGATTTCGACGTTCCTATCTTCTTTCCGCTATCGACTATTTCTAGTCTCTGTTCGTTCTTGTTCTCGTTCTCGTTCTCGTCGCGGTCCTCCTCCTCCTCCTCCTACTCCTCCGCCACGTTATGGCGCCGCGTGTTAAGGAAACTAATGTTTATTTGAAAAACTAATTGAACGGGACTCTCGCGTCTACAGCCGGCAATTAAACGAGATTACTGCAGTAGCGTTCGAGCCCCCGTGGGGATTAGATAGCACAGTAAGATATGGAACGCGTAATGTTTAACTACGACTGCCGGCAGTCCTCTGAAGCGCCGCCAATAATTAATTGTTAGCTCGATACTGCTAGCACCGTGGAAACCGGCCGATATAAAAAAAAAGCAGAATAAACCGCCGCCACCGTAACTGAGACTCTCACGAAGCGTTCCACCTTTCTCTGTCCCTATCCCTCTTCCTCTCCTCTTCGTCTCCTATGCTCCTCGCAGCTCCTACACCTTTTCATCACCCTTTCCCAATTCCTACCCTCCGCCACGGCCCCCGCTCGTTGGTCGTTAGTCGTTAGTAAGCTTTGTTTCTTCGTGGTTTCGCTTTGATCACGACTCGAGTAATCTCCAAGATGAAAGTGTGTGCGTGGCTAGGCCGAATCACCGTTTCACCAAAGCTCTCTACGATGATGGCCAGCAAAGTTCACCGGGACCAGAGTCCCTCGGCACTCAATTGCATTTGTCAAAGCCTGACAAAGTGCTCTTCTATAATCTCTAATTGCTAGTCTTCGCGAATCGACAGCAAAGAAAGGTTCAAAGTTTTGTCACACCTGTCATCTGTTTCTACGGCCCCATTGTACAGGCAAGAATGCATTCTGGGCGTAATTACGCCGCACGATAGTCTCCGCTTCGATTCCTCCTATCTGTGTCCGTGGTAGGTGCACACAGTTCCGTGACAAAGGGAAACAAGTCGCGAGCACGGCGAGCCTTTAGAAGGTTGGAGAATGCGTCAGCCACCTAATCCACGGTATGGTGGACTCTTTCGCACACCTTTCCTGTTACGCATTCCCGACAGACAGCCCAACTTAGAACGTGCGAATTCACTTACTAGCTAGGTGCGATTGATGTTGAGCGAAAGCGAGAGCGAAAGCGAAAGCGAAAGCGAAAGTGGAAGGGAAAGCGAAAGCGACAGCGAAAGCATTCTCAGGCACACTCGTACAGGGGGTGCACGTTCCGTACGCGTACGATACACTATCTGCCGCCGTCCCAGCGAGCAGCCGTTTCTTTGGGCTTCGTGACCACCTCAACATCTTCATCGATCCGTACGAGATCATCTCCAGCGATATCCCGCGATATGAGCTGCGTTAAAAGCGACAGTGATAGCGCGACAATCGCCACCCTCTAGGTGGAAAGGAGGAACAAGGTCCGTAACGTATTCGTAACCCATTCGAGGACCGGTGTCTGCCGATACTAGCTGCACGGAGATTAATGCAACGTAGCAACACGATAGTGTCCGCGCGCCGAGCCGCAACCAGCACTCGCTTCGTAACCTCTGCTATCATAGTCAACCCAGCCACCCCTCTTCTAACCTACGAAACGCCGAGCCTCGCAAGTTCGTAACTTATAATTATTATCTGGCGATACGCTCGAGCTCGCCCATGACAACGTTAGAGGAATTAGAGGAATACGATACGATCCGCACACTTTACATAACTACATATGTATACATGTGTATACCTGTTCCTTACTATGTACATTAGGGTGGTTCTTATTTGCGATTTTTGAATTTTCTACGGGGTACCCTACAGAATAGTTCTAAATAAGTATAAAGAAATCTGTGTAACGTTTCAGCTCGATCGGATAACGGGAAAAGGTGCCTGTGGGCCCGTAAACATTTAAATCATTAGTTAACAGGTCACGAGGTCAGTTTTATATAATATCCTCCAAGTTATTGATTGAATCGAAAAATATGTCAAACGAAAGTTGTAGATCCGGACAAGGAGCATCTTTTATGTTGTGGTACTTTTTCTCGTGCGACAAACGGTTTTCGAGAAAAGTCCGAAAAAATTAAAAAGCTTCCCACAAATTTTGAAAGTTTATGTTTCTCGGACACTTTATTTATGAAGGCGAATAAAAAAAAAGAAATTTTTATTTTCAGGGACTATTTTTTAAACATTTAAGGGGAGCCATATACCGAAATATGCGAAAAGGATAAAAAGAATTTTTTTCATCTAATTTTCAGTGTTTGATATGTCATGAATATTTCCAGAAAATTTCGGTCCCAAATTTGAGTCTATATTTTCGATATTTTGGCGAATTTCGGTCTCAAATTTTCAGGAAACATTCATGACATATCAAACACTGAAAATGAGGAAAAAATAAATTTTTATCTTTTTCGCATATTTCGTTATATTGACATATTTTTTTATTTAATCAAAAACTTGGAGAATATCATATAAAATCGACTTTGTGAGCTGTTAAATAACGATTTAAATGTTTAAGGGCCCAGGGTAACCTTTTCCCGTTATCCGATCGAGCTGAAACGTTACACAGATTGTTTTTAATAATTTGGAACTATTCTCAAGGGTGCCCCGAAGAAAATCTTGAAAAAAAAATTTACCAAGATTAAATACGAGCCACCCTAATATACATACGTTTGCACTGTGCACTGTGAACGCGATGCTACATTGTATTTATAATAGAAACTACAGTCACGATTATAAGACTTCCACGGCAATCAAAGGGTCGTACGTTGCCCCATATAAGTAGGTACCCATATACTACACAATATAGAATCTAGAATCTAAAATCTAAAGAATCTAGGAAGTAGAAGAATATGTATCTGTTCTCAACTTCGAACAGCTCCCAGTCCGACCAACTTCCCTCGTACCACTGAAGGCGTCCGGTCCGGCCACGCACGGTCTTATACCACTTGCGCCTTCGTCACTAGCATGTCACAGTACGTACTCACAATCGGTATGCTAACTACAGCCTGGACGTTAGCTATCGCATACCTACTCCTACTTCTATTCCCTTTCATCCCGCTCTACTACTATATCTACTGTTCACCTATTGTTTTATCGAATCTAATGAAATTACTTACTTAAATAGTGTTTCGCTTAACCGAGGCTTCGCGAGTTTTTCACAATAGCTACATTAGAGATTAGAGAACGAAGAGATGTAGTGGAAAAGACGCGATCGATGTTCATAACCACCTCTCGTACACAATACCGATATCTCGCCTATCCCGCGTCCCATTATCGTCGCCGGGTCGAATAGAGGAAGAAGGAAAAACGCATTGACGTAGCCCGAGTAGAAAGCCCGATATTTTGGGCATAAAACAACGGCAAGCGCCTAACCGGCGTACCAACGGCCCTGATAACGAATGGAAGCCACTCATTGGCCCGCGATTTATAATCCCCTGAACAGAGTATACACGTGCACGTGGTTGCGAGCGAACGAGCTAGCTAACCCAACTAGTTGGCTGGCTAGTATAAACGAGCGAGCGAACGAGTGACTGTCCTCCCGTTCCCGCTCGTTCATTGTCTACGCCCCCACCTCTGAGTCTAGAGACGCTTCCGCCAACATCGACATCACATTCCACATTAACCAAATTATGATTTAAGGTCCGTATTGTCGGCGCTCCAATTGTTCACGTCCAAATAGTCCTTCCTCAGAGATGCGTATATACCTATTATAATACTAGCAACATCCAGGCAATTGTGTTGAATAGAGAACAGAGCAGGGCTATCAATCGATATTGTCATTCGTTCACATTCGCGATACCTACTTCTCGAAGAACCTTTATCCTGTTCGTTTCTCGCGGGTTCCACCGATCCTCGAAGTTTCCGATCGAAACTCGGCGGCAATCACCGAATGCCCCAACGATAGTTGCTCTTTCGCAAAGAGCTAATATCCATCCTCGAGGGTTTGATGAATTTTGGAAAAATACCATTGTCCTATGTACCTTGCGTACCGAACACTGAACTGTAAGGTCGATCGTTGCCGTGCGGATCGTTCAATCTACCCTTTTGCTTTGTAATTAGTGAAAGTAGACACGGAATAAGGCAAGGAAATGGAAAAAGCTACGTGGAGAGGGTTGTGAACGAGAGGAGTGGCAGAAAGCGGCGGAAAAAGACAGAGAGGGGGAGGGTAGCGGTTTCGGGGGAGGAACCAAAGCGGCTGAGGGAGGATGAGGGTGAAGCTGAAGGGGGGGGGAGGGGGATAGAAACAGGCAGTCGGTCGTTAGATGGGTAGCGCGAAAGGTGGTCGGTGGAGGAGAAGGAGGAAGAGGAGGAGGAGGTGGTGGTGGTGGTGGTAGAAGAGGAAGGGCGGTGGTAGAAGGGTAGCCATAAAAGTTTATGCTCTCCATATGTTGTAATATAGTCGGTAGCAAGCGGCAGGGCGCGGGGGATCGGTAAAATATGCGGGCAATAAGTATGGATTGTTATTAACACGGGGCGCGCGGTGTCCGCCGCGTTTCTGAATCCATTACCTCCGCATGGCGGCTGAAATACCGGCCGATATATCCGACCTGGTGTGTACATCGCCACACCAATGGCGAGGGAAAGAGTAGAGGGGCAAGAGAGCTAGATAGCGAGTGCGAGAATGAGAATGAGAATGGGAGAGCGAAAGAGAGAAGAGGACTCGGAGAGCGTATGAATGGATTAGCAGGTACGGCAGGCGCGGTGTGGCTAAAATTACGATCGGATTTCACGTGCCGTACACCCAAACCAGACGTATACGTACGTGGATTCCGGCGGCGTGTGGCGTGCGGCGTGCGGCCTGCGTCCTGCAACGCGCATTCAGTCCCATAGATGCACCGACACCAAGAAAAACCCTTTGCCGTTTTCCTCTGACACGTGCCTTTAATTGAACCGTGTCCGTGAGTGCGTCGGCTGATCGGAGAGTCAGCACATTACGTAATCCCCCGTTGTTCGCGACCGGTGCTTTCCCTTTTAGACTCTTAAAATGGCAAGACAAATAATCGCGGTGGAACGAACGCGGCAGGCGACTGATGGGTCTGGCGTGGCTCTAACTAGACGCAATCAAGCGAGGAGCCGTAGTTTGCGGCTGCTTACGAGAGAGGTGGAGAGGAATGAAGACTAACAGCGCGTCGCTCCGAGGCTAACCAGAAGTAATGCTACCTCGGATCAATCTCCTCGGTGCAGAATCCAGAGTCGAGAGACCGAGGAAGAGGTCGAGAAGGCCGAGAGTCGAGAGCTATGAGAACAGTATCGACAGCGACAGCGACAGCGACAGCGATATCAACACAAACGCTATATGTACACAACCGCCTACACCCACCCACTTCACCGTAGCTCTTCACACCCGGGAAATAATTTAGTTCGTAAATTGCCGGCCGTCGTCTCTTTTCAAAGATCAAAGTGACGAACGTGCCTATGGCGAAGTAAAATTGTTTTGGAATTGGTGAATAAACGAGAGTCAAACTCGTCTAACAATCAACCGTTCGCTCGAAAGAGAATCGCGTAAAGTGTGAAGAGAAGTGGCGCAAAGGCGAGAGAGGGTCGTGCGACGCGACCGAATCGCCACCGTATTTATCGCTATCCGAAATACATTCATTTTCATTTCGAACATTACGCGCCAGTGGAGGAGAAGGGTGAGGCGAGTGTGGCGATCGAAGGGTAACGAGGAGGGGTAGGATAGGGAAGGGGGAGAGAAGGGAAGCATCAGCAGCACCGCCAGCAGCCAGGGTATTACCAAGAGCCAATGATATAGTGACTATTACCGTCACTACATACCCGTGCACGGAGTGATGGCGGGTGACTGCGTGCTTCGATAGCGCTAAGCCTCCGGGCAGTAAAATACATTGGTCCGGTAGCTGTGATCCGGCCGTATCAATGCTGCTCGCCCGTTATGCACGCGGTCCGCCACCACCCTCGCCACCTTCCACAAGGATAGTGCACGCTTACTGCTTACGCGCCTGTACATTCCCACCGCGGACCCACCGGGCCAGAGGCCCGACGGCCGAACGGCCCATCGGCTGACAACGTGCTGCTCATCGGCCTACTTGCGCGAACAATCGTTCGACACCGTGTTTTGCAGCAGCGGTTTCAGACACCGCGCTACTCCGCGTTGCTTTTACGCGTTACATTCCTCCACCGGTTGCCAAACGAACGATTGATGAATATCGAAACCAGTCATGGAACTTGGGACTTGGTCCTTGAGGCATCTGAGAAGCCGAGCGATAGATCGACACTGCCCCTGGTGAGCTCTGGCTAGCGGTAGCCGGTGCTAAAGTTGGGTAATTTCCGGGAAGCGGTGCTTCTCTTGGGAAAGCCGTAGAAGGAAGAAGGGCGTCCGGGCGTCTTTCACGCCCGCGGCCTTGGCAACTCGTTAAATATGCATATTCCGAGAAGAGAGCCAGACGCGGCTGGCGAGACCTAGGGAAAACCAGGAGAAGAGGATTTTCGTCGGACCGCGTCTTCCTTAATTATCCCACGGTTGACGATCTAATCGCGCGTCCGCACCATCGCGGCTACACGAAAGCTTTGGAAAACCTTTGAACCAACGTCCACCTTTGCCTTAATACTACCGGCTTAATCCGCGGCGCGGCTCCGTCCCGCGTTCCGTCGCTTTTCTGACATCGATTGAATCGCCCAGAAAGAAAAATAACAGCCGGTAGCGTTATCGGTGCACTTACGGTTACAGTTAATCGTTTATCACAGTGAATGCGTTTCTGGTTCAACGTTCTTCGTGTCATCCCTTCGACTTTACGGGACAAATCGATCGTGCCCCCATTCAAACAAGCTTCGTCGCATTTGGATGCAATTTCGGTTGGAATTCCGGCACGGTTCTATTCTATATTCGATGTAACGACGTTAAACGGGTCCAGCAACCAGTTATCGTCGAATGATCAATGTTACCAAACTATGTGCCGCGTCGCGCCACTCTGAATCAAGAGATCCTGGGTCGCCAGTGTTCGTTCTACGGTGCGCTGTTCCGCGGAAGAAAACTTTTTTTGCTGTTGAATTTTCATCGCGCAATCGTTAAGTCACGCTTAATCCCATGGACCCGTTATATACTGGCAACAAACTGTGTCCTCTTAACAGGGCGGTGGGCCGTATGGGCCGTGTGGGCCGCTCGAACCGGGTGAACTGAATGAACAGGGTGAATCGGGTGGACTGGGCTCATCGGGTGGGTGGATCGTGCGGTGGAACGGGTGGCGAGTGCTGCGAGACTCGTACATTCGTAGAACCACCGGTAAAATACTAACAGCAGATGGTACAGCAGGGAGAAGGTGAGTCGTGGCGAGGGTGGTATGCATAGATGAGAAATATCGAGAGAAGGGGAGTTCGGCGGGAAGGGTTGCCGGTTGGCTACAGCCTCACTACCGAGGCGAAGCAAGTTGTATCTCACAGATCTGTCGCGTGATTAAGCTTATTAAACGCTTAACTCACCTTACCCTGCGCCCTCCTTTCCGTTTTACCCCTCTTCCATCCCTGCCCCCACTCTTTCTCGCTTTCGCAGTCTCCCCCTCTTGTACCACCGAGTGTAACCTAATTTCTCTCTCTCTCCTCCTCTCTCCCTTTCTCTCTCTCTCTGTCTGTCTCGCTGTTCGTCTCATTTTCCTCTGTTCATCTCACTCGTATACTTGCTACTTCAAAGACTCCCTTTCCCTCCTGCTCTGTGACAAGACCGATGATTAGTATAGCACCGCTGTCTTGGCACTTGGGGCATAGGTGTGTACGCAGGTATCCGACGAAAGGGACATCGAGGGAGCTGCCCCGCGGAAAGAATAATAGAAGAATACTAAGCTGATAATTAGCAAGCAAAGAAACGAAGAGAATCGAGCGAATCGCAGCGCCCGATTGTTTCACCGCGGTAACGGTGACTACAGATTAAACTGTGGATTTTGCGAACCGCAATGCTTGTTGCGAAATTAATCCACGCAGTTCGTTATTGCGACAGTTACATCGGTGGTACGTGTAATCTGACCGTGCTTTTGTTGCTGAGCACATCGAAACCACCGAACAATTCTTCTTTGTTAATGGCGTCTGTTTACGATATAAAACTGTTTGTCCGCGATAATGGCCGTCGCAATGCGCACCAATAATTATTTCGAATTACGAAATCGCGAAATGGGCTTTTACACGGAGTTACGAATTGCAATCATTCTCGCGCGTATAAACGTCGATCGTACCGCATTGCGATTGTTCCCGAGAGCGGCCAATTCGTCGCGGTAACCGCCGGCCGTCGGAAAAACAAGATCATCCTACAGGTTTATGCATCAACGGTTCTTTAAAAACACGGTCCGCTGGAAGCACGCGATCGCGTAGAATCTAGATACTAGACGGTGCAAACTTTACCGGGATCAACCGAATTCCACTCACTTCCCTGAAATCATACGCTCTTATGCTATCTGCAAATGTGCGTATTAAATGTATATGGCTGTCCCTTCTTCCGATTCTTCTCTCCTATCGACAATGGACGCACGACAGCGATAAAAATCTGTTTTCACGCTCGAGTTGTGCCGTGTCGTGGCGTGTCGCGGATATAGAAGTTCTCGGTACAATCCCCGAGGATAAAACGCGACCGCGCCTTTGTAAAATTTGACTCTCGCAGCAGTACTGGGATTTTCCCTGGAATATAGCACCGATTAGTCGTGCCGCTACTCGATAAAATAATTTATCGAATATATTTCAATTTCACGCGTATTATGCCGCCCCGAAAGAGTAATTCAATGGAAAATATAAATATTCATTTGCGGGGATTTAAAGCGAACGGATGTTCTCTCTCTCGCTCTCTCTCTCTCTCTCTCTCCTCGGTGTGCGTGCGTGCGTGCGCGTGTGTGTGTATGTGTATCTGTCTGACTCTCCAGCTCTCTCTCTCTCCCTCCGTTCCCACTCCTCTCACTTTGACCCCTCATACTCATCGAACCGATGATTTATACCAGCAAAATAATAATTTAATTTCACCGCAGTTGGGCACGATACAAAATTGCACGACAAAAATAATAAATAAATTTTGTGCCGACCAGTCATGTCGATTTCAGTCCGCTACGCTGGTCACCCCCCTACCCATTCACCTATACTTGGACATAACGACCACAGAGCATTTTTTTACGTACCTTTTTTTCAATGGCACAAATGCCTGTAGGGTAGGGCAATGTTACGTAGATGTACAGGATTCGTGCGCCGATTACATCGATGCACACGAATGAAAGATGCGTCACCCAACGCGATTTCAAAACACGCGTCGTGCGTCAGGTACATGGTTTTTATCAATAATATCGCTCGTCATCTTGCCTCCCCTACTAGTAGACACATTGCGTCGACGATCAGCTGTAGTAACCAAGGCTGACAAGCTTAGTAAATATTATGCTCCGTTGCCAGTGCGAGGAAGGATGACTCGTCTCGTTTAGAATCCAGAACCGTAACCTTCAAGATCTGTTTGCCAAGGCACAGCTTCCGCCAGCACGCGCTTCTCGCCTAAAAGTCATGAAAATCTTTAAAAAAAACCGTCCTGTAACCCGTGCAATTCGGACGCCCCTCTGTTCCTCTCCAAGGAAGCGGGTGTACTCGTTGGAAGGTGGACCCCATATGCGTGGAATGGTTTCGCGAGACCCGGCTGGATGTACTGCTCCGAGCGAAGCGCTAATGGGCGTTGTACAAACATTCATTACAACCATCTTCCCCTGCACCCGCCGCTGCTACCACCCTGGCCAACACTGTCGCCCATCGCCCATCGCCCATAGCCCGCTGCCCACCCTATTAGTCCCTTACCATCTCCTGTTCTTCTCATCCCCCGGTTTCAGTGAGAAACCAAGCGAGAGAGCAGCAACGGAGACGTTGCCGATGTGGTAAGAATTGCGAGGTAATATTGTGATAATACGGCGAAGACAACCACCAACACCATTACCGTCTTCAATTCGTAGGTGCAATCGCGAATGCAAACTACTGTAGCATGTTACCGAAGCGTGGATAGTTAGTTACTCGATCGCATTTCTATTAGCTGACTTGTCGTATCAACAATTTTCTTACTAAACAGCGACAAGTAAGTCGTCCGCATATAATCTGCTCATCTCCTTCCCATGTTTTAACCGAAATATCGCTGACCCAAAACCGGAAGTCACGGTATTGGAGACACTTGGCGATATTAGCGGTTTCAAACAGTTTTAGGCAAATTGAAGGTGAATTACGACTAGGTAACCGTAGTGGCTAGGAATCATCTTCTCATCTTATCGTCTTAACTCAACGCATCCCATCGCCGTCGTCGTCGTCATCGTTGTCGCCCCGCGGTTTCGATCTCAATCAACCATTACCCATATCCCATCTCCAAGCTCGCAACTTCCCACGCATGTCACTTTTCTACTGTTCGTATGTTCTAGTCCCCGTGGTACGTGTAAGTTGGGAAGCCCTTTTCATCCAACGATGGATTTGTACGAGTTCTGTCGCATGTACAACGCGTGTCGCGGAACACCATTAGATCGCTGCGTAGAACGATCCCTTTCAAGTGCTTTAAATTTGCCGTATGGGATACTCGCGCTTTGACAAAATGATAGAAACCGCGACAGACATAAACCGTGAATGATATAGGCTCAACATACGTCTGAACTGCGGCTTAACTTCTCCGGCCTCTTCTCTGGGTCTACCCACTCTTGGGAAACCTAAGATTCCCTGCCGCTGATTATTTCTACACGACTAAATGACTACGCATGACAGCCACGGTTAAGCATCGAAACGAAACGACGCGGCGCTATTACCGATTAAAAACAAAAAGGGAGCAGCGACAGAACGAAAGGGAAAAAAGGAAAACAACCACGCGGTAGAAAAAGGCGAAATATGAGAGCAGTTAATAACACTTTGCGGGAAATAATACTGCGAGAAAGGCCGCTTACCGTGACAAATAACGAGTCTCTCGTTCTTCCCGCTCCCGCTCCTCTTCCCCCTTCTTTCCTCTCCTCTCCAACTCTCCTTCTCCCTTTCTCTATTCACGGCTCGGTACTTACTCCGAAGCGTTTACAGCGTCCCATGCACGTCTTTTTACGAGACCACCCCCCTCTCACTCTCTCTCGATTTCTGTTAGCTGACCAGAACCTAGCCTGCCAACACTGTAAAATCGACGATAAATATCGTCTACGTTTCGAAAGAAATAGAAATGCCGATTGCTGTCGACTCTCGATGCCGTCCGACCGCCTCACTCGATTAACTACCCTATACTCCATCGTCCACCTCTTCTCTTGCCGCGTTAAATCAGCCCAACGCTATTCGCTTTTAATACGTACATGTGTGGCACATGTACCTATGCATCTTTCTTTCTACATTTCTTTCGTGTCGCGCCGGTACCGCGTCCGAGCTCATTAGGTCGCACAGCAGTGTCAACTCGATAACAACGTCAGCCTGCGTCCAACGCCCAGCACCGGCACCCGGCACCCGGTACCCGACACCCGGCACCCGTCACCGCTCGAAACATTCACAGTTGACAGATGTCGCGTGCTGACCCGCGTCAAGCCTGTCACCTGTCAACCACCGATCTGGACGAATTACGCGCTACAACGAGCACGCGTTACGTCACGAATAATGCGCGCCGGAAAATTTTAGCGAGCTATCATTATATCTGCCCGTAGGTGGCTTTGCGTACCGTCGACAGAAAAATGATGGACTCCTAATGAGACACATCGTCGAGAACAACTACAACCGCATTTCGTCGTATTTGTATGCGTGTTATGGTTCGGAAACTTGATCACGAAATACCGTACTTTTCATCTACCTTGGTCGTATCACGATACACGCGAGGTACTCGGGGATTCAACAACAACTGAGTTCATTCATTACGAGGAGAAGGTATGGAGCCGATCGGTTTGGACGTGATTAACAGCAAAGAAGGTATAAACATCCCGAGAATGCGACGCGTAGCGACGCGATTTGACTCGAGTCGAAGGATGATGGCGAGTCTGGATAAAAGAGGACAAGGTGCGGCGGAGGTGGAAAAGGCTGTTCTATGAATGGAAAAATATTTCTCACGGCGTTTGCGAGCACGCCCACTTCGGACTTGTCCTATTCTTTCCCCTTCTTCCTGTTGCCCTCTTCAACTGGCGTTCTCCCCGGTGCTCGCGATTTTCCTCACTTTATTTCACCGGCGAAAAATTATCGTCGTATTCGCACGCTTTGCTCCCGAGGTTGCGTCCGTGTGCGCACGTACGTGTGCAAACGACGCAAGAACAATGGCACTGAATTGGCGTCTAACCGGTGAGCAATAGGTCCATCCCTTTCGTCCGAATAAAGGCGCGCCTGTTAATTAATGGCGTCCATAAATCAGCACCCGGAATAATACCCAAGGAGACAACAGGAATAGTTTATAAAGCGGCTGTGGAGTGCCGATGCCTTTCCCGCGCATACATCCCCCCGACGCGACGCGACGCGACGATCTTGTCTTTTAACGGCGCACGGTCGAGTCCTGCTCCATGGGATGCCAGTCGACCAGAAGCTGGGCCAGCCAACTTCGTTCCAATATTTTTCGAATCGAGTATCAGAGGGGAGATGCGGCACGTCAGAGAAGAAGACACCGCGAGCTTTATGAATAGGTATATTACGAATAATTAGATTTAAGACTCGCGCGGTCAGATCAGTCGATGATCGTTGGATCCTTCGGACGGTAATTAATTTTCACCTTCGGTCGCAAAAGCGGTGACTGACTGACCGCGGAGAAGGAACATGTTGGTACCTGGTAGGTACATACTCGGTAGAAAGAATACAGCGTGTTTTTAGCTTGTTTTTCCATTCATTCTCTCCTCTAATTCGTTCCTCCGGGCAGGCATCGGGAGGATGACGCAGAGGTGGGTGAATTTATCTTAAGCGTAAAACGAACCAAACACGCTCGCTTGATATACGGTCCCGTAATGTCTATATTTTTATTATTTACGGGCCGCGAGATAAGTGAACAGGCTCCCTCTTTCACCGCTCCACTCACCCCTCTGCTCTCTGGCAGTTCGAAGCAGCCAAGCTGTGTATGGAGCACAGTGATAGAGTCCGTGCCGCAAGAAACGCGGACATTCGTTTCACAGGCTCGACACACATTGCTAACTTCTCAACTCGAAACCACCCTTTCTCTTGCACCACCCGCGCGAGCCGCGACCCTGCGACCCGCAGCACTTTTCTCTCTCCGCCCTATATCGCGGTCTTTCCGTTCCCGCTACCCTTCTACGCTGCCCGTGCACCCTACGTACCTTTTCCGTTACCTACACCACTACTGCCATTGTATCGAAATATCACGCGTCTATAAATCACCGCGAACACCGCATATTATACCTACGAACTATTCACAGGAGGTGGGAGTTGTGTCCTGGCGCGGAGCTCCGGGGTATTGGCCGTTGAGTGCTGGGTACTGAATGCTGGATGCTCGATGCTGGATGCTGGACGCTAATCGCCGATTTTCAAACGCCGGACCCGTGCGAGAGGTGACAATGTGTCTTGCGCCCTGTGTCCTGTGTACAATGTCGGGTGGCGCGGCGGGTGGTATGGTTGTTTCGATCAAAACTCACGCGACATCGATTCTTTTATTCCCCAACGCATAGTCGTCGCCAGTCGTCTTTGAATCGTCACTAGAAATTCCAACATGCCAGCGCGCTGTTTCGCCGGCAAGATCAATTTTTCAAACGTAACCCCTCGCGGCTTTCGATCCCTCTCGGCAAATTGCATCGGCTACGTCCGATATCTAGATGTGCCGAATTTGAAAATGCATTTTATTCTCCTCAACAAGATTCCTGACTACTACAGTTTATCGCTATTCCGTCCCACTTAATTTTACAGACCGTTTCGTTCTACGCCGGACAGCACCTAAGGTATCATCCCTGAAAAGACACAAGTATCGGAAAGTGTCGTTCACTGATTTTTGGAAGACTACCGCCTCGCGATAACACGTCGATCAATGCTTTCATTGCGGCTGTGAAAGCATTGCGTGCATGATACGCAACAATCTACGAGATCAAAATTCTGAAACTTAAAACTAAATAGTCTTAAAACTAGAAATCGTTTCTACAGAGAAAATTGGGAAGTTGAATGGTGGAAAATTTTACGCAAAAATGGAAGACCACGATGTGGCAGTAGTCAGAGTGCGTTGATGAATGATTGTAGTAGTGAATGTGTACGTATATACCTATACTTGAATACACACACGGTCTCGGAACCAGAATTAGAGAGAAACAGAGAAAAGAAACGGAAGAAGACAAGTATCATAAAAACAGTGGATAAAAGGCAGGGAAGACTAGGTGGTAGCGAAAGCGACCAGCAGTGGTGGTGGTGGTGTGTGGTTGTGGTGGTAGCGGTGGCGGCAGAGGTAGTAGCGATGACGGTGGATGAGGTAGAGGAGAAAGGGGAGAACAAGGGGTAAACGGCTGTCGACCCATCGCTCATACCACGTTTCTCGTACACACGCTGATCTAGTTGTATTTATGCCGGCAGTGAATCACGTCCAAGGTTTGATTTGTCGATGGCTTTTATGGACGGGAATTAACGCGTGCAGCGCTTCGCATTTTGTTACTGCAAATGCTGTTCCCTCCACCCCTCGATATTCCCGCCCAGTCTCCTGCTGTCCCGTCTATTCCCTCCACTTTTGGGTGGTCCAACATTTCCGAATAACCGGCCAGTCGCTCGATGATTTGTACTTCCGCCATACCAATTTTTTAATGTGGAAACAACGATCGCCAACCATCGATCTCTCGGTCCGACTTTCTCGAACAAAACAGACGTTTCTCCATTTACTGGGATTTGCTGGGATTTACTGGGATTTACTGGGATCCGCTGGGAGGAGAAACTTTGACTTTACAGGATCATCGATCGATGAAATCGCAACGTGAATATTCCTGTTAACTGATTCTTTCCAAGCAGATTCATTAGCCCCTGTTTGTCCCCGCTACTCCCTCGACACCAACTGCCATCAACCTGCCCTAGTGGCCCTCCCGTCCTCCAACACTCTCCAAAACATTAAGTCATTATGTGGTTCGTTCGCGCTTTTAACGACGCATTCTTTTAAACGCGTTTTAATATTCTGTGAGAACGCGTTACCCTGACGCGTGCGATTTAAGTCGCCAACTTCTCCGCGTTGGTAATTGGAGCAAGCGGATAAGGAAGGTAAGCGCGGTAACATCGACAATGTGGATCGTAATTGTTTGGGAAAGATGGCACTTTGCTCGGCATTTTGTCGCCTTGGACCCCTAATGGCCGGTGGTTGATAACGAGGTTAACAGGCTAGACAGCGCTGCCCACTGAGAGATGCTGACAGCGGCTTTCAACCTTCCCGTCCCGGAGCTGGCTCAATCCACGGCTCGTTCAAACGCATTATGATTATTCCATTTCCCCACCGTACAGTGCGTGCTGCAATTATTCATGGATGTAAGATTCGTTTGCGTCGCGTAATCGTCAACGAATGCCTACGGCTCAGGCGGCGGATGCGCGGTGCGCCAAATCTCGCGAAAGATAACGACGACGCCGACCAAGACGCTGCCGCCACTGATTTTGCCACATATTACGATCGGTCGAAAAGATGTGGCTGTCTACGCAGAAACGAAGCTTGCATGTACCGGATACCTAGTGCACCGTGCGTCATGGACCGTACGGCGCGACGGCGGCGGCGTGTACATACTGTAAACGCGGTCAGGCGCGTTACGAGACGCAAGAAGGCGGCTTTCCTGCTAATCCTCGGTGCGGCACTAAACGAGGTGGTGGATTTGTTGGAAAGAGCTTATACTTACCGAGACAGAGAAAATGCCCTCCCACCTGACCTGCTAGAGCCCGAGAAACAGGAAATAGAAGGTAGGGAAAAGGTGCAGCAACGTGGCTTCTGCTCGTGAAACTACAAAGCTCCTATCCACACGCGAGCTAACAACAATGGGATGATCCTGCAGGGATTACGCGATCCGACACGAAGGAGAGGCCGTCGCGACGGCTCCGTTTTGTTACCGGTATTCAAGTATAACTACACTCACCGTACAGTTTAGCAATCCTAATACTACGAGGTATGTATTCCGGTGGTCTCTACTTTCCGCGCAACGCCAAATCTCTTTTCGAAACACGCACACGGTTCTTTTACCGTTCGGACGTATCCGTATATGCCTTCGTCTCCCTTCAACTTTCGTAGTCGAAGCTCAAATCTTAGCCGGTTGTCGTACATTTCTCCCTTTACATTTCTCAGCGACTTGTACCGTCAAGGAACCAGTTCCTGATCACTTAAGATGCAAAGGGAGTAGTTTCTGCTCAACCTAAAACATTTTACTATGAGTTATCAAATGTTTGCGTATAAATTTAAAAATACTTCATAATTTAGTAATTTTTTGGAACATATATACTTATACATACCTATAATTGTACAGTGATTGGTTAATACATACTGCTAATATAAAGCCAAGAAACCAACGTAATTCTTATAACTGCAGCAACGCTAGTTGCGGAGGAAATATTTGTCGAATTTACAGCCGGCAAATGTTATATTAATCGCGTGGGAGTTCTTCGAGTGACATTTCGGATGTAATAAAAGAAATAAATGGTATTAACAAGATTGTGGATTAACCTACCTAAGATAAATTACAGGTGGGCCTTAACACCTGCTGGTTCTTATTACCCGAACTTACCTTATTATTCGGTAGGCAATGACTTCATGTAAATTCACCTGTCACAGCTTATATAAAATAAATATTTCCAAAACGTGTCAAATGCGAACTTTTATCCGACATGTGGGGCAAAAGTTCGCATGTTATGGGCTAAAAGAACGCAACGAGAAATTTTCACAAAAATGTTTTGTTCTCCTACATACAATAGTTGTAATATAGCAAAGCGACTAAAAGATTACAATTAATTTTTTTTTAATCAAGTTAACAGCAATAGCACATAACATTACCCCATCTTCGTACTTTGCGCAGGCATCAGTCTTCTGGAGGATCAGTGTATTCTTCTTCACACGCAGGACAAATTATATTTCCATAGACGTTGATGTTTAGTCTATGTTCTTTTTGAAACCGATTTGTTTTGTTTCTTTCAAAATTTCTCACAAGTAGATGTTATTTTTTTTTATTCTTTTTGCTTTTCTAATTATTTCTTTGCACATTCGCAATCAGATTTTCTTTTCATTGCTTCATTTACTTCCAGCTGAATTTTAAATGAGGAGTTCTGCGAATTCTTGTTCCCACTTGCATCCATTGTTTAATCAATCCTGTTATCTGTAAGGAAAACAGAAAACTTCTATTAGTACCTTTGAATAGAAGAATTTCAGCTCTTTCAGACGATATATTAATTAAAATATTTACTGAACTATTTCTACTAATAATACTGATTCCTAAAAATGAGAATATTACATCAGAACTAACGAATTCAGTACTTACCGCATTGTACGATAACAAAACGAAGCGCAGCTACACAATTCGACCCTGGTCACTCTACCTTGATTGACAATTCAGTGTCAATTACCACTGGCAACTACCACAACTCAAACAATGAAATTTGCATGGTGCGAACTTATACCCGCTGCGAACTTCCACCTATGTCTACTGTAACAAATGCGAAATAGGCAGGTAGGTAGGTAGGTAAGTAGATAGGTCGGTAGGTAGTCAGACAACCAGCCAGCCAAGCCAGCCAGTCAGCCAGTCAGCCAGCCAACCAGCCAGGTAGGCGGACGGATAGATAGACGAAGAAGATTGGTAGTGAACACGCCTCAGACGGAGAGAGAACGACAACTACGGTGAGAGAAGAGAGAAGACCGAAGAGAGGAGAGAGAGAGAGAGGGAGTAGGAGAGGGAGAATCGAGTGGTGACGTTGACTAATGATGGTGATGAGAGAACACACTTCAGTCTAACCCCAAACCTGTTGCACCCCCAATAAAGCCCGTTAAACAACGCACAGCTAAATAGAATCGCGCCGTGTTTCTCCATCTTACGGGCAGCTTCATTCCGTCAATAGGAGGCACGATTTCTCATTACGATGTCCAAACAACATAGATTAGCGTAACTCAGTTGCATTATCACTTTACACTTGGTTAAGATAACGTGCATGGTAATAAAAAATTTGCACGCAAGGAATGCGGTTACATGGAAATGTATTCCCAAACGAAGGCGACTACTGGGACAAGTTATGTGACAGTGACGGTAGATTTAGCGTTGAGATGCTGTCGGAAGATTTTATCCGATGAAAGGTTAAATCTAACATCTTTCCTTCTCCTATGATTCGACTGACTTCTGTATGATCGAGTACTCTTCAATGCGAATTCTATCCGCGTGAACCATGAAATCATTTCAATAAATCATTTAGTGGTAATTTATTTCGTCGCTAACGGAGGCTTATTATTAGCAGAATCATCCATGATCCGATGAGAAATAAACGTCTCTTAATAGCCAGTATCTTCTGATCTAACAACGTCTCTCCTTCACGTTTGCATGTCCCTCATCATTCGAGTGATGCGAATATTTGTAATTTTGTGGATAGCGGAGCACGACAAAAAGTAGCAACCCAAAATCTAATGTCTGTTTAAAGAGAATACGATCGATTCGTTGAATCCCTCTTTGTTTCAGTTCACCGAGTACATTTGTCCGTAGCAAAGGTCGTAGTCGCAAGGAATAATTGGATGCTCCAGGGGCTATACTGTTCATCGAATTGCCAAACGGATCGGGCCGAAACAGGCCCGAGCGCAACTCGATTCGTGATATCACGACGTTACTGAAATTCTGCAATCCTTTTCCCGCCTTTTTATCCGCCCACCTGGTCTGACTCCAGGGAACAGGATGCCTAAAATCCACTTGCGCGTGGGCCGGGGCACGCGGCACGCGACACGCATCTCGAATGGCTGGATCGCACTCTCTGCCTTTTGGTATTTACAGCGCAGCAGGTAAATATCGTTTGCTTGCCACGCACTCTTTACACGCTCTCGTTGCTTTATGGCCGCATTGTTCTGAAAATCAAGAAATGTGTCAGCGGCAGCGAGGGTAAAAAGGTCGGGAAGCAAGCGTCGTCGTCGCGGCAGTGTCACGGCCAGGGAAACGTTACTCTCTTCTCGCTCTTCTGCGCTTCTCATCCCTTGTTTCTCATGCCGAGTCCCACCGTCTTTCGTTTGTTCCCGTCCCCGTTCCCGTTCTCCTTCCAGTTCCCTTTCCCTCCACTCATTCCCAATCCGCCACTCTCCTTTTCCAACCTTCAACCATGCCAGACCCCTGCCTCTGTCTCTTTCGTTTCGTATTCCTCTATACTGTAGGCCCCACGATCCACCAACCACCCTCTGAATCCTTCCGGAAACACTCTGGATTGGCCAACCGAACCAGCTCCGGGTTAACGTTTGAACGGTAAATTATCTTGAGGACTTAAGCTCACGTTACTCTGCCACGAGAATCCTCGAGAGCTTCCTCTACAGAATCTTAATTCCACGCCACGATCCTTGGGGCGAGCATCGCATTATTATCTCAATCCTGCTTCATCTTACATACTGTTGTTTCCTTCGCGTCCAGTTATGTTCCTCTTGTAGCAGCGTGTATCGGAACAATTCACTCCACGATTCGTCCATTTCTACGAAAGATCCTTCACTGGCAAAGCACTCGTTAGAAATTTGATATTCCGTAACATCTGATGAGGCAAAATAAAAGCGAAAGGAGACGAGATGAGACGAGACGAGTCGAGTGGAGCCGAGAATCGGAAATTGATTTCACGGATGCCGGTACGGTGTTCGGTGAACAACCAACCATCGGACGTTCAACTTATTGGTAATCCGTGCAAGGGGATCCACATTCGATTTTATTTCACGGTTTCCTTTATGCGAGAGACGTAGAATTTCTATTAGCTTTGTACCCCGGTTAGATTGAATAGCCGCAGGCTGCCAGGCATACGTTCATGACTGTTTCATTTACAAATGTATTTCCCTCTCAGACGAAACTTTCAATTTAGTCGGATGCTTCGTACGATAGCTGGAAACGCGTAACCGAGGCTGTTCCATATACACGATCCGTCTGCTTAGAACTTCCCTTCCGAGGAACAAATCGAAACAACGCCAGCGCGACGAACGAGTTGTTTCCTGCGATTGGCCCTATCAGATCAACTTTTCCGTTCATCCTCGGGCGGCTAAATCCATTTACTGTTTCGTGCAACCACAGCCAATTAGCTATTATATTTGGGAGAATCCGGGAGCATGCGACCGGAATTTATGAAACGCTGCCAATTAGCGGCTATTCGCAATGAAAATAGTTGTAGACGTGGGGTACCTATTCGGTGGCGCGCGATCCACTGTCGCTCAGTGTAACACAATCGCTTAACGCGCGTGAGTACCACTGTCGGCGCCGCACGTTTTGCCAAACTATTTCGCTTCTGTATCGAAAACAAAACGTGACTTACCACTTCTGTTGATGCTTTCAGAAGGGAAAATATCTGCTGCATCGCGTGAAGCAGTTAGATTTTCTCCTAGACACTTAGTTTTGGAAATAAATTTAAAAATGCAAAAATGCGTGCATTTTGGATGTTCTTTTCCATTTGACGACACAAGCAACCGAATAACTATTACCGTTTCGACACAAAGGATGTGCGAATTTGAAAATTTGCATTTTTTTTCAAAATCGAATTTCTTAAAGACTGAGGGTGATGGCGACAAACGGTTTGCGGATTCGTTTTCAGCGCACGTAACCCTATTATAAGATGCTATTGAATATTACAAGGCCAAAAAAAGTCAAATTTTGTCGAACTGTGTTATTTCCGTTATCGTGGTACAGACGAACGATAATCAGATATCGGCAGACGGGCACGCGCAAATAACGCCACTTGTGCGACCTCGAAAATACCACACCTCCTTGCCCTCTCTGCTTCTCCCTCCTTCTACACTCTATACAGTTCTCGATGCTGGCTGTGTCACGCTCGTATGCTTTCTCACCCTTCTCTCGGTTTGTCCTATACACGTAGGGTGACTGTACTTAATATCGCCAGGCAAAAGTTAAATCGCTGTCAATCGAATAATAATTGATATTTTTGCATACAGTTCGTTTCAAAGTTAGAATCGTTGAAACCTACAATTTTTTAATTAGGACTCAAAAAACGTAAGACATGGAAAAGTCCTGAAAAAATGTACCTAATATCGCCAACTCAAGAAATATTTTTTAAAGCCATTTTCATATGTGATTTTATTATTTCTTGCTCTATAAATGTATTTTTATCCATCTTTGATTTCATTTTTATTTTAAAAATATAGATTTTTAAAATATTTGATTTTTCACGCTCCGATGTACATATTGGACAAATAAAGTTCATTTCGTAACCGCACCTGTAACAAACATTACATCGAGACCATTGTTCTCTGGTAGGCGATATTGAGGACACCCATACTGCTAAAAGAAAAACATTATTTTCATTACGGAAAATATTTGAATCGATTTCATTTCTTAAGTACATCATTATTTAGGTATTTCTAGTAGATATTCTTGCATTCACGAAATTATTAGACTTACCTTCTCCGAATGTGATGTAAAATTGTGGCAGTCCAATAAATTTTTACACTATTAAGATTCACTAAAATACTTCTCTTCCTGTAATTGTTGATCACGCGATGCTGCAATTACAGTATGTCTTCCTACACATGTTTAGGTACTAATTCAGTGCATAACCGATAAATTTTAGAGCTTACTTTGCGAGATATAGCTGGTGGCGATATTAGGAACATCGGCGATATTAGGTACAGTCACCCTATGTACGAAGAAATCAGTTTTGCTATTCCCTGTATTTCCTACATCTCCCCTTGTTTCACGAGTGTACGCATTTATACAAATATTCATAGGTACTCGCGTATCTACACGCACAGACACACGTGGACTGTGGAGAGGGAGATGGGGTAAGAGACACCGCTTGCGCGAACGCACATACACATGTAAGTGTATCAAGTCAATAATTAACACCAGTTACAACTTGTGGGAATAGTAACGGCGTTTATGCTCCCGGGGACCTCGTATTTCAGGAAAATGTGCTCGTGCCGTGGCGGGGCGGCGCAGGGCGGCGTCGCGCTGCGCTGGTCCGTAGGAGCACCGCACGAGGATTTGTCGTCGGCTGGAGGTGAGTTCGAAGCGTCGCAAGTCGAGCGAGAGCAAGACACGAGATGCGAGATGCGAGAGGCAAGGACGAGATCCAAAGGGGTTGCGAAGGGAATGAAAAGAGAGGAGGGAGAGCGACGAGGGTGTTAGAAGTGAGAAGGTTGCGCGAAACGTTTCTACCACCGGCTAGGTCGGTGGTAGCAGATGAACAGATACGGGTTATGGGAGGTAGAAATATAGATTTAGGCTAGAGGCGACCACCGATTCCCCATCGTACATTCTCCTGGCTACACGAGAAAGCTAATACAGATTGCTGGTCACAGAACTGGATAGGCCTGTGCCTGAGCTTACATGTTAGTTGTCTATGTGTGGGCGAGTACGAGAGGGAGGAGCGCGGTGCTTGAGCTTGTGCTTGTACGCGTGCGATAGAGGATCCGCGGTTCTAACCGCCAAAGTCCTTGGGTTTACGCCGATTACGGATTCGCGAGCGATCTTACACCACCACTGTCGGCATTGCTGCTACCATCCCCCGCCAAACTCGCTGTTCATTCGTACGTTTGGCTTGAGTTTCGGGTTTGCCACCACCGTTTCCGACCTAGAGAAGCCTGAGCAGCAAAGCGCGAGGGAGGAAAGTGGTAAGGCGGGTACTAGAGCTGATTTACTGCCGGCTTATAGGGTGTGAGACAACGCCATGACGTTAGACCGCCTATGAACGAGTTAATGGAGCGAGCCAGCCAATTCCATCAGCGACCAACAACTCTAACGATCTACGAGCAAAATCTTTTGCCCTTTCATTCTCTAAATCTCCTGTTGCGCAACAACTTTCTGTCGTTTATACTTCTCTTTGGATAATTGCGGCTTTCTCATCGATCCTGCGAAGCAACTATTTCGAATCGCGATAGGTCTTGCCCGGAAACCGTCGCCGCTCTGCGCCGCGCCGCTGGTGAACGTTCGGTTCAGTCGAGGGAGAAGAACGAAGCGGCTTATGGTAAATCGGAGTTGTGCTCGTTAAGAGAAGATATAGGGGCTAATTAAAATAAATCTTAGAAACGAGTAATTATACGTGTATTAGCTCGCTCTGTTGCGGGTGTGATGGACGATGTAGCGGCAGGTGTACCCAACCGGCTCTTCATTCCTCGATTTCCCTTACTCCTGGACGGACGCGTTGCGACCAGTCTCTGCTATTATTTCCAGACGCTCAGCCTCCGTATGTATATGCACTTGCTGTCCCTCCTCTGGACAATCTAGAATTCTATTAGAGTCGAGTCGAGTCGAATCAATTCCATTCGATCCGAGCTATGACCTTCGAGCAAACGCCTGTTGCCTCAAGGGTTAGCAAAGGACCCATGGTCTGCGCATCGTTAGAAATTATCAGTTATCAGGTACCAACTTCTACCAAAATCAATTCGACGAATTATGCTCGCCCCTGGCTTTTGAGCTTTTCGACAATTAGTGTTTTGCCCGGGAGTCCAATTAGTTGCTGATCAAAGTAGCATTTATCCACGGCTCTTTACTTCCGTTCTCATTAAGCTCATCAGTGCATCGGATGGGCACGTGTTCATGGCGCGATATTAATTTGCCTTTGAAAGCAATCGAACAGTGGCGATTCACAAACTCGAACGGGGACTCGCCAAAATTTCCAATAAAATAACCAACTTTAGCTGCCCCTGCCGGTGCTATCGGTAGTGCTGCCTCCGCCTCCGCCTCCGCCTCCGCCTCCACCTCCACCTCCATCCTCTGCCTCCGCCTCCTCCGGCATTCCCATTCTCCTCTACCCCTCTCGAATCCCCTCTTCTACCGTTCCTATCAGCTTACTCCCTATGTGTATCAACGCGAATACACATATGCGCGTATGTATACCTAGCCGCGAGACAGTGTGACAGTGTGACAGTGTGACAGTCGCCTCATCTCTCTGTTCCTCTCTCCTCCTGTTTCCATCTTCCTTGCTCGCGGAAGTTTGTCGCCGCGTGCGATCGCGGACGAGATATCGCGTCCGCTCGCATCATCGTATGCGTTCCTCTTCCTCTGGACCATGAATCGGTGAACTCATTATTACGATAAACTCGTAATACATATTTATCGCGATGCATTATTACTCTTTCGCCGACGGTCCAGCGTGATCATCGATTGTGAATTTCATTTCGCGACTTAATGTACCGAATAGTAATGTCGCGACGAGGTACTTTTCATTAACGCACTTGCTGTTTACGGCATTAAGCCCAATTAAAAGCATGCCTGGTGCAAACATTAAAGTCGAATCGTTATCAGGCTGCGCCTACTAGCTCCCGCTGCTACTACCAGCACAGCATTCGCGAAACGGGTCGCGCCGAACAATAAGCCGCGCCTAATATACCTGTACACAGACCGTAGGTACCTCGTCGTCCTGTCCGTGGTCCCGTAGTTATTACGGAACGCGGCGCAGCGCGGCGCGGCACGGCGGTGCGCGCATCTTTCGATGTCGCACCCGTTTCCGTTTCTGTTTCTGTTTCCATTTCCGTTTCCGCTTCCGCTTCCGTTTCCGTTCCTCCTTTCCTCCGAACGCTTGCCGAAACAACATGGTGGGTCTTGATTCGGTTCCATTTGACCAGTGGCAACTGTAGCGTGTATCGTTCGCTGCGGCACGGCGAACCTGCCTATGTAATATGCAGGTACACGCAACGACGAGTGCCTAACTAAGTAAGCAGCAATGTCTATCACCTAATGCGCACCATTTTTTCACAGCTCCAGCATGGATTCAATTTGGATCCAGCAACTTGCTCAACCTCGCAACTCGATTCTCGGACAAAAACTTTCAGTGGATCCAGCGTTCCGAAAAAAACTTGGAAGAACATGAAAAAAAAATGTGACACTGCGATAGTTGAAGAATGCCATTGGTTGGCTAGTTGCAGGTTCGTAGACCCGTTAGATTCGAGATTTGGAGGCGGAGGTGAAGCTGGCAAAGAGTTATTTAGAATATGAATATTCCACTATTATAGAATAGGGGAATGAGACAGAATAGAAGAAATAGGATAAAGACGGAGGTAGAGAAACCGGATAGAGGGGAGTCGGATAGAGAAGCAGGGACAGAGGTGTGGGATGTTGCGGGGAGGCAGGCGAGGGAAGCTCAGAGGTGAGGGAGACGTTATTGTTATCTTAGATTTATAGTCATAACGGATGGTACTACCTCGCTAGCCAGCAACCCCGAGCGGTCTTATAATCACCCTCCACCTCCACCTCTTTCTCCTCCTACTCCTGTTCCTCGTACGCCTCCTCTACTCTCTGCACCCTCGACTATCCACCACCCCTCCTTTCCGAGAGTCGAGCTTGCCCTCGCGTAGCTCCACCAGCCGCAGTTTAAGTGATTTGCGACGCGGTAGAGCCGCCATGCAGATCCTTTTGCCTGTAGCTGCCCTCTCGCACCCCTCCTTCGCCATCGTCACCGTCACCGCCGCCGCCGCCGCCGCCGCGAACACCCACACCACTTTCGTCTACTCTATAGCAATCCCGCGGGCAAAACGAGCACGCCTAACCCCCGCAGCCTCGACGCCACGCCGCGCCGCGCCGCGAGGGATTAAGTCACCGCCTGAGAGAGGCGGATGCTGAAGAGAAAGTCCGACACTGCGACAGCAGCACGGTCACAGGACCAACTGAGAACGAAGAAAGAGCGCGCGTACATGTGCCGATACACTGCATTCTTCTACCACGCACTGTACAAGTTTAGACCGTAGAGGCAATCAGAACCGCTTCCTCTTACGAGCGTAGTATCGTTGAGGAAATTTAAACACATAAACGTAGCGTATCGCGGTGGAACGATATAACTATCGAACAATATTAACGAACGCATCGAATCGTTTTCAGGCTTATAATTAAGGCACAGCAGTAACAGAGTAGCCCATGTTCTGTGAGAAAGACCAGGCGTTGGAGGTAGAAGATCAGATGAGTAGGGAACTCCCTACCTATGCGGATTCAACTATTGTGATCGAGTCAATCAGTATACATTCGAGTCAGCGGAATTCAGCAGTTGATGGCTGTTACCCTGACTATAGTTCTACCATGTTCGTTTTACTTTGTGAATTGTCCAACTAGTGGCAGCTGGTCGAAACAACTATAAAACACTGTAATAGTTCGTGTTAACATTTTTCTCCCCCAACGAAAGAAAAATTTCTTTAACGATTAAATGAAATGGCTATTTCGATCGTTCACTAAATTCTAATGAAGATGAAATTTGTACGCGTAGAGGGTAAGCCTAACTCCACCCTTAACTATTCCGCGACACCTTGCACTATTCTCGTTGGGGAGTAAGTAACCGCGAAAGCGCACTCCATAGGATCGGGCAAAGAAAATAACGTGGGTCCGGGAACGCTTGGACCGAGACGCGACGACCCGGTTAGGACGATAAGGGATCCCGTAGAGCTTGATGGAATTCCATAGATCCACGTCGGCGTCGAGACAGAGTCGGCTAAGCAGCCATTTAAATGCAACCGATGTGTCTCGGGGAGCTATTACATCTGATGGACGGTTATTGACGCGCACTGGCTTATACTGAGCAGCACCGGCAGCACCGGCACCACCGGCACCACCGGCACCCCCAGCAACCCCAGCACCCCCAGCACCATCGGCAGCCACCCCCTACACCCACGCCGCCCGCGCCGTTCCCAGTCCATCCCCAAACCTCGTCTCCCCACACACTCTGGGAGTCAACCACTGCTCCGCTCCTATGTAAACTCTCTGTACACCAACTCGTTGCCCCTGTGTATCAGTTTGTTTCTGTGCTCGCGCACCCGCGCACATGACTCTCACAATCAGACAATCAGACAAATAGAAAGAGAGAAAGGGGGAGAGAGTTGAATTCAGCTCGCTATGCGCGTTTAATACGCAACCAAAAAGGGGTGAGAAAAATTAGTAGAGTTATGTAATTAGAGCGAAACTTGACGCGTTGTTGTAAGTCTTTCCATACGGGACACGGTGGTTTCTGTTAAATTTCTACACTCACATGGCTATCACGGGAAATTTAAGTAGCGTTGCAAAAAAAAAACGCTTGAAAGGATAAAAGAAAAGCAGAATTCGACCACCAAAGCTGTTGGAACGGAAAGTTTTTTGGGGATCGGTATATGAAATGGAGAATTAAACACGAGTCGCAGCGTATCGCATACCTACGCAAGGTATGTATCTATACACACTCGTATGCAGGTATATTCAATTCACATTCAATCACATTCATGTTTGTTATTTAGAAGAAGAACCGGTGCCGACTGCCGACGCATTACGTACGACCCTGTTTACTACAGCTTTCCGAATTTACGTCTCGTTACGGAACGTCATTTCCAGCAGAAACGATAAAATAAATTCGGAGAGAAGGTCTTTGCAGATTGCCGTTCGTGCATTCACAGAGTTCGCCGGAATCTCTCGCAAATCTGCCGACCGCATTTCGTAATCGATACGAGCAGGAAAGGGGGTAGAATTTCTTTCAATATCTTGGATGATCGCGTGACGAAATATTCGAGCAAACACTCATCGAAACATGGCCAGTTCACTGCGCCGCGTTTTATAGGAAATAGATACCATCTACTATCTACGCTTCTTGAAAATTAATTGAATTTTCTTTCGCCCTCGCGAACAACATTAGATTATTCTGATTCGGCGAAAGAAGTGAAAGGGTTTGCCGTATTAAGGGGAACGATAGACGACAGAAAGGGCGTAGATGCGAATGCGCGAAGAACAAGTTGTTTTACGGAGGAACTGGTGGCGTAGGAAAACGCGATATTATCGTTGCAGAAATATTACAGAGAAAATTGCCAGCGTGACTCCGAGTAGCCTCGTTAATTACCGTGAATTACCCATAATTATAAGGAGCGCAAAAGTTTTTACTATCGCCGTGGGACATACCAGGCACGGGGCTATGATGCAGAGCCGCGTAGGGCCCAGCTTGTCTTTAAATTCACCGAGATGTAACGTTTCGTAACTTACGGTAGTGTACTTATCTTTGCGGAAATTTTACGGCAACTACAGAGTTGACAGCAGCTCGCCTCGATCTAACAATAAAGTAGGTAGGTACTACACTTTATTTGCCAAGTGGGTACCTACATATTTTATTATTGTTAGATTCGTTTTCTCTTAATGACTCTTAATCAACAGCTCGTGCATTATATAATTCGCACTAGCGTTCGCGTTGTCGCGTCGCGCGTCGCTTCGGTAAGCGTACAACGCGCTGATAACAGATTCAATCCGATTGTTTTTCCTCCGATAGACCGGGTAGACTACTTGTAACGGCAACATCCCTATGCGCAAACGTGCACGACTAATTAATTTGTCGACGACAGAAATCCAACCGAGCCGATGTATTGTATGTAGGTACATCGTCGCTCGTATTTAAGGTCGATGCGTACAGACCGCGCGTCACCGTTGCAATGAACCTGAACATCCATCAGTCAATGCGAATGCACTCGTTCGTTCTTGATAAACGGACGTCCACGCTTTATGGGCCACCTGTTGCACCTACGCGCGTCTCCTCGTACAACTTTTAGTCTTTGCATTCGGATCCACAAGAAAACATGGTCCGTCCTAAACTTTGTCGTCTATGTTTCGCTTAAAAACACAGCCAACGCAATGCAACGCGCGGTGGCACTGGTTATAATTTCCACTGATGTTTTCGCATGGAAAGCCTGGCCAACAATACGTCATTTTTATCTGTGTACCTACTTTCTATTCCGCACCTCTCCTAACAGAGCAGCAACGTTACCTTTAAGAGGTTACATACGTTCGCAACTTTCCAGAAATTGATTTCTGTTTTTCTTTTTCATTGAAATCAAATTTTGATAGTGTGTAGAATATAGAGCGAAAAGAATTAAAACGATATCTCGATATTTAACGAAGATATTTGTCGTAATGTGAGAGCGTGCACTTTGCGAAAAAATTCAGCCGTGCCGAACAGTATCAGGTGCATTAATCGGGTGCAGTATTCAGGTAGAAACTCACAGATAGGGTAAACCAACTAGTGAATGACCGAATTTTTTAATTTATGGAGCTTTGAGATTAATATATTTATGTATAACAACAAAACAACTGTTGATATTGCATTTAAATTTATTTTTCTTGAAATTTCTTTAAAAATAATAACTTATTTTTATCGTCATTTAAAAAAAAAAACGATTATAAAATGTAAAACGTGTAGAAGCCCAGTAAATCACCGCAAACTTTTAATAAGATTTGTACTTATTAATGTTTGCTTAATACGCACAATTAAAAATATGGAATATTAAAAGTGCAACTACAATCCATTGTATAAGCACATAATATTTTTAAAATTTTAATTGACACTTCTTTGTCTAATGGTCTTTCACTGGTATGTGATCCATTACTCGTTGGTTTACCCTAAAATCTAAATGTTTTCCTTGCCGCTAATTGTATTAGTAAAAGTATAGCTATATATTTGATGTATTGTACATCATATAGTATTCTTAATCGAGCTGCAAATAGCGCTGCAAGAGATATACTGCTCGACACTATGTTTGGCCGAATATATGATTACAGTCGCGTCGGAAAATAAGTTGATACTATTTAAAATCCCACAACTTTTTTAAAATTGCTCCAAACGACTTGAGTTTTTTTTTTTAGAAGCTAGCGGAATTAGTTTTCTGTGTGACGTATTTCGTCGTTTTGACAAAAAATGCACTTGGTCTGAGTAGCAAAAAAAATAGTAAAGGTCGTTTTATTTTTAACTTTTTTGTGAGCCTGTAATGAAAATTCAAAAAACCCACACAATTGCGAAAACGAATACGCTAACAGACTAAAACATGCGAGGATCGCAGCGGCGTAAGTTACAAAAGTGGATCGTACTGCTCGCAGGTCGAGCAGAAACTCGAATACACGTAATGTACAAACTGAGAAAAAGGAGGGTTCCACAGTATGCTACTGGAATGGCAAATTAAGTATAAATTACAAAGAAAATGTTACTTCGATACTTTTTGTGCTTCTCAATTTATCGCGTTTTTCCCGAAATCACATTTTTCTAACTTATCAACATGATAACATCGACAATTGACAACATTTTTTCATAAACTTTGCGTTAATGTATGCAGAATAACAATCTCTCGGGGCTATCGGGCCATTTTCTAAACTTTTAATTTTTAATATTTTTTTACCATTTAAAGATCGAAATTGCAGACGAAAACACGACTTCTTTCTTAAAAATGGTATAATTTTATTATTTTCTAAAAGTTCCAAAATTTGGCCCAATGGCCAATTGAGACTACATCATTTTACAAGACCGCCGTTAAAATTTTAAAGTTGTGCTTTTTTCAGGGAGATATCATGCTGATAAGAAGGCCCCCTTTTTGGTGCAGAGGTTGCTGCAGCCACAGAGAACGAAAGGCAATATTTGACAAAAGTGTGTCAAACAAATTAGTTTACACGAATAAAGGATCCAAGAACAAGATACAATTATAAACCTCTCGATTTATCTCACACCTCTCCAGAAAAAAATCCTAAAAGTGATAAATTACTTGACGCCGAGAACGTATGTAACCCCTTGACCTCGGATAGAAATGTCCAGTTACGATACGGTACCGTAACGAGAAACGAGGAAACTCAGAACCCGAATTCACTGAGATACTTAACCGCCACAAATCATTGGCAATCTAGATTTACTCGTGTTTGCCCATTGGCTCGGTGTATGGTGTATCACTTACGCAGTATCAAGCGTAATATACCTACAGTCTCCTACATCCAACGTCTAAGCAATCAAACACCATGGTAGGTAGCTTTCTTACACATTGTTTTAGAAACACCAGATTATTCCCACACACGTATCAACGTATCCTTCATCGAATCCCCTACGATTAGAACTTTGATCGCGTCAACTCTCTGGACCGACGACAAAACCCCCGTTGTATGTATTACATATAGCATCTATACAAATGTAAAACGACCGCCCTCACCGGCGCGGCGCAACGCGGCGGATGGAGGCGCGGTTTTAACACGGCTCGTGCATTTCCCTAATGATTTACAAGCATTATTGGGTATTAATTTCAATCTACACTCACCGGGCATAGAATGCCGTGTGACGTGGCTCGGCGTGGATATATCAAAAGAGTCGGGGGCGGGGGAGGGGAGGGGGTGTAGGGGGGGAAGTTGGATGGCAATGGAAGTGTTGGAGACAGGAGAGTATACAGAGCAGTAAAGAGGAAACGAGTGTGTCGAATGAATAAGATAAAGGGAGACACAGACGAGACATCCAGAGAAGAAAGGGTGGTAGGGGCTTTTGGGGGAGGGGGATAAATATATATATATATATCTATACGCATATACATATATACACGTGTATGGGTATACACATAGATGGTACGTAAATACATTATACATACATATCTATGTAGGTATGGAGGGACAGCTCGACGCCACACGTCGCGGGCTACAAATCAACCGTTCCGAACAAATTATGAATGATATATTCGTTGTGTCCGCTTGATATATGCGTATCTCCCGTTGGTGCCGCCAGACTGTAGTGGTGGCAACGCCATCGTTTCGAAAATCTGTTCGTACGTTTCAGGTAAATGTGCATTCCCCGATGAAAAATATTCAGTTTGTTCAAGTAAGTAGATCGCGAAATGACAAGTCCGGAAGAATTTTCTCACAACCGCGTCCGCGTGATCGTGGCGGAGCAAGTAACGGCTGGATCCAAACGACTGATGGCGAACATCGGCTACGAGCCAGCACAAAGGAAGCATAACTGCAGAAGCCACGGAGTAGGTTTCGCCGGGAAACGTAATCTCGTATGTTATTTACCGAGGCGAGATTAGACAGTCGTTAGACATAGGTATTCGCGTAGGGATACCTACCTGAATTCGTAGGGGCTCTTCGGGAACGTAACGCGACCAACAAAGTGGAAATGTTTGAAACATCGTCGACGTATACCGTGCCGAATTTGTACCTAACGCGCGAGCAATAACTTGCTGCTATAAAAGCCATCGACAAATCAAATTTTGACGTGATTCACTGACCGACATAAATTCTAGGATTCAGGCAGGAGAGACGACGCCGACGGTGACACGGACATGTGTTCGTTCTCTCCTCCTCTCATTCTCGCGGCAATGCAAAATTGCCACCTTTCTCTCTTTTTTTCTCTCTATCACGCTCGTGACGCAGCTATTTATCGTTTTATATACCCAGCCAGCAAGCATCGCTATCGACGCACGCGATTCGTTCACCACCATTTCCTTGGTCCACCGTGCTTTGCTTTCCCTCTTGCTCTCTAATTCGTAACTCGTAGCTGTTAATTAGTAATTAGGCTGACGGTGGAATATTTTTGTTTCCCGCGTAGCTGGACAGAAGTTTTCGCGATGCTCTGTCGAAAGACGGCTTCTCAAGAGTAATCGCGTAGCGTCGCGTATACACTTCCTTTCTTAGCTCCGTCTTGGATACCCGCGGCGAAATCTCCAATTCGAGCAACCAAAGAGAAGAATGGAAGGAGTCTAACGTCCCTCGTTGGTTTGTTCGATGGTACAGCACAAAGGATCGCCGGGTATACCTTTGGCTTTCCCTTCTTCTTTCCAAGTTAATCAAACGGGCACGTATAGCACAGTATTATACGTTGCTTTCGTACCGACATTCAACGATATACCTAGCTACATATAGTATCGTGCTTGTTCGTTAGCCATCGGCAGGCAAAGAGTATCGAAAAAGGTAGCTATGCGTTAACTGCTATGAACATTTTCTACGAAGTCTAGGCGATCAGTAGACAGTTACGTGTCCCACGATATTCAATATTACAAGGTGGTAAATCAGAATGGAGCAGTGGCTATTTAGCTAAGTAGTTGAAAAGAAGCGATAGAGAATAAACACGCACGTCATTACAGTTCTACGTTTCTTTCTTTTCTCATTTTTCTTCTCAACCTCTGTTGCGGGTGGAATAGTTGACGAGAAGGTGTCAGAATGGAGCGAGTGAGCGCACGATCGCGATGCAATTATACCGTCATATACTGGTTGTGGTTGTAAGGTACATAGTAAGGTAGGTACTCGGACCGAGGCAAGCTTCGGAGACTGGCTGCAGACCTAACTAACTTACGTAAGTAGTGTCAAAAAGTCCACAGTGGAGGAGGTGAATGTGTCGTTGCCAGCTTAGCCACCTCCGTCGCGCCGCCCGTTGTCGTTACAACTTATTATTAGGTAGCGCTACTTAGTGCCGGTGCGGTGCGACGCGGTTGCGATGCTACCATTGTTAAACAGTCTCTGCCATGTTGTTGCTATCGTTCGAAAACGAAAGAGGGAACAGAGCAAAGAGGAGTAAGAGGTTGGCTGGCAAACGTCGAGCGAGGGTGGAACGTTCGGATTATCGCGAGAACCCCGTAGAATCCATGGCACCGCGGGGACGGAAAACGGAACGGACAGATAAGAACTGGTGCCGGTTTGTCACGTACCGCTTTAAGTGTGATGCTCGCGCTCTACCGTTTCTCCGTCTCTCTATATTCCACTGTGTTCGCTTCTCCTCCTTTCCACCCTTCACCCCCTTCATACCCTTCGCACCCTTCACACCCTTCCTCGTCTGACCCCTGTCACTCTACCTCTCTCTCTTTCTCTCTCACGCTATCCCTCTACACTACAGGATGCAAAACAGCCATCGCGCACGCTTTGTTGGTCAATTTTTGCGATACGATATTCTTTCTCTCCTCCATACGAAAATTAATACTGCCATCCGTTAAGTCCAAACACTTATGTCACGCAAATATTTTATCCACTCGTGCATTATTTTCCATTTTTGATATGGGGTTTTTATGTTTTGAAAAAGCCCTTAAATTATATCATGTTTTACAACGTTGCTCCAAAACCACCGTTTGCGGCGTACGGTAAAGCTTTGAAAGTTTAAACGACACAAACGTTCTTCTCTCTCTATCTCCCCCCCCCCTCTCTCTCTCTCTCTCTCTCTCTCTCTCTCTCTCTCTCTCTCTCTCTCTCTCTCTCTCTCTCTCTCTCCCTGTTTCGTAAAAGTCCGAGTGAAAAAACCAAGAGAAAATGGTATTTTCTACGCCGACTACCGTAACTTAGCTTCGTTAACTCGGAACACCGTAGAAGGGGCAAGGAAGTGCGCTAGGGTTATGGCATTTGAGATAGCGAAGCAAAGCGCGGGTGGAACGGGGAAAGCAATCAGAACTTGCGCCATTGCTGGATATTACAGAGACGTGAGAGATGTCTCCTCAATCATATTAATTGCCGAGATAACCACTGCTTCGACGGCGCCCACCACCGATATTCCTGGTCCACCTTATCAACCATTCCTCGCCAACTACAACTTTTTTATAATCGCTCATTCCCTCCGCCTCTCTCACTGTCTCTTTCAGCTTCGCTCTTCTCGTCCAATCTTGTTTCAACAACAAACATGCTTCTATTCTTCTCTATTCTTCTTCGACTTTCCATCCGTCCCTCGCACGTTAATCAACCTCTACATTAGTCTAAATCCACCGATCTGCTAATGCAGCAGGACTAAGTCAGGTATTCGTTTGTTCGTTACATAGGTAGCTTTGTGTCGCGCGAACAGCATGATTCACTTTTCTGCAGATTACATCGCTCTCGACTCGGGAATAAAATTTTAGCGAGAAGGATAGTTTCGAAAGAATTTCTCGCGTCGCGAAAAGAATCACTGACGTATGCAACAGGTATTGCTCTGTTCCGTTCGCAAACCGATAACAAGTGCTGAGTCTCCGCACCAAGTCTGAGTACCATCGTTTTGAACTTTAGACGATGCCTTCGGATGCGCGATTTCACCGGGTTCCGTTATACCTACATACATACTTTTCAATGGTTGGTGCTCCTTAAATCATCGCGCATCGGCTCGACGCGACGTGCGTTACCCCTTCGGTTGAAAACGTGCGAGTCCGCGTCGAGTTACGTTGAAATTTGCTGCGCAAAGGTGAAAAGAAACCATCAAAGGCTTCTACTGACTGGATCTTCTATTCCCCGCTGTTTCCCGAACTGTTTTGTTCGTGCCATTCCTCGCCATTACATCGTCACTACGATTATCCTGTTCGTTTGTCGATCGGTATCCATATCGCCATAAGCACCTAATAACTTACCACCACCGTCACTCTTGTTGAGCACAGGGATGCTAATATTGGTAGATTCTAGAGTGGTAACCGAGAGTCAGTGTACATTCAAAAGGTTCATTCAGCTGGACAGGGCCAAGATCCTTGCATCTGCACTAATTGCAATTCTCGACTAATTCTATTCATTCTACCGAATCAACGGATATTCCAAGCCGGTTAGACCGGAAGACGCCGCGGAAAAGGTAGCAAGAGGATGATTACATACAAGTTCGTGGCAGAGTCGGCACGCGCGGCGTTACCAAAGGTAGGTATTTCATATTCATCGAAGAAAACAAATTGCAATGGCAGTTGATGTGGATGATAGGTGCGAGGTGCGACTGTCATTTTTCATGAACCGCAAGATCCAAATGAAGAGAGTGGAAGGTGTTGGTGCATCAGTAATGTTGAAAAATATTCGTGTTTTATTAGGCCGATCGGCGAGGGATAATCGGCGACAATCAAGTTTCACGGCGGTGATTGGACGGGCATAGCCCGATGCCAAATGCAGCTGCATATGCATGACGCAATCTCGTATCCACATCCGCAAGCTCGCGCGCAACAGAGAAGCGAGAGAGGATAGTGACACGGGGGTCGGCAGTGTCGAACGAAGAAGGTGAAAGGGAGTGCGAACGAGCGAGATGGAACCAGGGGAACGAGAGGCTGCAAAACAAGGCGAACGCCACGAATGCTACGTTACATCGAGCTCAACGAGTGCGAGAGCAACAGCAAGAGTTGCGGCTCGCACTGGAGCTAGGGCTGGAGCTGGAGCTGGAGTTGGAGCAGCGAGACCGAAACGGAATGGAGCGAAGCGGAGTGAGGAAATATAGCTTCGATTCCCACCGTGGTGTGTCATTACTCGTCATTATCCACCTATCAAATCGCTCAGCAATAACTATCTAACTGTTTCTGTTGTATGCACCGCGACAGCTCGGTCCCGTGCAATGATCCACGAGAGATGATGAGCCATGAGACATCAGCCTGGCTGACCAGCAATCCAACAGTTTCCCAACAACACTCCGGGGCCACCATTCTTTAAACGGAAATGAAAAAGGCCAAGGGAAAGCCAGCATCGTTAGTTTCTACGAAATCGAAAACTCCACCTTTCACCACCTACAACTCAAAAGGATGAGTACTCGAAGAGGAGTTAGACATAAGATCGAGAAACGCGACTAAACCGTAGAGGTTTCCGACCGGAGGTGCACAACCGGATGTTATTGGCAGGAGAGTGGAGCCATTAGTCGCGATGATGGATGCTTGACAGCAACTCCTACCTCGGTCAGCCTTCTACCCCGCCGGCGCGGCGCGGCGGCAGTTATAGTAAATAATGGGTTTGCTCTCTACCCTGAGAAAGACTTTGCGCCACCATCCTGCACCAATCTCTTCTTCTTCGATCCCTTCCCTTTACCTGTCCCATGATAACAACAAATCATGCCCATATTAATTTCCTCGCCAACATTACTCTTTCCCTTCGGAACGCTGCCGCCGCGCTGGATCGAAACTTGAGAAAAGTCGAAACTTCAAATAGCAAATATCGGACTTGTGACAACTTTCCCTGAATATACATATTGTTAACAGTTTCTCCGGCACGAATTAAACATTTGTAAATTGTAACTCGCCGCTTGGATTCTTTTTACTCTTCTTCTCACCGCGCTTTTCCATTAAGCACTCCAATATCGATACGACGGTGGCGTTCAAATCCAACTTTCAAGACGCAGTACGACATAAGTTGCGAACACCTTGGCATATATTGGAAACGTCGGACTATAGTTGCCTAATCGTTCGAAAGAGAGAAACCAGTCCTCTACGCACGAGTCGCACATCCCTTTTCCTCTCTACCATTATCCATACCCCGTTCCTCTATACGCGCTACCACCGCCACGCTACCTTTACTACCTCTCTTACTAACCCCTAACACTTTACTCGCTATCTCTCTTCTATACGCTCGTCTTTCGCACTCCCACATGTACCTACTCCCAGATTCGCATCCCCATCCCCGTACTCATCGTCATCCTCATTCCCATTCTCGACCACGTCCCGATCTCCATCCCCCTTCCTGTTCTCCTCCCCTTCCCCTTCCCCGCCGCCGTCCCCGCCGCCGTCCCCGTCCCTGTCCCCGTCCCCGTCCACAACCCCAGCCCCAGCCCAAGCCCGGTCCCCGTCCCCGTACACATCCCCATCCCCGTGCCCGACCCCACCTCCCTTAAATCATTGATTGTTGCATTATCTGTTATTGGCAATGCAATTAACCCCTTACGGTAAAACAACGCTAACTCGCTCGCTCGCTCTCTCGATGGCTGTCTCCCTTTATATCGTGCAGCTCGAATCGTGCAACCGCTGCAACTGCGGCTACCAATGCGATTGCAACTGCAACTGGAACTGCAACTGCAACTAGGCCCGATCACTGGTCCCGTTGCATGCTTTAGATATAGGTACGCGCAATGTTGTACACCGGAGCAAAATATTAGTTAAAGTACAATTTGATCGATCCAGTTTGACCACGACACAGATTTCACTGAACGAATAAAACGAATCCACGAGGAGGCGAGACGATAGGCAAAAAAGAAGAAAGATGAGTAACAGAAGATATGTGAGAAGATTAAGGAATCTAGATAGGTAGACATCTCCTTGGAAAAGTAGGTCGTTCAGTTCAACGTAACTTGCCTATCCTGTTTTTTTTTCTCCAGTTTCCCTTCCCCCCCTCGGCCCACGTGGTAATTGCGAAACTTGGTGCATCCTGCACTACTACTTAACCACCTTGTTTCCCATTTCACTACGCCGTGCGTACTCTGTGCTATGCGTAATATCTCCGACACGATCAGGTGCAATTACCAAGTTAATAAGCGTCACGATTAACGCGGTTGCACTACAGGAATGATAGGCATCGGTATACCGTAATCCATCGGAAACGGTGGAAAAGCTTTGCAGCTTTTCGCTCGTGTACCGTACGATTTTCCTGAGACTGCGAGGAAGGGAGTTAGTAAGTAGGATTTCTAAGCAGCATCGAGTCCAGGATCCAAGCGCGACTCCCGTGATATTCCTCGGCGTTTTACTGCGAGAATGGATACGACAAGGACGAGAAAGTTGCAGGGGAGAATTAGCAGCGCAGAGAGAAAAGCAAAGGGCCAGGAGAAGCTCGCGGCCCGTGAAGACCGGCTTAAGGCGCCTTGAATCATAACGAGGACTTAGACCGAAAGCCTCCAACGAGAAGCCGCTGGGCTTTTCCAGCCCCTTCTCTGCCTCCGTTCTCTTTTCTATGTGTGTATCCATCTGTCCGTCTCTGTCCGCATCCATTACCCTTCCATTCTACGCCGATGGTAAAGCAACCGCCTCGAGCGGTACGGCACGGCCCGGCCCGGCTCGACTCGTCATCCTCCTACCTCATTTGCTTCCACCTACCCTTCGTTCTCTCCTCTGTGATCGCGACAAGTGCTTTCCTTTTCCCATCCGTTACTGTTGCCCTATGCAGCGTAAAAGGATTATCGTTTTAACTGCGCAGACTGTCCAAATTACATGGGTATGTATACGCTGTATATTTGGCTCTGCCACAACGCAGGCAGAGATTGAAGAAAATGGGGAAGAGGAACACTAGGAGCAGGCAGAGTGCTGTGTAGTTGAAGGATAAGATGAAGGGCATAAAAGGACGAATAGCATAAAAGGCCAGGCGCACCACCCGCTTGGTTGGGTGGTCTCTAATCGAGTTCGGTTACGATCGGATAAACGTATTCAACCTACGTACTTATTAAGGTTTCTCGCTATCGGTGGACCTCTACGCTCGTTTTAATGTGCGCGTAGATAATTGGCTCAACGCTGTTAGCTAGTTCCATTAGGAAACATCTTATTGGCCTTAAGGCGCTTATTACTGTTCTTAATTGCAGGAACACGCGCTTTTACTCTTATTAACTGTCGGCGACGAGTACCCTAATAGGATGGCGTTATAACCTAGATAATGACTTTCCACGCAGATCTTTTCCGCCTCGCCGTTTCTTGTTCACAGCCGAAATGTTTTGTCGGCGAAGAGAAGAAGAAGAGGAAGAACGAAGAAGGAGAACAGGAACAAAAAGAACAGTATACTAGGCTGTAGCGAACACTCCCTGTATAGAAGGGGAAGAAAAGTTACATTGCAATTTGCACTTGCTAAGTCGTGAAAGAAAACGATAGAGAGGCAACAACCCTGTACAAAGGGTACCTAGTGCTTAGATTACAAGAAAGCTAGGAAACACACATGCCACGCGACGAATAGCACGAAGAAAAAGAAGGCTAGAACGAATCGACTGGAACGAATATACGAAAGACCCAGACTGGTTTCGGCTTCGACGTTCGTTGTATGTACCGAGGGGTATCCATTAGGGACAGAAGTATTCGCGCGCGAGATATATCGACGTCGTCCTGGAGGATTTATAGTGACAGCGGCGCTTGAAGGGATTGTAAATCCCCGTTTGAGGATCGCTGATACCAAGTTTTATGTGGGACATTAGTTGGGTGGGGCGTGGTTGAATGGTGCAGAGTCGAGAATAGCGTTAGAAAGACGGGAAAGACACAAGGATAGAGAAGGAACGAAAGAAAGAGTGACTAGGAGGGGTAGGTGGTAGAATGCAAGGAAGTAAGAAACCCTACGAAAAGATAGAGGGACGGAGGGTAGAGAGAGAGAGAGAGAGAGAGTTTGTGTGTGTGTGAGAAGGGGGGATGTGTGTGAATGTGACGGCGGGAGGGGGTGGCCGACTGCTTGGGCGCAATAAATTAGCCCGAAATGAAAGACAAATCGCCTCGGAGCTGTCCGCCCGTTCGCCCAACGTGATAGAAGTGCGCGGACCTAGCTGATGCCGACTGCTACTGCCTCCTTTTCCACCTTCCACCTTTCCCCCGCCTCTTCCTATTCCTCGTCCTTCTCTCCTTTTTCTGCACCCAAACCGCCCCACTCCCCTCTTCCCTCTCCTGTCCCCTTTGCCTTAAATTCTCGATAGACCAATCCTTAGAGTGAGAAAAAAGATTGAGAGACTTGGTTCGTCCGACTTTTTCCAGTGTTCGTTCGACTTTACGCGTCACCGACCACATTGACGGACGGCTGTCGATCCGCAAGGGACCATCCGTCCTGCCCATCTACTCATCACTTGGTCCACGTCCTAAGAATTCTCGCTTCACTTTCTTTTCTAAATCACCGGATGACAGAGCGCTCCACCCTTATCGGATTTCTACTCCACTTATTTCGTCATGTTTTTTATTGTCTTAACCTGAATAATTAAATTACACTGACATTGGTCGGTGGGATGAATTTCTTTGAAAATTTCGTTGACCACATCAAACGTAACCGTCGGCCAATAGCTATCGGTATGATTCGGTGACAATGCATTCTCAGAAATTATATTATATTCAGGTGTATAAGGCGAAACAATAAGAAATGCAACAATTGTAAGCTTGTTTATCCGTGAACGAGCTGAAAGTTCCCCTATCCAACCATATGCGAATAGGTACGAGTAGCAGACACGTGATAAATATAAATTTTCCTCGTAAACGAGATACTGTAATTTTCCAAAAAGCTCCCCCTTCTCTTTCGTTACGTTGCGTAAAGGTTGTCCAGAAAATAATTCACCGAGCAATCGTGGCAACGGCAGCAGCAACAACACTAGCAGGACGAGTATACTGTTGCCGAGCGTCTGCGGCGAAATGAACGTTTTAATTCCCCTCCATAAAAGCCAACGACAAATCAAACGAGTTTGACATGATTAACTGGCGGGCATAAATATCAGTATCAATGCACGCGTACGTGCAATGACGCGTTGCGCCATGCCTCCCGCTTTCTTCCTCTTTTTCCTACTATCTGTCTATCTATCTATATGTATATCTGTATATCTATCCATATATATCTATCTATCTATCTATCTATCTATCTATCTATATATCTATCCCGATATACCTATCCATCCATGCATCCATCCATCCATCCATTCATCTATCCATCTGACCATTTAACTGTTTGACTGCCTCTCTGTCCGTACAACTATCCGTCTGTGCGTGTACCTTAATCTACTTGTTTGCTGATTCTGTCCTATCGCAACTTTCGAAATGTAGGTATACCTGTGCAAGTTTATGTATAAAAAGGAATAACACATTGGCTGCGCAGCAATCGATATGAAAAGCATAAGATCAAGAAAGCTCATTAAATGGTGGTTGTTATATGCAGGAAATCAAATATGTAAAGCAGCAATTATACGCGGGAAGATAAAGTGACAGTATCGTAACGTTATCTCTGATTTCCCATGACTCCATAGACCTACATTTTATTCAAAGCACACATAGATACAGATGGCAGCAAGAGGAGAGTGCAGATACCAACTATTTACTTGGAATCAAACCTATTTGGTAAACTACTTGTCTCTGGCTTATTTAGAACGTACCTATTAACTGAATTAACAGGTACAAACACCTACGTTCCTACGATTTCTTATATCTTTACGAAGCATATGTCTGCGAACGCATAGCAAAGAAGCATCCAGAATTTCAGGAATCTTTGAAAAAAAAGTTGTTGAAAAACTTTCCGGTTGGTATACGTAAGAAACTGGGTTACGGCAACAGGTGGGTACTAAAGTAAATATACGCACATTACGTCTACTCCTTAGCACTGCAAAAGCGTCATTAGATATTTCGATCTTTCCATGATTAAATGTCGTGTAACTTCAGTGTCCGTTGTTGCTTGTTTCACGCGATACACAATTACAAGTATGTTAGGTACCTACATGCACGACTAAACTCCTTGGACAATCATTACCTGTCATGATGACATTACAAAATATGTAAACGCGTCTATTGCCCAACATATTTCGCGACAGCTTTGCTTTCCTCAGCAGCAATACGAATCAACGAGTTTTTATGTTAACGAATATCAAACAATGCGAGGAAAGTGCACAGGGTTCGGATCGATGTTAGGATTAATATTTAAAGCATCAACTATTAAACATTAAAGTAAACGTCGAAAGGTACCTTTTCCAAATGGGTACGAAACGTATTGATAGATAGAGCATAGAGCTCGCATGTCAACTAACGAATTACCATGTGCTTATTAGGTATAATTTGTAATAGTTTTCTTCCAGCTGTTAGCGATAGCTATACGATAAATTCGTTAGAAGAAATGCGGAAGAGGACTAATTTCGCTTCCACTACCTCCGCGTAATAGACTACTCTTGAACTCCTGGGCCTCGACTGCGCAAACTTTAAGTCTAATTACCCATAAATTTGTTGATTTACACAGGCCATACAGTAGGTCGAGAAATGTAAATATGAAATATGAAAATGAGGATAACGGCAATAAATTTGATATACGGGGCTCCGTGGGGTCGTTCATGAAAGCGTCCATCATCGACCTTGACAAGCTCCTTTGTCCGCTAACGGCAGCCGAGAATCATTTCAGTCACATTCCCACCCCTGCACACACACACACACATCACTATTATTTCCTTTAACCATCTCGAAGCTGTTTCTGTACTTTTGGAGCGCAAAAAACGCACGGACAAGTAAAGAGTACAATTAGTAAAGATTAGTAAAGATTGCATGCAAAGAGAGCATGTTGTGTTATACCTATTATAGATATGTATATAATAAGTATGAAAACTTTTGTCCTACATACACTATAATATCACTTGGGCATGGGCGTCCGCAGGGGGGGGGGGCAAAAGTTGCCTCCTCCCTGACTTTTGAGAAAAATCGCTTATTTTTCAAAACTGATTTTTATTAAGTTTATACTAAAAAAAAGGAAATATTTTTAAATATCCGTTTCCAATTTTTAATTAAATTGGCACTATAAAATGGGTTAAAAAAGCAAGAGGGGTATATTTTTTCTTTACCATTATTCCACAGTTGCCCCCCCCCCCCCTCCCCCCTGGAAAAAGTTTCCGCACGCCCCTGCACTTGAACACTACTGTAATACGTGTATCTACGTATGTAATATAATGGCCTGGTTGATTGGTTCGTACTTTGTAACCGTAATAGTAATAGTAATAAAAAAGAACGTCAGCATTAAATGATTAACACAACGCAAGGACAAAGTGGTCTTTTCGTTTCCATAACACTGAAAGCACGACCGACCTATATCGGTAACGAAGAAATGTAGTAACCAGTGATTTACCTTGAAACCTTCTAAGTCTGTACTATTACCGATAAATAGTATGTAGAATACCGATCGTGTATATGTTACCACAAACACAGACGAGGTATAGGATAGACCTATCATCTTATGGATGTTCGTGTCGCCACCCAAACTGTGTTACCGACCCATAATTTGAGAACTGAATGTGGTGGCATCTGTTCATGAACAGCGTCCAACTCAGCAAGTATGTTTGAATAAATCCTTCCTTACCTTCCTTTTACGTATGTACTTATATGAAATAAAGATATGTGAAATTAATCAAGGTATGTGAAATAATCGAATTCAATAACGACGTTCACCAAAGTCGGAGGACGGATCGGACGGATGAACTGTTAAAATGTCTGGTATATAGCTATTTATACAAAGAAAAAAATGTATTATATAATATTAAGCCGATATATTTTTATACAAATAAATATTTTAATACGAATAAATATTTTATTCAAAATACTTGGCGCTGCGAAACCAAAAAAGGTTAATTGTCTTGGTTAATAAAGAAAATGAAACAAGACAAGACACCACTGACAAGGAGAGTATTTTAGGTGTCCGCCTCCGATCATTTTGATTTTTGGATATATTATAGAGGACCGAAAAATAAGAAATACGTGTTTTTTTATTTTTCCCCGTTTTCAGATTTGGGGGGTGAAAACTGCGTTCAAAGTTAGGGTTGAAAAATCATTTTTGTGGAATATCTCGAGAACTATTAGAGATAGGGGAATAGTGTCAATGGACGAATTTTGTGTCTTTGAATGCGAAATATGACTGACTCACCAGATTTTCAAAAACTCCATTTGTTTAAATAATACATGAAAAAAACACTAACTTTGAACGCAGTTTTCACCCCCCAAATCTGAAAACGGGGAAAAATAAAAAAACACGTATTTCTTATTTTTCGGTCGTCTATAACATATCCAAAAATCAAAATGATCGGAGGCGGACACCTAAAATACTCTCCTTGTGAGACAAGAAAGAAAAAGATTTTAATGCAATTTATACATATTTATTCAGCTTAGCAACACCAATTCGGAGAGCAGCGCAAAATCTTTTTTTTTTTAATATTATTTGAGAAATAAAATGAAATTGTAGGAGAAATATTTAGAATCGAATCTGGACGAATGGAATAGAGATTAGCGAAGATAGATGATCGCAGCCAATCGGCTCGTATTACTTGTCATGTAATTAATAATTGAATTACAATGTTACTTGTGATACGATTAGTAATTATACTTCAAAAAATACAGATTGCCCAGGTCTCACCACGTGGAGGCGCTGCGAGTGGAGACCCGCCCTAACCGCAGCCCATCCACCCACCTTTTATGCAAAATTTTATTTTCTTTTTCATCGATCCTCCTGATGCACGATTGCAGAACGATCCTCGATCGCTCCACAAGAGGGCAAGAGAAGGAGTTATTCTGTAATAAGCTACCGCGATGAAGCTAAGCAGAATTTATTTTAAATTTGAAGAATTTTCTGGTATATTTGTACCATGAAAACTATTCATTAAGCGGGAATGAAAAAAAGAATAAAGGGGGAATATTTGAGGGAAATTATTAGTGAAAATACTGATAATGATATATTATTGTCATGTGTTTTTTATTTCCCTCGATGGACCTACGATGTTACCTGAAACATTCGCAAAAGTATTAATAAAAATTCTGTGAGATTTCGTTTCTCAAGGATGATGAACCTGAAATCCTATTTTTGCAATTTTCTTCACATATAATACTCTGCAACAGAAACTTTCCTAATGGATTAGTACCTACAATCTATCTCGATTATATTGTAATGTAATTTCAACAGATATAGTCTTTTCACTAAATCACTATTGCCCAAATATTGAAATATCATATTTGAAACTACAGGCCAAAACTCAATATGGAATATCGTATCGGTATTGAAATGAAACAAGGAAAAGATTAAAAATACTGCTCCATTGTCAGCAGACAAAGTAGGCCATCAAAACTTTAGCAATTCGTGAAAAAGAAGCTACTAATGATATTACATTTCATTCCGAAGAAATTGATATTCATAATATTAAGCACATTGGGTGCTTTGTTACATCAACTCAATACTTTCCTTGTAGTTTCTCATTAATTAGCACTTTCAAAGTTTATGTATCAATGACTCGACAAGCAATCATTATATACAGTAGGTAATCAAAAACTTTTATGCAAATGTTGAAGATTGGAATAATTGCACTTTACTGCACAGTAATCGAAGTTACTTTCATACAGAAAGTAGCAACAACGAGCACGCGTTAATATTGACTATCACTATCACTTTGCACTAACACGTTTCACTATTACTTTTCACTATCACTTTTATTTTTAAATATATTATTTTATTAAGTCTCGTCACCGCGAAGGTGTAACTACGTTATGTTAGTAATAGTGAGACCAGCCTACAGGACATAAAATAAATCACGCAAAACGATAGACGAAATACATGAAATAAAACAAATTACGCAAATTAGCAATTGATATTCATAATATTAAGCACATTGGGTGCTTTGTTACATCAACTCAATAATTTCCTTGTAGTTTCTCATTAATTGACACTTTCAAAGTTTATGTATCAATGACTCGACAAGCAATCATTATACATATACAGTAGGTAATCAAAAACTTTTATCAGCCTGGAAGGAAATTAAATAAACACAATAAAATACAGGACATAAAATAAATCACGCAAAACCATAGACGAAATACATGAAATAGAACAAATTATGCAAATTAGCAATTGATATTCATAATATTAAGCACATTGACAATTTTCTAAATGCAATTCCATGAAAATTGAAACTTGACATTTAAAAATATTGTAAAAAAATAGGAAACAATTTTTTGCAAAATATGAATATAGTTTCAAAACAATATTTCCAGTGACAAACACTCGATTCAAGAGCGGGTAGATGGTGGGAGTAGAAGGAGGATGGTGCAGCCACTTAGGGCTGCTCCATGATCATTGTCCACTCATTAATGCAAGAAAACCGTGAGTGGACCGTTTCTTTCTTTCGCAACGCTAACTTATTACAGACTAAAATCAACTCCCGAGCATAGTCACTAGGACTTTGGACTATTCGCAGCACTAATTTCTCAAACAACTTCAAAATTCCCGAATGGTGCTTCATTACTGAAAATTCTACTATAATTAATACTCTCAAGCAGCTATACTACTCTAACAAATATAAAAAGCTACAGAGAACCACCACGTGGATGGTTTCATTTTTCGCAACACTAATAAAAATGCAATGCACCTGTGTCTCGTAATACGCAACTCTAGCTTTAATTCGTTGCAGCCTTCCTGAAGGCTGTGTAGAGAGTCCCATGCGCAGCAAATCCAGCTGCTCGGGACTCTTTTTCCCCAGGAACATGTCTCCAGACATGTCCCAGGACAGTTTTGGGGCATTGGGGGCTGGGGGTCGCAACTCTAATTACAAACGCGATCAATCATCATCGCAACACTAACTCAAAAAGATATTAAGAATCAAACTAGGACGAGTATTTAAAAAAACGCGATCAGTCGCAACGCAACTCTAATAAAAAGAATACAATGAATCAAAATTAATGCAATAAATCAAACTCTAGTAGGTAACTTCAATTCAAAATACAAGAACAACCTCACAAACAATCGCGACTCTTTTTTCGAAACACTACAAGCAATCACGTTCGATATTTATTCGCAACGCTATGCTGCTACCAAACGCGGGGAATACTCGATTCGCAACGCTAATTCAAACCGTGATCAACATTTAGTCGCAACACTAACTGAAAACGCGTAATCTTCTTCGCAACCCTAATTGAAAACACGGTGTGCTCAATTTCAGGGGAGGGGGTATCGATGGGTCAGCCTATGGCCAACCAAACTACTACTACTACTACAACTACCGACGAGCATAATGGCAAAATAATACCTACGAAGAATGACCCTGCACCCGAGGATGCAGGGCCATTCTTGGTAGCCCACATGATGTGGCCTTTTTTCTGGCCGGGCTATCTTCGGCTCTTTGGCCACTTCTTTGCTTCGGGCGGTCCGCCCTTCTGAAAGTTAAGGGAGTACTCCACAGTGAATGAATTTTTTTCTCAGTAAATACCACATATAATGAAATAAATCTTTAAAAAAATAAAAATAAAAAAAAATAAAAAATATTTTAATTTGTTTTACTTGTTTTTTTTACAAAGCGTCAATATGACAACTAAACAAAAACGTGGTGCAGGTGATTTTCTGGCTTAGGCTTATCTGAAACAAAAAATCCGAAAACATTCTTAATCTGTATGAGTGTCGCTATCGCCCGTAGCTCAATTAACAATTTTTGTTGAAAAATGACAAAATGACGCCTGTTTGAAGGAAAAAGTTCTCCAAATAATGGTGTTTCTCGAATGTTCCCCGAGAAAAATCTCGGTTATTTTTCGGAAAAAATTGTTAATTGAGGAACGGACGATAGAGACACTCATACAGATTAAGAATCTCTTAGAATTTTTAGTTTTGGATCAGGCTAAGCCGGGAAATCACCTGCACCACGAACATACCGTTCTTGTTTAAGTGCCATATTAACGCTGTAAAAAAACAAGTAACGCAAATTGAAAATATTCTTTTTAATTTTTTTGGTATAATATAAGAGTAGCTTAATAAATACCAAAAAGATTTATTTCATTATATGTTGTATTTACTCAGAAAAAATCTTTAAAAATAGCTTGATTTTTCGACCGTTCACAGTGGAGTACCCCCTTAATAGCGTGCCCAAGCCCGTCCTGCCGACCGCGACCAGCGACAATGTGCAATGTCCCACTGGCGTCAAAAAGTCGACATAGCGAGGCTAGAAGCGAGGGCATACCCCACTCGCGCTAGTCTGGCCGTCGACTTTTCTCACAAATTTCCTGAAAGCAGGTCATCGCAGGGGGGAACATGCGATCAGAGAATACGATGACCTGCCCCGGCCCTACCTACTTATATTTAAGTCACACATTCGTACCAGAAGGTAAGTTACCTATTCTCCCGAACAGCTAGGTTACCCATCCTACCGGACAGCTAAGTTACCTATCCTACCGAACAGCTAAGTTACCCATCCTACCTAACAGCTATGTATATTTAAAAAATGGCAAAACAGTCTCTCACACACAATCACACTCTAATAAGTACGTACCAGTTTTCACTGAAATCGGCTAGCAAAGGCAGTGACCATTGCGTATAAGTATGATTTACAAAACAATTAACTATTTTCAATTTCAAACAATGGATTACTTGATAATGTGTATTGTACATATTATGTACATACATGAATCGTTATTACTATCTGGTTTGATTGTACGAGATTGATTAAATATCATATTCCCAGATTATTTACTAGAATGATCATCGTGTGCAACAAGGAATATGATACATTGGTATCGTTATTGCAACGTTATAGTTTCGTTAACATGGTCTTTGATGAAAATCTTTCACCGACGCAAATTCCACCGCCTAACCACACAAACACACATAGGTGGAAAATGCGGCGTGCACGATACACTAACGCAATGCTAGCCGCCGACATGTAATTATTTAATAAAGAAAGTCATCGTGCCCCATTGCCTTCACCCACCCAAGTAGCACCTGGGCACGTGGATGAGTTAAAAGGCAATGAGTACGGAAAGATATCCTAAAAATCCTCAACTAGAAAATATCATTAGTTTCTATAGTGTCTAGCAGGCTAATATTCTTTCATTTTACATTATTAAGCAAAGTGGCTCGACTTTCAACTTGTGAATAGTTTAAAGTTTGATAAATAAGAAAGGACTCTACTTTAGATCAAGAAAAAGGACTCTACTCGACATTCAATTAGCGAGAAGAAAGACTCTAAAATTGAATTGTTTAAGAAAATGAATCTAAATCATGAAGAATTTACTTTAAAAATTTAAAACGGGCTATTCCATCGTCAAAGTAAAATTCATAAAACAAAAAATATGATCTCATGCTAATTACTTTGAATCTGAAATTTCCCCACCCTCAATTGTCTTCTTGCACATGGAAATTAATTATTCTATTGTGTACGCAAACGAGTGACCTTTTTAAGAAAGGAATTACATTTTTATGTATATTATCATCAATTAAAAATCAAGTTACTTTTGAACACGTAGTATCAGAAAAATAAAAGAAATTCAGTCATTATAATCGTTCCACTACATATTAAATCAAAATGATCGTAGCTGTGGAGTCTGAGAGTATCAGACTTCTTCGCTACATAAAAATTAGCATTCAGTCGTATTGATATTCGTACCAATACCTTCCGAGCTGCTATGCACCTTTATGTGCATTATTTAATAAATATCTACATCAATGTATGATCAATGATAAATATTCGCGTTAGGAACCGTTTATCTTGGAAATTATGATTATAATGTGATTCTATTGAAAAGGCGCGGCGTACAAGAAGGCCCTAGCCTCATCTAATAAATACATACACAGACAAAAATGTTATAATTCACGGGCATGGTTATCATACCCGTGGTCATTATGCTCGTCAAATATACAACCGGTCACTCGTGTCGATTCGGACCAAACGTCCTACGACATGATTGAGTGACCAGAGGAACCATAATGCATGCGCACTCACATTTCGTTGGGCCCCAGTGCCGGATACGCCAACACCCCTGCTACTGCTCAGGAGAAGTCACCAAGCTGCTCAGCTGCGCCCAAACTGTAACGAAGGAACAGAACACGATTATAGTTTCTTTCTAAAGTTACGATTGTTTCTCTCTAATATAGAAAACCACGAAGCAATTCAAAACTAACGAAACATTTTATCATTTAGACATTTTAAGAAAAAAATTGAAAAAAAATGAAACATTAAACATTAAAATTAACAAAAGTTCGTTCTTACAATGTCTGAATGATAAAAAGTTTCGTTAGTTTTGAATTTCTTGGTGATTCTATTCTAAAGATTAATTTGTTTAAAATTGTTTTCTTTCTAAAGTTTTGAAGAATGAACTCTACTTTAAAGGAATTAAATCAAATACTAGATACTTACATCTTTCCATTAATATTCTGCGTACAAATCTCCTCTTCAGCTGACGCACTGACTCTAATTTCCGACGAGTTTCTCTTTCAAAAGTAAAAAAAAAAAAGAAATAGTAGACTACAAACGCGCCCCAAAGATTATAATCGGCGAACAAAGCAGTGAATCTATTCTCGCGATTTGAAGGTCAGAGCCGCGACGCTCGTGAAAGAATATATATTGCGTAGAAAACACTGGCTCTACCCTCGCGTATCCCGAAATTGTTAACGAAACTCTATTATGAGCAACTGTGCTCTTCAAAACGAAAAACTTCGTACGTCATAAACACTGACTCTATTTGGCCGCATTGCACGCGGTCACAATCTCTGAAAAATAAGTAGGATAGGAGGGTGAGGTGGGTGTGGTTTCATCGAGTATTTATCACGAGGAAATATTGTTTTTTGTCAAACCAGCCAAGGGACTTTCGCTCCTTGTTATTTAGAATACAAGGTGTGTTGCGAAAATACAGAATGCTCGGTCGATAGGAACAGCTTTGTATTTCAGTAACACGATATTATCCAGAATATACTACTGCAGATATAATTATTACATTTAAATGAATCATAGTAGTGGCTTTCGGCGTTAAAGTTGTAAGCAAGTTCGTGTTATTCGAATAATACTTTAAAATATATCACGATCTTTATAAATATCCAAAATTCATGGCAAGAATCAAAATTCGTTAATTATTCATGCTTGAATAGCATGTCCTCGATCAACTACGCAGTTTCTGAACATAAAGAATAAAACTTGCATGCAAAACCGAACGTAAATGCAATTAAAACAGTTTCATAGAGATAGATTCCTAAAAATCATTGAAATATCATCGAATTCTACGTAAACGCGACCGAAATGCAATAGAATTCGATCATTCCAATATTTCGTAAACATCTACAGACGCCATTTTAAAACTTTTAAAGAAATCTGATTAAAATTATTCAATTTATCATAATTCAATCTTTTCCCATTGGAAAAGATCGAATTATGAGACTGCAAAGTAAACCATCACCCTCACAGCCAACAATGATTCAATAAAATAATGAGAAAAATACGTATACCACACGTATTGTCATCTTCTTTTTCGAAGGAAAGATCAGACGTCATCCAAGCATCGTTCAAATTAACCGTCAACTGTCATGGCGTCGCCTGCCCTTTGCTTTCGTTTTCCGCCTCAACGTCTGTTTGAAACAAAAGCATTAAAACATTCATAAGGCAATTAAACAAGAAATAAACTTGAAATATGCCCGAAAAGTGATGTATTTGAATACCGAGACACGATATGTGTGCACTAAATGTGCAGAAATATCGGCACGAAGGCAACGAAGGGAATACACGACGAATATGTAATGGTTTTCTCGCGATATATAATCAATTTCGGGACGAAAGTGTATTAATAGTAGCAGCAAGTGACGATAGAGAGTAAAGAAGAAGGCTAATAATGAATAGAAGTAATTATGTGACGATAGATAATGTACGCGTACCATTTACGTACGCAGCTATCGAAACGTCTTAACTCAACGATGTCCACGGAACGAATGACCCCCGCGTCACGTCGCTGTACCTCGGCGAATATGGGCTTTGGTGGGGGGAGACCAGGCAGGCCTCGCGCGGCAATACACGGTTCTTATCGCACGCCGCGTGACGTAAACATCACGGCTCGTGGCCTAGCCGTCTGAACAGAGCTACCGGTAGAATAGAAATATTACGCATAATATATTTCCTCAGTTTATAAAATATCTAGCATCTGCATACAGCAGTGTGCTTTAATTAAGTTTGTAAAACGTCTTAGTAAGTATATATTCATAAACTGAAGGATAGGATGCAATAAAAATTAGAAAATTAAATGTTGTTAAACTGTATTTTAAAAAATACAGTCTTGTAAAGCTCGTCACGGCACACATTTTTGCTATTTACAGTTTTTTTACCGAATCGTTAGTATTCGAGATAAAAATTATAAACTAAAAAAATTCCTTCGACCAAAATCATTATTTCTTTAAACATAAATTGCGATAACTTGAGTAAATATTAACGGATCGTTATGAAACTTGAAACATTAATCTCAGAAAACTCTAGCGAAGCCGTAAAATGTACGCACAAAACCCTTATGTTAAAAACTGTAGTAATATTTAATTAAAAAGTAATACTGGACATAACCCATGTTTTTCAACGTTCGCCGTTAAAAAGTATCGAGGCAATTTTGACGTACAGATAACTTGCAGCGACAAAGTTTTTCCTTAATATACAAGGAAGTTTTTCACCAATTTTCACACTGATTAATAAATAATTGTAGAAGATATGACGATATATATAAATGTCGCGCGCCACCAACAGTCAGTTTAAATCCATTCAACAGTTAATAAGGACAGAGCCAAACAATTTCTAAGTAACCAAAAAAAATGGTTACCTAATTGTCTTGGTTAATATATAAAATAAAATAGGACAAGACACTACTGAGACAAGAATGAAAAAGATTTCAATGCAATTTATACATACATATTTATTCAGTTTAGCAACACCAATTCGGAGAGCAGCGCCAAGTGTTTTGAATAAAATATTTATTCGTAATAAATATTTATTTGTATAAAAATATATCTGCTTAATATTATTTAATACATTTTTTTCTTTGTATAAATACCCATTGTGATAATTGGCGCAATTTGTGTATATCATTAGTTTTATAAAGCTATTAATTCAGGCCCGGATTAAAGGAGGGCTAGGGGGGGCTATAGCCCCGGGCCCCACTTTCCGGGGGCCCCGTTCTAAGCGATTTGCTCACTCTGTCTTCATTGGAAATATTCAGATCTATCGATTGTGAAGACTTAATACAAGAATTTGCAAAATTAAAGATAAGAAAACAACATTTTAACTAAAAGTTAATTGTACAATATCTTTTTTATCCCCCCCCCCCCCCCCCCCCCGCTTCCGCTGTGCAACCACGGGGGGGCCCCCGAAGGTTTGATAGCTCCGGGCCTCAAAAATCTTAATCCGGACCTGTATTAATTTACAACAATGTTTTTAAATGGGATTCTTTTTGATGGGATTATATACTTGGCGCACTTTTTTGTACCTTTTTTTAAAAAAAGGTAATTTTGTTGGGATACAATGTAGATGTCTCTGTGGTCTCCTTCGTGAAATCATGACTAACCAAAAGTGCAAATGTTTCACGGAAATGTAACTGGATGTCTCTGGATGTCATTGGATGTAACGCAACGGCAGTCGGCATCAGTCGGGATTCTCTAAGCAGAAACCATTGAGTTATAGTATTCTTATACCTCAATGGCAGAAACGAACGAACGATAAGAAGTGCGAAATATATTGTATACGTATGTATTTACGTATATATACATACGATCGAATTAAGTATTTCGTCCAGATCATTCAAACATGTTGAATTGCACGTTGAATCAACGCGAAGCTCAGTACCAAAGTTTGATCAACTTTACAGAGAAGACACATAAGGAAATTATAGAAATTACTTCTAGCTTGGGTTGGACTGTAGCAAGTATAGACACCGATGTAAGTAAATCGACATTCCCCAGCCCTGAAAACCAAACTATCTCACTATTGATTTGTCTAGAATGATACTCGCCTGGTTTGCCCGTTCGATTCATCTCATCGAATTGGTAAAAACATGCTGGACCAACATTTAGAATCTTGTCAATGGAAAAACGAGGGTTACAACAAGTTTGATATATCATTATCAGAGCCGAGCCTTTCGTTAAACTCGCCATCCTCTATAAAATTTGGTAACTCCTATAGTTTATTGGATATCTAATTTTCATTCAGTTATGCACAAACCATTCTAACTTTTCTTCAATTACAGATGCATCATTGCAGAATGATATCTTACAGAAAGCGAAGCAAGCCGATCCAAGCATAAAAGTCGGTTAGTATGGTGGAACCAAATTTAGAGACGTGTCTCGACACATTGTAAATTGCATAATTTTTTCCAGAAACTTGTGAATGCCGTACTTGGCACAAGCTCTATATATCCTTTTTCATATCCTTTGCCAAATACTTATATAATATAATACACACACACAATCGCTATGTTTTCACATTTAAGTTGTATTTAAAATGTATGACTCCTTTCAAAACTATTCCTAACGCTGATAATAGGTACGGGTGAGCGATTAATTCCACAAACATCCGATAGACTCTTCGCAGATTTTACTCGAGACGAGAGGAAGATTTTGTACGAACATGTTCTTTCTCGTACAGTTACTCCAAATATCGGACACGACATTACAGACACCCACAGGCAGTAAGTTTGTGAAAAAAGTATATAGTAGGAGTAAGTTCAACTTTCTACATTTTTTTCTAAAATACTTGTACATTGTTTCAGAAAATCTCAAGACAAAGATGATAAGAAATTATCTTTCTTGGAGCTACTTGTGCAGGAGCGTAATTTGAAAAGACGTAGAGCTAAGCACAGAGGTGTTCATACAAATAAAAGATCTCATACAGAAATTCTTAGGGAAGTAATAAACCAACAGATGGAATTATACGTTGATTATATGATGGAAACCCGTGCAACTAGTCGTCGTACCAAAACTACAAACATTGTCGAAACTCCAAGCTCGAATAGACATATCGACGACGCAACGGAAACTTCATCATTGCCGTTTGGGGAATGTTCAGTGAGACGTTCTAATCTCTTTTCTGAAGATTCACAAAATTATCGCGGGAGTTGGAAATCTAGAAATGATCAGAAACACGAACGGTCTGAAACACCATATATTCGTGGTTCCAATGACCGCGAGAGACAAGAAAAATGTTGGCGATCTGCAACAACGGCGGAATCATGGAAAATTGAAAAAGTACACAAACCAAGAAAATCTCATTCGAGGGAAAAGAAAGATGAACGTTGGTCTGTGCGACACAGTAATAAGGACAGCAGCTCAAAGTCTCGTGGAAGTGAAAAATCGTATAACGGTCATAGTAGTTACTCCAAATATAGAGTTAAAAATTAATTTTATACCTACAAGTTAGAACACCATTACACGCTTAATAAATCTATTGTAAAAAATATCCGCTAGATACATGATTGTTATCTAGGTTTTTTATGAATGGAAATAAAAATTTCATTGCGTATAATTTACGCGATAAAACGGAATTGAAACAAAATATATTATCGTTTGTTATTGGTTTTGATATGTGCTTCTATTTTAAAGTAACCGTACCCGTCTCTTTACCTTTGAAAATAATTAATATTTATTGATTGTCCGGAAAATTTCTCTTAACAAAATTGCTTTAACAAGGATAATTGAACACTTGTGCATGTAAATTCTAAATTAAGCAAGTCGTGTTACTACGGGCTTTTGTAATAAGTGGTTCTCAGAAAAATAAAAGGACAACTTCTTACAAAAGTCCCATTAAAATCAGCGTGTGCGGGTTCGATATATTCCCTTGTAACTTGTAACCAATACCTTAATTCCAGGATTCAATTCTGCCGCTTTACATAATTTAGTTAGTGACACAATCCGACAGAGGGTACTGATTTTGCCAACAGAAATATATTACATATCCCTATCCCTACTAAAGTGAAACGTTGTCTGTTTGTTTGTCCTTCTTTCACGCCTAAACGGCTGAACGAATTTCAATGAAATTTTGAATACAAATTACATATGCCCTAGATTAGATGCTACGTTATTTATTTTTCCTTTTAGGCTTTTTTATTTCATTACAAATAATTCCCGGGTGAAACCGGGTAACGGGTCAGCTAGTATTAAATATAATTAGTGTCTCTGAAATATATGGAAAGTGCCCACCCCTGGCGGACATGATCAGAGGAAATGGAAAGATCATTGCCAAAATAATTACGGGATAACTTAATAGAATTAAAAAGGGGTATATGAAACAGAAAGGAGGTCTTGGGAAACGCAAAGGGAAGGGAAAGGAAAAGAGGAAGCATAAACTATGGATTAAGTATTATATTGTACAGAGAATCGAACGGGATGTGAGATTGTCGATGAGTGGAAGTTGGATGAGAGAACGAGGGAGAGTTGTACTATACGAAGGAGCGAGAGGAGCGGGGTCAGGTGAACGAGTGGAAGAGGGAGAGTGAGAGGAGGGAGTAGAGTTCGTTGGGCTATATAAGAGTCTGTTCTTGAAATGCCATCTTTGGGAGTGTGTATACAGAAGCTTTATTTTTGTAAATTGTACCAAAGATAAAAATAAACCTAACGTATCGTATCTGGATGTATCTGACCGTGTCCAATGCATACAGATCGAGAGTTATGGGATCGATGCAGTGGCCGTGGGTTTATCCTACTAGGCGCTACTAGGTATGCGTTCTGTATCGTCAAGTATCTGCAAGTATCGTTCAGTCACATTCAGTCACGACTCACGTTCAGTATGCGTTGATAGTGTTCAAGTGTTGGTAAATACATATATGATATATGTATAGCAACTGATAGCAACACAGCTTCAGCGGCTACAGCGTACCCGCCTTTTTTTTTTGCAAGTGTAGAGCGAAGGATTTTTACTATACTATATACACGGTATCGGTGGAATTTGTCAAGTGTCTTGCTTGCGTGTATGACTAAAAAGCTATGGAGAAGCTGGAGCTGTACAAAATTGAAGAAAAAGTGGGCGAGGGATCTTTCGGACAAGTATACAGAGCAAGGAGGCGACTCGATGGTGAAATTGTAGGTTTCAAAGTGATTAGAAAGGTAAAGAAGCATTCACCAGCCAACGTATTTACTTTTGATTGTCTGTTTCCTACAATTTTGTATCTTCTATTTACACCACAACGTACATCTATGTAATCATGTAGCAAGGTAGATCATTAACAGAGTTGAAGAACTTACGGCAGGAGTGTGAAATTCAACGCGATCTCGATCACCCATTCATAATAAAAATGCTTGACTCTTTCGAAACGAACGACGAGGTACAAACAGATATCTGAAAGGTATTTGAAATTTCTGTATCGTATGTACATTGTATAAGAGTAGATTTCTCTGTAGATAGTCGTTGTGACCGAGTACGCGATTGGAGACCTATACAAATTAATAAAAGAATGTGGCTCTGTACCTGAAAAGTTTGCCCAATCAGTAGCTGGCTGTCTTGTTTCGGCGCTCTATTATCTACATTCCATGGGTTTATTGCACAGGTTGGATATTTCACCATCACGATTCATTATATTCTTCAACATTCACTGGTCATTCGTTGCTCCTCTAGGGATCTTAAGCCACAAAATATACTGGTTAAGAGCGACGGAGTTGTAAAGTTATGCGACTTTGGATTCGCTCGTACCGTAAATGTGGAATCAGTGGTGGTACGTTCTATAAAGGGCACACCATTGTACATGGCTCCAGAAATGTTTGAACATGAATTCTATGATCACACCGCAGATTTATGGTGCGTTATCATTGTCGGCAAATAAGCTTGAACAGGGCATAAAAGTTTCCCCCTTTTCAGGTCTCTTGGGTGCATAATTTATGAGCTAATCGTAGGCTCGCCGCCATTTAAAACAAACTCTGTTCTACTTTTATTCAATATGATCAGGCACACAGAGATCAAGTGGCCAGAGGATGTTTCTGAGTCTTGCATAAGTTTCTTACAGGTTGTAATACATTTACATTAACGTCCCCAACTCGAAAAGCATTCTGCATGAAGTTTATCTGTTGCTGATATATTTAAATGAAAAATAGGGTTTGCTGAAGAAAAATCCCAAGGAAAGGTTAACATGGCCTCACCTCTTGGATCATGATTTTGTTAAAGATAGGGTTGTAAAAGGGATCGGAAAGAAAAATAAAAGGATTCGGAGGCAAAGAAGGAACAAGATAATAGAAGAGAAATGCACCGACCAAGTGTCAAGCTTTGAAGGGCACGATGCCGCGAATGTAATCAATTCGCGTCCAGAGAGGGAGAACGGAGAGTGGATTGCATTTTTGCGGACGTATGTGAAAGAACTTACGAACGGAAACGTGGAATCGTTGCTCGAGTCACGTCTCGTTCAACTATGCGTAACTCCGTTAAGGCTTACAGGCGTTGATGCTCGAGTGGTAATAGAGGTTACGCGTGTATTGTCTTTACCATTTGTCGTTTCAAAGACGAAAGACGCTCTAGATCAGATCGAAGAAGTGTACTTGAACGTTAACATCGTAAAGCATCTCGTGATTTCTCTACAATATCTGATGGCCGAGTCTCCAGAATCCCTAGAAACGGACAAGACTATCCAGGCAAACACCAAACTGCCGTCTACGTTGTTCAGGGATGAACTTGAGGCTTTGGAATACACGATGCTTCTACTTTGCAGATTGGTCCACACTCGTGACAAATTTGTTTTTCAATTTTCTGACAACATTAGATATGTGAATGGAGTGGTACTTTTACAGCGTTTGTTGACTCTGGAGAAAGAGAAGACCCGGATTGTTGCGGATCTCGTTGCGATCTTGTGTCACATGATGAGTTTTCATAGCAAATCACCTCGGCTATTGAAGCTAGTCGAACAGGTTGTCTTATTCTCCCATTTACCGGGTAAGTCTCAATTTCGGCGGTAGCGATGGCGGTGGCAATAGTTAATCGCATTGATGAGGTATCATCATTCATCAGTAACTGGCTAATAGAGTCCGATTTCTCCGAAAGGGACCCCGCTAGAACAGTTCCGTAAGCTGTTTAATCACAAACAAGCAGCGGTCAGAGCAAGAACGTGCCACTTGATCATTTTGCTAGCACAATGGTCTCACGAGACATTAGATCGGATCGGGTGTATTTCTCTGAGGGATTTAGTAGTGGGTTTACTCACCGATGACGATCAAACTGTAAAACACGTACGTAGACGTATGCTCTAACGGATTTGGAAATAAAATTACTGTGAGAATGAGATCCGAGAATATATACACGGGGTGGTTAAATATTTTTAGGCAGCAGAGTTATGCAAACAACAAATTAATGCATTTCACGTGGGAAAATGATTCCGATAAAAAGATTAGGAGTTTGCCAGTTAACATACCTTTTTCAAGGATTCTAATTCTCCCTTCCGTGGAGAATGAAAGGAGGGGGAGGATGTAACGTAAAGGAATATGGAAGTTGTGATTTTCGACGTTACATGATATGAATTTTTCACTTTGGAATAAAAAAAGAGGAAAACAGCCCTGTTGTCTTTATTATTTTTATTAGCGACATAAAAACAAGACACAGTGGTTCGCGTTCGGCATTATCCGAAATTACAAATATAAGCGTTTCTCGATTGGAACGACTCATAATAAATTAATTATCGAATCGATGGATATAATATGGTCGGCCCACGAGTCAGACCAGTCATTGTCAGTGTTCCCTTCCGTGTGTCGACGGTGACATTCCTCCTTATACATCTCTTCCAGTTTTAATATATCCTTTCCGCTGAGTCCTTTTCGTTGCCCGAGTGTTACTTTTTTCTTCTGTATAATCGCAATAATGGTTGACAATTAATTTGGTGCATACAGTTGACGCAACAGCAGTCATTTTACACATAATTACATACATCGAGGAGGTGCGCTTACCTTTGGTAAAATAGTGGGCTCGCCATTCTTTGAAAATGCATGCGAACTATAGTGCATTACACTCATATAATCGTAACCGATGCCGTAATCTGTGACAGTACGGTTGCCGTACTTGTTAAAATTGTGTTCTTTACCTGCGCCATAGTTTCGTCGTTAATTTCGCGTTAACGTAATAACGGTAATAATCGGTTTGCCGATCGATTTACCTGGTTTAATGTTTTCCCAATTTATCGTGACCCATTCGTCTCGATCCGCGGTACTTTGTTGATGATAAAAGCCCAAAGCATGCATGAACTCGTGAACGATCACACCGTGTTTCACGCATCCCGGATTTTGTAGATTCACTACTTGCCCGCGATCGTGGCGGCCAACCAACGACCAGCATCCCGACATTTTTCCCTCGATAGTAACGTAATCGTTGTCCGTTTTCTGGTAAGGGCGGAAACGTATGCACGTATTCTGATGATACTCCTTTATGGCGCCTTCGATCATCTCTACATCATCGTCATCTGCGATCGCAAACATGCCGATAAGTATGAAACTGACTGTTTTGCTGCTCTCCAAGCTATAAATGCAACCAATTACCGAAATCCTCTTTCTTTATGTAATAAGGTACAATTGCCCTGGGCCAACGAGACGCAGTTCCTACCAAACCATTTTTTAATCCATTATTTTGCTCGTCGAGCATTATGTCCCCTTCGTATAAGCCACTTAGCTCCCAGAGGTACTGCTTTTCTTCACTAGACCAACTTTTTATACGATTTGCTGTCGGCAACAAATAAAGACAAATATCATTCTCGTTGATCAGTAGTCGTAGCATTCTAAAAGATTCTTATTCATTAAACACTCTGCTGCCGAGAACCGTACACATGCAGGTCCCCGGCAGCCAAGTATTTTCCTCTTCATTTCCTTTTTCTTTTCCTTTCTATTCGACTAGATATGCATATAATCATCTCTACCGATTGTTTCGTGCGCGTGACTTTCGTTGAATGTGCCTTGGAACTTTGGCGTCGGTGGGATGCATGTTTTTTGTTGAATCTTGCGATCAACCGCTTCCGAATTCGTTGCAGTTCCCAAGGTGGCCACTAATAATGTACATGCCCATATTAATGCGAGATCTTTTCTGTTACTCCGGTTACTCTTACGCTGCATTTTTACGAGGCAACAAGATCTATTTAGTTTTACTGGTATCTTTGTACTTTCTTTCCAAAGAACAACGCAGAAATTGAAACAGCTGAGTATTTAGCATACCTTTATATACGCTTGAAAATATGCGTACCAGTATTCTGTATTTGCCTCACGTACAATAGAACCTCGGTAATCTCAGATAAATGGGAATTGGACTGTGTCGAATAATCAGCAGCTCAGGTTATCGCGGCATTACTGTATCCTATTTATCGAGTAGCCTTCTACGCCAAATCTCGGTTGCAATCAATATGCATAAATATTTCCGCCAATCTTGCTTTTGGAAGTTACGAGTTATCTTGAAGTTTGTTTTAGTGACAACTCGAGAGTTGTTTTAGAGGACAACTTGGACTTCGGATTTATGTAGCAAGTCGGAAACAGTTGCTGTATTTGACGCGACGTAACAAATATACAGTAAGTTCGTACCTACGTAATTGCATCTGATTTCTGGTTAGAATCTTCAGTTATGCAAGGAAAAGGTGTTATGGTTCACTTATGGTGAATACAGGCGTGTTACAAGGTGAAACATGTGATATGGACGAAAACGTTACGTTTCTGTTACTTTCTTGTTAATCTCGCTTCCTGTGTTGTAACGCATTACACGAAGTAAATTTCTGAGTTGAGAACGATAACAATAGCGACAATGATAAGAATAATCGAGAATAATGAAGTCGCGAGGCGAATACCAATTCGATTGCACATTTAGTTTTGTTCGTGACAAGGATGATACCTGCTGGTATATGGGGTAAATGTGCCGTATTTCGGCCCTTAAAGAATAGTCAGTCTTTTCGGAAATAAATTGCTTAGAAATAAGAAATTAGGAATAAAATCTTATATATTTAAACGAAATAATGATCAGTGTAGGGGAGACCGGGTCTAATTGACTAATTCCCTTTAATTGTTGTATTATAGAATATATTATGTTGCGATTCGCGATATTGAAGCATATGAACGACCAGCTTGCCATTTAATGTGTCGCCGTGACAAAAACTCGCATGTTCTGTCAATGAATGAAAAATCTAAAAAGGTCGGCGGAAAGTAAATAATTTTGTTTCAACTATTTATGAAATTTTGTCTACTGCTTGATATTTTTTCATGAATATTTTGTGGAGTAACTATTGGTAAAAAACGACGTTTTTCGGTATTTTAGATATTTTAAATAAAAATTGTTATACTATTAAAAAAATCATCCACACATTTGAAAAATATATACTTTAAAGATTTTAACTACCAATAACGCATTTAAAAAGTAGTATATTAATAATAACAACGCGTAACATGAATTTCCCTCCGCTTTCCTTTAAATGGCCGACTACTGGCACAGTTACCCTACACACGCACTTCACCGAAATCACTTAGAACGTGTCTACGTTAATGCTTTACTAATTGTAGGTGGACTTGTACATCTACTAGGTACACATTTCACTGGTGATTGTACATGTTAGCGGCAGGGAAAGAGAAATAGGGAAACAGGAGAAGTGAACGGTGGGAAAATATACACCAGAGGCACACCTACAATTCTCACCTCCCATTTCTTTTCCATTCATCCCAACGAGGGATGCGCATTTAGCGCAAAAGCCGAAATAAATAGGACGTCGCAGACGGTTCATCGGTCTCTCTGCCTGAATCGCTACCTATACATACGTAGTGTACACACATACCATCGCTTAACTGACAAATTTACGACTTCACATATCATTACATTTCTATTCTGTGAATCGTCTGGCGGCGAGCCTATCGTATCGGCTAGGCAATCATTAGCACGTTTGTAATCATACCTGAAATCTCCTGAAAGAATACCAAAGGTAAGGTCAATGACCAGCTTGTTCCAGATTCGAGTAGGAATTCGACATAGCCTAAATTCTAACCGGACTTTTTGGGATCACAAGCGATCGGAATAGTTACTTCACGTTCCTTTACATATACAATTCGCCTGTGTACACACTTGACCGACGCGTCGGGTTTTCGTTCTCAGTTCTTCTTCTGATCGACTTTACCGTGGGCAGTGATGGTCCACTTTGATGGGTTCATCATGCCTGAAATCGTTTCTAACACGAATCAAATTTGGCGATTCTTTTGTAAAGGAATCCGATCCGAGCGCAACTGTTGTTAGCGATGAATAAGAGAAAATTAATTATATTTCTAATTATTACCCAGCTACTAAACTTGCCCTGTTGGGCGATTACGTATCGAACAATCGCGCTTCGCAAATACACATGAATTGGTAGCATCTAAATTCATCGGCGAGCAAATTGCCGTTTTATTTTAAACAAGTGTCGCTTCTTTCCCTCGAATGTGTATACATACATACATACTACGTGCCTCGTGAACCACTGACCTACTGGGACCACTTGGAAGTGTCGGGAACCTCTTGACGGCTGCGTACAGCCGCAGCGTACTTCGGTAGCGTGCGACGCGTATGCTTACTGCCCGAAAACGATGCTCTTACAGTTCACTGACCCTCGTCCAGTCTCTCTCCACTCATCTCCTCTTTTCCACCGTATCTCCTCGTTTCTCTTGTCATAGGTAGATAAATATTATAATATACGTGGAAAGGGAAAGCACGAATATCTTGGAAGTTTGAGAGAAGAAAAATGTGGTGCAGATTAAAAGTTCTTCTCTTTAATGTTTCGGTCGACAAAGAAGAATCCACGACATTCGAGGTATCGAAAGATTGTGCTCTATCGTATTCTTTTCTTATGTTTTCTTATTATCTTTCCTTCCTCTTTCCTTCTGCGACTTTTTTCGTTCAGGCAAGGATCAGTTTCGAGCTCTCGGTTCGGTCATACACCTGTGAGAGTGAAAGTGTCCTCCATCCCCACCTAGTTTTCTACCAGATAGCCAGTGTCGTGGATGCCGGCGCCGCGCCGGCATCACCATCCACACCGTTAAGGTCTGGGCAGAGACCTTTAGAGTCCTTAGACTTCAGAGGATCTCTTCTTCTTACCACTGGCGCGCCGCGTCGGCACTGTGCCGTCACGGATCTGATAAGCCTGTTTAGATCTTTAATGTGACAGCCATTGCTTCTGTCGTAGTATCATCAATCCACCACTACCAACACTAACCACCATTAGTGTCCATGTTCAATACCAGGTGAAATCCGCATGCAAATAAGACAAGAAAGCTTTGATTCTCGAGTACGTCGACTCCCGACATGTCCCACATTTAATCTTCCGATCTAAACTCTAATTTGTCTGATGTGGAGAATCTCTTTCCACGCAACGAATCATTGCATTCGAAGAAAATACAATCAGTGCGATCGTTAAATTTTACTCGCCCCCTGTTTGCATCAGTTTTCATTCGTCGAAATTGTCGGAAACGCTATAGAAAACAGCGAACACTGTAGAAAATCGGCCAGAGTGAGGAAAGGGCGTGAAGCAATGTGCGAAAATAATTACGGAAGAGTGGGCGGACGCGGTTAGGTCTGTGATGACTGATGAAAAATGAAGTTGTATAATTGGCCAGACTGTTGTAAATAATATGGCACAAGCTTGGGAGGGGGAGGGGACGTTGAAACGCTTTTATCGGTGGAATGATATTACCCCGAAGAGAAAATTCGAAAGGCGGTGCTCCATAAAATTAACGCGTACAGCATTTTTCTACTGGCCGCGGCCGTCGCGTTCGGAGAGGTAGAGACAACTTACGGGGAATAAACTCGCGGTTATTTGCGATCGGGCAAAGGTAGTAAACCCAGAAACGCCAGTTGAGGCCAATACACCCGCCTTCTTGTACGGGGCAACGAACTCTGTCCTCGCACTGCATCACACCGGTGTCACCTGATATAACGCTTGTTCACATTCATGTTTATTTGGAGAAACTGACCGCCCGACCAGTTGATCGATCGGTCAGTCGTATTCTATTTAGATTCCAGAGCCGATCTAAAATATTCCAGCAACAGGTTGGTGGTCACAGGTTTGTCAATCCCCTTGTAATGACCGTTTGCTTTTCATCTTATCTTATTATCGTTATTGTTAGCCGGTTCTTACTGTCCAGCGACAGTACATTCTATCAACGTCGTTAAATACTTGGATACGATCAGCTGCAATGCTACTTATGTTATCGCCACTGGAGTCGAGGATATTTTGGGAGGATTTTCTTCGACGCCTCACACATCAGACCAGTGTGCAACAGTAAGTAAAGTGGTATGTCTGTCAAGTACGAGATTCGTGAAAATAGCGCATTAACGAAATTAGCATAAGAGGAGAAAGTCGCGCCGCGGTCATCGGCCGCTCAGCCACGTTTGGCCCGACTGCCGAATCTGCGAATTCACGTGCGAACGACTCTTGCAACAGGAGGATGGAGGTATATATGGAAACAAGGAGCAATGGATCTGTCGGCCGAATCGCACCGCACCGTCACTGCATACAGAAAGCTGGAAAGGCTTATCTTAAAATAAGTCATGCCATGTGTTGCTCTTCGCTTTGCAACAAACAAATTACAACCACCGTCTCTCATTACCTACGTAGTTATCTAACAAGTCGGAGGCTGTTTAATTACCTATATTATACAATATACGCCGTGATTCCACCCGTACGTTTATAATAATATTATAATGTATTCACCTAGGTGCTCCTCCGATTTTATCAGACAATTTGAAGACTGACTGTAAGATCATGCGAACATGCGTCCGGTCGTAAGACAGTGGGTTCCTACTTAATGACCTTAGCTTACCCCATTATCTTTTTTAACTTTCCTTATCGATTTGAATCGCATTTGTACACGCGTACATTGATCCGCGTGGAGGAATGACGATAATCTTTCGACTGAAAAGAAAAGGATCCCAACCTTGATAACTGGATTCAGGCAATGACCGTCAACTGGCTACTATCTATCCGATCAACGCAACGATCATTAGGGAGTGGGGCAGAGGCAGGCAGTGTAAGGCAATGTACACTAAAGCAGACAAGCCAACAACAGCGATTCCACTTTCCCATTTCCTCGTGTTAAACACTTCATACTTTGCTCTTTCCCCCATTGTTTTTTCTTAATAAAGGTCGGAGAGGATAATAAATATTGAAGAAGTCCGGAATAGAAGCGGGCAGCACCGAGTAAATGCATGAAAGAAAGGCGAAGCTGAGAAAAAGGGGCAAGAATCGTGAGGAGAAATCACATCGTTTGTCCGTGAGGATCGACGCGCCACAAAGTTCATTATACTTGAAAGGAGTTGAGCAAAGAGTCGCCATCACCACCACTACCATCAGCGAACCACTTGCGCTTTGCAAACCGGCGCGGCGGTCCTTGGATAAAAATTCGTTTCATCGAACCTGAAGTAGTTGTCCTTAGGTCGAATTGAAAAATAATTTCATTAACCCAGAGGTTGTACAGCTCCTTGCATGGATGGATTCAACTCGACCGTGAAAATAGTTGATGTCCAATTGAATCACATCTTAAAACGGGAAATACATATCTACGTGACAAATGCTTGCAAGTTACTCCAAGCCTTCAACAACTTCGGGACAAATCAGCTAATTTTTAAATCTGAGTGATTAGATAAATCCACCATCTACTTAGGTACTACTATATGTAGTACTTATTTTTTCTCCGTCCCGTAATCCCACATCCGTACCGAACGCTTCTAATTTAAATTTCATTTTCCCATACGTTTTTTTCTATCTGCTCTCGTCAACTGCTTCTCTCATGGACCGCAAGCAAACAAGCATTGCGTCCTTTCTTCCCGTCGCGCCGCTCGTCGTTCCTTTCATCTACTATGTATCCTTGCATTCGCCATTCTCTCTCATCCTCTCTCTTTGCTTGCTCTTTCTTCCCATCCTCTTCCAACATCCGTCACAATGATCTGCACGTTTCTGAACGAAATGTGTACCAAGTATACAGGTATGTGGAAGGTAGAAAGAAAGTGGACAGAGTGACGACTTCCGACTTGTTTTGTCAGGCGTTGCATATCCTCGCGGATAATGCTAAGTATTATCTTGTGCGGATAATGTTGTTCACGTTGGCCAGGTTGGTTACGTTGGCACTGCAGTGCCTCAACACGTTGTTTCGTATTCATTACTGCGTCCAGACTATTTAATCTAGAGAGGTAGATAGAGTACTGTGAATTCATGGTTTGCAGCTTCTTTCATAATTACTGTTAAGTGAGACTTTCGTCAATGCTTTGCGAGGGACAAGTGACAAAATAATCACGTTTCCAAGTGCGTGCTATCGAAAGAAAATTCAAAATTGCGTTGGATGCCGCGTGAGCAACGTGCTCGATCGATCACGTTCCAACGTCTTCTTTTGCTCTTATCTATCTTCTCACCTTTCTGCCTTTTCGTTCGGTTCTTATTTCCCTTCTCTCTTAATCATCATTTCATTCTTTCAGCAAAACTCTATATACTTTTTTCTGTACTTATTACTTTTAATTATCTCCCTCGCTCCAACTTTCACACACTGTTGTTTTCCTTCTTATCGTTGTGTTACTATCATCCGCTCAACTTTTAGACTTATGAACAATTGAGTCCGAGTCTGCGTCCAAGTCCGAGCGAATCGTTGGCTCAACGTTTCTACAGCCGGTGTTACGTTCCTACGTTTTGCTGATCGCACAGAAGAAAGACGAAGCAACGGTTACTTAAACGCAGCACGGAACAATTTCATTGAATATCAATACTTATATGGGTAGCATTCTCTGTATTATAGAAGTAGATACTATTATAACACATATAATAGGTAAATAATGCCGAAATTCGGATTATTCAGATCTGGATAAGCCGATCGTCTTGGATCTGATACGGTCGCGTTTATCTGTCTTCTCTATCTAAAAGGTCTTCCCAGTCAACGAAATTCCATCATGGCAGAAGAAGCTAGGGGGGATTTCGGAATAAGTATAGATATATCGAAAGGTGAAAACGAATCAAGGGAATTCGGCCAGGCAGGCAAGTAGGTAGTTAGACTGGTAGACTGGGGTAGGCTGGTAGGCCGGTAGGTTGGCAGGCAGGTAGGCAGGTAAGCAGGTAAGCAGGTAAGCAGCCGGGCGCCAGGCATTCGCGTCGGTCTCTCGGTCTGGCAGTTCAGTGACTTTAAAAACACGTTATCGTTTCGATACCCATTTAGTGAAACGTAGCTTTCAAACATTGGACACGTTTACGTCTCCAAGGGGTTTCGAAACGTCAGCGATCACGTTGCGCGATCTAAAACGAAACGAAAGGAAGACTCGGCAGGGAATACAAAGATCAAGCATGAATCAGCCGTAGAATAAATAAACGTTAGCAAGTGTCGGTCGTGCTGATCGCATTGTAAATTGTTCAACTTGGCTTCCGATCGTAATTTGATAGTCAAGAGGACTGCTTGTTCTCTGGATTTTGTCCGACTCAAAGGACAGATAGCGAGGTAAAGACCGATATAGGGAGACCGAATCGTATATACTGGCTGACGGATCGCCCGACGGCCGACAGTCGCTCTGTCGCTGTCGCCTGGATTGGTCGATATTCTCTCTTGCTACCAAATCTATTCCACGAGAACTTTGATTTTTAGTGTCTCCTCTGTTATCTTTGACTCGTTGCGAGCACCGGCACCCATCGTGCGAGGAACCCAAGTTACTTCCGCTTGGTAAGTTTCTTCAAATTGTCGATCAGAGAAAGATTTTTAAGTAAGAGATTTCAAGAAATTTGCTTTCCTTCGACCCTTCTTTTCCTATGACTTCCTTATATTCGTTTAATTTTGTCGTTCAACGTTCAAAAGGCAGGCACGATGATTCAGGTGATGGGTAACACCGTACCTACTTACGCGTGCATACATAAATAGTTAACAATTTTAAAAAAGCGATCCGCTTACCATCGACAGCGTAGTTTCTGAATCCATTTGCATTTGTTCGCAGAAAGTTGACGACTAGATCATCCGACTGTGGCACCACGAAACATCGGAACATCGTTTCGGTACATCATTACGAAAGATAACTCGTTCCTACTGTACTTGTTCGAGCAGAGGCGTCGCGGCGTGGCGCGACGCGGCGCGCCGCGTGTCGGAAAGGGCTAGGGGCTAGGGTTTGCGATGAATAATCTCGCCTACGCAGCATTCCTTGTGTTCCTCTTCCTCTTTGCGTATCTCCTGAATAGAAATCGGAAAGTGCGCCGTCTCCCCCCGGGTCCCTGGCAACTTCCGATCATCGGCTACCTACCATGGATAGACGGGGAGAAACCACACGAAACTCTCACCAAACTAGCAAGAACGTATGGTCCTATATGTGGACTTCGCATGGGTTCCGTTTACACTGTCCTACTCTCGGATCACCGGATGATAAAGCAAGCCTTCGCGAAGGATGCATGTGCTGGCAGAGCACCGCTATACCTCACTCATGGAATTATGCAAGGATACGGTAAGGTCTGCGCAGCGCGCACACGTTTATTTCTTCCTTCTTTCGTTTTTCTCCGATTATCATCCAACTTAACCACCTACTCGCCTACTGCTTCCAAGCTTCTAACACTCGAACCTCTCCGTTGGTCCTATATCACGGTCGAGATCTAATACCTGGGTCTGGTCGAGGTTGCGATTGCGAACGAGTAAGTATATACCTGGAAAATTTGGGTAGGTAACGGGAAATTTCTCTGCAAGTTGTACATAACTACCCATAGTATCCTACTCCTCGATGCGCCTAATCAACTTGTTCGATCCACGAATCTATTTCCGTAGACACGAATCGCGAAAGACTTGCGAAAGACTCTCGTGCGGCGACAACGAAAGACTCTCACTTTCGGTGTCTGCTCGATGTCCTTGAACGAGGTTGGAAAAACGATTGTCGTTGGTTTGTATTGCGCCAGCAGCTACGGCTTTTATATCAGACAATGCCCTACCTATCCTACAATCCATATATACTTGCACGTACGGTATGTGTAACGTTGTCCTTGTTCGCGATCCCATCCAAGGACCTATATCTACGATATTCTGTATCGTGCACGCATGCCGTGATAAGCGTACGATACAGAACTGAACCGTAACGCGAATGAGGGTTAGAAAAGGGCTTTCCCTTTGGAGGAAAGAATCTGTCGCAATGGCGGGAGGCGAGTGGAAACTGGAAGGTCGGACGAGCAAGAAGGTGAGGAGGTGCTGAACTACTGGTGAACGATCCAGGGGAAAAGTGTGGCGAGGGAGAGTGAGTGCGGTAAGAGATTATTGTTTATTCACTTGAAGATTATCCTTCGGCGAGTTCAATGGCTGCTCCTACTTACGGAACGACGACGGTAGGTATGCAATTCCGTCGCTGCTTTTACACTTTTACAGTGTACAGGCAGTACAGTCGACAGTGTAGTGTTGTGGTTGTTTCGTAAAAAGAAAAATTAACCGACAACTGCTTACTATAGATAGAAACGAATGCTCGAGTTTCGAGAAAAGAGAAGCCCAACGGCTGGAAACTGTATGATCATCTCCCACACTCACTGACCTCGATTTTTCTCGTCGTTCCTTTTCGCAGGACTGGTTTGCGCCGAGGGCGAACGATGGAGGGATCAAAGGAAATTCGTTAGCAGCTGTTTGAGAAATTTCGGTATGGTAAAACACGAAGGACCGAGGAGAGATAAAATGGAGAAGAGGATTCTCGACGCTGTGAAGAAATGCGTATCGGTATTTACCAACTTTTCCTCCTATTCTCTTTCGTAACCTCGGTAGAAAATCTCCGACTATCCGAATCCACTATATATCTACTCGTATCGTAGAAACTCGGGCGTCGTTCGGCGGATGGACCATTCGATCCAATGGACACACTTCACCACTGCATGGGCAATCTAGTTAACAGTATCGTTTTTGGGAAAACGTACGAGGAACAGGATCAAGTCTGGATATGGTTAAGACATTTGCAAGAAGAAGGAGTGAAAGAGATAGGCATCGCTGGGCCACTAAACTTTCTCCCTTTTCTTAGGTATCCATTCCCCTCTATTTCGTTTCGTTTCGTTTGACTTTCGCGCCCGCTTGAATTTTCAAGTTTCGCTTGCCCAAAATGTGTATGATATACCTACTGTTGATCCAGAGTAAAAAGTTCAAAGTAAAAAATCCAACGGATATATTATAGCACGTATTGCCACGTCCACCGTCTTTCCCGGAACATTCTAATGTAGATGCTCATACGTAGCTATTAGATATACTTACGTACATGTATAAGTACGCAAAAATGATAAAGAATAAACGCTCGTTAGATTCTTACCACGATACGGAGAAACGATACGATCTATCGTGAATGGAAAGGAAAAAACTCACAAGATATATCGCGGTGTTCGCGACGAATATCGTGCCCGGGTCGCGGGATTGCCGGAAAACACAGGAATGGTGGAAAGTTTCTTAGCAGCGTTCGACGAGCAGATGAGAAAGGAGCCGATGGTCGGGGCCGGTTATTTTACGGAACCGCAGCTTTATCATTTGTTGGCGGACCTCTTTGGCGCTGGGACCGACACCACTTTGACGACGCTTCGCTGGTTTCTTCTGTTCATGGCTGCCTATCCGGAGGAGCAGGTATGTCAGCCAATATCAAATGGTTAATAAACTTTTCTAAGTACACGTGCAAACCCTCCTTCATACGGTGATTTCTAGAAACTGGTCCAGTCAGAGATGGATCGTTGCTTGAAGGATGGGGAAGAGCCGACTTTAAAGGACAGAATCTCTATGCCCCGCCTCGAAGCTGCTTTAGCTGAAGTGCAAAGAATTAGAAGCGTTACACCACTTGGCATTCCTCACGGAACATCGGAGGTAAAAATATTCTACGTCCTACGATAGCGCATACCTGTATTAGTTGCAGTCTACGATAGAACCATCCCTCAACACCTGTTAATTTTATAATTACCGATAATCTTTCGTCAGGATACGCGCATAGGCGATTACGATATACCGAAAGGGGCCATGATCGTACCAATGCAATGGGCCGTTCATACCGATCCTGACTATTGGCCGGAACCTCTTGAATTTCAACCCGACAGATTTTTAGCCGAAGATGGAAGTTTCCTGAAACCGGAATCCTTTCTACCCTTCCAGAGTGGTAGGAATTATTCTTAACTTTCTCTTTACACACAGTCTAATGAATTACGTCGCTACGCTGTTGATTCTTTGTAGGGAAACGCGTCTGTGTCGGGGAAGAGCTGGCTAGGATGATATTGTTCCTTTTCGCCGGCACGATACTACATACTTTCGTTGTATCGGTGCCATCTGGCGAAACCGCTGATCTCGAAGGAGAGTGCGGTATTACACTGGTCCCAAAACCTCACCGCCTAATATTTCTTCCGCGACGACAACAATCATAGATTATAGATAAACAATTTTTGCTACTTAATGGATGCTTTCGCTCCTACTTGTACTTACTTACTGATAATTACCAGTGATTTCTTTGACAGGCTGTAAAACATGTACGGCCGTAAATAAGACACATTTCACAGATCAGAAGCTAAACGGCGGCAATTCTTTTTCCAACCTTTCCCCTTGCCCGTCTGCAATTTGCAATCTTTAATATATTTAATTTGTATCTGTAGTATCATGCAAAAAGATTCATTTGCATCTCTTCTTCCCTTAGGCTTACTTCATTTTCTTCTTACTCTATTCAATTCTCAAGTAAAGATAGACACCAATCCAGTTATACGGATTGGTCGGTATCTATGGTCGGAAGAGGTGGACATGGAGAAAGGAGGGGTAAATATTTAGGTAGGTACATAGGTACATACATATAGTTGGGGGTATGAGTGTACGAGGTGGGTCGTATAAGAAACGGCACGTTTAATTGTTAGAAAAGAGAATAACATTAAATAACACAGATCCGCGATCGGCGGGTGAACATAATACGGTAGGTAAGTACTTACTCCGCGATTCAAGCATGCCACGTGTAGTATTCTTACTATCGAACAACACGGACGCATGAAACCTATTGTACATGCGTACATACTGACGAGGCAATTCGACTAAAACAGATTTTAACCTAGTTAACAAACAATTACGTTGATGTTTCGTCAGTGTGCCAAGATACGCAATACAAAGTCTTTGGAAATGATTTTACGATCGCGATATCACAGAGATCTCGAGGATCCCGCGCCCTAAATATTCAACGTTCACAGCCTTAATCTTTGCCCACGCCCAACAGATCAGATTCAGCATCGATTCTGGATCCTACGCGCTACTTAACTACCTCGCGATGTCGCAACAATCTCGTTCCAACTTTCACGAAAATCACTGATTTAAATAGGTCCAAAGTCGCGTTCGCTCAATGTACAACCTTTAACATCTAATCCATATTCCATACCGATCCAGTTGCGTTGATAAACAAAAAGAAATCACTCGTTATTCCTATATTATATTAAGTACATACTACTTGCAAGTCATACTCTGTACACACATTCACCGTTTTCTCACACAGACGCACCCGTTCGTATGTATTTATAGCTTACTCTATTATCACTATTACATTATCTCTCTTATTCTTAATTTTAATCTTATTGTTATCATCGTCATCATCATTTTTGTTATTCCTATTATTATTGCAAGCAGTACTGTCGCTACCATTTCTAATATTATTTCTGCTACTCTATTGCCGCTATTATCAATACAATTATTATTTACAACTCTGGTCTCCAGTCGCGTTGGAGACTGCGTCACGATCACGATCACGATAGGTATTTAGAGGGAATTTCGTATCGATACCGCGTTCGAGAACTACGAGAAACGAGCGGTATCGCAAATTTCTTAAATGGACAACAACCAAACGCGCATAAATATGGAATAAGATGAAAAGAGAGAAATTGTGGACGACGAAGACAGGATGCGAGGGGTTGAACAAACGAAGATACGAGAAATGCGCAATGTTGATGGGAGAGGGATTTTGGGGCACGGATCTTTCGAATGTTGCAATCAGATGAGGAATCGGGTTTCGAGTCGGATCGCGTTAGGAACGACTACCGTGCTCCGTTGGTCGTCTCAGAGCGTTAAACAAAGCACCGCTCTCAGTGACTGCCAATGTTCCGCAAAACTACACCCGAAGAGATCGCGTCGTTGCTTGGATCTTGGATCAGATCGAAATTTCTCGACAGTAAGCAAACATGAAAGGGGTCGGGCGTAACTGTCACACCGGCGTTACCGCGCAAACTCGGCAATGATGCACCCTTCGGTGATCTTAACTCGAACGTGTGCATCAACGAACTAAAGAATAGGAATAATTCCATACGTGCCAGCACATCGCCCAGGCACATGCGCCTGCCGACGCCGAATGGCATAAAGTATTCCGGTTTCTCGACTTTACCTTCAGCAGAGAGAAATCGACTCGGTCGAAACTCCTCGGGCGCCTCCCAAAGTTCCGGATCCATGTGTACCGCGTGCAGTAACGGCACCACTTGCGATCCAGCCGGTATCGTGTAACCATGTAACGTCACATCCCTGAAACAACCGTAAGGTTCCCAATTCCATTAATCTTACCATCCTTCTCCCCACCTTCACCCCCCTCTTTCCCCCTTTTTTAATCGTTTCTCTGTCTCCTCTTTCTTCTCTTCCCACCACCGCCACACCGCCGCCCGCCCCCACCCCACCCTACACCTTTCTTGCCTCGCTCCCCCCACCCCCGCCTGCCTGCCAAATTTCCCAGTTGCCACAGACACTGTCACGCACTCATCTCGCATTTAGGAGGCAAATTTAATAGAGACGCGTCCTATGGCCCAGCGATATAATTGAATGGGAATAAGCGACACGATTCCGGATCCCCGCGTAATATGTAGCTATCTATTTTCAAAGTGTTTGTCTTGGAGAAGCAAATACTATAGGGTAAGTAGGGATCCGCGCAGTTCTGCTTTCACTTTCGCCGCTGCATCGATCGTGTTGAGCATTTCAACGCCTCGAGATTCAATGCTACAAATGCTCGATACGGATAAAGACGTATAAAAATGCCGAGTAACGAGAGAAGATAATTACCGTGTAGTCGCATGAGTGGTTCCCAAAGGTACTATGCTGGATCTTCGGAGAACTTCTAATATCGTAGCTTCTGTTATTGGAAGAAAGGGCAGATCTTCTAAGGCAGGCATCCTCGATCGTCCCACAACCTGATCCAATTCCTCCCGTACCGCGACAGCCGCTTCCGGATGATGCAGCATCAAGATTATTGCCCATTCCAACGTTGTCTTCACGGTTTCCATACCAGCAGAGAATAAGTCCCCAAGAATCTGTTGCAACTGGCGATCTGATTGGAGAAAAGAAGATTTCAATTAGTCGGACCGTAGCCAGCGCCGTTTCCATAATTGGACGAGACATTGAATGCCAAGACGCTCACCGTGATTCTTCCCTTGAAAGAGCAATGCTGAACGGCCTTCTCCCTTTGCTTTCTCGATCTCGAGTAAGTACGCGTCGACTAGGTCTCGCACGGTACTTTGGTCGAATGTCGCTCTATGTTGATCGACCGTCTCCTGGAAAAAGTCTGCCATTTCCGCACGATTCTCTGAGATTTTGTTCCGAATCTTCTGCAGGCAAGGTAAATACCGCATCACCGGTATAAAGTTCACTGCAGCCATGCTGCCAAACAGCTTAAACCCTTCCTCGATTAGGTTCATAAATCTCTTGAACCTAGCGTCGCCGTGTTGAAAGCGCACACCCATTATAATCGAGCAAATTACGTTGCTAATCGACATTCCAAGAGAGGCTGATACATTGGTCGGTGCACCTCGCCTTAACCCCAATCCGCGTAGAAATGTGTTAACCTCGCGCTAAAAATTAAGGCATAATGTTTCGGTCAACGACCCGCGGACTCCAGCAATCATACTAGTGATTACTTACAATTAGTCTTATTGTTAGTAGTACATATAAGAAATAAACGGTACACGCGAAGAGGGTGGATAGTTGAAATTCTAATTTACTCCCAAAACACTCACCATTATTCTCGATTCCATAATTTTCTTTCCACCGCCCATATAGGTCATGCCAAAGCTTCTCAGTTTATCGTGTAGAAATTTTCTTTGATCTTTCCACATAGCACCCTCAGTGTTGATAATACCTAGGAGAGAGAAAGACTGTTTAATTTGAAATAGAGCTATTCGAACTATTCCAACATGTACGTCTGGTGCTTTGGTTGATTAATTTCTTTTTCTGCAAACATTCACGGAATCGAAAAAGTCGGTGGTGCGGTTCAATTTATATTGATAGCAAGAGAAGATCATATTGGCGCGTGCAAAGGCGGGAAAGCAGCAAGGGGGCATGGTGAAATGGCGCGAACGCGCAGAGGCGCTATGTTCTGATAAGGCTGATAATTGTCGCGCGTTGCGTACTTACCATATCCACCCAGGATATTAATGAACTCGGTGTGTGGCCTTCCAGTGAACTCCTCTCGGCGAAATGTGTCGCGAATAGTGCGATGATCACTGAGAACGACCACCAGTTGCGTTCCTAATCGCGCACTGAACATTGGACCGTACTTTTTCGCGAGCTCGCCGTACTGCAGGTGAACGTCCCCTTTGAGAAATGGCAAATACCCAAACACGGGTACGCCCCATGGACCCGGAGGCAGGGCACGCACGTACTTAAGCCATTGTAAGCACCTTGCCACCAATAACACACCGAGGAAAACCAGAAATGTATAAAGCACCTCGACTCTCGTGCCACCCATAGCTTGCCAGGTCCACTGTGCCGTGTGTTCCACCAGCATCGCGGTATCTATAGGGATCCTTCACTTTTATTTCCGGTCAAGCCAAAGTAGCCTCACTTCCCCGGCGGCTTTTCAACAGCCGGCGTTGTCAACCTCCTCGGATATCTAACTGCGGCGAATTATAATCCCCACGGGTCAATAACTCCTTCCTTTCTTCTTTCTTCCACCGTTTCCACCACTCCCTCTCGCGGTTCGTGCTTATCGTCTTTCCTATTTTCCTCGATGTCTAAACTTGTAGAAAGTCCTTTTTCACACTTTTCCTTTTCCTTCTTCCTTTCTCCTCCTCCTCCTCCTTCTTCTCTTCTTTTTCTTCTTTTTCTTCGTCTTCTTTTTCTTCGTCTTCTTCTTCTTCTTCCTCCTCCTCTTTCTCTTTCTCTTCCTGTTCCCCTTTCTCTTTCTCTTTCTCTTCCTGTTCCCCTTTCTCTTTCTTTTTCTCTTCCTGTTCCTTGTTGGCTATGCCAGTCTTGGCAAATAAGAAAATGTACAGGAGGACCTCGTACTATGTATAAACTTGTCTAACTTAAGTTTGTCTCAGCACGAGCACGAGTTTCCTCTTCGGGACGATGCTTCCGAAATTCGCGGCTTTAAGTATCAAAGCTGATTGGACTGGTGGGGCATAATCTGGAGGGGAGGATTCAGGGAGAACGTGCGTGTATATGCCCGTGCCCGCGTATATGTGTAGGGTAGGAGGGGTGGGAGTGATTTCTGAAGGAATCCTTGGAAACGATTGTACGATTGTGTAACGACCAGGAAGATTTATCCGGAATGCAAAATAGACCTAGCATGAGAGGCTCGGCGAAAATTATTCCGGCAGAGGGATTCTGGTGGAAGAACGCGAGCTGGCAAACTCACCACTCTGCAGAGAGGCAGGACGGACGATTGGGAAAGAAACAGCACAACGGTGATAATTGGATAAGGGAAGTAAATTCGCAAATGGGAAAAGTACCTATATGCTGGACTGGCATGCACCCGCACTGGTATGCACACGCACTGGTTTGCGGCTGACAATCAGTACGAGGAAGGAAAGAGGCGGGATTGGAAGGGGTGCGCGAGACGACTAAACACTTGGCCAGATAAATGTACAGGTGGGTAGTGCGTACGTTGGTTAGTTCGATAGACAAACTGGTAGGTATGTAGCTAGATTAGAATTGGGAAGAGCTAAGAAAGAAAGGAAGATGTGAAAGAGAACGAGAAAGAGGAAAAGGAAAAGGAAGAAGAAGATACGGAGGAAAAGGAAAAGGAAAAGGAAAAGGAAAGGGAAAAGGAAAAGAGGAAGAGTGACAAGTGCGGTGGGGACAGGTGGGTAAATGGGTGGGGATGGATTGGGGGTGGGTGGGTGGGGGCTAGGGTGGGGTGGGGTGACGTGAGGTGGGGTGGGGAAAGGACAGAATGAAAGAAAGGAAAAAAAGTCGGTCACCGCCGCAACCGAATTTGCCGGCGCTCGCTATGTCGTGAGTCGTGCGAGCCACGGGAAGATTGAGTGTATACTAACATACACCTTCTTGTCCTTGCCCGTCTTATATAGTGACTCATCGACCGGCCCCCCAGCGACTCTAAACGGTCCCCGGATACCTCCCAGCTGCCCCCGGCAGTCCCTGGATATGGTGGGGCAGCGGCACAAAGAGGAGCAGAGACTAACGCAAAGGAGCGGAAGGAGCCAAGAAAGACGGTGGACTGTTGAAAGAGTTAGCACGATGCGAGACTCAGTGGGGGTAAAGCGTGGGTTCTACCTTCAGGATGGTGGATATGTACTTCCGTTGAGGGTGCGAAGGCGGGCTAGGCTCCTTGTTCCTTGGTCTCGTTGGTCGGAAACCACGAGGTCTCCTCTCCCGCCAGATTGGTGGGGGATTCGGGCCCCCTGCAGGGATTTGGAACCATCTCCTTGTAGTGGGGTTCGCCACCTAGCTCAATGCATCGACCCCAACGTATGCAACTGTCTCTGCATTTTACTGGTAAAGGATCCGCTTTGGGTGAATTTCCCTCGCGTAGATTCGATAAAACGGTAGTTGATACTTATAACTTACAATTAGTTAGAGAGACCGCGGTGAGTGGAGGAGAGCGTAGCTACTAAAATAACAATAATCACTTACTATACAGAAGCCGACAGAGTGCCTGTACGTACCTAATACCACTAATACCTATCTGTACAGCGGAAAGGGTCCACAGACACTGTACATACTAGAAATATATGCCTAAATAGATACCTACCGTGGTACGCGGTAACAAGAGAAACCACGGGTTATATACCTACTTTGTTCGCATTGTGACTTATAAGCCGCTAAGGTAACTAGCATTGAATTCTCATCCGTCTCTCGTTGTCGGGACATACGTAGGCATAGACACGAGATTGAACACGTGTTAGAAAAGTTGCGTTAGGCCCGGTACGAGACATTTGCGAGCGGTTTGTGCGAGAGTTTGCAGCGGCGCGCCGCGGCAGTCTGCCGGGCGCGTTTTAGCAGAGCGTAAATTTATATGAAGCAGTTGACGCGGGGCGCAAAGTTTTGAGGCTACTGGCGGCATGTTTGCGCCTTGCGGCTCTAGAGGCAACATTCGTTCTGTCCAGTTTCTTCAAACGAAACTCATTTAACGGCCCATGCTGACCCAGACCTGGCCTCCGCAGAGCAGTCGCAGTTCTTCGGCGGCTGGGTCATTGACCCAGTTCGTATTCTTTCTCGATAGCCACGTCCGGTTTTCACCAGGGACGGTACCAGAAATATCCCTTTTGCTGTCGGGGACGAGCATTCTCCGGAGCAACGCTCTCGGAGTCGAAGGAAAACGCGTCTCGTTCGCGCGATACCTACGTAGGTATGCGTAGGTATGCGTTGGTATCTTGTCGGTAGTGACTTGCATAAATTCGTCGAGTGGGCGATAACCGATAACCAACCCTTACGAATTCACCCGACTGTCGTACATTTACGTAGCTGACGATCCATCCACTTGTCGCTAGGTAGCGATTTCGTCGAAAACATCACCGACAGTTTATTTCTAGCTCTCCTTTTATTCCACTTGCCTTGTTGCAATCAGTATCGATGCAAACGGATCAACAATAATTAATCAGGATGAAATTCCTTCTATTCTGTATAATACGTTCACTTCACTATCCAACCAACGTTCAGACGTGCCTGCGGTATGCGTTTACATAATTATTATTATGACAGAATACGTGCTACCGTATCGAGTGAGGTACGCGTAGTCGACGAGACCTTCGCGCCTTAAAATTTTATATTAACTATACAATTTTAGCTAATTTATTGTAACTTAACTGATAAGACCGGGCGACGAATGTCACTTAAAAATTTAAATCAACCCCGGCTTATGTTTATGCTTATGCTTATGCTCGTGCTTCTGACCGTGTTATGTTTGCGAGTAACCCCTCGGGACTCTTTTCGCCATTAAAAAAGAATATGTACCGTTCGAATGAATGTTTCGACGCTCGCTTTGGGAATTGCATGCTCGGCGCGACGCGACGCGACGCGACAACCAAACGTCCGGTTTCGCGACTTTTCTTTCAGCATTTTAGAGCCGACGTAACTCGTTCGAATCAGTTTACAAGACCGTTCGACTAGTACACGTCTATTTGACGATTCGCTTATACTCGGCAAAAATTAGATTCGTCCACTCCAGTTGAATCACAGAGTCCGCCGGAAGGCTCTTACTCGACGAAGCATTGTAAAATTTTCGAATTTTCAAGCAAATGACGGATGCACATCGAACTCGGGTGGTGAAATGAAAGGAAAATGATTTAGGTACTGATTACTCGTATCGACTACTACCACCAAACACCATCAACAACAACAACAACAACAACACAACAGATACAGATCGTCACGAATGTCACGACAGACTAAATAAGTACGACATAGGTGCATACTCGGCCCCCGCCGGGGTGATACGCTGCAAGCTGCAATGTTACGCGTGCCTCGAGATAAATGCTCGACCGTCAAATGCTTCGGAATGCATCGCGTGTATGTGTGCACGCCTTGGTTTCACACCAACGGCAACGCAATGCAACGCAATCGGAGGTGCATTGTTAAATATGAGAATCGCGAGTTTTTCTCGCAACTGCATTATTAATTATACCGATGGTACATACTTGCAATCTGGAAGGCAAATCATCAAACACTCGATTCGGAATTGTGATGCTCGAAAAAAAACGAGAGTTCGATCCTGATTACTCGGGCACCTACTTAGCTAGATCGATGAAGGAAACGTGGCGTGTAACTGTTGCCGGGAAGGATAAGCTGAATGCATACTGGACAGCTATCTACTACCTAATAGTGAGCGGTATATTCGCGTACTCGTACTATTACTATTATAACTGTTACGTACGATAAGAACGGGCGTATGCAAACGTGATCGATCCTTTCAATGCGTGCATACGCGATAAATAACTCGTTCCTGTAATCGTGCCTGCGATTTCTGATTGTTTACATGCGAGGGCATTGCCCAGATGCCGTTTACCTTACGTACATTCCAGGTGTTAGCACCCCCTCCTTTGCGATTTCAACCTCCTACCGCTTTCAACGTGCCTACGACGCGTACACGATAGTCACGATAGTCACGATACACGAATCACACATGAATACGATCCACGCGTGCTTGCTTGCTCTTTCACGCCTACGAACATGCCACGAGCCACGAGCTACGAAACGTGGACGGGCTGCATAGGAACCACGAGTCAGCTAAAATGGCATCGGGGCATCGAGACAACGAGACATCACGATATCGAGACCACAACACTCCACTGTTGGTTCCTACCCGAACGCGAACGCGAACGGTCACTCCTATACCCCCCAACTCATCTGCAAGTCCGCGCGACGCCTCTCAATCTGTCTAACCACTTCGTTCCAATTCGATTCCTCTTTCATCATGTCCTCGATTTCTTTTTAGCATCCGAACAGGATCAATCATGTTTACACAATGACAAATTGTTTTGCCTCCTATCCGAATGCACCGAAATATGTCTGCGATCTTGGACCAAACTCTACGTTGCGAGGCGTTGGCGTCCACTCGAGCGTAACCCGTAAAATTTTTGAAAATTCAATATGAATTCTTAAAACGAAAGATAAAAAATATTTTTCCGACGACAAAAGGATAAAATCATAATTATCATATACATTAACGTAGAAATGGTATTAACTTGTTTATCAAAATTTTGCTTCCGACACAAGATGGGGACTGTCTTACAGATTATAAAACTGCCTTACTTTGTGTTTTAGGTGTTCATCATCAGACGGTGCACCCGCCCACATTCTTATAACTTTTTTCCTGTAAGTATATTTAAAATATCCTTTTTGCACATTAATGTCAACAAAATGGAGATTACAAATTAAAATAAAAATTAACTCTATATTCATTTATTATTTCAGAATATGAGTTTGAAAAAGGGCTTGAGTTAGGGCGGTTTAGGGTTACCTACTAAAGCGGAGCGAAACTATACAGGCGAAAATTTCAATTTGAATTTTCATTTGGTCTGTGTGCTGGATAGTTGGAATCTTACTTTTTACAGTTTTAAGAGAAAAAGGAACCTGCAGACATGAATATTTTTCCAATTTTTTTTTACAGTTGTGTTTGGTTAATCAAAAGATAACTACTCGCACCCAGGCCAACTAAAAATTCAAATTTAAATTTTCGCCTATATAGTTTCGCTCCGCCCTATTAGCTACCCCCTTAAGTGGTACAAGTGTCTACAAAAAGGTACGAGCAATGTTTCACGAGCACGAGTTGATTCGACAAAGTTTCAAGACCACAGATGATTAAAATTAATTAGCTCTCACGTTAGTGTTACTGCCCTAAAATTAGCATTATTGTTAGTAGAGATCGCTAAAGTGTTTAATAGCGCGACTAGGGATACCTAAAGTAGATATACGTCCCAATGCAAAAGGAAAGGATTCACTAAAATATTAAAGAATTTTTGGCAAATTTCATGATATCCGCCTGCGTACAATCCATCTTCGAACGGGTTTCCTTTCTAACGGCTAATAACGGGCCCTGACTGGTCAGGTACGAGAAGACGGTTTTCGACTGTCCGTTATTCTTCGTTCGGGCCGCCCCTCGAATTTTCTCCAAAAGCCCTCCTCGAATCTATGTAGTCAGTAGCGTGTTCGATCCGTTAGAAATCACGGCGAGTACACGTTAGTCGAACAAGACATTCGTTACGACCACCTCCACTGCGCTTCTCTTCAAATCTATACTCCATTAATTTCCAACAGCTGTTTTTTTTTACTGCGAGCTGTTTATCTGATCCGTGACTGAGTTTGTTATTTTTCACTGACGTGCACGAAACGAATTTGATTCTCGCGTGGCTAAACGCGACGCGACGGCATAAAATGTTCGCGCGAGGCTTCACCAGAAGAAGAGAGGAGGACGCGAGGACGCGAGGACGCGTAGATCACGGGTGTACGAGTCCATGCGATGTATTGCAAGCACGTGTAATACGTGCGAGTACATACGTAACACTCTTGGGGCAATGCCGGGTGAAGGACCGAACGATGCGTCGCGTCGGACGGATGAACTGGTTGCCCGGTTGGTCGTGTGCTCTGCTCGGTTCCTCGATCGTTCGCCCGTTACCATCACTGACCACTGCCAACGGGTCGATAACCCCCAGACCTCTTTCGCAGCCGAAATTTTCGAAGCTCGTTCTAGCGTATCGAATTGAATACGCCGCGCAGTCCCACACCGCCCACCACCACCTTTCACCACCCATCACCACTCCATCACCACCCATCACCACCCATCACATACCAAAGCTAAATCGACCTCGGCTATAGTCGACAGGGGGGGGGGGGGGGGGGCAATACGCTACAGTCAGAAATTTAGCGATCTTAAAATTGTCGCTAATTTCTCACCAGCCAGCAGACAGAACGATTCTACCTACTTTCGAGCGTAACAGATTCCCTCGCGTTATGTAACGAGTGCGAAACCAGTGGCTAAACCGCTCGCGCTCCTTCAAACGATGCGACGTCGTGAAAATGGTTATGACAGTGACGCGGTACGTCGTGTGCGTACCGTGCATGTACTATGTAGGTCCCTTTGTATATTGTTGATTGTAGGTACGTCGTATCGAGTACATTGGCTTTGCACGCGTTACACGCATTCCTTCGCGCACCGTGTCAACAATCCTTATGACCACCACATCGACAGCCGAATCAACCAGAGCGCAATTGCAAAAGCGGTGCTCGAAACTGCAGTGTGCGTTGCAGAATTGATTGAAGAAATTCCCAACGTTTCATAACTCATAAGGAGCCAAGCGATCGGTATTGGAGAGTTGGAGAGTAAGGCGAATTGTCTTAATTCAGTTGTCTTAACTGTTATAGTCTATCACCTATGTCTCGCCCTTTCACCGTATACCGGTATTAACGATTTGCTTACAATTAGTTCACGCCGACACTGGGCCATCAGTAAATTTACGAGTCTCGCTGACAATAAGCGTAAAGACGAAACGCGACCACGCCGATCGCCGATGGAATGATAACGGCGACAAAACGGAACGAGGTAAATGACGCTATCACCTCCGAGTCCGAGCTCGAAGGAGCGCCAGGGTGAACGACCGTCAAAGTGGCATAAGTGCCGTGTATGTATACCTATGTATATGTTGGTATACACAAACTCTGCGCCAAGCTACAGCTATCGCATTCGGCTCGGTCCTTTTCACCTCAAATGACCCGATTTCAGGACACCACCTTATAATTGGCCGAAAATGTCGAAATGATCGTGTATCGTTGTCGACACATCAAATGGTAATACTCACCATCACTCTGAGGGAGTTTGCGCCCCTGCTTAGGCAAATATATATACAGTCGCGTCGGAAAATAAGTTGACTCTCTTTAAAATCGCATAACTTTTTTAAAATTGGTCCGAACGACTTGAGTTTTTTTTTTAGAAGCTAGCGGAATTAGTTTGAAAAAAGTATCGCAGAATAAGGTCGAAAGTCGCGAAATTCACAGAAATCAGCGATTTTCAACCTTATTCTGCGATCTTTAAGCGTTTATAGCTCAGAACAACGTTAACCTATAACTTAGTTCAATCTACAAACGGTTTTTTTTTAATTTTCATTACAGGCTAACACAAAAAGTTTAAAAAACGACCTTTACTATTTTTTTTTTGCTATTCAGACCAAGTCAATTTTTTCAAAACGGCGAAATACGTCACCCAGGAAACTAATTTCACTAGTTTCTAAAAAAACTCAAGTCGTTTGGACCAATTTTAAAAAAGTTATGCAATTTTAAAGAGTGTCAACTTATTTTCCGACGCGACTGTATACCTATATATAATAGGTACATACCTTTGACAAAATCTTATTATTAAAGCTATCTAAAACTATAATTTTTATCGCTTTGCGTTCCGGCTTTCGAGAACAAAAGAACCAAGGAAGAATTGGAACAGCCACCCGAGGGAAGACACAAAGAAACTAGATTTCAGCCCCGTCTTACGTAAGTAGGTATGCCTGTGTATGTATGTTTGCATATTACACACCTACCTACTATAGGAGTAGAAATGTACACGGATTAAATCAAGGAACGGTCAATGCTCGACTGACCTCAACAACAGTAAAAGTGACAAACGACTCTACTTCTTGTTCAAGTTGGCCGCGGAACTTGATTTCTCGATTCTGTTGCCCCACCACATAGCGGAACGAAGCTAATCTAGCCGAAGTTGATTAGCCTTCGATCCACTTACCGTGTGAAATGCATACCTGCGTATGAGGAAAATAGCTACTGGCTCCGATAGCTTCCTAAAGAGGAAAATCCATCGCTTTCCATACCATGCTAGAGTAACAGGCTCGGAACGGTGCTCCGAGCTGTAAGAGAATAAAGATAAAGCCGTGATCGGGCGACAAGCAGCACTAATTGTAAGAAGAATTGCAAATGCGAATGGAGGCTGATTGGTAGGGATTGGCTCGAAACGAGATCGAAATATCAACGCAAGCCTCTCAAACAGGAAACCTCGTTGCTATCTCTCGAGGAAACATTCGTGTTCTCCGAGTCAGGGGCGTATTTAGTCAAATCACTTGTCGACGATCGTAGAAAAACGAAAATCACCTCTGGCATCGTCTATTTCATTGAACAGTCAGAGGAATTATATTTCGGCTACTGACTCGGCGCGGCGCGGGCGTGGTGATAACGCTTCTTTCGAATAAACGAAGCACACCCTAATTTTCGTGCTCTCGTCTTTCCCATTCAATTCCGGTGAAAGCAGCTCAGACTGCTCGCTCAACTTTTCTATTTTGGTTTTTAAATAAATCATGAAAACGTTTCGTAGCCTGCATGTACGGTCTAAGTACAATGTGCGCGATACCTCTGCTTTCTACAACGCACAAAAATTTCCGCAACAAGGTCAAAGTTAGCCGATCTCGATCCCTCGTCAATCCGTTCCTGTGACCAGTCGTTTACATCGATCGACCGATCGGTATGCGACGTGTACTGCGCACTCGCTCTTACCTTTCGGATCGCATGATCCAAACCTTCGAGAGGACGTTGACCGGTGGTGTACCAAGAGTGTAGCAAGTGTACCAAATACTTACGCACTTGCAGTCGCACGCAAGATTATGTCTGTATCGCGTATCGTGCCCGCAGAAACGGAAAGGAACGGTAGCAACAATAGAACAAGAGAAATAAGAGGAGCAGGAGGAGTCCACGGTTAGCAAGAGGCGAGAGAAAACGCACACCCGCACAGAAATACAGAGATTTTCTGTTTCATCTATTCGTGGACACGTGTGTCCTTTATAACCCCGAAAAGAATAAAATCGGCAGAGAGGAGCAGGAAGAAACGAAATCTGAAGCGAATAGGAAACGAAGACGTGCGGTACGGTGTCTACTGTCTGGCTACGGCTACGGCTACGCGGTATACATACACGGTACACCCGCACCGAAAGACACCATCGATGCGTGCGTCGTCGCAGTCTCTCCGCGATCTTCGTCAGCTGAATACGAGCTCCTCCGTTACACTGTTAGCTTCTTAAACGCCTCAAAATCGTATGCTGAAAATTAACACCTTGCCGGTTATCGTGCACAGCCTTCGGAAGGAAAGATCCCTTCGATCGAGCCAGTGCAACTGAACCGGTCTACTCGTCGTCTTTTTTTTTGCGTAATTATCAATTTCAAAAGTCACAGCGGCTGTTCGAAAGAAAGGAAGAGAGAAATGAAACGAAACGAAACCGACAGATCTAATACCCTTGGGAATAATTTCACTTCCAAGGTACGAGCGATTCATCCTTTTGGAATTCAACGTGCATAATTGAATTCTATCGGAGAGAAATACACACCGATGTATGATGTGTGTCGAACGACCATGAGAGGCCAATCGTAATTACGTCATCGTGGCGACAGATATAGAATCACTGTCACTCTCAGCGAAAACCATAATACATATATGTATGTATGCATGTATAATCACGGGTCATAGGCCTCATCTTCCTTCTCCACGTTTCATTGTACATATAACGTCGCGTCATCTACCGTACTATCAGTTTCAATTTCAACACTCGTTTCAATTTTAACTTCAACGCCAACCTCGATTCCAAATTACATGGCTACTTAGGTATACATCTTTTCCCCTTTCCCTTTTTCACAATTCATGCGAGTATACTTGTGATCGTAAGAGAAAAACAAAGGGAATGGTACGCGCAGAGATGCTTGAGATAATCGAGAAACAGAACAGTGACGGAACGACTAACAGCAGCCGGGTGGAAGGAGGCAAGGAGGAAAAAGAGTTAGAAAACATTTTTCCTCTTTTTTCCATGTATAACATGCTTACGATAGATGTAAGAAGGAATGCGAAGTCCTTCTTGTCACTGTATAATTCCAGGGACAATTAATTATATCCTATCGAATGCTTTGTTTTTAAACGATTCTATTCAGCTTCGATCTTCTGTTTGTTTGTATGGTTCAAATCTGGCAACTCAAATTTAACCCATTTCCAACCATCAAATTGTCTTGAAACTTCGCAGCGGTGCGTAGTTTGGATAACGATACAATATCTAAAAAAAAATTAACAAATACAAGCCATAACCAGTCTAGCCGCATCGCGATTTGAAATTATATAAAAGATGTTTCTGCAGAAGTCTGAGCTGCGAAATGTAAATCCATAAACACTAAAAACTAGAAAATAAAAAATATATAAAAAAAAATTTATATGTTAAACGATTTTATTAAAAATGCACTAAAAAGTAAAAAATAATTCTTTTCTTGTACTGCAATTTCGATGGTGTTTTTTTCAGTTTAAATAAAATCGTGGAGCTGAGTATCTCACATGAAATTCATTTCGACGCTTGATGCTATATTAAATTGATTCATATTCTGTCATGAAAAATCCTGCTCCACGATTTTATTTAAAATAAAAAAAAACATTATCGAAATTGCAGTACAAGAAAAGAATTATTTTTTACTTTTTAGTGCATTTTTAATAAAATCGTTTAACATATAAATTTTGTTTTATAAATTTTTTTAGCTCTGATTTGACGTACCTGCAAAGTTCATTGACCGCGTGATTGAACGAGCACATTGCATTAATCCTGATTGATGACGGAGTAGCGCATAAATGTGAATACCTACATATTTAGGTGGGAATTACTTTCGGCACGCGATGCTCGATAGTAAATATATAGTCTTTTAAACTCGGAAGATGTAGGGCAAGGGGGGGTAGAGGGGTGGAGGGCAAGTTGGTCCAGAAACGTTGTAATCGCACAACTCTACAGACCATACGTTGTCATACATATGTATAAGTATATACCGTAGTCCGTAATGCGTGCAGCGCTCTGCGTCTTTGTCCTGTGTGACTGGAATTCTATGCTCTGCAGCAAAAGAGATTCGAGGGACCGTTTCGAGGGCTGGCGAGCACAGCGTTAAATAAAAAATGTTGGAATAAAGAGAAGCCGAGTGCCATAATTGTATGTATCTGGGTATTTGGGTAGTCTCTGTTTGGTAACCTTGGTTATAACCTCGTTTCGACGGTATGGCGCGCGCGTTTGACCGTTTAACCACGAATCACGACAGTGACATTTATGCAAACCAGCGAGGTTCGAACTTTGGGGGCAGAAATTTTCTGATTTCCGAAATCGAAACCAGTGCTTTCGCGACGATTAACGGCCCCGTACGCGCAGTCGCAGACGCACATTCCTATTCTCGCTTTCGAAATTCATTGCTTCGACTTTACGCAACGTTACTTGGACTCTTGGAGTCGCTCTTTCTTTCGTTACCGTTGCTAACGCCGCCGCCTCGCCGCGCCGCTTCCAATCACTTCGTCCATGTAAACTCGAATCTCAAAACTCCTTCGAATTCATCACCGCGTTGGCCGTTGAGACTTTTATCATGTACTCTATCGGTGACGCAGGCGACAAGAATGGACAAAGGCTAAAAATACGAAAGTTGTAGGGTGGTAATGATACAAGCTTATTTTTAGAAGCCGTTTCGAAGCGCGTAATCCTGCCGAATCCTACTGAACGCAAGTGTTACATAGAACGTTACGTGCGACGTTAATGCAGGTCAAGTTCTGCGAGGTCGCAGCAATCTCTCGTGATTCGGTTGTCTCACCATCAGAGGAAGAGAGAAAGAAAGGAAAGAAGAGAAGACAGAAGAAAAAGATCCGTAGCGACTTGGAAGAGTTGCCGTGGTGAAAATTATACAGTTTGGTTATGTCACCATGTCACCACCAACGTTAACTCGTACGTACATACAAAATATGTATGTATAGCCTGGCCGAAAAATCTCCGTATCAGCCCCGACCATTTCACGTTTCACAATAGTAACGAAACACAGTGTTCAGTTGAGAGATTCTTCAGGACCACCCTCCTGCAAACCAACCCCGTGACATATACGTATGTATTAGGTTGAGTAGCTAATTACTGTATATAGCTCATTCGTATCTAGTCTTATATAGTTACTGGTGTTTGATTTTCGGTGAAAAAGAGACGGCTAATGTCGAATTGTCAGAAATGGAAGCCGACGGCATGCGGCTGCGTGAACGGTTGCTGTAGCGGCCAAGCCACTAGCTGCTCTCAAGCCAACGACAACGACAACTCCGAAATTATCTGTCCCGCACGGTCCCCTCGGCCAATTTGTATCGTGCCTCCAATTCGTCAGAAACCCCAATGGAAGCCTTGCTGTATTCGGAAGTACAATTACCCGTGCACGGTTCACGCAAGACCTCGAACATTTATACGGTTCAACGATTTCGACTTGGCCTCACAGCATTGAACATACTATCACTTGCTGCTTCCCAATACTTTATTTATTTCTTCTTTCAATCATTCAATCACGCGCAAATTGCAAACATGATCGCTATCACCGTTCAAGACATTTTAATAGTCTTGGAAACATTTTTACGGGTCGCGCTAACTCTCGACAGTCGTAGAATATTGTTGTTCGTTCAGTTTCATTAATGACGCGTTGATGAGTCGAGACCACGCTGATCATGAGATGAATAAACAACCAAACCCCGCCCAACGTTCGTGATGTGAAAACTATCACATCGTGATCGGGATAATGAAACTTTTAAGAAACATAGAATGTGATTTCTTTGCCACATTGGCCCAGTTAGCACTTCCGTCCATCGCGCACATCTCGTTAATGTCGTAATACGTAATACGTAATCTGTAATACATACGTATGTAGGATGATTCGATTTACGAAAGCGTTTACAGATTATGTCGCAGTTTTGCCTAAATTATCGCCAGAAACGTCGAGTTTAATCGACACCCGAAACGTTTCCTCTTTCGTACCGACACGGCTGCGTGTGGTGCAACGACTGATAACGCACGGCTGACGAATTAGTAGTAACGCGTCCGTATGGATCATCGTAATTGATTGCTTTGTCGTTAGTGTTTGATAGCGAGGCCACTTGCATCCGATAAATTCGCAATTGCTTCGAAAATTGGACATTTTGTAACGGATCCAGACACGGCGACCTGACCTTTTTCGACTACCTTTCACAACGTTCTGCCCGCCTCTTTCTCTTTCGTTTCTTCTGCTGCGTTTCTGGCGCGCAGGACCTTGGCACAGGCTGCGACACTGTCCGAACCATCATAGGACGAACAGATGCATCCCATTCCTCACCAAAATTACGGATATTCTGATGTTCCGGAAATAGGAACCGTCAAACGATTGTCAATTTACGATTAGTCAGCACGATGAAACGAGCAGCTTTGGGAAATATCATACATCTTCCTAATCCTTCTGATATAATAAATGCGAAAGCGTGTTTGGATGTTTGTTACTCAATCACCTCGCAACTACGCAATGGATCTTTCTGAAGTTTTCTATATACGTAGTTTAAGACCAGGAACAACCTATAGGGTACTTTGTAGGGTAAATCCGGGAGACGCGGTCGGGCCGGAGAGTTCATCGAGTCGCTATATTTCAGACTCTTTACGTAAAAATGCGTTAAAGTGCAAGCCAATTACTTCTCTAGAAGCCAAACAGTTTGGATGCATAACGTCATTTCGCTTCCTTCTGTGTTTTTCTGGATTTATAGGCTTTAAAACGTAAATTGAGATTACATTTAACCTCTTTTGTCAAATAGCGACGTACAAAATCTTATTTAAAATATACTACTAAGTTTATTTTCATTTAATGTTTGGGATAATAAGATAGTAGAGATATTGAGGGGCAATGCAGCCGAAGTATTTGGCCATATTAACTCTTTCTCTCAAAGCTGACGAAAAGACTATTTCTCGCTGTAGAAAGGAGAGATGGTCGAGTTTTTTTTTAAATTATTTTTGTTTACATTTTATTATTATTTTATTATTATTTTGTTTTATTTAGTTTATTTATTCACTTTTGTATTCATTTGCCTTGCTAATCGCTGGCTAGTAGTTCACTTTTTTATGCGTTCTTTACTTGTTCACTTATAATTGTTGTATTCACTCATAAATAATTTTACTTTCTTCTTTGTTATTTTTCCATGAATAATTATGTGAGTGATCTCTGGCAACGACGAAAACCGTTTCTCCCGGCACCTCAGGAGAGGTGGTCAAATGTCATGACTTCAGTTTTCAACCCGAGTTACAGTAAATATTGTCTTAAAGCAAATATCGACCAGTTTTTTCTGAATCAGCATAAAATTCTGAGCATATAGGTTTGTTCTGATAAAATAAGTAATTTCTATATTAGTTTTAATAGTCATTTTATATTAAGTCGACCGCGTCTCCCGGATTTACCCTATCCCAATTTGTGTAACAAATCTGGATCAATTTTTGTATAATTACTCGCTAGAATCTCTGCAGAAAATATAGGCTATCATAAAATCTGGAGATCCCACCCCTTCACCCTTATTTTAAACTCTTGACACTCCGTGATAATTGAAGTTTTATCCGGGCAACGCCGGGTACTTTAAGCTAGTATATGTATAATTACAGTATACATACTACATGTATACTAATGTATATGTAGAACCAATGCCAGACGATGCTCTCCAGCCAACCTCGACAAACCACTTTCCCTTTCCCCGGCCGTACATATTTTCAAACTAACTTATGTAGATATATAACTTTCGGGCACATAGTACCCGATAATTACGCCCTCTGCAGTCCAAGTTGTTCGGATCAATTCAGGGAAACCTCGGATGAGAGACGAGGAAGATATGAAATAAAAAAAATAGCGATCAGATTTTGTATAGGGTAAACGCACCACTAAATGAACGCTTAAGGCTAATGAATGAACACTATTATAAACTTATGTTTGCACCGCGATTGATTCCACGAGCTGCAAAACTTGTTTGGATATGAAGCAAGAAATTAAAAGAAGTCTCTAATTAATTAGTTGCTAATTTTAACAACTTATTTTACTCATTTTAATCAAAAATGTTCATTTACTGGTTCATCCACCGATTTCCAACCTATCAGCTTTTGTTCGTTTTAGAAATTCCTTGTGTCTATCAGTAGCCTCGAATTTGATTAGATGTACATACATATGTATATCAAACTACTGGACAGATGAAAATACCTGGAAAGATCATATTCTTTCTGCCTCTGTCCTACCTAGGCATGCAACAATGGAGACGTATGCCTACATCCGGAATTGTGTACGTTGTAATAATTACGTACCCACTCGTTTGTACATACAACGCAACTCTCTCATCCACTTAGCCTGGCTCGCCGCGCCACGCACCGCCATATATCCATTTGCCTTCTACTATCAAGAATTTTACCAAAAATCTAACCAGCCGTCCTGCGTCTAGAATCTAGTAGAGAGTTCGCTTTCACGCCCGGCAGGCTTTTGCGTCATTAACACAGCGAATTCGACTCGAAACTGCTATTTCGGAAATATAAGTTAAACCTGTTCGTAGGCTATTGCGAGATTTGCTTGTACATACATAAGTAGGTACCCATATAGCTTGAAACGTAACGCTTTCGTTTGCCGCACGTAATATGAATACAAGAATAACGAAAATAATTTCTATACGTGTACGTAACCTTGACCGGTCACAATCATGCTTAACCCAAAAAAACAGATGGCCAAAAAATAGCCACCCTTTCAAGTCGGTACGGCTTCAACTGTGTACATACATAGGTACGTGTGTAAGTGCCTGACTGAATTAGATGAAACTGCTGCGTTGCAGCAACCGGCATACGAATCTGGTATTTTCTTCGATCAATAATAAGACACTTTCTACAAATCTCTATTATCCACATAGGTATTACTCCTTAGATGTATTTGTGCAAACGTAATTATGTAACGCATTACGACTACTCTGTTAATCGACAATACCTATCCAATCACGATTCACGTTTACCGCCGTTACCGGTAATCAACACGACGGTCGATTACGACGATTACTAACACACAGTTAGAATACGAGTGGTAGGAGGTGAACATACCTGCAATGTGAGCGTCAGCTCGCGTCAAGACGTCTGGCGCCTCCGTATCGAACGGATGGACCCCGCGCCGCGGCGTATGGCCGTGCCCCGACATCCACCCCCGTATTGGTAGAAACGCAGGCAGGCGGCCAAATATAAAATATAAAATATAAAATATAAAGTATAAAGTATAAAATATGAAATATGAAATATGAAATATGAAATATGAAATATAAAATATAAAATATAAAGTATAAAGTATAAAGTATAAAGTATAAAGTATAAAGTATAAAGCATAAAGCATAAAGCATAAAGCATGAAGCATAAAGCATAAAGTATAAAGTATAAAGTATAAAGTATAAAGTATAAAGTATACTTGGTTGCCTTACATTTTTACACCAGCCCCCGACGCATCGCCCCTTTATTCTAGGCAGAATAAAATATAACACCTTCGAGTGTTTCGAATGTTCGATGTGCATAGAGAATAGGTATGTATATAGTTATGTACATAGATAGATACTATAGGATTGAGATTCTTGCTTCTTTCCATAATGCATTCTTCATGCTCCTCAGTTTTCTTTCCTCGTGCACACGCGCCAACGATTCGATTTCATCTCGGCCAAGGTTAGTCTGCGTTAATCTTCAAAACTACACGTTGTCTGCTCTGATCTGAAGAGCGAGTAACAGAAGTGTTACTGTTGGCGTTAACGCGCCTAAGTACAACCGGATACCATTTATCACAGCCCTACCGATTCGCCTTATTATGGCATAAATCCGAGAGAACAGTTTCGCGCGACAGCTTTCATCGCTGGTCAGTCCCACCTATACATATCGCTAGAGAATGTTATAGCATATTTAGAAGAAGGGAAAGAAGAGAAAAGACAATGCCCCGTCTAATTTTCATTCCCATTCTCAAATAAGACCGAAAGCGGAGCTGTTATACTCTCAAGGCCGCGCAGGCTTTATTCATAAATCAGTTCTCACTTTCGTTCATTCACGTTCAATGGTAAACATACCTATAATGCCGATATCGTAACGGTCTTAAATGACGACCACGACCACGGTGACAATGATAGCAGGCACTCCCGCTACTATTTAACATCTACTTAGTATCGACTATCGGCGAACACCGGCACCGATGCTGATATTGCTGATGCGAATTTTGGCGCTCGCGATGCTACACCTACGACCGATTGCGTAAGACGTTAAAGTTAGCACGCGCGGGCTGGGTCTCACTTTCAGCGTGTCAAGGACATCGGCGACAGACCCCGTCGGCCTAATTCCGCAAAATCGTTACCAACACGAACGGACATTAAACGTCTCATCGATGGCTGGATACCCCACCCTCCAAACTCATCCCCCTATTTGCGCCGCCGCGCTGCAACCTATAGGATGTAGGTACGTTATAATGTAGCATTTACATATCATCTCTCTTCGACTATCCATTATCCTCCATCTTCAACCGTTAAGCAACGGCTTAAGATGCACGCCAACCAAATTAATTGAATAATCGAGCTGCGAGTAATTAAAAACACCGAGCGTGAAGGAGGGTTGGACGTTTGCAACGCAGTCCGAGGAGGAGGTGATTTTCTTGGCTCCGAGGAAAGTACGGGATGATAGACGCGTTGTCCTTGACACGCGAACACGCTGTCGTCGCTGTCGTCGTTGTCGCCGCTGTCGTCGGTGTCGTGGCGGGCACTCGAAAAAATTTTACTCTTGGAGCGCCGAAAGTGAAACACAGGCTATTTAGGGGCAAACTGACTGCAAACTTGATTGCATCAAAGATGTAGGCATATTGGTTATTGGTCGGGGGAAGCACAAACGATTGTCCACAGCCGTCAAGATCACGCGTCCACGAGTCCGCGACTCGCGAATCATAGAGTTCGACGACCTGCTTGCTCGAGTTCTCTCGTGTACACGCTTGAAAAGCCTCTATCGCTGTCGCATCGAATCTTCTTGTGAATAACGTGTTTCTTCATCGAATCTACCTACGTGTCGCGCGATCCAATGCCAAAATCGTTTCAAAACCATTTGTTCGCGTGTCGTAAGCTGCGTCACTTTTCCATCTTGAATTCCACGCACGGTATTCTCGCGTGAGAGTCCGATTTTCTTCCTTTTAGTCGTTATTGATTAACGCGGCTGGGCATTCCTTTATATTTATAAATGTGAGCGTACTGTACGAAAAACAAGCGACACAATTTTAAGTAGGTAGTAGTCTATTCTACCTAGTAAGCTGAAGGGATACCTACAATTAGCCATACTTGCCAAATCCACTGTTCCACCAGCCACCAGGCAGCGCAGTGATTTTCTCACTTTTCGTCAACGAAAACCAACAGTTCTGTCCTGATCTACCGATCAATCACGATCGCTGTTGCGCCAGCTAGCAATAAGTAGATTTCAATTTCATTTCCCATTCAACAGCGATAGGACGTCGTCATCCGATTCTGTGCTTGCATATTTATCGTGAATCGCGCGTGGCAATGATCCACATAATCTGGCATATCGAGGAGGCGCCATCGAGGATTCCCACACCAAGTGAATCGAGTGAATCGAGCCAACCAAGTACTACACCCATAATTGTACAGTATAAGTCAAATGTTTGAACGAAAAATTCGGATTGCAAGAAATGAAGAGAGAAGCGAACCGAAGGATACAAATCGGTATTTGGTGCAACTCGTTTCTCTGTCTTCACGATCAGGTTTACCGACAAGACAGACGCTTACTAGCCGTGTCGCTGACACTGGCATTGGCCTACTCTCTCCGGTCGGTGTGGTTCGTTCTCCTGGCTTACCTTCGTAGTCTCGCTTTCTTTCGTATCTTTTAGTCTTATCGCCACTCGGACGCTCTCTCCTCTGTTCTCATGCTCGCGAGAAACTTGGATACTTGAATCGAAACTGAAATTCCTACGATACCATGAATACGCATACGTAGTCACCTATGTAGCAGAGCTGGCATAGTAAGAAAAATCAATGAAATAAACCAAGACAACGGTAGAAGCGCCTGGGGCGGAGATGAGAAACTGCTAAACTACTAATACCTACAATAATTCGTGAGAAATGAGTATGGATACGTACTTGGCTACCCGCGATAACGCGCATCTATGTACCGGCTATCTACGCGTAATAGAGAAAAGGCAAAATTCCACGAGCCTAACGAAAATACACATATTCTGTATTTCTATAAAAAGATTATGAATCGATCGATGTCGAGCCTGCTGTCTGATGAGAAAGGGAAGACAGAGACAAGGCAAGGAGGAGATGATTGCGAAGCAACGATAAGACACGAAGCCTCGGTTTTCGGAGTGACCTAATTTTCAGCGGGAAAAGTTGTCCGTTTCATATTCGTTCGGTCGGTCGCAAGCACGCGAGCCAATTGACAACTGACAAATGGGCAAGCAAGCTCGCGAGCTTGTACAGCTTCGACTTTGAAGCGCGCGTAAACGTAAACGCAATTTTGATTTGCTGACAGTGATATACCTAAGTAGGTACCTACTCCTAATGTAACACACAAAGTAGTCTTTTCCTCGTTTAATACGGTCTGTGCGTGCATAGCATTTCGGAAATAGCTGCGTATGTAGGTATACCTACTTATGAAGAGGTCGGAAAGCGTAGAAAACTAATGCACCTATGTATGATTTGTTGAACCTTCTTATTAGCACGGAATCACAGTTTCTTTCGTGGCATGCCAGTACCTTTATCCCATGCCGACCAAAGCTCCAAAACGATCGAAGAGACCAAAGTGCGGTGCAACGACCGGCCATCAAGTAGGTCGGTTGTGGGCGCACGCAATCGTCGCAACAATTTTGAAAAACTGTCGTTCTACTTATACATGAAAGCACTTTCACGGTCGCTAACCCCAAGTCGACGATCCAAATCGTGTAGGTATACTACGTTCCGTCTACTTACAATTAGCTACTTGCGCCACGATAGTAGGTATGTAATTACAGTCACTCACAGTGAAAATCGTGCACGTCGTATCGTAAGAAATATTGACTCGGTACAATTATGAAATAAGGAATTTCATTGAAAGGAAATTACTAATCTATAGCTTAATTCTTTGCCATTAAGTACTCACACTTAGCAGAAAAAATTAAACATTATTCTGTATTTATGAAAAAAAAAACAATATCCTCAAACAAGATACAGTATATTTATACAGTAAAATATATATTTAGTTTGAAAAATTACTTCAGTACTTAGTAGGATAACTGTAATTATTTATAACTGCCTGCATCGTCGTAGCATAGATCGAACTAACTTTTCTAGGAAACTTGGTTGAATATTTTCTCATGCTGCCCGTATCGCGGATTTTAATTGGTCTTTACTTAATTCTTCACGCTTATTTACTGGTAGTTTCAATTCACGCCAAACATGCTCAACTGTATTTAAATCCGGTGATTGAGCTGGTGTGTAAATAACTTTGGGGAAATTGTACAGTAACCATTCTTGAGCGATTCTTGATGCTTGTTTTGGGTAATTATCGCTGTAAAACATGAAGGAATCCAACAATCCCAACTTTTAAGCACTATTTTTCAAATACGTTTTCAAAATGTTTAAATAAAACCACTTATCCATACTACCTTCAATAAATTCCAGATTTCCAATTCCTACAGCTGAAACATAGCCCACACCATAACGCTGCCCTTGCTGCTAAATTCTTATTTTAACGTCATTTCCAAACAAGTTAATTTTACTTTCATCTGCAAAGATGACGTTTTTTCAAAAATTGTAGTCTTTATTAATGTAACGTTTAGCGAACTCCAATCTTTGTCTGCTATTCTTGGCACTTACAAGCGGCTTTCATCGGGCTAAACGACCATTAAAATTTATTTCTTCTTAAAATACTTCTAACATTTTCCGCACTCACAGATTTTCCAAGATATTGTTCAATGTCAATTGCGATGGCCGGAGCACTTAATTTTGAGTCTCTTTTACCTTTCGAAGTAGCCACCTCTCATTACCTTCGGTCAATTTCTTCTTCGGGTTGATTTTTATTTTATTTCGTAAACGGTTTTCTTGTTTGTAGCGTTTTATTATGTATTGTATAGTAGAAACACTTCTATTTAACATTTTAGCAATGACAGCTATACGATATATTATTCGTAAAATGATGAATTACGAGTTTGTGTTCCTCCACCGTTGTTTGTCTCATATTTAACTTATTTATTCAGACAATCGTCTTCCACTAGCACAATGGAATTCGTCTTAACGTCAAACAATAGGGAATGCTATCCTGTAGTACGATTTTGAATGTGAGGGCAATATGGCAAATTAGGAAGTTAATGTTTTTTTTTTTCATTAATAGAGAATAATGTTTAATTTTTTTCTGTTAAGTGTGAGTAATGGCAAAGAATTAAGCTATAAATTAGTCATTTCCTTTCAACGAAATTCCTTATTTCATAATTTTACCGAGTCAATATTTCTTACGGTACGACGTGTACGATTTTCACTGTGAGTGACTGCATGTATGTAGCTGAATTGGTTCAAATAGCCTTCCTAATCATCTCTCACACATTTGACTTCGCCTGCAAAGTTTTTCATCTGTGTACCTACATGTAGTCTGAATCACATGGTAGTGGTAGATCTACATACATACTTTATACTGCATACCCTAGTAGCATTTATTTGTTGGGCCAATGACGTATTATCCGTTGGCGTAACATTCTATGAAAAGCTTCTTTAGGTCCAGTTTAGGAAAAAAGAAAATTTCACAACGAGGAGCAATCGAACCCAAATTTTCTGCTTACGAAGCACCGCTGTTCTCAGCTACCCAACACATTTCCGTGTAGACACTTGTAATTTATAATCACATAACTATTATTAATTGTTTATAAAAACATTCTAAAAATATTCTACAAAATATCATCATTCGACCTTTAGACTTTTTTCTTAAAATTTCACATTCGTCTTAAGGGATTAGGCCACCTTGGATGAAGCAAAATTGCAGTCATTTACAGCATTTTTTTAGGAAGATAATGAAATATACCGAAAATTTAATATGAACGTATACCGTTGCTATTTTCGAGGAAAAAAAATACGCTGTTTTCCGGCAAGATTTGTACAATAACAGGCTTTACATTGAATTTTCTGTTCATTTCATTATCATCCTAAAATAAAGCCCGAAAATGACTGCAATTTTGCACCGTCCAAGGTGGTCCGTCCAAGACAGACGCCCTCATTACTTATTTATAAATAAGAAAAGAAAAATCACAACATAGAATCAGGGGCGTCCGTAGACTTTTTTCCAGGGGGCAACTTTGGGATGGTGGTAAAGAAAAATATACCCCTCTTGCTTTTTTAACCCATGTTATAGTGCCAATTTAATTAAAAATTTAAAACCAAAATTTAAAAATATTCCCTTGTTTAGTATAAAATTTAATAAAAATCAATTTTGAAAAATAAGCGTTTTTTTCTCAAAAGCCAGGGGGCAACTGCCCCATTTGCCCCCCCCCCCCTGCGGATACACATGCTAACTATATCACAACTAATTCCCAACTGTTGGCTACTATTGACCATCCAAAAATGCTACTAGAGTACATCCTGGCAAAGCCCGATCACGTTTTCCATTATGCAGCACTTGGCATTGTCTGCCCTATCGATCGTTTCGCCTTTATATTTATTCTGCTACGCAGAAAATGCTTACCCTGAAAGTTGTCCTACTGTCCCCTCAATAGTAATAAAAACGAACATAGACATGTACCATGAGAGTTTAGTCGTCCTTACTTGCGAAAAGCAACTATAAAATTGATCGCGCGAAGATACGTATGTACTTCAAAGCTATCGATCCACCCCTTCACCTTTAACTCTTCTACGAAGGTCACTGTTTCTCGTAATGCATAGTAAAGAAATTCTGAAAACTTGTTAATAAAAAAAAAAAATACAAATGTCTCTGCCGCTTTCTTCTTCCTAGGCCTAGGCCGCCCTCGTTTTATCGCCGCCTCTTCCGAATCAAATAGAGACGAATCGAATCGCATGGTTAACTGTGAGGAGCAAATCGTCCAATCGCATTGCGAACTTATAAAAATGCAAACCATTTCCCGAGTAACCTTGGCGAACAAGTAGGTCACCGAGGCTGTCGGCGATAGTTTTCCCGCTCACAGGTTGTCAGTGACGAACCTACATCCGATTTGCTGAATTTGCGGTTCATGGCAAACAGAATCAGCGGGGACATAAGACTAGAATCGACTAGGACGTCAATTCCCTTTCTTTCCTGACCCTTCGATTTCGATTCCTCCTCTTTTCCCTTCTCATCATATCCGATCCGAACGCGACGCACCACGTACCACGCGAAACACCATGATAAAATACGGGGCAGTTTCGCATTTACCACGGCTATAGGCACATACATATACATACAAGCACGCATATATAAGTACGTGCGCTCGTTGTGGCTGGAAGGCGATTGGAATTTTAATCGAAGGGGACATGTGTGCATGTGTATGTGCCAAAAGAAGAACAATATTCTCGAACAATGTTAACGGCTGTGCGGAAAAGGAGTAGGGGATGAAGCTGGTTGAGGCAGGGAGGTAGTGACATTTAAGGAGAGTAAAATGAGAGAGGAGGAAACAAGAGAAACGGAGAAGGGAAGAGAAGCACGAGTGCGGGTGCGCGGCTGCCACTGCATGCGTCGCTGCAGCGACGCCATAGTACCGCAACCCGCCGTCCACCGTCGTCTCGGCGCCACAGTCTCTCTTCCCGCATGTACGGAACCGGCTGAAGCATCGTTTAGCTCTTTCCTTCCTTCTCTTCTACTTAACGTGTACATTCGGCACGCTTCCTGTAAAATGGTAAGTGGAGAATTAGGAATCAAAGTTGTAAGTCTTCTATCATTTCCACCAGACTATACCAGCCTATACCCTTTCGAGCTGTACACACACCCACAACGGTCGGAATCCGGGCAATTAGAGTTGAATATTGGTTATCGGTGCCTCGTAGCTTGCACTCGAAAAACTTTTATCCTTGAAATCTAATCGATTTTCTTCTCGATACCCGCTCCCCACCTACTCTCCTGATAAAATCTTCTAACGCGGACGTTTAAAAGTGAACGTGCGGGGTTCATCGAGGAACCGTTCAAACTCATCGGAGCTTGTTCTCTTCCTTTCGGCACTCTACAGTACGAAATAACGAAAGAACATTAAACACGATAAGACGGAGAAAGAGAGTTAATCCTCGGGAGGAATTAGAGTTTTTGCGAATTGCCACGAGGTCGCAGCACCTCTTGGAACTGTATTATAGTTTGCATTGACGCGACGCATAGGTAATAGTAGTAAGTAAAGTAAGTAAGTAGGTACTAATAGTAATTTATATCTACCATGAACGAATTTAATTAGAATTGTAGACGCAGTTGTTATTATCTATTATTATTCTACATAAACGGTGGAAATGAATATAATTAGTGGTTTTGCAAGAATCACTGCGACGGAACGTAAAGGGTACGGATATTCCGCAGGTACTCGCAGATACACATTTGCCAAATGTTGGTCGGCAGCAGGAGCAACCGCAGCCAGAACAGCAACAACGCCGTCAACAGAGATGTAAATACGAAGGTGGCAGAGGATTTTCACAGGACGAAGAGCGAGATAATCGGAGATGGAAATCGGCGAGGAATGGAAATCCAGAAGAGATATCGGTGACAAATTTGGTGGACGGAGAAAGCTTGTGTTACAGTTTAGCACTGATACGGGGCCAAGCGCCAGCAGCGTGCAAGTTCGTGACGGTACGCAACCAGAGGAACTATAGTTCCGAATGGCCGATCGTCGCAGGTGAGTTTCGCGCGGTAGTAGAACTAGCGCGTGGCCCAAACAAATTAGAAGTGGAAGCTGCTGGGCGAAGGAAGAAACTTCTCGTGATCCACGAGCCACGGATGACGAGATTGCGCGTAACCCCGGTCTACGTGATTTGCGCTGGCCACGACGGATACTTCCAAGGGCCGCAAGAAGAGGATCGGTCGCCGGAGAGCGCCGCGACCAGGATAGGTCTCGGTGCCCGGCTCCTTCAAGCCCTCACGGCAGAGAAACTGAAGGAAGCTGGTCACGGAAGGAAGACGTTCCAGCTGGAGCGAGACTTGGACGGGCCGGAGTGCTTGGTGATGCACAGTATGCTCGATCTTGACAGAGCACGAGCGATGAACCAACGGGAACTTTGGGAATTGATCGCGCGAGAACTGATGACTGGCCCTTTGGCTTCGAAAGATCGCAAGTATCTTGCATTTCTCTCTTGCACCAGGTATCAAGGTGCGCCGAGTCCGCGCACTCACGAGGATACCCTCGCAAGGACTCAAGGCCACGCCGCCCTCGGCGGTGGTGGATTGGCATTATTCGGCTCGGCCTGCCTTCACACATGGCCTACCGGTATGGCTGAGATATTGCCGAGATTGCTGGACGTGACGCTCGTCGATACCGAACACCTGATGGACGATAGCAACTATCGCGGCACCCACGCTGGCTGCCTGGCCACCACTCTAGGCTCGGTCCTCCACGAGCTGGGTCACACCTTCGATCTTGGCCATACTCGCGAAGGCATAATGGGACGCGGATTCGACTACGTCGACCGTGTGTTTGTCGCCGCGCGCGCCGCCGGGATCGACTGTAACCGTAATCCCGTTCTGCGAAGAGATCCGCAGCACACAACGGTCGCGTTGACCAGGCCGCTCAGCGTAACGGTCACGGTACAAGAACCGTTCGCCCTCTTAACCAGCCCTCGCAGGAGTCGTCTGCTTTCCGAGACCTCGCGGCCCTCGCCCTCGCAGAGTCCACCCCGGCTACTCGGCAGGCTATCCGCCCCCGCCAGTCCCGAACTCAACAGATCCTTCTCCAAAACTATTTTACAGCACGGCTCCACGCTATCCGAACAACAAATCGCTCTCACCAACTCTCTCGCCGATCGCACATTTTGGACACCCTCCTGCGCGGCGTTCCTCGCCTATCATCGCTGGTTCAACACCGAGATCGATAACATCTCCAGTCGGCACTCTCATGACATCCAATACGATGGAAAACGGTATAATACCTACGCATGCTTTAGCCGCTAGACCACCTACAACTACTTACGTACCTATGTATACTAGAGCGGCTGTTATTTAATTTTGGTAAAAATTTTTTTCAACATTTTCTTCGGGGCACCCTCCAGAATAGTTCTAAATAATACCAAAAAAAATCAGTGTAAAGTTTGAGCCACTAGGCCCTTAAACATTTAAATAATTATTTAACAACTCACAAAGTCGATTTTCTATAATATCCTCCAAGTTCTTGATTAAATAAAAAAATATGTCAAACAAAAGTTGTAGATCTGGATAAGGAACATCATAAAAAATATTTAATACACAACTTGGAGGATATTATAGAAAATCGACTTTGTGAGCTGTTAAATAATTATTTAAATGTTTAAGGGCCCAGGGACACCTTTCCCCGTTATCCGATTGGGCTCAAAATTTACACAGATTTTTTTTATTATTTGGAAATATTCAAGAAGGTACCCCGAAGAAAATTCAAAAGTAAAAAATAAGAGCCACCCTAATGTATACAATACCTAGCCTATGTACCTAAATAACGACACTAATAATATTTGTTTGATCACAGGAACGTTGTAAGATCGCGTTTCGGAATACGAGTGATTGAACTCAGGGAAACATCGGGTGGGATGGTAGTCGGTTCACGGCAATTCCCCGGCTCTCGACCACCTTTGGAGGCCCTAGTTCCATCACCTCCGCCCCATTCTCTGACCGCCTTGACTCTCGTCGCAGAAGATTCTGCTGGCAATCTACTCAAATATCCTCTGCCAACGGCATTCTGAAGTTCCACACCACGCTCATTATACACGTTCGAACGAATGCGCATTCAGTGCCAAACGATACGAATCGATACTCGATACCAGTGCGTCAGTTCCTTCCTCGCCAGTATACGTATGTACATATGTATGTATGTATGTATTTATGCGTATTCCCCTCGTAGTCGAGGAAACTCCGTGGTACGTTATTCCACTAATACGCCACATTCAGAAACAATATTCTCAATCTTTATTAATTACTCAAGTAAATACTGCTATAGCAGAGCTTTCTACGCAAACCGTGGAGACCATCTGATGGTATCTACATACCTATAGGTCCTATAACACATAACCATAAGTTACGACAGAGAGAGCGTGAGAGAGAGTGAGAGAGAGAGAGACAAAGAGGCGGTAGAAAGACCTCTGTACGTAGAATGTAAGTACATACATATTTAGCAGATGTAGAACATCGCGAATCAATATGAATTTTATACAATATTGTGAAATCTATACTTGAGAGATTATTATGATACCTTTTGTAAATATCATTACAAACATTGCTTTCTACCGCAAACTCGGATGTATGTATGTACATATATGTACTTGATAAAATCACACCTCAAACAGAAAAGCCTTACAAACTTACTACAATGTACGAACCACGCATGTATGCATGTATGAATGGCAAACGTTAATTTGATTTCCTGCAAATCACTTATGCAAATGCGACAAACGATGCACGGGACGATGCATAGATAATTATACATAGACACGGCGAAAGTTTCCATTGACACGTGCGTTATTTCGCCAACCACTTTACGAATATAAAATCAACTCGATGTAAGTAACTAGGATGCCTTACCGGTGATAATAATATGTAGGCGTAGTTAAAGTACAATCTAACTAATAAAAGCGAAAAACTTCACATTAGGATAAACTATCGATCAAAGTGAGATATGCAAATGCTCTGCACACAGCCAAACTACCAAGGTAATCAACGAAATAGTACTTGAAATCTTTGTATTTCCTACTCAAATAGTTATACATACATAGGAAAATATCACAAGTACAACACCATTCTTGTTACGATTTTCCTCCCCACCACTACCCTGCACCGTTATTTCTACCTACAATATATACACGACGCGACGTTCATTTCGTTGTAACGGATCATTTACAAAATGACAAATTAGAATATGTTTAGAGGCTATCGGCCACATCCAGGTACTCCACAAATTCCTATTATGACAAGTACTTATCAAAGATATCACTCTTTATCAGCTTTATCAACGGAAACCGCTTGGTGAAACATATCCATATACAGAACGAAGAAGAATTTGTTTGTACTTAGTTGAAGGTCTATCGATTTCAAGACCACAACCTCTCTGTTACAGACCGTTTCGTATATACTCCTGATTCAAGCTACATATGCATATGTATATATATATTCTCGTACATATACGCTCGTTCCAAGCGGAAAACAATGTTCCAACTCGCTCCCAGTAAAGAAGAGAGCAAAGACATGCCACAAAGTGAAATTAAACCTCTGTTCCCAGAAATCGTTCAAGGCAAGATAAACACAGTAGAATTCCTGACTGCAGCTCGTGGCATTGTGAAAATCGTAGGTATGTAAACATACATACGTGGGCGCATCTGCTGCTATGTTATGTACACAAACACATGTAATATATGTATATATACATTTTCACCGATGCCATGAATCGTAAACCACTCTTTCAGATAAACTGGGCAAAGTTTTCGCTCCTATCAAATATGACATTCAAGGCAATATCAACGTAAGATTGTTTAAAGCACTCAACGCGCGCAAGCATGGACGTCGTCAGAAGGGGGTGGGGGGGGGGGGGGGGGCAAAAAGGGCAGTTGCCCCCTTGGCTTTTGAAAAAAATCGCTTATTTTTCAAAACTTATTAAGTTTATACTAAAAAAAGAGAATATTTTTATATTTCGGTTTTAAATTTTCAATTAAATTAAATTAAAAACTATAAAATGGGTAAAAAAAGCAAGAGGGGATATATTTTTCTTTACCATCATCCCAAACTTGACCCCCTCCCCCCTTTGGAAAAAGTTTCCGGACGCCCCTGCGCGGAAGCCTCCCGTATCATCCCTAATTATGCATTCAAATCCATTTGTAGAAACTCACGGCCACATACGAAACGAATAAAGAAGAGAATGTAACTCTACAAGACATGATTTTAATTGAAAACGCTACCAAAACCAATTTAATCGCTACAGATGCTTTGTTGTGGTTAACTAGGTATACGGCTTTTAAACATTTACCTTGTCTCGGTTCGATTCGATTTCCTCTTCTTTATCGATAATTTGCTTCAATGAATTCTAATATGCACCAATTACAGAGCTTTACACATGATTTTACTGTTTTTCGAAAAAATTGTGGAAGACACTAAAACGGGTACGCCGACGGAGGATTTAGTGGCATTTTTAAAAAAGTCTTACAAAGAGGCCTTGGAACCGTATCACGCATGGATGGCACAACAGCTTTTCGATGTAAGTACGCATTTATCAAACCAGCCGACAAAAGTTAACGTAAATTTGTTTAACACGGCTCGGCAGCTTTACAGCCCCATATCACTTTCGTATCACATGCAACGTTATCGGTTCCAAATGGAATACCATCGCAACGCCACCAGCAGTTAGAATTAAGATTAAAATAGGCAAAGTATAGTCACAGACGAGGTATAGATACACAGTAAGGCACCGACTTAAAAATATGGGAGTCGTAGATTAAATAAGGGAAAAAATTATTTTTTACTTTTTAGTGCAATTTTATTTTTGTGAAGTCGGTTTTCTTTTTAAAAAAAAACCCACATATCGGGACCGGGCGCGAGCTCTTTTCAAGACGAGTAGATACTTGTTCGATTCGGCTTGCTTTCGATTAATGGGAGGGACTAACAATAAGACTGAATAAGGGGGCAGCGGTTGCGCGACTGCAACAAGCCATAAATTAGGCGCCACGGAGTCGTCTATCGAAAAAAAGACGGGATAGATCTCTCTGGCACCTCTCACTCGCCAGTCGCCACGGCAACTACGAAAGAAGTAGCGGCGATATCGACGGCTTCTTTTCGAGACGGTATTGTATTTCTCACCAGCTTCAACTCAATGACTCAATCGTATAAATACAAGTGATAATTAATGAAGGCGCCACTTAATTTTTAAAATATTAATGCTGATGTTATAGATTACTTTAAGCTAATATAATACACCATTCTTCCTCCAAGTAGGTACGGTTTACAGTTTACACTCACTGTGAGACAGTAAAATTTTACTAAAATTCAACTGGTTTTATCAACAGCTCCTCTCTCGTATGATGCCCACACGCTCGCAACTTTTACAAGCACTGACCGGCGAGCAAGCTGACCAGAATGAGATTTTTACACGCAACATGGAAATCTACCTGATGAATTTGCGACAAAACGTTTCGGTGCTACAATTATTTTATAGAACTCATCATCTTCAGAGTACACCATAGAAATATTAGTTTATTATACAGATTTCACCACAGATAATATATGTTTATGCATAACAGAAGACATGACGAACATGCAGAGTTTATGAAAAACAGATATACATATACGACACGTAAAGTTTGATTGTTTCACATTAATCCCAACACTTGTATAGAATAATAATTATGATATATTTGTAATCACCAAACTAATGTCTGTCACGCATATTGTATAGCTGTGCCAGGTAAAATATTTTAGCACGTTGGTCTGCTAAATTTTTTAAAGCAATCATACCTGTAACAATTTCAATAAGAACGAGACAAGTCGTAAAGGAATGGATGAATGTTTTACTAAGGTGCGACAGTGTCTCATAATCGAAAAGGAGAAACACATCCAGAGGAAGTTGTATCAATGTCAAGATTAACCAACAACTGGCTAATTCTGGAATCTGTAAGCAATCTTCTTACATTACGCGTACGTTATGCGTACACCCATATTATACACAGAATACAACTACCTTTCCACCAAGATTCCCAAGATATCCCAAATATAACTTTAAACTTTCAAACACTGAAAGTACCAGGACTGCTGTTAGTGTAATCACTTTGTAAACACTTGTCAAGCTTTCATACTGTAAGATTAGGAAATTCAATTACATAATATGATTAGCCTGGAGCTGGATTAAGCGGAACAACAACGACTTTAATCACCACCAACGTGTTAAAAAATTATGTATTAAAATAGACAGTGTATTTACTTTAGCCTCCAAATTTGTAATGGTGATCAACAACCACACTGGAAAACTCCAAAGATCAATGTATAGAGCCATTTGAAATGGCAAGTTGGGTCTCGTTTTCTTTCCTGCAAGCCATTGTATTCTATTTTAGGCCTTCACAGAAAATCGCGCAACCGTTCCTAATCGCGCAAATGACAACTTACGATAATAGCTACATTGTTCCGTAGAATGTTTAAGTAAGGACGTTGGCTGCATGAAAATTTATATATTTATACAGTTTAATTGTAAATTGTAGATCGTTCACCACATTCCGATATGGCGTTCGTAATTATTCTCGACATTATTAACTATAATTAACTAATATGGAAGGATATGTAAACTGGGTTATTTCGTTATGTATTAGCAACAATTAGCAATGCGAAAAGTCCTTGACCCCTTATAGAGGCATTGTAAATCAAATAGTAATCAACAATAATCACCAATGAAACTAATTATTGCTCTAAATTCTAAAAAGCGTTTTAAATTCTTGTTTGGCTTGTGGACAAATAAAATAACACTAGGGTAAAGGACCCAATTACTGACACGTAACCAATTACTGTCACCTTAAGTTATTTTACTTAAAATAACGAATAAATAAACTGTAGTTTATAATCTATAGTATAGATTATAGGTTGAATTACATAATTCTTTTTATGTGTGACTTTACAATGTTTAAATATTCTTTATTTTAAGTAAAATAGCTTAAGGTGACAGTAATTGGTTCGGTGTCAGTAATTGGTTCCTTTACCCTATCCTTTCATTCATGTTGATTCTCGTTGCCCATGTTCAAAAATCACCAGTCACCGCTGATCACCACATAGCGGTGAACGGTGCAAACTAAAATTGGCGTGGAAACCAGCCAAACGCCAAACTATACCCAGATAGCACACCTCGTCTTAGAAATGTATTCGGAAAATGACGTTACGAATGAAACTTTTCATTTCTTAGCCACGAATAATTACACTCCTCGACTTCATAAATATACCGTTGCGGCGTAACGATAATATTTTGAAAGAATGTTAAGTTTTAAAAAGATCACAAATGTCGCGTAAAAGAAAGAAATAGCCACAAAACATTTATTGTCATATAGCATATAAAGTCACTAGATATTCATTAAAAATAATAATTAAATGACAATTCCTTGTCAATAAGTAATAAAAATGTGTAAACAAAGATGTACAAACGACGAACGATTGATTACATATGAAATTATTGGTGAACAATGAAAAAATTAAAATGAGGGGTCAGATGTACAAAAAAAATTCAGTCAAATTTGTTCAATTTATTATAAATCATCAGTTGATGAACAAATAATATAAACTAACGAGCAATGATGTACGAACGATGCACAAACGATTGTATAAAAGAGAAATTAATATATCTTCCAATGAGGGGCCAACTTTGCAGAGGTCATAAATACATACCTACTTACGTATTGTATCGTATTCTAACTATGTATGTACATAGAAACGAGAAGAAACGTAATCTGTTGTGTGATAGAAACGTGTAAATGAGTTTACGTGTTTTAAGATGAAAAGAAATAAGTGAAAATGACGTATGATACGTTATCCCCATTCATCCCTATTAGAATTAGTGGTTGAATTGACTCACGTAGCAGCGTGACACGAGCTTTACGGTTCTGAGGAGTGAGGATCAAGCGGATCGAAGCTAGCGGTCTGGAGCGATCCGGTCGGTCAACCAACAAAGTGACAACACTGAACACACGAAGCATCGCAAAGTGTCGGAAAGCTTCATAACTCTGTTTGCAAGCGAATGGGGCATTTAACGCACTAGATTGATTCTTTTGCTCCGTACATTTGATTGAACGTCAAAGTATATTTAAAAAAGAACAGTTGTCATAAGAACGATCTTCACATTCTTCCGAGAGGAACAGAGGTTATTGCTTTTCTGTATCGAAACCTCCAAGAAGGTGTAAGTTTTTGAGATGGCCGGTGCGATGTTGTTCGAGCGGGCCCAAGCAGTTTCGATGACGAATCGTAGCGAAGGTATTTCGCTGTTAAACGAAATTGTATCCGATCCAACGATCGGTGTTAGCGAAGATGACGAAGATAATATTCGGGTGAAGGAGCAAGGTATTCTACATCTTGGTGAGCTCTATAAGAAAGAAGGCAAAGCAAAAGAATTGGCTGAACTAATAAAAGCTACCAGACCATTTCTTAGTTTAATTAGCAAAGCTAAAGCTGCTAAGCTCGTACGATCGTTGGTGGACTTTTTCTTGGATCTAGAAGCCGGTATTGGCATCGAGGTATCTTGTCATATGTTTCTTACTAAATTCTAATTGCCAGTTTCACTGTCTTTCATTTTCCGTACAGGTCCAGTTGTGTAAAGAGTGTATAGAATGGGCGAAAGAGGAACGTAGAACATTTTTAAGGCAATCGCTGGAAGCACGTTTGATAGCATTGTATTTTGATACTGGTATGTACAGCGAAGCGCTACAATTAGGTTCGGCTTTACTCAAGGAACTTAAGAAGTTGGACGACAAACAACTATTAGTGGAAGTCCAATTGTTGGAGAGCAAAACGTATCATGCGCTGAGTAATTTAGCAAAAGCGAGAGCAGCTCTTACCAGCGCTAGAACAACGGCTAATGCAATTTATTGTCCACCAAAAATGCAGGCTGCGTTAGATTTACAATCTGGGATTTTACATGCAGCGGACGAACGAGATTTTAAAACAGCTTATTCTTATTTCTATGAGGCATTCGAGGGGTAAGTTGGGAGTTGGAAGTTGCGGAACTTTCACCTGTGTATTTTTTTATCTAACGCTGCTTTTGTGTGTAGGTATGACAGCGTCGAAAGCCCAAAAGCTTTAACGGCTTTGAAGTACATGTTATTGTCGAAAATCATGTTACGCACACCCGACGATGTTCAGTCGATCATGTCCGGTAAATTGCCTGTTAAATATGCTGGCCGAGATTTGGACGCGATGCGGGCTGTCGCCGAAGCTAGTCATCAACGATCATTAGCAGATTTTCAGGCTGCTGTTAAAAAGTATCGAGAGGAACTCGAGGACGATGTAATTGTACGCGCTCATCTCGGTTCTCTTTACGACGCGATGCTTGAGCAAAACTTGTGTCGCTTGGTCGAACCGTACTCGCGTGTACAGGTATATTTACTACTGTATTCTACTTTCAATCGAGATCACAATTTCTCATCGGATTTCGATTTACCCATTCATTTTGCTTTCTCATTTTCTTTTTCCTTCAACTTAGGTAAGTCACATTGCGACTTGCATATCATTACCACTAGCGCAAGTTGAGAAGAAGCTCTCGCAGATGATACTGGATAAGAAATTGAAGGGTGTTCTCGATCAGGGTGAAGGTGTTCTAATCGTTTTCGAAGACACCCCCCGCGACAAGACTTACGAACTTGCACTGGATACGATACACAGCATGGGCAAGGTCGTCGACACGCTTTATCAAAAAGCGAAAAAACTCACTTAGCCTTGTTTAATATATATTTCTGCCAGCAAAATTTCTTACGATTATTATTACCATTAACTATCGTTTCGTGTCGCGAGACACCTAATTAAATTCCATTTCTTCATGTTTATTATAATATATTCTTGCCTCCGACATTTTTTACCTTTCTGTTTTTTCCGAACGATACCGGGTGCGATGGTATCATAATATTTAAAAATCCAAAATTTCAGCCTTCTCCTGCTTGGTTCCCTGTCGTCACACGTGCATACATAGTAATGTAGTATGTACTGTGCTACGTATTTTCTTTTCTTTCCTCTTTTTCTGCCGTACACAGGAAATTTTTCATAAGACTTTTTGCTCACTTTGTCTTGAAAAACAACAGAAAGACGAGATTGTGGTGTATAAACTATGAAATACAATGCTACGAAGGGAAATAATTAATTTTATTACTATGCTTATCCTCTTCATGCACTGAGAAATAAAACATCGCAAAATTTTATTCTCCTCTTTATCATAAATTAGACCACGCTTTACCCATTCTTCCTCTACTACTTCTATTATTAAACATTACTACCTACATATATGTATGTACGTAGCTGTTGCATGTGGCTATTGAATGTTTTTTCATTTGTATAGTAATATAATGGAGAAACTAATTTTCAATCAATTTTCTATAATCTGTATTTCTTCAGTCGCTCGAATGATATCGTTAATATGCATATGCACCGTTCTTACATACATACGTGCAACATACATATACCTATACGAAATTGTATGTAGCATTTACATGTGTCATTCGATGCGTAACGAATGAAAAATGAAAACTCGGTCGTGCCATTTTTACCTTTGAAATATTTCGAAATGTTCTATAATTCTAAGCTTGATCCTAAAGAAAGAACAGAATACATGGTATTTTCTAAACGAAAGAAATTGATATTACAATGGGATTACCATAACTGCGCTAGCGTTACAGATTCTGATTTGATGGCGTAGTAGGAATATGCATCGCTACTTCCTGTTTGAAGTCGTACGTTACAACAAAGAGACAGTGTGGTTATATTTTATAAAGCTTTTTTTTTATGCATTGTATAATGGCGGGTACTACAACGCAAAGGGTAAAAATATTTTCTCTTACAATATCAGTCGCAATCGACAGAATTATTGGGCAGAGTTATCCGCGTTGGTTATCAGATAAATTACAAGTAGGAACGTTTAGGTTAATGTAGCGTTTAACTCGGGCCGGCATCGTTACGCTCGAGGTCGTACTAGCTTTCCTTTTTAACAATATCTCCGTGGAAGGTGCTTTTAATACCTGGATTTATCATCCGTTCAGCTAGTTCGCGTTTTTAGTGGTTCAACTCGAACAGTGATCTTACACCTATGTATATATTACAAAAAGCAATGCTTACGTATTTGTATGCATATAATATTGTTAGAATCCGTTCTTTCAAACCATTTACAACTTCTTATGTCTCTTTGTTATTTTGACTAATCTCACTTCTCGATGGATAATCTATCGCCGATCGATGTAGAATAATGTATTAAAACTCATCGTTTACAAAGAAAATCTTTCACGTTGTCAATTCCATTGGAGACAAGCACACACGTATTGATAATTAAATATATATCTATATCTGAGTTGCGTACATATCGTGGCAATAATTAACGTATCATCTACCAATTCATCAAGTTTCACGTTGATCTTATAGGTTCAGGAATATAAAGACTCTCTTAAAACTAAGGTAATTATTTAAATTATTTTGCTCAACAGTTACAAGATATACCATGTATGTTATATACATTTTAGGCTGAGCAGCTGCTGTTGAAAGGATTTCCTGAGAAGATCGTGAAATTGAACGAATTATTGGAGACGCCTGGATTTTGTAATAGAAAATTGTCGGATGTTCATCAGGATTTAAACGTACCCATTCCAGATCCCATAATTCTTAATCATTCCGAAGATGGACCTACCACAAAGAAGCAAAAAATAGATAATAGCATAGATAATACTAGTGGAACTAAAGTGATGGTATTACCACATGGACCTGTACCTTGTAATAAGCCCCTGTGCGATCTTATTCATATAGTCAAACCTTATATTCGACAATTGTTGGAAGATTCTAACTTGGTAAGTATCCCATGAAATAATACAAATATTTATCCAAACACTAAAAGGTTGCTATTGCTTACGTAACTATCATTAAAATTTCAGTTGAAAATGTGGATTTCCTTCCTGATTCCAAAAATCGAAGATGGGAATAATTTTGGTGTGTCGATCCAGGAAGATACGCTTGCCGAGATACAATCCGTTGAAAGCGAGGCTGCTGCATTTTTCGATCAAATATCGAGGTAGTATGAATGCCGTCCGAATGCCGCGATTTTAATTTCTAACGAAATTCTAACACATTTCTCAATTTTCCAGATACTTTATCTCTAGAGGAAAGATTGTTAGTAAAGTTGCCAAGTACCCACACATTAGCGATTACAGAAGAGCGGTCCAAGAGTTGGACGAAAAAGAATATGTGAGCCTGTGGCTTGTTATGTGCGAGGTCCGTAATCGCTATTGTTCTCTGCACGATCTGGTAATCAAGAATTTGGAGAAGATAAAGAAACCACGCTCTTCCAATACGCAATCCTTGTATTAAACTCACATAGTATATGCACATATATTACTTATACTTGGTAATGTACAGGACGATAACGAAAGGAAAACGAAAAAGAACAAGAAAAACAAGAAGAGCAAGTAGAGGAATAAGAGGAAGAAAAAACAGAACACGTGCGACAGAGAGTGTTATTCTCGACTTTTCAGTGGAAAGTTTGAATTATTACTTTCTTTTTTCATCCGATCGTTGTAACCACCACCACCACCCACCGTTGAGCGATATTCATTGCAACATAAAGCGCGGTACTACAGATTAGTACAGATTAAATTGACGATCACGCTGCACTCTGTAGAACAGAACATTATGTGAACAAAAAAAGTATGCATGTACATTGAACATATTCAACCAATGTAGTAAAATCGCTTAGTTTTATTCATTTAGATGAAAACAATAGTTGCGTTGAAGTTTAAATCGCAGCCAAACTAAATCGTACCTTTTCGATTATCCACAGTACCGTAAGTACGTATGAAAAGCTGTAATAGATGCGAAAATGTTGCGGTATCTATCCTACCATCTAATTGAATCTAGAATATAATGAGACATGTAATTTGTAAATCACTTCTGTAAGTTCTTTAGAACATAAATCAAGATACGGCACACATTTTTTTCTAGATGCTACTAACTTGAAACGTCCTCTTTTTTTTAAAATACTGTACAACACGAAAACTTGAGGTGACATATTGTTATAGTGAAGTTCAATTTTTGTTACATGTTTATTAATAACGTGTATGACCACGAATCGCTTAAATTAAAATAATAAAATGATCTTGTACAATTTTCTGTTCAAGAGTATGCGTGGGTAACATAAGTTTCACTTTTCTAAAAAATTTATTGCGTACAAACAGGTGCTTGAGCAGCTTTCAATAATTTACTAGATGTGTACGTGTCCGTTTTCGTAATCGTTATTGCTATTTCTACTTATCCGGTTTCTTTCTCGTTTCCCCATCTCCATGTAAAAATTTCATCTCTCTGGTTATTGTTTTTCTCTCATCGTATTGGCAGGACAAGGGCACACATCGCGAGACCAATTTTTCCATCGCGTTAAATAATTTCTTGGATACGTGTAGATTATGCGTAAATTATACGCGAATTACGTAGAAATTTACACACATTTCTTCTTGATGAATTTCATGAAATGCAATCGGTTCATTCGATTCCTCTGGTGTTTTATGACAAGATTTTCCAATTATTTTGGCTATGTTTCTTCAAATAGACCAGGGTTAATATAACAATGTTGATTAAACCCTATTAATGTTACCGTTAAAGTTTGACATTCTTCCTTCGTCGTCCTCTGTTTTTGCAATCGATCGTCAACCTGAAGAGCATTAATTAGCAATGAATACTACAGTATAACTAACAATAAGTGCCAAAGTGGCAGGTATTTTAATCAAATTTCTTCACCATATTTAGCAAGTCTTGAACATGAGTTTTACATGAATAGTTCATAAATACTTCGCATAAAATTTGTATGAACCAGCTGCCAGTTATTTTATCTCGAAAAGCAGCATGCCCTGGAAGAGTAGCATACGCGACTAACATGTCCGCGTAATTCCTCATTGTTTCGTTTCCATTCACCTTACGACTGGTCATTTCGTCGGACGAATGGAAATTACATGTATCCGTTGTATGCCGCGGTTCTTTTACCGACTTCTGCTTCTTTTCTCCTCTGAAAGATATTATTTTCAATTACCCTGACTAGACAAAATTATCGTTTGCTACAGTATCGAAGACACACCACATCGGTGTCCCTGTAGATTAGAGTGAACAGATGTTGTAGCATATACAGTTTCCTAATCTGTTTCGGAGAGGAATAGGGGGATACATGGTACTTACCTACATAATTGAAACATAAACATTTTTGGTTTTCCTGCAAGATGCGGGCAAGCTTCCGTGGTAAAATAGTCCAAAATATCCATGCACAAAACACTTTTGTAATTCTTTACATTACTCTCTGCACTATAGTCCACACCTTCAATTTCTGTCACCTCGTACTGGGCATTCATGGTACCATGACTGCTAATGATAACAAAGCACGAATCGACCTTGCGCAAGTCTTCGTGTCGAGAAAATTCTCTGACCTTCTCTATTAATTCCTTGGGAAGCACAAATTATCAAAATTAAAAACTTTCCCACCCTCCTTGAGGACGCTACAAAATGTTGAAATACCGTACCTGCCCAGTCAGGTCAAAATAAGAAATAACTCGGAAACCCATTTGTTGAAATAGTTCCTTCAGATTCTGTTCATCAAGCGCAGCTGAACTTCTAGGCAGTTCGTCAGAGTATTTGTAATTTATGTTTGTAATTAATAAGACCAGTCCGCGAGGTTTACTTCGCATCGGATACTTCTGAACATTCTCGAACACAGGTCCGTCTAAAAATTCTGTAGCCTTTCGTACTTGAATCCGCAAGGGTTCCTCGGACAGCTGCATATTATGGAAGAAATTATCTTGTGCCCTTTTCAAAAAAGATAATACATTATTTGTTTAGTAGCTATAATTAGAAAAGAAGTGAAATTTAATTACGATATATCGATTGGAAGCATTTTACCCTTCCATGGACACAATAAGGTTTGATTCTTCCGTATCAATATTATTTGTGGCATTATTTTCATTAACAATCGTTTGAACTCCATTATGGGAGAAAGCAGTAATTTTCTTTCCCTCTAAAGTGTCAGCCAAATTCTCATGCCCACTCTGCCTTAGACTCGTAAGGAAACGATCAAACGCGAACGGCCCCCGTGTTTTTATAGTTAAATAGATGTCTCGTACGGTTGATTCGTTGACAAGACTTTTCTAGGGTAATAAATTTCAACTATACAAATCGGTCTATACAATTTATCATTCTAAACAATTATACGTAGAAATAACGTATGTATCTTTACCTTCCAGCGCGGGACATTTACATCGTCTCTATTAAATACTTTGTTCTCCAATAATTTTGGCCATAATTTGACGACATTGATTCTAGGCACAATGTCCTCACAACACGAATCTAACGTGTCCCGATGCTTTTGATTCATCTTGAGTAAGGTCAAAGAATTCCCATTACTATCAAGGAGATGAACGTTTGTTTCCGTTTCTTTCACTTGGCGTGGCGTGACTTAGATTCATACATATATGTATACTATTAGTCACATTTCTCAGTTCAACAATTACTTTCGAGTTTTTACACTTTCATTCATTCTAAAAAATCTTTATGAAAGAAAACAGATAAGGTGTGCCAGCGAAAACAATCGACCAATGAATTGTGACTGACGCTAATTGTTAGCATTACGATTAAAGGATTAAATGAGTACAATTACAATAAATGTAGTATATACATGGGTGGGTATAGGACAGCATCCAATGCAAATTTTGTCAGAGCGATGACACATTTCAGAGTAGTTGCCGAGTTGGACGCTGTTCATGAACAGAGGCCGCTGAATTCAGTCCCCAAATTATGGGTCGGTAACACAGTTTGGGTGATGACACGAAGTCTTATAAGGTGATAGATCTATTCTTATTACTTCGTCGCATGGGTGTTCGCAGGGGGCAAAAGGGGCAGTTGCCCCCTAGCTTTTGAGAAAAAAGTCGCTTATTTTTTAAAACTGATCTTTATTAAATTTATACCAAAAAAGGGAATACATATTTTTAAATTTCAGTTTTAAATATTTAATTAAATTAGCACTCCCTGGAAAAAAGTCTCCGAACGTCCTTGCTTCGTCGATGCTTTTGGCAACACCAAGTCCATAAGGTGAAAGGTCCATGTTATCCCTGGTCTGTGGTATGTACATTCCCTAGTGTTCCACAAGGGAAAGAGTATTTTTTACTTTATCGGCCTTATCGACCTTTTACTAATTACATACTCACATTACCGACTTCTCTAATTGGGTTGAATATAGTTCCCAAGGTCGCCGTTCTTTCACACCGAGTGCGTGACAGAACAATTGAATTCTTACAAAGTCGATATTTCAGTTTGTGTGATACGAAATCCCGCAAGATGTTACATCTGTCTTATAACTCGTTTGTAGTGCGGCTATCATGCATCGAAACGTTCAATAACCCTGTTCGGCGGTAGTGACAGTTTACAAATCCTCTATTACATTGTTTCGGGGAAGACACAACTACATTCTAACATACATCTACATATAGCAGGCAAAAAGAGAAACGATTGTTGATCCTGGGTAAGAGAGAATCCGTAGAAATTTTCACTCGCCACATTCCCCTCTGCTTGATTTATTGTAGTAACCAACTTGGCCCGTGGCTTTCAAATTAAACGTCAATTGCCGCACTCTGAAACCACTGTTGTACGACTTGTACTCATAAATGAAATATTGATCTTCGGCAGCTGGATAAGTGGGATAGCGTTTTATTTTTTAACCTCGATATATAGAAATCCGTTTTTGTGTATGATTGAGTGACCGCGAAGTCGTGGTCGTATGTGTTAAAATACAAAGAAAAAGGTATTAACTTCCCATGTAATTTATAACAATTAATTAATAATGTCCTGCTGCTGATAGTATATATTTTTTACCTTTTTCTTCTATCATACGCAAGCAACTGTACAAGTGCTATATATAATATCCCTATAGGTATCAGTAATTTCTTCTGCTATGCCTCCCCAAAAAAGTTGTATATCACGTATCATAGGACAGCGAAGGTGAGGATGAGGATGAGGATGAGGATGAGCTTGGGGGTGAGGGTGGTGAGGATGGAGTGAGGGTAAGGGCAAGGGTGAGTGTGATGTACAATGGCGGCACGACCTCAGGAGGCTCTTCCGTTCTCCGTTCACTGTTTCCGACGCCATTTTACGTTGATTACGATGTGGTTAGCTCCTTCTAGTTTCCCACCAAACTACTTACTTGCGCGTCTCGCCCGGAATGCGCTAACCTTTCCAAACACTCGCTCCTTCTCGATTACAATACTTCGCTTTCATCTTCTTTATCGCTGCGGTTGCCTCTTATCCCCCGTTACCTCTACCAAGCCCATTTATTGTTCCACTTTGTAATCACCTATTAACGCGTTGCCGCCTTTAACGGCCAATACAATACAAACTCTAGCCTGACAGATTGATACATTGAACTAAGAAGAATTTTTTTATCTCAGGAAATAGCGAATAACAAAAGGTAGACTGACAAAGAGAAGACTAGGCCTAACGACGCCATGCAGGTGTGTACCTAAATACGATAGATGATGGACCTAGCGGCAGTACGGCAGACAGATATATAAAGTAGGTGAGAGGAGACGCGCGCGGTGAAGAGAGATGTGGACGTAACGTGGCGGACGTCGCCTAAAAGCTCGTCCGATAGGTCGAATCGCGGTGTTCTCCAAACGTCGTCCTCCGAGTTGATTGTCGTAGATCTTATTATCCCCCCTTGTCCCAAGGAGAAACCGAGTTTCAGCCGGGGAGTGTGTACCCGTACCTATATAGGTATTGTATACGTATACCTATACACACTCTATTTCCTGCTCATTCGTGCACGTGTTTGAGAGCGAGCGCGTGTAGGTATATCTAGAGGTTAGCTCGTCGAAGGGTGAGGCCCCTCTTGTAGCCCCGGGCCAACGTTGTTAGCGTTAATGATGGAATGCGCCGTGAGACACGGGGATGAGACAAGTCTCGGATATCCAACTTCCGGGCGTTGTTCTCGCGACCATTCCGTCTACACAATTATTCCATGATTATTTATTTTGTTTGTTTGGTACATACCTACTTGATCGTTAACTGGCATCGATTACTAGATATATGTACCCACACTGCCTGCCTATAATCACCATTAGCCGGGAATTTGCCGGAATTATAAGTGACCTCTGAACCATTGATTCGTCAATAATGCACGGAAGCTACTAAAATAATTATCACTCACCCTATACCTCGTCAGTACCGAGCGAGCTTAGCACAGGTTTAACGTCGGTGGTCGGTGCGTTTTCATACCTCTGTCTGTACGAATAAAATGGTTAAATTTCAATCTGAAGATTACTTGACATTTTATGCGGTAGTTAGCTTGTACGTTAAACTGGTATAGTCAGACGTGGCTGGTGAACGGCCCACGTAGGTCGTTCAGCAAATGATAACGAACATTGCTTGACGTTTACAAAATGCTACCACATAGTATCCCTTGGCACACGCGCTCGTGAGGACGAAAGGGAGGAAGAAGGGGAGATGGGAAAAACGGAAGAACGGAAGAAAAGAGGAAAGGAGGAAGGGAGGAAAGGAGGAAGGGAGGAAGGGATGAAGGGAGGAAAGGAGGAAAAGAAGAAAGGAGGAAGGAGGAAAGGAAGAAACGAAGGAAAAGACTGAGGGAGCATAGGAGAGAGGGGACAGAGGGTAAATAAAAATGGGGGTGAGAGGCTCGAAGCAAGCTCAGCCTCCCTTAGGCTCGGAAAGTCATTAGACCGGAAAACGAGATAGAATCGTAGAACGCAATGGCGTCTAGAAACAAACGACGGCCGATAGGAGAGAACAAGCAGTGAATCACCTAAGCACTTGTTTACCAAGGGAATCAAGAATTCAGGGATGCTGTTCCAAGCCTCGGAATCCGGCCCCATCGGTTTTCCAACCCCACCACGGACTACACACACCACTACCACCTATAGTACCTATATAGCTGTCTCCGCTTTCTCGTTTGCGAGGTTGCAGTAGTGAGTAGGAGAACAGTACCCGTCGCGCTAACGGGCACGCGTCACACAGAGGGAAAGGACGAAGCGGAGAATCGAAGTTTGGGAGTGGAAAGCACGCGAGGGGCGGTGGCGATGGCAGTGATGGCAGCAATGGCAGCGGCGGCGCAGGCGGAGGCGGAGGCGGTGGCGGTGGCGGCCGGTGGTAGACCCGTGGAAGGAGAGTCGGGAAAGCGGCACTAGAATCGCTAAATGTAATTCGGTTAAAAGGGTTTTAGCAATACAATGCATATAAACATGAGTGCCCCGCCTCTGCGTTCGTCTGCACGCTCTGCTCTTGCGCCACCCTCTCTAGTCAACTCTGCTCGAAACCACACGACCACCGCACGACCGCCACACGACCACCGCACTGTTCAACTTGCATCCAGCAAGATTTTCACCGTCTAGTCTACGTCCTCTAGCTCTCTAATGTGATCAGGTGTTGCTACGCTACGAAATCGCGTAGGTAATTGCGAATACGAAGGCGAATCGACTGGTGAGAGTCAACGCCTTTACTCCCTGTACTTAGGTACCTAACTATATAAGCAGTTGCACGACACGTGTATGTAGATTTTTGCAGAATATTTTCTGGAAACGCTACATCCTCGGTCTACCTGCATCGGTGTTTCGCGAATAGAAAACGAAATTGGAGAGAACAGCCGGCAGGGAAACAGTTTTCCTTTTTTACAATTCTTTAACGAATCACGAACTATCCCTACACCTTCTACACTCTTTCATTTCCATTGTTTTTTCTTTTAGTTGGGCGTGCCTACTCGCGAGAGAACGCTCCGGAGGATTCGGCGAAGCAAAATCGCGAATGTCCTGGCACGAAGCCACAAGCCCAAAACGCCTATTGTGTTCGTCCTTATTGTTGGCTGCACATCTCGACAACCACTGAATCTTTGTAATGCTTCGTCAAGATATTCAAAATCCTTCCTCCGAAAATCAGCGCAGCAATTTTCAGTAGGTAAGTATACGTACAATTTACCGTCTGTAGAATTTTACATCGCGCGAATCATAGTCAATCTTTTATAGGTAGGTAAAGGTACCAACGAAATATCAATTAAATCTATCCCAGATTTTTAGAAATCTCGTCGAATTAAGTCGTTCGAGAATCGTCGGTACAAGTACCTACCGAACGGTTCGACCGATCCACTCGTATTCACGGAATACAATTTTTCTTCCCTCTTTCCTTTCCATTCCTTCACTGACGACTGATTTTCCAAACGGGTGGCTCTCACTGGCTGTAGCTAGTAGAAGCAGTCATCCGCGAAACATCGTGGAATTTGTAACGGGGAATTAGCATATCATAAATACTGATGATACCTACTGCTTGCGTGCTTACGGTAACCGATGAGGAAGGCTTATGATCGCGTCTCCTTCGCTACAGCTAGGTACCTACCTAAATAGGCAATGTTGAGTTTCTCCCAAAGGCGAACGCTCGTCTCTGTGAACAATATAAATCTGTATAATTACTTACGACTAATTCGATTCAATTTAACGATTGCCGTTGACGATCTTCTAGCGTCCAATTGAACGCTTAACAACATTTCAAGCATAAGAGAAAAAACAGAGTCACAGGTTTCTTCCGTTATCAATAATTTATTTTAGGAACTTGTTGCGACATAATATATGACGTTTCCTTCGCATCACACTCTCTACCTTTGACGTACACGAATATAGTATTTACAGTTACGTATCGTTTATCATAAATAGGTAGGTATCTTCGATTTAAGTGGGTCTAGACTGTCTAGAGCAACGTCAGAATAAAGTTATAATCATAAAGTTAGCGCTCTTCTCGCCTCTCGTTTAGTTTCTATACAATTTTTTTGCGACTCCGCGTACGTATCGTGTGTCCCCTTTCCCCGTAAGATGTGAATGTAAATGTAAATCGTACTTGGTAAATCACGAATTTAGAAACGCAATGCACGGGCACGTGACAGTCTGACGTGAGAGGAAACATCTGAAGATAGTTTGGAGGAACAGACCCATAAACGATGATCCTTTCAATTTCCCAGGAATGACGTCTAATAGGTACATAATTGCGATCTTAGCGATCGTACACTCGTCAATTACTTATATCGTTTTGTTCCCTATATTTACATATAAGTTGCGCAATAAGTATACGTTACACCGGTATGCGGAGTAAGTACTTACGTAGGTATTTATATACATGCACGTGATTGAAATTTCCATTTGTTTTCAGTCTAATCAATCATCCTGACCTTTAATCCCTTCCATACATCTTATATGTCATGGAGGTTTTAACCTTCATACGGATTAGGGTTCGCGCGTTATTGCATAAATTTATCAAACATTAAAACACGACAAGTGGTTGTCGGGGCAAGAATTACGCGCAACTCGGTATCGGGACTGTTTTGGTCAGCTGTTTTCGATTTGCTTTATACCACGTAAGGCCGGTAAAGTGGTTCCTGGAGTTCGGCCGTGCTTCGTTGCGGTTCTTGCAACGACACTTTCCCATCTTCCTGCGGGCTTGGTGAATTTCTACTCGGATCGCCTGGGGTCTCTCTTTCCACGCTTCTCGCATTTCCTCCCTCCTCGACTTTACTATTCGTGCGTGCCTCTTGCTGTGCCTTCTTACTTCTCTTCCACTTCATCCGCCGATTTTGAAACCAGATTTTCACCTGAATCCAAACAAACCGATCATCTAGCAAAGTATATTTATCACCTGCTGTCGATGGTAATGAACGAGAGTCAACCTTCTATGAATATCTGTGTAGGTATCGACCTAGGAGGGAGGGAAAGAACGCGAACGATAGTGGGGATGAGAAGGGAAAGGAAAATGCGATAACACTTTCTGTTTCTCTATACGTGATATCTTGTAATAAATAATCCGTGGCGCCGAATAACTATGGGAATTCAAACATTCTAGCTATCCACGCGAATATCACGTGACACAACCTTTCAAATCGCTACAGACTCGGTCTTCCTTTCCCCAATCCCAATCCCGTAAGAAAGCGATGTAAATCTCTCAGGCAACATATCATACGGTTGAACCAACCCGCCACACTCCCGACCCGATTACATCCTCCCCCTTCGAGGGAACGCATCTTCTTTTCACGATAAAAGATACATACCCACATAGATAAGTATATGTTGGTACATGAAATATCGAAACAACCGAGTAGGAACAAAGAAAACTGAATTATTTCGTGTTTTTACCCGTCCGCGTCGACAACAAATTACCTTTTACCAGCTATTTGGAACATGAGATAGAACAGCGTTTTACTGTATGTTAATTGTGGGAGAGTTGCCGCACTTTACGCAATATTGTCACTGTGACTAAATTTTGCAATTCAATTTTTCTCCAAAGATATATATTATTAGTTGAACATATTGAGCTAACACTAGCATTAAAGAAAATCAGAATTTTAATACTTGTCGCTCTTAAAAAATTGAAACTAAAAACATCCTAAAAACGTCTAATTTTCCATTTCAATTATCTATTTTGAAACACTTTTTTTATTTGTAACGTTAAAAACATTATTTAGTTGACTCAGGTACCTCCCGATACAGTGTGCTATCAATCCCGCATAAAAGTGCGGCATCTATCCCAAATGTCAGGGAGACGCGTCGCACTTTCGTATTTCCAAGTACCCACTATGTCGAATGTAACCTATTCTGACCGAGAAATATTCCACAAAGTTCTTTTAACGAATTACAAAAGTTATAGGGTAAATCCGGGAGACCCGGTCGGGCCGGAGAGTCGCTATATTTCAGACTCTCTATGTTAAAATGCGTGAAAGTGCAGACCATTTACTTCTGTAGAAGCCAAACAGTTGAATGAATAGCGTCATTTCGCTTGCTTCTGTGTTTTTCTGGATTTATAGGCTTTAAAACGTAAATTGAGGTTACATTTAACCCCTTTTGTCAAATAGCCACATACAAAATCTTATTTCAAATATACTACTAAGTTTATTTTCGTTTAATGTTTGGGATAATAAGATAGTGGAGATATTGAGGGACAATGCAGCCAAAGTATTTGGTCATATTAACTCTTCCTTCCAAAGCTAACGAAAACCATTTCTCACTGCAGAAAGGAGAGATGGTCAAGTTATGATTTTTTATTTTTTTATTTTTCATTATTATTTTATTATAATTTTTGGTTTATTTAGTTTATTTATTCATTTTTGTTATTTCATTATTCAGTTTTTCTGAATCACCATAAAATTCTGAACATATAGGTTTCCTCTGATAAAATAAGTAATTTCTGTATTAGTTCTAATAGCCAATTTATATTAGATCAACCGCGTATCCTGGATCACGAAAAACTATGAATTTTTGACTACTATGATAGCAGAAATAAACTCGACGTATAACTATCGAGGCAAAGTGCGGTAGGCTTACCTCGAAAACTAGCAAAATTACCCTAACTGTAGGTGCGTTGGATCGTTGTTGATCGTCAGCACTACAAAGCGAACAAGACGAAGAAGAAGGCGATGGAAACGGAATAGCGCAAGGTGGTGCTTAACACGACGCGACGCACGTCCGGATATTCGAAAGGTAGCTACTACCTACAAACTCCAAAGTAGAATCGGTTAAATATCGAAACAAATCAGGGACTCAGCCTGCTATAACTCAGACTTTCGTCTCTATTTGCCAAGCGATCCGTCAGAACACGTAAGCTTCAAAGTTATGTTTAAGTTGTTCAACTACGCGAGAAATTCGCTCGCTCGCATTTGACCTGACGAAAGAGCAAGATTCTGGACGGTTCCATGGTATTCGCTCGATACAATTTCCTTTCCACCGACCTCGACCTCGTGATTTCTCGCCATTTCTCGCCAATTCTCGCCATTTCCCGCGGCCGCGTGACAACAAACTTGTCTCTCGTTAAAGAGGCTGGTGCGCACCTTATAGGGTGAATCCGGGAGACGCGGTCGACTTAATATAAAATGGCTATTAAAACTAATATAGAAATTACTTATTTTATCAGAACAAACCTAATATGTTCAGAATTTTATAACGATTCAGAAAAACTAATCGATATTTGTTTTAAGACAATATTTATCGCGAATTGGGTATCTTGCACTGACTCCGAACTCGTGCCAGAAAATGACTTGGATTGGTTGATTCTTATAGAAACGAAGAAGCTCTATAGGAATCAACCAATCCAGATCATTTTCTGGGACGAGCACAGAGTCAGTGTAAGATACCGAATTCGCTATTACTGTAAGTCGTGTTGAAAACTGAAGTCATTGGACCACCTCTCCCGAGGTGCCGGGATAAGTGGTTTTCGTCGTTGCCAGAAATTTCTCACATAATTATTCATGGAAAATTAACAAAGGATGAAGCAAAATTATTTATGAGTGAATAGAATTACAGATTTATTGATATTTAATTTCTTTACGCTAAACAAGTAAGGAACACGTCAAAGAAAAAGTGAACTACCTACTGGGGAAGAAAATGAATACAAAAGTGAATAAATAAACTAAATAAACAAAAATAATAATAAAATCATAACTCGACCATCTCTCCTTTCTGCAGCGAGAGATGGTCTTCTCGTTAGCTTTGAGAGGAAGAGTTAATATGACCAAATACTTTGGCTGCATTGTCCTTCAATATCTCTGCTATCTTATTATCCCAAACATTAAACGAAAATAAACTTAGAAGTATATTTTAAATTCGATTCTTTACACCGCCGTTTGACACAAGGTGTTAAATGTAATCTCAATTTACATTTTACAGCCTATAAATCTATTCATTCAACTATATGGCTTCTATAGAAGTAATTGATCAGCACTTTAACGCGTTTTTACGTATAGAATCTGAAACACATATAGCGACTCGACCAACTCTCCGGCCCGGCCGCGTCTCCCGGATTTACCCTACACATTGTATGCATGAAAATTTTACCTGCGTTTCCGTCAGCATCAGCGAAGTGGCCACTTCGAACCTCTTCGGTCTGCTAAGGTATTTGTTCTGCCTAAATTGTTTCTCCAACTCAAGAAGCTGCTGCGACGTGAAAGCGGTTCTTGGTCTTCTGGTTTTCCCAAGAAGAGCGTGCTGGGCAGCGCAACCTTTAAGTAGACAAAAGTGCACGATTAACCAGGCTGTATACGTAGGTATCCGAAATATCTACCGTCGAATACGGGAATGAATCATTATCGTTATACTCTATTGATAATCCTGTCGCGAATTATACATACAAGTTGGTAATGCCAATCGTGGAACCGATAAAAATCATCGAATGCTAATGCAATTATCGCCAGTGAAAATCCCTATGGGTTGCAACAGTATGATTTAGGGCTGGAAACGAGGGTAAAGAGGACTAGGGTGGCCGCCCTAACGATTAGTCCTACGAACGACTCTTGGTCGCATGCGAATCTCTCCCCTTATGACTCTACACTCGCACAGTCTACAGGCATAAATCGTGGTAAAGTATAGTCTCGTCCGTTACCAGAGACTTTTATCAGCATCGAGAAGTTACGGTGTCGGCGTGCTTTCGATACTTCGATAGCGGCGCGTATCTAGTATCTACTACGGTATAACAGGTACATAGGAAACATAAAAAATATCGTGTACTTGTGTAGGCATGTATATAATATTGTAGGTACATTGAACACAACAACGACTACGCTCCTACGCGATCGTATTACAATAATAATGAATATATATTGTATATATACGTGTGGAGGAGTTGTTGAACGTTGTTTATATGATAAAAATAAAATTGTACCCTGGTTACCTATATTGATCCGCTATTTCCTCGAATCAAAGAAGCTAACGATTGGTATGCTGGAAGCTTTAACATACAATATTGGGCGGTTTATCATATTTTTCCCTACAGTTGATTTGAGAGCGCGATGCACCCCTCCAGCTCAGCTATGTAGCAAGTGTGTGACCGGCTGTCAATGTTTGTACACATGGCAGTGTTTAGTCGCGCGTACACTCGGATTAATTTGGAACGTGCGATACCCTTATGTCGCTCTTAATCAGACGCTTAATCAAACCTTGGACACCTAGCACGTACATAGCTATTTAATTTTTCGATTAGAGATTCAGTAGAGATGACGCTAAGTCTTCTCGCAGCCAACGAATCTGTATTTAAGTAGTTATACCTATATAGGTGTGTAGGGGTGCATCGTTGAAACGTTTGAACGTCACGCGGCACATCGTTTCCCGATGCGAACAGTTGACAGCTTCGCTTCCGCTATTTACGTTATACATAGATATTAATCGTCTCCCCAAAGGGTGGTTTGCCACCCGTTGCGCACATATGGTCCAGTCGGTGATTTCATACCCGTCCGCTCGTGACAATTACTACTATTTGGACGATTGCCTTTACTTTGCACGTCGGTCCTCTATGATTTACCACTATACGTATGCACGCACGCGTGTGTGCACATGTGTGTATTTGTATCTTTTCCTCGAATGCTATACCCAAATACGATACTTTTTTTAACACCTCGTTGCACGTGTTAATTTATTTCTTACTTGATATACGGTAAACCATTTGAACGGTACTTACACCTAATTACATTCTGGCTACTTTGCCTAGCATCCCTACGTGTTGGATGAATCGTGACACGTTTCGTAGAATCGAGATACTGCTGAGAACGGATCGAGCCACCGAAATTCTATGATCGCGAAGGTGCCAGGAAGAAATGCTACGAGTTATGACAGATGTCGGCAAACAAGAAGGGCGGCACCATCGAGTGGACAATCATTATTTTCGCTCTCCTCTATGCGGGGTGAAGCAATGGGGTGCCGTTAAGATTAGCATCGTTCTCACCCCACCGTTACACTTTTATCATGATAATTTAATTTATTTGGGGTCCTATTAGCCGCTTCACGCCAGATCACCCTTAAATCATGCTGATCACCGTACCGGTAAACACCAGCCATTATCTGTACTTAACGCGGCTCTCTATCCCCCGCTCTTTATTCTCTGTCTGTCCGTAGGTACCTACCAACTCTCTCCTATCTCTCCTATCTCTCCTATCACTACGGCCTCTCCACTCTCTCGTCCCTCTTACTCCCCTCTTGGTGAGCGAACTCGCCTCGTTCTTCCCATCCTAGTGTCTCTTTTCAGCACGCTTTCTTCGTGTGATCTTCTATGCCGACCTATTCATCGCCACACCGCTAAAACGGCCAATAACCCAACGCCGTTAACGTTGAGAAAGAATTTCATATAAGTACATCTACCCACTGTATCTATGTAGGTATGTACGTTACATATCCACATACCTTATTTTCGAATTTTTAATTTTCTTCGCGGCACTCCTAAAATAGTTCCAAATAATAAAAAAAACTGTGTAAAGTTTGAGTCTGATCGGATAAGGAGAAAAGGTGCCCCTGGGCCCTTGAATATTTAAATAATTATTTAACAGCTCACAAAGTCGATTTTATATAATATTCTCTAAGTTGTTGATTAAATAAAAAAATATGTCGAACAAAAGTTGTAGATCCAGATAGGGAGCATCTTTTATGTTGTATTATTTTTTCTCGTGCGATAAATGGTTTTCGCGAAAAGTCCGAAAAAGTAAAACAAAGCACATTTTTATTTTTGAAATTTTTAAAGTTTAAATCCTTCTCGAACACTTTTTATTTATGAAGGCGGAGAAAAAAATTGTAAATTTTATTTTCGAGGACTATGTTTTAAACATTTAAGGCGGAGCATATACCGAGAAATACCAAAAAGATAAACTTTTTTTCCCTTATTTTCAGTGTTTGATATGTTATAAATGTTTTCTGAAAATTGGGGACCGAAATTCGCAAAAATATGGAAGATATAGAAAAAAAGCTTTATAATTTTACTTAGCTTTTCAAAATTTTAAAAATGAAATTTTGTTTTAGTTTTTCAGACTCTTTTCAAAAACCGTTTGTCGCACGAGAAAAAGTAATGAAACACAAAAGATGCTCCGTGTCCGGATCTATAACTTCTGTTTGACATATTTTTTTTATTTAATCAATGACTTGGAGGATATTATGTAAAATCGACTTTGCGAGCTGTTAAATAATTAATTAAATGTTCAAGGGCAGGTTGACACCTTTTCCCGTTATCCGAACTATTCTGGAGGGTGTCCTGAAGAGAATCTTGAAAAAAAATTCATCAAGAGTAGATAAAAGCCACCCTACTACGTACCTACGCGAATGCCCACGTGAAATTAATCACACCTGAAGCTTCGTTCAATCAAGAGTAATTACTCGACCTAAGTCTCTAAGTACCTAAGTATTCGCCAGGGAATGCTTCTTCTCGAAGCAGTCGTCAATGTCGTCAAGAAATGTCATCATGAACATTAAAATCCACAGCTGCCTCTGTAAATTTTCGGCCCACAAATACAAATCTATAGGTTCAATCGGATTGCATAAGTGGTTGCCCCCTAATGGGCAGCAATTATTCTGCACCGGACTGCAAACAGAAATTACCGATCCAAATAGATGTAGGTATTTAGGTAGGTACCTATATCCCAAGTATCGCCTGATTCCCATGGTATCTACAAACGCCGCGGTGAGTGTTGGCATATACGCACACATATGTATGCATCTAAGTATGTACATGTCGGGGACACTTTTGACAAAACCGGGTACCTGGGTAAATCCGGGACGTGTTATTATTTTTTAAATCTTAATAAACGACTACAAATAAAAAGAAAGAAAATCACAAAATTAAACAAAATAGTGAAGAATAATGATAACAGTGGTGATGAAAACGATGAGGACATTTGCATTTATGTTCAAGAATCATATGGTTCGATGAAATTTGATGAAGGTTAGCTGCAGTTTACAGCTTGTTCTAACACTAACTGGTTGGGGGTTGATGAATTGGATGAGTTCCGTTGTAATAGGTGCTAGTGCCAGTATTTAGTGTGGTACCCGGTTTTACCCAGGCCATGGAGTAAAATCGTAAAAACGTATCATATTTTAAACAATTATTTTTTTTGTATTTTTCCTTCTATCAAAATAACTGGATACGTACTATTATTTAAAAAAGAGTTTAGGTATTCTAATGAATCGCAATTCTAATTTCTTTTTTACTTAATAACGTGAAAGTTGTTAGACTTTATCCTTAACGTCCCGATTTTGCCCCGATCTCCCCTACACTCGGCTTCCTTCCACCCTTTCTGTCATCCCTTTAACTACCCTCTCTTTCTCCCCATTCCTCCCACTCGCTCCACCACAATCTGCCACTCTTTATCTTGCTCGCTCATTCGCTTTCTTCACTATGTAGTTTTGTGTTTCAGCTCTCGTTTTCGTTTCCCTTCTCTTCCTTCTCCTCCTTCTTCTCGTTTTCATCTTCCGTCGCCGTCAGTGGGTGTGAACGGACGCGTGCGCACACTAGACCTTTCTCCCTCTGCTTGTTTGACGTAGCAATGGAAGCTCCGCCTGTAACCCCCGAGTGCTTGGAACGACCCGCCTCCGAATTCTCAACCCCTCGTATAGGAGGTGAACGAAGACGAGCGCGAGTAACGTCGATGCTATCCCACCATTTCTCGTACACCCTCGATCTGCGAGACGTCATCGACTCCTCTATATACCTCTGTGCTACACAGACACGGATCCATGACATCGAGGGGTTGGGGCACCAGGAAAAGTTGGCAAACTTTCGTCAGAGATTATTTTCCCTGCCCGAAATGGTTGGATTTAATTTCATACTCGTCTCGCGAACTCACCACAAATCACGCCATAAACATCCAAAATGTTACCATTCACTCTTACTATCGGATCATAAACTGGAATCGTTACTCGTTTCCTTTCCTTCTTACCGCGCTATTTCCCGTGCGTCATCGCCCAAGAATGAATTAAGGCTGACTCCTACTATTCATCTAACTACTTAGTGTTCAACCGTCAGCCGTTGGTTCAAACATTCGTTCATGGGCTTCCATACCTAATGGTATCCATATTTTTCGTCTCGTTTTCATCCAACGAACCGTCTAAACTCTAAAGAATGTTTCAAGGAACGGTTGTCTGCCACCAACTATGTAAACGGCCATGGCGAATCCAATGACGTAGGCAAAGGATTCGCCCGGAAGCTGTACGTTATATCTTCACGAGTAGAATAAGGAATGTTTTCCGCCGTGTATCTACCGTTCAATAGCGAGCAGTTTGTACGCAACGGTAAACACCCTAAACTCAATAGTATCCTGGCAGGACACACGAAGCTAAATACGTTCTCATGTCGCCGTGAACATTGGTTCACGAGTCCACGCGGCACGCTGCGATCAAACCAGATCATAGAGATATAGGATGCCGCGTTTGGGCGAACGTGGAACGTTACACATCGGGTAACCAAGATCTGTTTGCTTGCGGGCGGCCAAACTAGCTGGCAGCTAATTCAGAAACACCATTACCGCCTATATGCCTATAGATAGGTAGACTGACGCGACCGCCACACGGCCACCGACACCAACACCGCCGATAGCCCATTCGTTTTCCACCTATGTGCACGCTCTTCCTCGTTTAAACACATTCCCGTCTTTATCGCTGTGTCTAAATAGATCTGGATGCACCTAAGTGCATACATAGAGCTATAGGTACCTAAGTACCTACTTAGGTAGCGAACTGTCTATTGTCCTCCGCGTACAAAAATCCGTTTTAACGCGATGATTGACATATTTTCACGAGATCAGGTCTCGCTAACGACTTATGCCTTTTGCTGTTTATAGGTATATGTAGCTAATGTCGTGGAAAATTCGGAAAAGCGTTTAGAAATCCTGAAATCGGACACAATTTTGTGTTCGTAAGGAATTTGTTGATTTGTAATTGAAAGAGAGTTAAAGCCTCCCGTCCAAAGTCGAATCGATTTGCGTTCTTTGATCGTTCCAAATATGAGCGGAATTAGCTGTTGGAACTGTCTGAAAGTCCGTGGAGTTTCCATGGTAACTCTATATCTCGGTACCGCTGCTATGCCATGCTATCGTCGAGAGAAGGGCGAAGGGGATGGATGGACGGATGAATGACGCACAATTAACTAATTAAATCATCCGCCAACCCTTCGCGTGCTTCATCTCTCGGGTATCATCCCCTTTTGTTAGCAGATCTCTCCTCCCGCTCATATCTTCGCCATTGTTTCTCCTTGATGCCCCGTGAAATGCACTCGAGTTACAGGAATGTTAACGAAAGTGAAACAAGTCGATAAGTATGCAAAGAGTCAAGGAATAAAGTAATAGTTGAAGATAGAACGCGAGAGGCGGAGAGTGAAAAATGTAAGTGAAAAAAGTGTGGATGAAAAGGAAAGAGGGGGAGGAGGAGAACGAATTGTTGGAAAGTAAAATGAGACATATTCTGTAATCCTCTGTCAATGACTTTGCGGAACAACGGACTGCGCCGTGTCGTGGATTTCTCGTTCGATAACGATAAGTCGTGGAAATGTTTGGTCGTGAGTAGGTAATAAAACTACTACACACCTACGTGTTTAGGTAACGCGCCAATGCAGAAAGCTAAATCATCCTTTCGGTCGATTTCGACTAATCCGAAAGCAAACTGGTGTCACGCGGGTATACGAGGGACAGTTTTTAGTGTACACCAGGCATAGATAGTATCGGGATTCGGGATGTATCGAGAACAGAAGGTCACGAAATACACGCGGCTACGTTACTGTGCTAGTTAAATTTCGATACGGTAAAAGCTCCACTCGAAATAGATGAAACATGGTGTTGTCGCAACGTTGCCACGGGCATAACGCGCGACAAATATTCCGCAAATAAAAGCTCGCGTCTCCTGCTTCCAACCTATCCCTCTGTCAGCTCACGGTGCTGAGCCGGTTAGTCGCGCATTCACCATTATTTACATAACGTCGAGAGCGTACGAGGATGCACGGGTACCACAGGAAGAGAGAGGGAGGAGAGAGAGGGGGAGAGAGAGAGAAAGAGAGAGGGACACGGAAGGGCCAAACGGGACGGTACTGCCATACAGCAATTTTTTAACAAGTCAGGTACGTGTTCCCTGCCTACGCGATAACGGCCGTTTCAGCTGGGGCTGGATGCAATCGTTTTATTTTATTCCGCGAGACCGCTTTTTTGTACTCGTTGCTCGTTTTACGCTATCGGGTTTTCGCCTTTTTCGTCGACGTTGGATTGCTCGGCAACTACCAATCAGGATCATCTGACAGAAAGTACCCCGCACTACACCCCGAGCACCCCTCCCGTGCTACTATCTCTTTCTCCTCTCATCTCTCTCGTATATACAGATGCATTTACTTTCCCTCTCCCCCACGCCGCGCCGCGCCGTTACCGTCCCTCTCCCTCTCTTTGAACCTCCGTTCCCCTTCATTCGGACTCGGTTCATCTCGGCAACCTGGCTTGCTACGTTCACCGACCAATTTGTTCGATAAAAGCTCTCGACTGATTGGCTGGACAACGCGCGGCCACGGCTCTTTCTCCAAGCGTGAAATTTACCGTGGTAACCGATTCGTCCTTTCCTATCGCCCCTGCATCTATTCGTTGGCTACTTAGACTTGTTCTTTCGATTCTTCTTTTCACGTGCCGCTCTAAATAGTTGGCTGTAGGGTAGATCTACCGTTTCAGGCAATTGCACAGTTTTTGGCCATGTGTATAATTATCTTATCTTTAAATTGCTCGCAGATCATTATCCTGTGGAGAATTGCACATCATAAATATTTTGTTTAGTATACCGCCCGAAATAGAAGGTTGCATTTGTTGTTTACACGGACAAATATTATATTTCTTAAGAAGCGGCCAAAACTGGTACAATACCTTAAAGTGGCCACAAATGGTGCATCTACCCTACATAGTTGGTATTCCACTGCATTTCTATTTTGCGACAGTATAGGTAGATAGCTACAGTACGAACTCGCGCATTTCCTTCGTTTACAACTTTGTCTCGTCATACACTTTTCAAAGTGTATCGTATTCCGAAAGGAGCTACCTACCCACCTAAAAAATGGCACGGTGCGCAACTTTGCTCCAACCTTATCGTTTGACAAATGACCTAAAAACTGGAGTAGCCGATCAATATAGCAGAGTAAAGCGTTACATTAGGCATGTAAACACTCGCTATCTGCTCAACATGCGGCCAATCTGTCGATCCATTTCACTACTTTGCTCTGACTTTGCGTTAGGCACAGCGCATAGGTATTACAGAGCAGTGAAATAGGAGTAACGTTTGAATCCTTATCGTTTTGTTCTATAAATCGCCTTTGTGGTCTTATCTTACATTTCGCGTCGGCTTTTGTTCCATCGAAACGATAAAAGAAAAGAATGTCATTCGCCTCGTGTATCGATTGCGTGGTCGAATCTAAGTTAGGTAAAAAAACCGGAGGTCGTAGATGTGCCTAATAGGTACATGTTTGCTCGGACGTAATTGAATTGTCAGGTTCCAATTCTTTGCCAAACAGTGTCGTTATGGAGTCAAGCGACGATGGTTATTGTGGTTGCTCCATTACCTACTTGGGCGAATCATCTACGAATTATTAATTTACGAGAACTAAAGTAGCGCGAGGAGATTGGATCTAAGTATAGTGGCACGAGAATGGGTGGTTAATAATAAGTACGGTGAAGGAATAGACCCAAGAGGAGGAGGAAGAGAAGAGGGTGACGGTTGGCGATGTGGGCGAAGCGGTATAAAAACTCAGAGATTCTGTTGCCTCGTTTCTGCCAAGTCGATTCACACGATTCTGCCGAAGCGATTACTTTGCAATTTCGTTTAGACGGGCGAACAAATCGGTCACGTAATCGAATTGTATCAACAGTGTTAGTAATATCGATTTCAACACGTTCGGAATAGAATTTTTTATACAGACGAGTAGGCAATGCTATCCGGAGGTGTTTGCGGAAAGATCTCTCTCTTCGCTATCTTTCTCGAGAGACGAAAACAGTTGCTGAGTAGTGAAAACTTACCAGCCAAGTCAGCGGGCAGTCTAGGATACAACATTCCAGTCCTGGCTAACCACTCGAGCTGGAGCGGATGAATATGATGCTGTTGAGGATGAGCTCCGGCAGTTTGCGAGTGTCCGACGGGTTGACCTTCCTTGTGTATCGAGTGAAACGCGCTACCACCAGCCGGATGATAATACAATCCACCGGGGTGGATGAGAGGGCCACTTGGGTGTAAGAGAAGAGCTTGGTTCTGCCGAGCTACACCGGCACTGGTACCGAGTGCACCGTAATGGCCACTCGGTAGATTTGGATTACCAGCAATACCGTTGCTGGTAGGTTCCTCTGATCCCGGTGAAATCGGAGGGCTCGAGATCGGACTGTGACTGGCGTTACTCCCAGAGCTGGCGCTCCCCGTCCTCGTAGGGTCTACCTCGGTGGAAGCGTCGTCCTCGATATTTTCTAGTCGATCTACTCGGAACCCTCCGTTGCCGGTCCCAATGCTCTCCCCTCGGAACATTGATTTTCCACGTTGAATCGTAATCGTGCTCGGTACTTCCACCGGCTCTAACGGCGCTCCGGGCAAGTGTAGATCTCGCGTGGATCTGTCACGAATAGTCTGCCGGTCGCATCCGTCCCGAAGAAACTCCAGGCCTGGTGAATCTGGACATTGCTGAACCGGCCTATCAAACGGATTCAAAAGGTTCCTCGAAGATGATGTTCTTTGCTCCTCCGTCCCACCCGCGCCAGCTGCTGTTGCAGCTCCGATTCCACCTGCACCTCCACCTCCGACACTACCTCCGCCTCCCCCACCTCCTCCACCTCCGCCTCCACTTCCACTTCCACTTCCATCTCCACATCCACCTACACCACCATCTCTGGTTTCAGTTCCAGTCCCAAGTGTACAAGGAGATTCCCGTCCGTGAATGTGAACGTGAACAGAAGAATTCCCTATACAAGGGTTCCCGTCCACGGCCAGATTCCTCGTGGTGAATAGTAATCTTGGGCTACGCTCCGATCTATCCCGATCGAGGTTCTCCTGTTTCCCTGTCGCCCGGCCTAGAAGAGCATCTATGCAGAAAGATGTTTTGCCGAGGGAGGTGGCTCGCCTGTCGGTCGAATGGACCGAGTATCCTTGCGGCGAGGTTCTGTCCGGTGAACTGTTCGATCCCCTGTACTGGCTCGATATCGCGGACACCATTTCTGCGGGAAAACATTTCACGCCGGCATTCTCGGTGTCTCGGAAGAAATTGGACGGTTCGTGCTCCTGCTTGGAGAAGGAGGATCGCTTCGCATCGCCCTCCTCGCGATACCTCGACATTCGCGGTTCGTCTTGGAACTCCAACGGAGAGCCGCTTGCCGCAAAACGTATCTCCTCTGTAACGGAGCCGATCGTCTCGTTTGCTGTCTCCACGCCGGCCGATATCCCTTCTTGCGATACCGGTGAACAACTCTGCCCGCGGACCTTTTGCCGAACGCCTTCACCGTAAACTGTATGCTGACTCGACTGCTGATGCTCCTGTCGTTGCCGTAAATACAAATTCTCCGAGACACCTTGCGCGTCGTAATGCATACCTGATTCCGTGAACACACGAGAGCGCATCAAACCAGTTGGATCGTTAGGGCCTCCTTTCACAACCACCAACTACCCTCGGATTAATTACGGACACATGGAGTATCGATCGTACTTGATCGCCGACTACTCGGGATACGATCATTTACGGTTAGGTGTTTCTCAAGTACCGATAGATATGATCCGCTGAACGGAGGATCGGTGGCCGATCGACATCCGATCGGCCTACGGGATTCGATCGATCGATCGACCGCCCGACCGACCGACCGACCGACCGACCGACCAACCGATTAAACGAAGGTTCACCGTCGAAACGACTCCCGGATCTTGCACGCGCAATGGAGATATATTCACACAACTTCCGCTTCCTTGATTAGGACCGTAAACGTATCCCAGACCGACGAGCCACTTTTTTTTCTTTTCCTCTCACTTTCCCTCCGACGGAGCGTCAGTTACGATTTCGCGGCAACACAAGCGATTAAGTCGACGCTTCGCCGCAAAGTGACGTAGCAAGGAACCGCGTGTCCCTAACGGGAAAATCGCTCCCTCTCCGCTTCTGCGTTTCCGCGGTTAGTCGATGCTGCCACGCCTATCGCGGCAAGCCTCGCATTTTGCCACGCCTACGGCCCCCCCACCCTCCCTTACCCCCCTTTGTTCCCCTCTTTCCCGCACAGCGTGCCGCGGGTGCCAACTGCCAACTTTTCCACTTCCGATTCCCGGCTTCCGATTCTTGACTCCACGCTGAGCGGCGAGCGTGAACCGCCGAGCGCCGAGCTCTCGCCTCTCGAGCTCTAAGCTTCCAGCCCCAGGCGTCGAATTTCTGCGGTACAAAACTAAGTGGGATCTATACTTACGTAGGGGTGTAGTTACACCACGCTCGCGTTGATACCGGCAGAGAAATGCTTCGGCGCGTCCAGTCTACCCTTTCTATGGGGGAGATGCAGGGTACAGGGTGAAATATAGATAGAGAGAGATGGGGTGCGGATGGATAGTGCCGGAGGGAGAGTGGGAGAAGACGTCGACGATGGCGGCAACGGTGACGAGAGGGAATAAAGGGGAACAAGACAGCTTCCCCCCTGCGCCAACGCGAATCCTCCAATCCGAAGACGTATACGGAAAGCGCGCTAAGGAGAACGGATATGCAGTTGGTGGCACGTGACACTTGCAGAAAAACCGAGGGGTGGCGAAATGCGTGCAGCTTGAATTGCAACGTGACGGTCGTATAATGGGAGGGAAGTTGGCCAGTGGGCACCCTCCACGAATAATAGGGATACTCGATGTCGGTCTACCGGCGCACGCGACGATACAATCTTCGTGGTTTTTGCTTAGTTTCTTTATTGCTTGCGACTTTGTCCACGCGATTAGAACAAGTAGTTGTAGCTACCTGCGGATGGGTATAGAAATAGCTGCAGCCCACGTTCCTTGATCTTCTCTCAAATCCGTCAAATTAATTTAATGTGCAATAGAATCTATGTAGCTACCTAGCGGACAAAAAAGTTAGCACCTTTTCGATTTGTTCTATTTTTGTTATTTTCTTTTAGCATTTTGTGACCGTGGTAGGTTTAATACCTATGCATATTCTGATGGAGAATTTAAAGCTGTGTGAAACACAGTTAATGTTGAATTTATTTAACTGGCAAACAAAAGTGTTATATGACAGTGAAGGGGATAACACATTTTTTGGGACGATAAAGAAGTTACCACGTTATGTAACTTTCTAGGCTGTCCTAAAAGCAAAAGGTGCCCCCCCATAGAATATTAGATTTTTTTTTATTAATGTTACAAAAGCGGTAATTTTTTGTTGGCTTTAAAAGTGTGTTGTCTTGTTTAATGTTAGGTAGGGGTTTTGTTTGTTAGTTAAATAAATTCAACTGTAACTGGGATTTATGCAACTTCTAATTCTCTTTCAGAATATGTATATTAAGCACATACTGCAGTTTTGAGTTGATATTGAAAAGAGAACAGAAGTAGGGTAACTTTTTTGTCCGCTACTGCACGTTACCTATGTACTGCCTTAATGTGGAGCCTTAACAGTAAAACCAACAGATCTTAACATAGGGTAAAGGACCCAATTACTGACACCTACCTAATTACTGTCACCCTAAGCTGTTTTACGTAAAATAACGAATAAATCTTATCAAATGATGCATAAAAAAAATTTAACATACAATTCAAACTGTTATTTATATGATACAATAAACAGTACTGAATTCCTTCTTCGTTAATTTGAATAAAACGATAAAAAATTTTAAGCGAATATTTGGAGAATGGAAACGATGACTTCCTTCCTAGCGAAAGGGAAAACAAGGCGTTAAAGAAAATGCTGTAATTGAAATATTTAAGCTATTAACATAAGAAAATATAATGCTTTAAATAATATAATCATAGAAAGTAATAAAGATCCGAATTCAACGATTCATTAAGTCTTTTTACTTATTAATTGGATGACAGTGATTGCTACAAGCGTTTCAAGCATTTTGGTATTACTGTCATAGCAGTAGTTGCTCATGTATATGACACGACATAAACTTAAAATGACATAAACAGTATTAGGTTACCTGGGAGTAATTGGGGTGTCAGTAATTCAGTCAAATACATTTAAAGGGTGTCAGTAACAGATCCCTAAATATATTGATGGATTTCTAAATAAAAATCGAAGTTTTACGATCCACCAAATTTTTTTCATCAAATAAACATATTAAACAATAATAAATAACAAGAACAACATATACTTTTAGTCTATAAGTACATAACTATAAGATAATGTCAGTAATTGGGTCCTTTTAGTTGGTAATAACAACAGCTTTCATTTTGCAATTATTATATTATAATTTTAACCAGACTTTCATTGCTCCCCGTCTGTGTTTCTCCGCGGTGGCAACCCTGGCAAAGCTATGTATTTTCTACTTACGTACCTATGTACTTACTTACGAATATGATTACTGCATTCGTTCGCATAGTAACTATAATCCTACCTAACAAAACATCGGTGATATCTAAAGTCTACAATAGCCTTATCGAGCAGCTAATAGCCGCGTAATAGGCATCACACCCAGTTTTCGAGTAATCGGCCTGTTATCGGTTGTCGGGCACCGATATTTTATATCGGTTCTACGACGCATTTGCTTATCCCACTGATAAAGTCTCCTCGCTTATTCGAGTGTCTAGCCGAAACTTTCGAGTTTTCTCAAATATCATTTGGTGTTGAAAAATGATTTCCGTAGGTGGGAAAAAGGTATCACTGTTATGATTTCCATAATCTACGCAATCTCTGTCTACCTAATTACCTATTCGTATAATCTATAATACCTACTTTGCTGGACGTAGCGCGACGGGTCAGTCAGGTACGAGACTAGAAGAAAGAAAGCAAACGGTACCATTTCCTCGGTCACCGCTTTTTAACCAAATAACACAGAGGGAGCTTTATTTACTTAAGGATCGAAGCACGTTCAACGTGTACGCTGAATAAAAGTGTTTAACAACTGCCGTATTTCATCCACACATATTTAAATAGTAATATGTAGGTATTAGAGCGACGTAGGGAGTATACTGTACAACTCTGACGAATGCAGACCACCTGTAAGGAAGTACAAGTCTGTACCTATTTCAATCTTTCTTCTCTTTCTTTTCTTCTCTGTCTCACAACCCCCTCTGCTTGTGAAACGTGCATTCGTTCAAAAACAAATCACACAGCATCCTTCATCTCCAACATTCGACAAGAGATGCTTAATTGTTTCGAAATTATCGGATAGCTCTGAATTTCGAAAACGCGATACTGCAACCTTACGATGCCACGTACCTACAGAGGCATATGTATATGTATACGTAGATACAGGTAGTAGGTACACCTTTCATCCTCGACAGCCGAGTAAACATAAAAGATTTTTCTACCAATGATTATGCTCCGTCACGATAAGCCGAGCTTTTTTCCCCTCTGTCCTTATGTCAGCATGTCTCGCTCCCAAACTGAACGTATACATATCTATTATGTAGGTAGGGGAAAGGGGGGGAAATGGGGAAGCTAAGCAAAGATAGGAAAAAATTGATAATTATACCTTTCTTGGGCAACAGTTAAATAAAAAGTTATTAAACTTTTAAAAAAAAGTAATGAAAAGACATCTTGCCTTTGCCACGGGGTACAACGGGATACCGAAAATGGGGCAAGACGGTTCCCCTAAATAGGTATTTCCACAGTATGAATTTCTTCTAAATTATTTTCTTCCTACCCTCGCACAGAAATTGTGCCAGCATATATATTAAATATTCGACAAGTTCTTCCTATTCTCTTTGCGAAAATACACTCTTAATATTACCTAATGGTAAACCCATCATCACTTCATTTTCCTGTTTCAATTTTTGGACCTAACGTTCCAATGTTGTTTGTGGAAGGCAATATTCTCGAGCAGCTTTCTTGTACCCCCTTGTGTTGCTTAAAATTTCATCTACAGACTTCTTCACAACATCTTTCGACCATTTTCCTCCTCTATTTTTTTTCTTATATGTTTTTATCGTTTTCAAATCCGAATTAAAACTAACGAAAATTCGACTTAAATTACAATAGAGAAAGGTCAACGACCCCTCCTGCCTTAAGCAATTGTTTTCCAGAGACTGATGATATTTGTACAGCAAATAAAAAAATATTGCAATTTTTAATATTCGGCGTTAAAGTAAGTAGAATGGAGATTATAATGTAACACATAATTGACTTACTGTTTTTAAATATATATTTATTATAAGTGTTTTTAGTGCGCAAAATAAGATCCACGCAGCATGTGAACGATTTCACAGATGTGAACCAAAGATACATGCACCCCATGCCCCCCTTTCGTTACTATGTCCAATGCATTCGCTTTTTAATTTACTTCAAAAAGAAGGATTTTATAGATTCGACCCGTATTTATTTTTTTTATATGTTTCTCCCCGCATTACTCCTCAACATATGGACCGATTTTGATGATCTTTTTTTTATTTGAAAGAGGGGGATTCCCCGGTGGTTCCACCCCGTACTGCATGAATATTAGCCCAATATTTTGTCAGTTCTGGTTAATAAAGGCTATTGTCACCTCATTGTTATTATTTTATGTGCGTACGTGCATACCACATCAGCATGTTCTGTCAATATATATATATATATATATATATATATATATAAAAAAACATCAAATAAGAAAATTAAAAAGAAAAATTAAGACAGCTTTAAAAAAAAAAATAACACGAAAAGATAAAATATAATTTTTTCCCTTAATTAATCTACGACTTTCAGATTTTTTAAGTCGGCGCCAGATTTACACAGTGCAAATGATGAGGCGCCAAAATAAAACAAATGCGGATCGTAGATTAAATAAAAAACAAAATTATTTTTTACTTTTTAGTGCAGTTTCATTTTTTTGAAGTCGGTCTTAATTTGTTTTTTAAATTTTTTTATGGTAAATTGCACAAACGTATCCGCAATTACTTATAAAACCAGACGAAGTATACGGGTTTTAAATTTCCTTACTCACATAAAGTGTATTCTATTTCTGTCATTGTCTCCGGTACAAAGTCTAGTTCATTAAAGTTATGTGGTTGATAATAAATTGTAACTGACAAGCCGATCAACTTTTACAATTTCAATGATAACAATTCGGGACAAATACTGTCTAAAGTCTTGTTATCCCAACTCAAAAGTAATTAACGATTTGATGGTTAATTCATCTGTTCTTATCGCAGGGATAAGATTGTTTGATCAACACCACGATTAGGTATCACTGCCCACAGATAAATTGTAATTGGTGTCATGTATCGATTTAGTATTGCCTCGTACCTACATTTATGTAAATAGCGTTAATCACATTTTATCAATGCCCCCTCTGTTCGACTCGACTCGACTCGACTCGGTTTGGTTCGATTCGCTTCGGTTCCGGTGATTTAATTTAACGGTCCAAAGTATTGGAAAACGCGCGAAAGACAAAAGGTGATAATCGTCTGATAATCAAGCACATTAGAGATATAATAAATAAATCTGTATGGATTTGTACACCTAAAATGTGGTATTCGAGACGGATAAAGCCGCGGATATGCTCGATGCAGCTCTTACTTTTATTCCTTTTCTGTTTGTACATACTTAAATAGGTACATACCTCTATTGTATGGCTGGCCACGCGCATCTCCAGAATCAACCACATGATATTTCACTAGCAATTTTGCTAATAGGTACCTAAAATAAATATATGTATACGTATAGCACTATGTATAGCAGAGTTGGGCATTAACTAAATAAAAAAATTATTTAAATAACGGATCAAATAAAAGTTACTTTAACTTTAAATTATTTGACGAATAAAGGTAAATCTTTTGACAATAATTTTTTTTAAATTTACTTTGTTATTTGAAAATTTTATTTTAACTAAAATTTTCAAATAACAAAGCAAAGTTAAAAAAAGTTAGAATAAAAATTAAAATAAAATATATTTAAAATAAAATTTAATTTAAAATTTTATTTAATAAAATTGTATTTTAAATATATTTTATTTTAATTCTAATTTATTTTTATATTAAAATAAATTTTTTGCCCATCTCTGATGTAGAGATACCTATGTTTGTTCGCGTTTCCAGAAATCAAAGTATATCTTCTTATATTTAACATCTAAACATCTAAAACTTTCTGCTCTCCCTCTGTTCCCCTCTTTTCACTCTGACTATTTCACCCCCGCCTATTGTACGATATGTACGTATATGTATGTACCTATACATAAGTAAGTATATTCAACTTCCAAACTCTTCCGTCCTTCAGTTCTCAGTCTCTGTCCTTCAGTCCTATGGTATAATTAGAATCTCCCGGCCCCTATGTGGCCGCACCTCCGAGTTCGGCCCTCATCGGCCATTACTTTTAATGGCGTTGTTAATGAAACTAGGTGTCGCCAAATTAACCTCTCGTTTCAGCAACGCTCAACCAAAATCGAAAGCTGCCGTAATTTCAACGAAGGAAGCCATTCGATACAAGTACCCTACCTACTTACTCAAAATACAGTCGCGCCACGCTGCGCCGCGCGTTAACATGACGCACTTACGTCATTTATTTGTCTAAATACATAATATCTACCTCCTTTATGGTCTGTATGAAAATTGGGATAAAGCAAATCAAATATAGATTAGAACCGATCAACTGCGCGGGACAAGTCGGCCAACTTCTATCTTTAATAAAAGTAAATCGAGAGGATAGCAGGATAATAGCATTACTCAGATATAGGTATACGATTTAAAAGGATCCCGATTCTACAACAAATACTTACCTAAAGCTAATAAAATGTCGATTGATAATTGGAGAAAAACCAGCGGGAAGTATTATTGTAAGGAAGGCCAAGTTAAAAGGGAACAGTAGTATGTTGCAAGTACCCCAAGTTTGAAAACCACTGGCACTGGCTGATTACCGCGGTAACCACCCCCCGAGCGCCAATTAATCTTAACTTTTACGGGGCAAACACTTTTCATTAAGCCCGGTTCTGCCTCCAACCGGAGTCGAGTTATCCCCTCTCTGTTGCAACTTTAGCCACCCTTGACTATACTTGCCTTTTTTCCACCCCCTCCCTTCTAGAACTCGTCTCTGGCTCTCCGTACCCATCCTCCGTCGAGTACGGCGAGGAACGGCAAGGAAAATGGTTCCCCAGACAAGCGTTTAATCTGGCTCTAATTAGCAACTTACCCTCCGCCTGCGTTTCAACGTTTCACCTAGTCCCTCCCCCTTTGTTTCCCGCAATTTCTCCACTGCCTGCTTGGCATCTCTCTCTCTCCCTCTCTCTCGGTCACTCTCACCTCTTTATGTAACAATTGCAAAGCGGTTACACCAGGCATCAAGAGAGGAGGCGTATGCCCCCACAAGTACTGGATATCCATTACAGCCCGAGCTATTGAACCGTTGGTGTAACCGGAATGTAACTCAATTCTCTTCCGGGCCGTGATCGGCTATCATCGACGATCTAATCATTGACGAATTTCAAAAACAAATGTGTCAACAGAAGATAGAATACACCGTGGCCATTAATAATTTGAAATACACGTTAATCGCTTCTCTTGATGCGGCTACCACCCATATTAATCTCTATTCCTCTTTCTTCTTGGACCTATCTGAGACCAAATGTTACATCGATCATTTGCCATCTATCGCTCTCTTTTGCACCGACAGAAGATTTCTCGTTATGATAGTGTAACCACAGACGAGATATAGGATAAACCTATTACGACAGACGAGGTATAGGATAAATCTATCACCACAGACGAAGTATAGGATAGACCTATCACCTTATGAATGTTCGTGTCGCCACCCAAACTGTGTTACCGACCCATAATTTGAGGACTGAATGTAGTGTCATCTGTTCATAAACAGCGTCCAACTCAGCAACTACTCCGAAATGTGTTGAAATGCTGAAAGCGGTGTGCGCGCTTGTATACGTGTGGCTTGTTTGAAGGCAGGCTTTTGCTACGCTATGCTTTGGTTCGGCTTGTCAACGACTCACGCGGATTTCTCTCTGGAAATCCATTCCATGGATCAAGACACTATTGCACTCAAAAATGGTATTACTTCAAAGCCCGTGTAAGCTATAAATTGTAAGATGACATTGTTTATTATTACTTTGCGTGTAGTAGAACCCTTTCACGTATCGTACGCCGAAACGTATTAAAAATTCACGCTGTTACTGACAGTCCCACAGATAGTGATGGGATTCGACCCGCTTCGAATCTGTCTTGAATATCGGGCGAGTACTTTTAAGCACTTTTAACATGATTCGAAACTTAAAACTCTTGAAAGTCTTGAAAAGAGTAGAGTCTTGATAGATCTTGAAAGTCTTGAAAAGTCTTGATAGATCTTGAATGTGTTGAAAGTCTTGAAACTCTTGCTTCAAAGGCTTGGTAGGTTTTGGACCCATATCTACGTCCACCGCCGACTCGCGGGACAATACAGTCATAAATAGTGTTCTTGATTTCTCGAGAAATCAGAAATCAGATCATACGTCTTCAGAATTCTAAAAAATTGAAGGAAATATTACAAAATTGATATTTTTGGAATAATGTTGATAATATTTATCAAAAACACAAGAAAACTTTTGTTCATTACTGTCCACTTTGCACAAAACTTGTATAAATGGAAAAACAGATATTAAATATAATTGATTATTTATTTAGTGCAAAATTTGTGCAAAGTGAAACATTACTTTTTTGTTGTAAAATAGTTTTTAATCTATTTCTTTCCTTCTTTTTTTGGGGAGGGGGGGGGGGATAAAATCTGTAGCTGTAGAAAATTTTCTTTCGTTTTGATTGGACGTTGACTTGATCGTATGTAGCACATTCAAAAGTTATGGTAAATTGGGTGTCCTTCCAGTGGACTGAAAAATATGAAATTTCTTAGTTAAAGTCAGGAATTTATCTTTTTCTAGGTTGAAACTAAATTTTTGGAATTGTTTTCTTAATGGTAATTCCTTATTTTGAGTATCCGTAAGTTACCGTTATATTTTTCGAAAAGTCTAGCTACTTAGAATTTGCTTTGCCGTTTTATATATATCTGTCTTGGAATTAAAAGAAAAAACGCGTCTTTTAAATCTTTTTAAAGAGGTTCTGGATTACCTTTGCAAACATTTTCTAAGGGAGACAATAGTTTTGTCTCTTCGTTTCGATATTTTTCCTTTCGTAGTCGCAAGAAACTCATTACTTAATTCAGTAGTTATACAATTTTTCTAAATTGTTAAATAAGAATTTAAGAGTTCTACAGTTAAGAATTTTGCAGTCAATAATGTAGAATCTTCGCTACTGAAGATTTTCTATTATAATTCATATAGGTTCTAATGTTACTAATAAGATCTATTATAAATTGTACATGTGTTTATACGTTCGCGATTTGCTAGACTAAAATTTCTCGAGAAATAAGAAATAAGCATATATAATATTTCTCGAGAAATTCTCGACAAAGAATTCTCAAAATGGTCGATCAACCTGGCTAATTTTTGACAACCAGATGTTCATTTTCAAGACCTATCAAGAATTTAAGAGTTTTAAGCTTCTAATCATGTTCGAAGTGCTTGGAAGTTTTCGTCATATATGTATGTAGATTCGAAGCGTTCAACTAAAATGTATTTATACAGTATAAATAATACTATGTAATATGTATAAGTATTAACATTCATTTATCGAACGATTAAACATTGAGAATAAAATAGAATTCAATTGCCATAGAAAATCATTTGCAAATCCAAGGCCAAAGCTTACTAATTCCTTCATATCTCGGGTTGTATCGATCATAGTTAATAATAATTTATACTGGCCGGTTAGTGCAAATGTTGTTAACATTATTTGTCATAGTAATAGCCACTGGAATGGATATTTTAGCGGAAAATTCATTTTTGCCGACGAATTCGTTGGATTTCGCAATTGTAATCAACCGTCGACTTTGTTTTGATTGGAGGACATAGTTTCTCGAAGTGAATATACGGAGCTCACGGAGCTCCATGTACTCAGTCGTCGTCGGCCCCTCGGGCCGGGAGGACCTCCGGGGACCCTGGAGCTGCCGGGCCACGTGGAGCTGCTGGACCGCCTGGACCGCCTGGAGCTACCGAGCCACGTGGACCTGCTGGACCTGCTGGACCTGCTGGACCTACTGGACGTCATGGACCTCCTGGGGACTTGGTCAGGTTTTCAGCACTGGTCCTTCCTGCGCCACCTGGACCATTCGGACCTACTGGACAACTTGGACTTCCTGGGGACCTCTTCACGGTTTCAGCCCTGGTCTTTCCTGCACCCCCTCGGCCCCCTAGCCCAGGTTAGCTTAATCGTTTGGTGCCGATGAAATTTTCGGGTTTGTTAAAAGCCATTCAAAATGTTAATATTCTGCCAAGGCCAAAACCGATTTCTCTTCCTTTTTAACTGATTTCTTCGATTGTTTTCCATCATCTGTCCTATTTCATACATTCCTTCGTGGATTTTTGTATGAGTCGTTCTATTTCGTGTATTTCTTCGATGGGATTGCATGATTTATTTTATTTGATGCATTTCTTCGATAGGTTTACATGATTTATTTTATTTGATACCTCTTAAGATATGGAATCTCCCCAGTAGTGAAAGACATATACAAGAAAATGCAGGGTACATGGCTGCAGTTGCGAAAAGTACATATTTTGCAATGCACATTGCTATATCAAATTATTTCTGGCCTAAACGAATTTCAAGTTAGTTGGGAATCGTTGGAGCGAGACAGAACGTCAACAACCTCTACCAAATTCGTGATCTGCCAGTTGAACTTTACCTGCGACAGTGATCGGATGTCAGTCAACGCGTGAGCATATTATTTCGTGATATCTCGATTCCTGGATTAATTGCATCGATTACTGGACCATGTGGGAGGTCGCTTAACAAGACTCCACTACAATTCACCCAGTACCTAGAAGACTTCTTGAGCAATACTTTTCTCGAAGAGCTGGGAGTCGTTGGAGCGAGACAGAACGTCAGCAACCTCTACCGAATTCGTGATCTGCCAGTTGAACTTTACTTGCGATAGTGATCGGATCTCAGTGAAATCAAGCTTCCTGTCTGCATGGATAGCAGTGAGACTGTGTTCAACGATCGGTGAGTGGTACATTTTCATTTTTTCAATTTTTCTGCATGCTATTGAACAAATGATTGCTGTAGCGAGCACAGTGACCACGAATACATACTTAGTTCTCGTAAACAGTAACTATAAATTTCAAATTCGAGGTCAGAGTGCTAATATCGTGTTTTAAATATTAGAAATTATTTTTCTTGAATTTTATAATCAAAGCTTGATGCTTTGAATACGAGTTACACTTCTCAAGTTTAATTATATTCGAGTCATTAGATTATCTTAATAAAACGAGAATGGAAAGCATTAATTTCTTATGGATTTTCAACTATATTACTTGCAGCTCTTTCTCATACAAATATTAATAATTGAGAATGACAGTTGATATTGATACTACTTGGTCACTGTGCTCGCTACTTCTACTATTCTCTCTCTTTACAATATTTAAACCAGTCTGGCAATAAGTCATAGTTTTATGTACTTTTAAGCACTTTTAACATGGTTAGAAGCTTAAAACTCTTGAAAGTGTTAAAAAGAGTAGAGTCTTGATAGATCTTGAATGTGTTGAAAGTCTTGAAACTCTTGCTTCAAAGTCTTGGTTTTGAACCCGTATCTACGTCCACCCCCGACTCGCGGGACAATGCAGTCATAAATAGTGTCCTTGATTTCTCGAGAAATCAAAAATCACATCATAACTACGTCTTGAGAATTCTCGAAAAATTGAAGGAAATATTACAAAATTTATATTTTTGGAATAATGTTGATAATATTTATCAAAAACACCAGAAAACTTTAACTAATTATTCATTACTGTCCACTTTGTACAAAACTTGTATAAATTATAAAGAGATATTAAATATAATTGATTATTTATTTAGTGCAAAATTTGTGCAAAGTAAAACATTACTTTTTTGTTGTAAAATAGTTTTTAATTTATTTCTTTCCTTCCTTTTCTGGGGGCATAAAATCTGTTGCCGTAGAAAATTTTCGGCCGTAGTTTTTTTTCCTTTCGTCGCCACAAGAAACTCATTACTTAATTCAGTAGATATACCTACAATTTTTCTAAATTGTTAAATAAGAATTTAAGAGTTCTGCAGTTAAGAAATTTGCAGTCAATAATGTAGAATCTTCTCTACTGAGATTTTCTATTGTAATTCATATCGGTTCTAATGTTACTAATAAGATTTATTACAAATTGTAGATGTGTTTATACGTTCGCGATTTGCTAGACTAAAATTTCTCGAGAAATAAGAAATAAGAAATTATAATATTTCTCGAGAAATTCTCGAGAAAGAATTCTCGAAATGGCCGATCAACCTGGCTAATTTTTGACAACCAGATGTCCATTTTCAAGACCTATCAAGAATTTAAGAGTTTTAAGCTTCTAATCATGTTCGAAGTGCTTGGAAGTTTTCGTCATATATGTAGATTCGAAGCGTTCAACTAAAATGTATTTAAACAGTATAAATAATACTATGTAATATGTATAAGTATTAACATTCATTTATCGAACGATTAAACATTGAGAATAAAATAGAATTCAATTGGCATAGAAAATCATTTGCAAATCCAAGGCCAAAGCTTACTAATTCCTTCATATCTCGAGTTGTATCGATCATAGTTAATAATAATTTATACTGGCCGGTTAGTGCAAATGTTGTTAACATTATTTGTCATAGCAATAGCCACTGGAATGGATATTTTAGCGGAAAATTCATTTTTGCCGAAGAATTCGTTGGATTTCGCAATTGTAATCAACCGTCGACTTTGTTTTGATTGGAGGACATAGTTTCTCGAAGTGAATATACGGAGCTCACGGAGCTCCATGTACTCAGTCGTCGTCGGCCCCTCGGGCCGGGAGGACCTCCGGGGACCCTGGAGCTGCCGGGCCACGTGGAGCTGCTGGACCTGCTGGACCTGCTGGACCTGCTGGACCTGCTGGACCTGCTGGACCTCCTGGGGACCTGGTCAGGGTTTCAGCCCTGGTCCTTCCTGCGCCACCTGGACCATTCGGACCTACTGGACAACTTGGACTTCCTGGGGACCTCGTCACGGTTTCAGCCCTCGTCTTTCCTGCACCCCCTCGGCCCCCTAGCCGAGGTTAGCTTATTCGTTTGGTGCCGATGAAATTTTCGGGTTTGTTAAAAGCCATTCAAAATGTTAATATTCTGCCAAGGCCAAAACCGATTTCTCTTCCTTTTTAACTGATTTCTTCGATTGTTTTCCATCATCTGTCCTATTTCATACATTCCTTCGTGGATTTTTGTATGAGTCGTTCTATTTCGTGTATTTCTTCGATGGGATTGCATGATTTATTTTATTTGATGCATTTCTTCGATAGGTTTACATGATTTATTTTATTTGATACCTCCCCAGATTTGGGATCTCCCCAGTAGTAAAAGACATATACAAGAAAATGCAGGGTGCATGGCTGCAGCTGCGAAAAGTACATATTTTGCAATGAACATTGCTGTATCAAATTATTTCTGGCCTGAACGAATTTCAAGTTAGTTGGGAGTCGTTGGAGCGAGACAGAACGTCAACAACCTTTACCAAATTCGTGATCTGCCAGTTGAACTTTACCTGCGACAGTGATCGGATGTCTGTGAACGCGCGAGCATATTATTTCGTGATATCTCGATTCCTGGATTAATTGCATCGATTACTGGACCATGTGGGAGGTCGCTTAACAAGATTCTACTACAATTCACCCAGTACCTAGAAGACTTCTTGAGCAATACTTTTCTCGAAGAGCTGGGAGTCGTTGAAGCGAGACAGAACGTCAACAACCTCTACCGAATTCGTGATCTGCCAGTGGAACTTTACTTGCGATAGTGATCGGATCTCAGTGAAATCAAGCTCCCTGTCTGCATGGATAGCAGTGAGACTGTGTTCAACGATCGGTGAGTGGTACATATTCATTTTTTCAATTTTTCTGCATGCTATTGAACAAATGATTGCTGTAGCAAGCACAGTGACCACGAATACATACTTAGTTCTCGTAAACAGTAACAATAAATTTCAAATTCGAGGTCAGAGTGCTAATATCGTGTTTTAAATATTAGAAATTATTTTTCTTGAATTTTATAATCAAAGCTTGATGCTTTGAATACGAGTTACACTTCTCAAGTTTAATTATATTCGAGTCATTAGATTATCTTAATAAAACAAGAATGGAAAGCATTAATTTCTTATGGATTTTCAACTATATTACTTGAAGCTCTTTCTCATACAAATATTAATAATTGAGAATGACAGTTGATATTGATACTACTTGGTCACTGTGCTCGCTACTTCTTGATTTCTCGAGAAATCAAAAATCAGATCATAACTACGTCTTGAGAATTCTCGAAAAATTGAAGGAAATATTACAAAATTGATATTTTTGGAATAATGTTGATAATATTTATCAAAAACACCAGAAAACTTTAACTAATTATTCATTACTGTCCACTTTACACAAAACTTGTATAAATGAAAAACAGATATTAAATATAATTGATTATTTATTTAGTGCAAAATTTGTGCAAAGTGAAACATTACTTTTTTATTGTAAAATAGTTTTTAATCTATTTCTTTCCTTCTTTTTGTGGGGGGATAAAATCTGTGGCCGTTTTCCTTTCGTCGCCACAAGAAACTCATTACTTAATTCAGTAGGTATACAATTTTTCTAAATTGTTAAATAAGAATTTAAGAGTTCTGCAGTTAAGAATTTTCCAGTCAATAATGTAGAATCTTCTCTACTGAGATTTTCTATTGTAATTCATATAGGTTCTAATGTTACTAATAAGATTTATTATAAATTGTAGATGTGTTTATACGTTCGCGATTTGCTAGACTAAAATTTCTCGAGAAATAAGAAATAAGCAATTATAATATTTCTCGAGAAATTCTCGAGAAAGAATTCTCAAAATGGCCGATCAACCTGGCTAATTTTTGACAACCAGATGTTCATTTTCAAGACCTATCAAGAATTTAAGAGTTTTAAGCTTCGAATCATGTTCGAAGTGCTTGGAAGTTTTCGTCATATATGTAGATTCGAAGCGTTCAACTAAAATGTATTTAAACAGTATAAATAATACTATGTAATATGTATAAGTATTAACATTCATTTATCGAACGATTAAACATTGAGAATAAAATAGAATTCAATTGGCATAGAAAATCATTTGCAAATCCAAGGCCAAAGCTTACTAATTCCTTCATATCTCGAGTTGTATCGATCATAGTTAATAATAATTTATACTGGCCGGTTAGTGCAAATGTTGTTAACATTATTTGTCATAGTAATAGCCACTGGAATGGATATTTTAGCGGAAAATTCATTTTTGCCGACGAATTCGTTGGATTTCGCAATTGTAATCAACCGTCGACTTTGTTTTGATTGGAGGACATAGTTTCTCGAAGTGAATATACGGAGCTCACGGAGCTCCATGTACTCAGTCGTCGTCGGCCCCTCGGGCCGGGAGGACCTCCGGGGACCCTGGAGCTGCCGGGCCACGTGGAGCTGCTGGACCGCCTGGACCGCCTGGACCGCCTGGACCGCCTGGAGCTGCCGAGCCACGTGGACCTGCTGGACCTGCTGGACCTGCTGGACCTGCTGGACCTGCTGGACCTGCTGGACCTGCTGGACCTACTGGACGTCATGGACCTCCTGGGGACTTGGTCAGGTTTTCAGCACTGGTCCTTCCTGCGCCACCTGGACCATTCGGACCTACTGGACAACTTGGACTTCCTGGGGACCTCTTCACGGTTTCAGCCCTGGTCTTTCCTGCACCCCCTCGGCCCCCTAGCCCAGGTTAGCTTAATCGTTTGGTGCCGATGAAATTTTCGGGTTCGTTAAAAGCCATTCAAAATGTTAATATTCTGCCAAGGCCAAAACCGGTTTCCCTTCCTTTTTAACTGATTTCTTCGATTGTTTTTCACAATCTCCAATATTTCATACATTCCTTCGTGGATTTTTGCATGAGTCGTTCTATTTCGTGTATTTCTTCGATGGGATTGCATGATTTATTTTATTTGATGCATTTCTTCGATAGGTTTACATGATTTATTTTATTTGATACCTCTTAAGATATGGAATCTCCCCAGTAGTGAAAGACATATACAAGAAAATGCAGGGTACATGGCTGCAGTTGCGAAAAGTACATATTTTGCAATGCACATTGCTATATCAAATTATTTCTGGCCTAAACGAATTTCAAGTTAGTTGGGAATCGTTGGAGCGAGACAGAACGTCAACAACCTTTACCAAATTCGTGATCTGCCAGTTGAACTTTACCTGCGACAGTGATCGGATGTCAGTCAACGCGTGAGCATATTATTTCGTGATATCTCGATTCCTGGATTAATTGCATCGATTACTGGACCATGTGGGAGGTCGCTTAACAAGATTCCACTACAATTCACCCAGTACCTAGAAGACTTCTTGAGCAATACTTTTCTCGAAGAGCTGGGAGTCGTTGAAGCGAGACAGAACGTCAACAACCTCTACCGAATTCGTGATCTGCCAGTTGAAATTTACCTGCGACAGTGATCGGATGTCAGTGAACGCGCGAGCATATTATTTCGTGATATCTCGATTCCTGGATTAATTGCATCGATTACTGGACCATGTGGGAGGTCGCTTAACAAGATTCTACTACAATTCACCCAGTACCTAGAAGACTTCTTGAGCAATACTTTTCTCGAAGAGCTGGGAGTCATTGGAGCGAGACATAACGTCAACAAACTCTACCGAATTCGTGATCTGCCAGTTGAACTTTACATGCGATAGTGATCGGATCTCAGTGAAATCAAGCTTCCTGTCTGCATGGATAGTAGTGAGACTGTGTTCAACGATCGGTGAGTGGTACATGTTCATTTTTTCAATTTTTCTGCATGCTATTGAACAAATGATTGCTGTAGCGAGCACAGTGACCACGAATACATACTTAGTTCTCGTAAACAGTAACAACAAATTTCAAATTCGAGATCAGAGTGCTAATATCGTGTTTTAAATATTAGAAATTATTTTTCTTGAATTTTATAATCAAAGCTTGATGCTTTGAATACGAGTTACACTTCTCAAGTTTAATTATATTCGAGTCATTAGATTATCTTAATAAAACGAGAATGGAAAGCATTAATTTCTTATGGATTTTCAACTATATTACTTGCAACTCTATCTCATACAAATATTAATAATTGAGAATGACAGTTGATATTGATACTACTTGGTCACTGTGCTCGCTACTTCTACTATTCTCTCTCTTTACAATATTTAAACCAGTCTGGCAATAAGTCATAGTTTATGAACTTTAGCCATAAGACTTTTTCCAAATTTTCAAAAATGCGCTAAGCATTGGTGGAACATAGACCAGAAATATTTCGTAGAAATGGGTCACTTTCGTAGGTACCTCCAAGTGGTGTGCTCGGCTCCTTGGTAACGTTTCCCAAGCATTGAGACTTTCGAAACGGAATCAAGCTAAAGCCTACGATCTAGTTTAAGGGTCCAGATCAAGCCAAACTCACATTCGGTGAGCTTGGTTCGGTCTGGACATCTATTCAAAAATGCACTTGCGTAAAAGTTGCTACTCCTTTTTCGAATTAGAGTCACCCCTATATACCCCGCGGCGTGTATACACTTATTAACCCTTTGGACTTTAAATTAAAATCTTTTGAAAGAACATAGTAGCCTTTTCTCTCTAAATATTGCAACCAAAGTTCAAAGGGTTAATATATTTTCGCAAGATTTTCAGGAAATCGTGCGTTTTGATTTAAGTAAGAGAATTGTAAAGACCTACGTACGTACAGAGACATAGACGAGAATGGAAAGTGTATATCTCTTTCGCGTCCGCGACATCTATTAAAAAATGCACTTGCGTAATTCGAGCGATAAGCTTTTGTTCCGTCTCGTTCTTTTTACATATAAGAGTGCCAAATGCACTTTTCTAGAAATACAATTCGCCTTCGACCACTGATTTCGATTTCGAGCAAGGTGTTGCTCGACTGTAGAGCGCGACAGACTGTGCTGGTATCACGGCTTTTTACGAGTGTCTAAAGTCGTAGTACTTACCTGAGTCTCCATGTAGAAACGAAATTTCGGTGCATCGAGGGCGAATGTCGCGTCGCGTCGCGTCGCGTCGCGTCGCGTCGCGTCCCGTCTGACCATTGTTAGTCAAGACCATTGTTAGTCGATGATGCCCGCCAGTTCATGACCATTCTGAGTTCTATATCCTGTCGAATACCGGGCTTCTATACCGGGCTTCCAAGTCGATGCGCTCTGTAGTCTCAGATGGCTCGTTCTCGGCCACGCGCGACATGTAGAAACGAAAATTCGGTGCATCGAGAGTGAATGTCGCGTCTGTCGGCTTTAGACAGAAGACCCTTGTAAGTCGATGATGTGCGCCAGTTCATGACCATTCTGAGTTCTATATCCTGTCGAATACCGGGCTTCTATACCGGGCTTCCAAGTCGATGCGCTCTGTAGTCTCAGATGGCTCGTTCTCGGCCACACGCGACATGTAGAAATGAAAATTCCGTGCATCGAGAGTGAATGTCGCGCCTGTCGGCTTTAGACAGAAGACCCTTGTAAGTCGATGATGTGCGCCAGTTCATGACCATTCTGAGTTCTATATCCTGTCGAATACCGGGCTTCTATACCGGGCTTCCAAGTCGATGCGCTCTGTAGTCTCAGATGGCTCGTTCTCGGCCACGCACGACATGTAGAAACGAAAATTCCGTGCATCGAGAGTGAATGTCGCGTTTAGTCTCCTTTGCAATCTCAATCGGGAGATTCTTAGCTTTCGCATATCCCTCGTAAGTTATGCAAGTGCGTTTGTCAATTCTTTTCTATCTCTGCAATGAGATACTTAGAATCTGTTTGTCACTCGAAAGCATCGAGCAAAGCAAAGAGATCGACGAGAACCTTTCTCGTCTATTTCTCTCACGCGTGTATGTTAACCCTTAAAGTAAAGTCTTTTGAAAGAATTTTAGTAGCCTTTTACCGAATATTGCAATCACAGTCCGAAGGGTTAATATACCGAAGCATAGTCTGTTAAGACTATAAAATTGTAAAGAGTATCTCTCTTTCGCGTTTGATGTACAGTTGCCAAGTAGTTACAGAATTTTATTAGCTTTGTCGCTGTTTCGTTGGCTCCTCATCTCTGATGAGGAGGTCGCCGCTGTTTCCGTTTCCGGAAGCAAGCGACTGAGCATGGAATCTGTATGGGTGGATCAGTTTCATCCCCTGGTGTTCTTGTCGAAAGGGAAAAGTTTCGGGCGTAGGGGGTGCACCTTTTGGTGCACTGCCTGCGTAGGTCACTCGGGCCGATTGCCCAATCTCCGCGTAAGTAGGCTTGAGCCAGGGTACACGCGGCTGGGGGAGCTCGCAGGTTCGCATGTGGTCGGAGCAACAGTGATCGCCTGAGAGATGCCGTGCGCTTTTCCATTTCGACTCCTTCAGGGTGGTAGGAATTGCGCCATTCATTACTCGTTTCATGCTCTAGCTAGGCATGGAATGTGTATGGGTGGATCAGTTTCATCCCTTGTTCTTGTCGAAAGGGAAAGGTTTCGGGCGTAGGGGGTGTACCGTTTGGAAGCTGCCTGCGTAGGTCACTCGGGCTGTGATTGCTAACTACGCACAGTAAGTTCGGCCGGGGTGTTTCCCACCGGTTACACCTGGCGGGTCGCACGCGTCGGAGCAAGTAGAATCGCCTGAGAGATGCCGTGCGCTTTTCCCTTTCGACTCGTTCAGCAGGGTGGTAGGAATTGCGCCATTCAATACTCGTTGCATGCTCACCCGTAGTCTTTCCTTCTTTGTTGATCGACGAGAACCTCTCGTCTATTTCTCTCACGCGTGTATGTTAACCCTTTAGACTTTAAAGTAAAGTCTTTTGAAAGAATTTTAGTAGCCTTTTACCGTACATTGCAATCATTACGCAAGTGGATATTTGCGATAGATTATGCCACTAGGGCTCATTGTAAAGAGTGCGATAGGCTAAATTTAAGGGTAGAGGTAGGCTTGCTTGTCGAGAGTGACACCTTTTGCTTTTGCTTTCTCTTACAATTAGCTTGACCGTGCACCATGCCGTTTCTCATTTAGCATACTTTTAAACACTTGTCATAGTGACTTTTATATTCCCTACTTTCGATTGTCTTTTCTTTCTTTCCGGAAATATGATTCCGAAGACGGAGACGGCGAATCCGTGTCCGTTTGTCAATTCTTTTCTATCTCTGCAATGAGATATTTAGAATCTGTTTGTCACTCGAAAGCATTGCAAGCGTACCTCTAAAATATGCGAAAGAAATTGTAACCGCATGTAACTTAGAAAAGTTGGGCAGGCAACACTAGTTTTAAGCGTTCCATCGAAGAATTCGCCGGGGGATTCACCGAGGGATTCGCCGAGGGATTCGCCGAGGGATTCGCCGAAGAGTTCTCTGGTGAATTCTTTAACAGATTCACTCAGAATTTCGTTGGCGGACTCGGGATGGAATTAGATCTGGGTTAAGGTTTACTAACATTGTAGAGTAGAATTAGAACATTTTTCTGGCATTCCATGCCATTAGCGCCTGACGAGGCTGCTTTTTTCACGTTACAATTCGGAATTATTATGCGCCCAAGGAGGCTGCTGTTCTTCCGTTTTGTGATTAGACATCGTTAAGCGCGCATAGACGCTGCCGTTTTTTTTTCTTATTAAAATTGAAAAATATTAGGCGCCCAAAGGGGCCACTCCTTTTTTCTATCAGTCTTAAGAATCGTTAAGCGTCCATAGAGGACTCTCGTTTTTTCTTCTCGTTAAAATTGAAAAGTATTATACGCCCAAAGGGGCCACTCCTTTTTCCTATGAATGTTAAGAATCATTAAGCGCCCAATGTGGCTGCTCGAAATTTTTCTAAATGTCTGAATTGCGTGGCGCTCCATGTGGCTGCCTGGAATTTAAAGAAAATTTTTTGGAACTTGCTTAAATACAAATTGTCTGTTTCAGTAATAGTGTTTGTGATTGCCCGTAATGCAATCGTAGAGTCAGTGTTTTTGCGCAAGTAAAACTAGTTGAGAGCTTCGGTGCTCTTAAAGTTTTTTGACCGCGAAAGTAGAGTCATGCACGAGTCCAACTGGAGCTGCTGGGCTGAGGGGTGCTGGGCTGAGGGGTGCTGAGCTGAGGGGAGCTGGTCCGATGGGTGCTGGTCCGATGGGTGCTGGTCCGATGGGTGCTGATCCGATGGGTGCTGGTCCGATGGATGCCGGTTCGAGGGGTGCTGGTCACAGAGTTGCTGGTCCCAGGGGTGCTGGTCAAGGGTTCGAGTTTGCAGAGATGCAGTACTCTTGATGACAGCGAACGATAAGTCACTTTATAATTCTTTGAATGTGGGTGCATGCAAAAGAATAAAATGGTTTCTGTAGAAAACGTAGCGTAGCCAGCTCTTTCGAATCTGGCCGTTCTAACACAAATGCGCGACATGCAGGGACCCATTTCACATGGTCGACATTCGTTTTGGGAACACTTACGCAATATTTCGCGAGTATGGCTTAGGGCGTCTAGGCAATAGCCTCGTGACGTGGCTCTTTTCTAAACCATATTCACGAAATATTGCAGAAATATTCCTAAAACGAATGCCAGTTATATGAAATAGGCCACTAACCGCCGCGCATATGTGTTGGAAAGAGCAGAATCAAATGAGCTGACCATACAAGGTACTCGTAGATAGTGACATGCATGTGTCTGCTTTAAAATCAGAAAATTAAATCAGTTGCTCGCGATTTTGACAATTCCGATTAATAATTCATAAAATAACCGAATCGATCGGGTCGAGTAGAGTCACCGCGAAAAATTTGAAAAGGTTCCAAGTGGAACCAGCCTTCCTAGCAATCTTGCAGCCTAGCAAGATCCTTTGTGATCGCGCGTAATGCGATCGTAGAGTCCCCGCTTTTTTCGCGTCCATGTATTGCAGAGCACCGTGGCTCTTACTTAGAGTAGTATTACCGCGAATTTAGAGTCAAATTTTTGCGTATCTAAGACTTGTTCAGAGCACCGAAGCTCCAGTTGAATTTTCTTCGCGAAAGTAGAGCCCATTTTCTGCGCATATAAAGTTCGTCCAGAGCACCGGTTCTCTAATTGCTTTTTTATCGCGGATGTAGAGTCAAATTTTCGCTTAGCTTCAATTTTCAGCTTGGACTTGCCAAGGAGATTCTAGGCCCTAGAGAGGGCCTAGCTGTGGGTCCTGGAGAAGGCCCAACAAATGGACCCTAGAGAGGGCCTAGCGCGTAGGCCCTAGAGAGGGCCCAAATGGGGACCCTAGAGAGGGCCTGCCATAGGCCCTAGAGAGGGCCTAAAACGTGGGCCTTAGAGAGGGCCTGCAGCATAGGCCCTAAAGAGGGCCTACTTGCATGCGATTGTAGACACGAGTACCTTGTATTCCTGGGTAGTAATCTTTGTGCGTGCATTTTGGAAGGGTAAGCATCCTACTTAATTGCACGCAGTGCGTTTTGGTAGGATACGCATCCTACAAAATGCAAACAAAAAGACTTTGCCCAACGAGCCCATTCCGGGAGCAAGGAATGTGAAATAATTGAAATGGCGCGTTTAAAATACAAGAGGGCCAAAAGTTGCTACTCCTTTTTCGAATTAGAGCCACCCCTATATACCCCGCGGCGTGTATACACTTATTAACCCTTTGAACTTTAAATTAAAATCTTTTGAAAGAACATAGTAGCCTTTTCTCTCTAAATATTGCAACCAAAGTTCAAAGGGTTAATATATTTTCGCAAGATTTTCAGGAAATCGTGCGTTTAGATTTAAGTAAGAGAATTGTAAAGACCTATGTACGTACAGGGACATAGACGAGAATGGAAAGTGTATATCTCTTTCGCGTCCGCGACATCTATTAAAAAATGCACTTGCGTAATTCGAGCGATAAGCTTTTGTTCCGTCTCGTTCTTTTTACATATAAGAGTGCCAAATGCACTTTTCTAGAAATACAATTCGCCTTCGACCACTGATTTCGATTTCGAGCAAGGTGTTGCTCGACTGTAGAGCGCGACAGACTGTGCTGGTATCACGGCTTTTTACGAGTGTCTAAAGTCGTAGTACTTACCTGAGTCTCCATGTAGAAACGAAATTTCGGTGCATCGAGGGTGAATGTCGCGTCGCGTCGCGTCGCGTCGCGTCCCGTCTGACCATTGTTAGTCAAGACCATTGTTAGTCGATGATGCCCGCCAGTTCATGACCATTCTGAGTTCTATATCCTGTCGAATACCGGGCTTCTATACCGGGCTTCCAAGTCGATGCGCTCTGTAGTCTCAGATGGCTCGTTCTCGGCCACGCGCGACATGTAGAAACGAAAATTCGGTGCATCGAGAGTGAATGTCGCGTCTGTCGGCTTTAGACAGAAGACCCTTGTAAGTCGATGATGTGCGCCAGTTCATGACCATTCTGAGTTCTATATCCTGTCGAATACCGGGCTTCTATACCGGGCTTCCAAGTCGATGCGCTCTGTAGTCTCAGATGGCTCGTTCTCGGCCACACGCGACATGTAGAAATGAAAATTCCGTGCATCGAGAGTGAATGTCGCGCCTGTCGGCTTTAGACAGAAGACCCTTGTAAGTCGATGATGTGCGCCAGTTCATGACCATTCTGAGTTCTATATCCTGTCGAATACCGGGCTTCTATACCGGGCTTCCAAGTCGATGCGCTCTGTAGTCTCAGATGGCTCGTTCTCGGCCACGCACGACATGTAGAAACGAAAATTCCGTGCATCGAGAGTGAATGTCGCGTTTAGTCTCCTTTGCAATCTCAATCGGGAGATTCTTAGCTTTCGCATATCCCTCGTAAGTTACGCAAGTGCGTTTGTCAATTCTTTTCTATCTCTGCAATGAGATACTTAGAATCTGTTTGTCACTCGAAAGCATCGAGCAAAGCAAAGAGATCGACGAGAACCTCTCTCGTCTATTTCTCTCACGCGTGTATGTTAACCCTTTAGACTTTAAAGTAAAGTCTTTTGAAAGAATTTTAGTAGCCTTTTACCGAATATTGCAATCACAGTCCGAAGGGTTAATATACCGAAGCATAGTCTGTTAAGACTATGAAATTGTAAAATCTCTTTCGCGTCCGCGGATTTTTTTTTAAATAGTAGAGTGAGATTGCCGCTTCCCTCATTGCTTGCAATGCGGGACGCGATGAGTTGATTATAATGGAGGGTGGATGGGATTAGAGTTTTTTTCGGGATGAACCTTTTGTTGGTTCCTCATCTCCGATTCGATATCTGAACCGAAGGGATCGATGGATCTTTGTTTCCATCCATCTCTTTGGTTTAGTAGGCTAAGGGTTTCATGTACAGGGAGATCGACGGAACTATGATTCCATCTATCTCTCTACGGGTCTCCAAGCGCAGCAACCTCCAAGCGGTGAGACCTGGTAATCGGTGAGAACCGAGCCGATAGCTGCGATTGTATAAGAATTTCTTTAATTTGCAATACTTTGGTGAAATGTGAGAATAAAATATGTAACTTGAAATGTTATTCGATTGTTCCTACCCGACCCAAAAGCACGCGTATAATGTTGTTTATATAAATTTTTATGTTAGAATAATTTGTTTTGCTTTAAATAAAGTCGAATAGGACGGCATGGTTAAGAGGCGTATATGTTCTTGTTTTGTTGTGATCCTTCTTTCTCTGATGTTGCACGGAATACGTTTATAAAACGATTTTTATATTGTTACTCTAACAGAATCATTTGTAAATCACGGGTTTTGAATGACCTAGTTTTACGCGTGTTATATTCTACTTCCTACCACGCGTAGCGTTACCATCTGTTTCGAGACTTCACCGGTAACGTTGCATGTGACACTAAAATGGTAAGGGGGTCCCAGGACCCCCCAAGCCGGTGACAGAAAAATACATTGGTTGATAGGTCTATCCTATACCTCGTCTGTGATGCAACCAACAAGCGCGTCAGAAAGAAGTATATTTTTCGAACACTTTAATTGTTGAATCCTTAAAATAATGAATATTTCTATTTGCGACAAATGATACATATAAAATGGGCTTAAAAACGACATATTATACATACATTTGCGACACGTCGCAAATGCATTAACGACGCGACGTGAAATACCGACCCACCACTGGTTAGGAGTGTTCGATTCCAATTCGATTCTTTAGAAAATCGATTCTTCTGGTTAAAAGATCGATTTTCTGAATCGATTCTTTGGTATTCAATTTTTCCCAGGATCGATTCTTTGAGGTGAATCGAACAGCTCTACTCGTATATAGATGTAATTTGTCAACTTTTGCAATTTCATCTTGAAGTATGAACCCTTCACTACTTTCCTACGTGAGAGTTGTAATGATTCTGATTAGAATTAAGCAGCTACGAAGTGTTTTTGAACAGATTTACAAGTTCCACTCCGCGTTTAGTAAATGCACACTCTCTTCAAGGATTCTCGATCTTTTCAAAATGATTTGTATATTTGTACATGTAGATTCGAGAATATAGTCTTGTGACAACGTTCAGCAATCAGTCGTATGCGTTTTATTTACGAATCTCTACATAGTTACTAATAAAAAAAAGCCTTTTATATAGGTTAGATTACCGATAGCGATCCCTATGTTACCCACAATTTGGGTTGTTGGACCAGGAAATTTTCCGAGTTAATAGGAGACCTAGTACTAGAAGAGGTGGCACGGCTGAGCTGTGCGAGAGAGAACGCTAGTGTGTGCGGCAAGGAGGGAGATAGGTGGCGTGAGCGAGAGAGAGAACGCTAGTGTGCGCGACAAGGAGGGAAATAGAAATATCACACAGTCACTGTAAATTCACGAATTTCTCATTTCTCGCGAATATTTTATGAACTTTCAGAATCGCGTCTCGAAGAATAGACCCTTGGTTACTTTCCTATGTGGTCTTCGCGCAGATTTTGGCTATAATTAATTAGTTATTAACGATTCTTTGAAACGGTGACGAGAATCATGGTCCTATGTGAACACTCAAGCTTCGTCGATTGTATATAGTGTTCGACACAGTTCGAGACCTACGTTCAGGGTTACGATGTAACATTTTCTGTTGCCACTTATTTTGAGTATAGCGGCATGATTGTATAGTTTGATGTCATCGCGCATGCGTTACGGAGCGTAGATCGGACTACGGAGTACATATATTTCCCGTGGACACTGCGCCAAGATGCTTATATATTTATCTCCACCCGTATTTCTGTCTCTTTCTTTTTTACAGTTTCTTTCTCTGTCTTTTTCCGCTTTTGCCACAAATGGTGGCCACCAATTAGCGACAATACAGGTTGTTTCGATTACTCCCTAGAGAGTTCCTAGAGAGTCCCTAGAGAGTCACTAGCGTTCATGTTCCTACGTCGTTAACTTGAAAGTTTTGCGAACGTTGTGTTACTTAGATACAAAATCATAGATTTCTGAATCGTTTTAATCTGGCTACAGTTGGAGAAGTCTCATTATTGGCTTGACAGCCCGAGTGTCATACAAAATTGTCGAAATGAGTAACCAAAAGACAGTGCCAAATGCAGTAAAGTTTCTTATTGGAGGAACCTCATGGTTTGTTTTATTCTTCCGTTATTGTTTTGCGAATAATTTCATGACAAATAATGAATGTTGAAACAGTCGATTGAAGTCCATTCACTTTTCATTCATTTTAATCAGGATTTAATTCTCAATCATTAAACCTGGGTATTTAAAAAATTGCAAGTTCAATAAGTACATAATTGCTTAATTCTCATAAAATATTTCAAATTTTTGCAAAAGATAGGAAAAATATACCAGAGTTATATAAAAGTATGTAAAGTTTCACTATATTTTTGAAGATAGAAATAACTTTGCGTACTTTGCACTTTATTCCTGGCTCTATTTTTACTCATTCGCTCTTATTCAAAAATTAAAAAATAACATTCAATTCCTTCTATCCTAAAATGGCTGTAACATGCTTTGTGCAACCATTAGACTTAATAAAAAGTAGAATGCAATTAAGTGGCACTAGAACATCAATATTGACCGTCGTATCTTCCATATTAACAAATGAAGGTGTTTATCTGCTGGTTTCTTGCGCCAGGGTACATATACAACCACAAAAGACTGTATATATATACGTGGCTGTTTGAACTTGCCTCGTAAGTAAACCTTTGCCATTAATTGTCAATGAACGAAACGCAAAGAACATTGTATGCATTATCCGTCAGAGTGGAAATTGTTTTAGCATTATGAAAGGGTATTCTTTGAACTATGGAAAGAGCTATGGTTGTAAATGCAGCTCAATTGGCGTTGTATTCTGGAACTAAAGAACTTTTACTCAATACTAGATCATACATGCATCGTCGAATGACAAACAAATGGCAACCCGTTTGCTACAGTATTCTCTTTTCCCTTTTTTCAGTATTTTCTTTTCTGCTAAAATATCTGCAGTGCATGTTTTTATGAAACTCGTGCGAATGAGAATCAAAGAAATGTTTGAACTATAGTGCTTATTATTACTTATCACAGAGTCAACTGCAGATGAATTGCGTCGTTTGATGATGATATTCATCATCTAATTTGCCATATTCCAAAATAGATACAAACACTTCTAACTGAGAACCTCTTTCTTTTTGAAGTCGGTTAAAAATAGGAAAGAAACTTTATACTCTAGCGCAGACCTAACGCATTGAAGCTAAAATTTGCAATACCTCTTTCCGCTTCATGTTCTCCCGCGATATATTGGTCCAAAAACTGGCCAAAATTGTCAAAACGACCTAAAATTGGGCTTCGTAACAGGGGAACATGATCGGATTCATAACATAACATCGATGTATCATGACGTGCTACGCCATTTTCACCGCCAAATTCCTGTTCAGCGAGCAAAAATTCATCGGAAACGATATATTTCATTAAGGTTACAAAACCTTGTCGGACATTGTAATAATTATATCTATTCAATTAAAGAAACGTATGATAAAATATCCGAAACATTTATCATACTCGATATAGCGAACTAGTTCAATAATATCGATCTGCACGAAAGGTGTACATTATACATACATTGTATGTACGGACCTGCTCGGATCGTTAGAGAAATTACTTAGATTGTTTTAAGCCACTCGAAACACGTTCGAACTGCTCGGTTCTTTCGAGCTGCCCGCTTTATTCGAACCGTTCGTTTTATTCGAGGTGCTCGGTTCTTTCGAGCACTTTCGAGCTGCTCGGTTCTTTCGGAAACTGAGTCTCGGCTGGAATCGAATTTCGAGCTACTCGAATATCCGAGTATGTACTTGAACAGCTCTATGATCAGTCGAATGGTGGGTGATTATATAATCTTGAGAGGGAGTTTGATTTAATTTTGGGGAATTAAAATTTGTGAGGAGGATACGGAGTGAATTGATGGGCGATAAATTATTGTATTACAGTATTTAATTATTGGAGATCTTTTGCTAATAGAAACTGGATGGGTAAGTGTTATTATACGCTATTATTTCGACAGTTTATCCATTTAAGGGGACCTTCCGGTCTAAAGTCCAAAAAATAGGTGATCTTTAGGAATTAATTAAAGGAAAACTACTATATATAATTTAATGCGACTTTTGCATTGTATTAAGAATGTCTTAAATATATTTTTTGTTTTATAATTAATCATTGCAAACGGCACTGGGGAGTCATCAAAAAATTGATCCAAAGCGGTGGGACCTGTATCTCCAAAAGTTATCATCCGATTCGATTGAAACTTTTTTATTTTGAAGAATATACTTCTGGCTACGGGGGAAACCAGAAAAATTACAAAAATGACATTTTTTTTAGGAAATAACGCCACTTGAAGTTTGAAATCACTTTTTCCCTATATTTTTTATCCTTTCAACGCCTTTGAAAATTATAAATTTACAATTTTTGTAATTTTTTCCGGTATCCCCCCTAGCCAGAAATATATTCTTCAAAATAAAAAAGTTTCAGTCGAATCAGATAATAACTTTTGCAAATACAGGTCCCACCGTTTTGAGAACACTGTTTCGAGAAAAACGCGTTTAAAGTTTTACGTGGGTGCCTAGTGGCCGGTTGTTACCTATGCATTTTCCTATACTCAGATGCCTATAACTTCGGGAATTTTACGAATTTCAACAAATCCTTTTAAACACGTATTCCTAAAAGGTTGAACATTCGAAAAATGAAATAAAAAAATCGACTTTTAGACCGGAAGGTCTCCTTAATGAAGGGGTAAATACTTGGATAATATATGGAATAGTTACTTATATTTCAGTATACTTTTGCAATACAAGTATTTACATGATTTCACTTCCTTATTCTTAAAGTATAACTATTGGGTGCTGGGTTTAATCTCAAAATTTTACAATGGATCGACGATTTTGAGCTTCCACAGTCTTTACAAATGTACACGCAAATGTACTGCAGTTCCCTCCATTGAAAGCAATTCTTGTTGCTGCTTTTATCAGATTTTTAATGCGCCTGTCCTTTAATTCATCCTTCAGCACACTGTCCGACATCCTGTAACGACATCGTAGCATGTAAAACTTTTAGAAATTTCTCTTTAAATTATTATTATATCAAGAAAAGATACGTACAGATTGGGATAACGATATTTCAACTCTTTTCTCTCTTTAAAATACTTAACATCTTTAACAAGATTGTATCGATAGTTCTTTTGAATCTCACACGCCAGTCTAGCTATGCACAGCGGAGACATCGACACTTTGCTTCCATTTCCGTTACTGTAAACCTGTTCCATTCCGCCCACAAATCAAAACACGAGCTTTAATCAAAAAATTGAGTCTTCAACAAATGCCACCAAATTACCTTGTTAAAGTTGTTTTGTAACGTCCCCAAAATATAGTCCATGTGGTCATCCTCGATTCTATCCTCAAAATTCGATCGCTTCCTTCTTCCTGAGACGATACCAATTGGTAGAAGAACAGGATTAGTAGCCAAAGCAGCGGCTGCTCCGAGTAAAGCGACCCCAGCTAGTGCTTTCAAAGCCACAGCCTGATAAAACAATTTTATCGAATAATATCCACGAATTGACTCGCTACTCCAGCGCAGAGTTAATTACCTTTTGAGCCTGAATATTAGGATGCGGGGGGCCGTTTCCTTCCGGATAATTCGGCTCCACTGGTCCAAATTCATCGCCGTTAGCGAAGGTGCCCGAAATTCCAAAACCACCGCTCGCAGTTGACCCCCAGTAGCCATTTGGTTTGCCAGAACTATATCCACCGTAACCACCATTACCATAACCATATCCTCCAGAAGGTGCGGACTCGTAGCCCGTGGGTCTGCGTGAACTTTCGCCCCCGTAACTCGGGCGGGAACTGAATCTGATGTTAATACGGAACTTCGTTAGACGCTTAAGGCGTGGAAATGGGAAAGTACGATCGTTATGGTGGATCAATTGATTACCTATCTCCCGCCTGACTTCCCTCGTAGAGGCTGGCTGCAGCATGGTTTCCGCCGCCGGGTCTTCCTGCATTTCCGCTGGAGCCAGGGGGTTGCCCCTGAGTTTGCCATCCGTATCTGTGAATGACTCCCGACGTATAAAAATGCCACTCTTCGATATTTCTCTTAAAGAACTATTCATCGTGGAAATGATTCGTAGAGTCTGAAACTACCTATCGACGGGCAAACGTTCGCCATATTGAGACGGGTAGCGACTACCATCCCCTGGGATCCTATTGTAATACGATTCGGTGCGCGTCGATCCATTGGAGCCGTATCTAGATCCGCAGCAACTGGAACTTGCACGTTTCAATTTTTCGTGACGCAGGCGGTTCGTGATATGCAACTATTTCTTAAAATATTCCACTTATCTCTGGAGTCTGATTCCGAATGGCGGATTGATGTCCTCGGTTGTTTATCCAGGGTGCTGTTGAACCCCTCGCTTCCGTTGCTCTTCAGATACGGTACTTTCGACGAATTTCTCCCCCGTACGATGCTGGTCAACAGTTTGTCTTCGGTAAGACCCTTTTTCGCTATCTCAGAAGTGCCGATATATTCATTTCTATCCGTAATCGCGTAACAAACAGCGGCTGTTGTCAATAGAATGGAAATAAATCGCTGGGACATGATAGTATTAGACGAAGCAACGGAATAGTTGACTTTTGCGTGTGGGAGAGGACGCGCGCTTTGACGTAAAGACGACACGAAAGTGGTTCTTCCTTTCGCGGAGTTTCACCTTTTTATATAGTGGTCACGCATGAGGTATTGTCGCGTATTTGCCCTTCAGGACTGCTACCAGCTTTCTTTTCGCATTAACTCAATCACTGGAATTGGTGTGCAAACCTTGCGTCGCCCATTTGTTTTCCAATCTCTTCACTTTACATAGGCATTCGCGTTCTAGTTTCTGCCTTTCCTCCCTGAAAGTGCATTAAGATCGCTGTACAAAGTGGTGCCGCGAATGGGAGGAGTTCGCAGTTGCTTCGTTGCGTCCCTGCGAATCACCAAGTGTGACAAAACAATGAGTAGGAGCGCGTTGGTGAAAATAAAAGTGTCACGAGTTTGCCAACGACAGTGCCATCGTCGTGCCAACAGTTTAATTAACGTGGCTTTGTTTGCCAGGGCTCTGCACGAAATTTCATATTTTAACTAAAACTCACCACCAGATTATCATCGTTACGAAAGACGGACTTTGTTACACAAGAACGTCCGTCAAACGGACCTTCATTGGCGAATGAAACCAAAAACCCTTGTAACGAGTAAAATTTAAACAAAGAATGGGAGAACTCTGCGAAGCAAACTCGAATCGGTAACCCATTCGCCTAGAAATTTAAATGGCAATTAGACCAGTCGACGTTCCTGTCAATGATTCTCTTAATTAATGTTTGGTTAATACCGCGTTTTCCCGGAAGTTTAGGAAGCGTGACGTGAACGTACAGCGTTCTTCATTTTTCCCCACTTTCCCGTCGTCTGAGCAAAAGTCTGAAGCTGCTTTATTTCCATCGTAGGAAAAACTTTTGCCAAACTAGTAACTTCGTTTTTCGCTCGAGACTTCTGCCTCTCCCTTCGCGGACTCTGCATCCCCTAACTTCTGATATGTCCGTTTTTCTACCCACTGCGTTCGTTCCGTCTATTCGGGCATCGCAAATACGTCTTCAGCGATTTTGAAGACAAGTGTACTGTCAGCGAATCAAGGATTCATTCTCCTGATGTATACCTACTGGCGTTACAAAATACAGAGGAGCGATTTGTTCCGCCTACATATTTACGGTGTCGCTGGCAACCGAGATCGGCGATCGTACGTCTGGTTGCATCACACCGCGAAAACTTTCTGCCTACCGTGAGTTGCTCGCAAGGCCGAAGGAGGAGGAAGTCCTCGATTATGGGGCATTTTACGACAGGAGGGCTTTACAGTGGCTAGAGTAATCTCGTGGAACCTGAAGACCTCTAGAAGCCTCCAACGATAGTAACTCAACGCTTCGGTTAAGCTTTGTGCGAAACGGAGCCACCCAACCGTTTGAAAGACCCAAAATTCATAATCCACCGTGTGCTATATAGGGAAACCTCAACGAGATAGAGAACTCTGCCCTACGAAAAGGGATGGGAGAGCGCGCGGATGCATTACGGGGCTAATTTGAAGAAGATAGGGGGGAAAAGTCGGAACGGGAGGATTCGTTGCCCTAACGGCGAGGAGGGGAAGCTGTAGAAAAAAAAGAGGAGAAAGCAGGGTCGGCGGGGTGACAGGAGAAGACACGACGAGGACCAAGAGATCGCGGAATGGAGCAAGAGTGGAGTAATCAATACGCATTCACACGCGGTAGCTCGCATCCCGTTTCCATGGGGACCGACGCCGGCGCATGTGCAACCTGTCTGCTGTTATTCTGTCGTAGAAATCTACTCAGAGGCAGTTCCGTACCGGACCAGTGCGGAACGATCCATGCACTACACCCTACGCCCTCTCAACGCCAACGATCGTCCAAGTTCCAAGTACCCCGGATCGTTTCTAAAACCTCGCGCACAAGCATCGTTGCACTTGAACTCGCTGCCCTCCGCATGCAACCCCAATTACCACTAATTAAATCTTCGCCGGGCGCTGAAAGAAGATATCTGATCTATGATCCTCCAAGTCCGGTAGACACGGGGGTGCCAGTCGGTTTTCTGGAGGCGCGCTTAACTATAGATCCTATATAGGATCGTTCCCTCGACGACGGTCCTCCTGGTCTTTATCGTTGTCACTGTAGGGTACGGTGCAGCGCTCGGATGTTCACCCCCTGGCCGAGTCAGAGGGGATGGTGGCGTTCGAATTTGCGGGTAACAGGGGGTGCACTCCCTCTAGGCGCCTGCGTCGAGTCCTCGATGACGACTCGACTAGGTAGGTGCTCGACCCGGACGCAGTACGTAAGAAACGTCGAGCGCGCAGAGTGCCGTCCCCGCGACGCCTCGCTCTTTTTCCCTCTTGCAAATTGGTGACAACAAGGGAACGTGGGACGAGTTCGACAGCGAGCCGATTAATCGACCGTCGCCAGAGTGATCGGAAGAGACCGGTGAACACGCGACGCGGCATCTTGGGCTCTGCGAGTGTCGGGCGAATTAACGGGACATCCGTCAAACGGAGGGCCAGCGTTATCGATAACACGGCACCGCGGCGGGACGAGAAATGTGTGCGGGCCTTGGTCGCATTTAGACGCCACAAGTGTATCGTTAAACTTGGCTACGAGATTGATAAGTTCCTTATCGGTATCTGGCGATGCGCCGTGCAAGATACCGCGTGATGCAGGCAGTGAACGTGGCGAAGCGCATCCAGGGACGAGCCTCTGTTCCCCCTATCGTGTGCTCCCTGTGAACTCAGACACTGCAGTCAAGTTGGTTGAACCCGTATTCCGCCGCATCTTCGCCGCGTTCCACCCCCGACGGGAACAACAGGTAGAAAGTGAAATTCGGTGGTAACTTCTGGGGGATCGTTTGGAGTGGGCCCGGTACAACAGTCGTGGCCGCGGCTGCAGTGGAGGCGGCCGTTGCCTGAGAGGATCTCGTGCCTGATAATTGGAAGATGCATCTCCGCCGAACGGGGGGTTAATTGTCGAAGAGCATCGAGCGACGGTTCTTACCAGAGTGAAGGCAAGCTTAGTAGCATTTAATCGTCGGTTGCATGTGGGTCACAAGTTGCATTCGCCAGAGCTAACGGGATAGAGGGTTTACCGAGCAGAGAGGTAAGCCTGTTAAATTGCGTTACCCTCGGGCGTCCTGCGCTACCGCCACCCCTGTCGTTAATTCCTTGAACGTTTTTCGGCGGGGTTCTTCGAGATTGAACGTGGGTCGAAGCAGCCGAAAATTTTGTCCTTCTAATTCACATTCAATGAAATAGTGGTAGCTCCTTAGACAGACGTATGCATGGAACGGTTAGCCTCAATGGGCAGTGATGGGAGAGACGGAGGTTATTTATAAATTGTCAGATCGGCTAGGTTAAAGTCACGTGGTGGTTGCAGATTACGGTGTCCTTAACCTCCCGGAAAATCAATGTTCTTCTTGTAACGCGACTACCAGGTGCCATATTCCATGGTCTTCACTGTCCAAGAAAACTAAATTTCACTGGGGGGACAGAAAAATTCGCTCGAACTATTCGATATTATATTTCCTCGTAGGAATTCACTTGATACTATAAACACTGTATAAACATTTTCACAATTGAAAAAGTAGAATGAGCAGAAGTGACTTTTCTTTTCTTCTCGTGTTTAGAGTCTTGAGTAGATTCTTCTGTTAGAGGGTCATTCACCCTACCTGTTTATTTGACCTGCACCCCGGGGAATGTCGGGTAAAAAGCGTCCTCGACAATTGCACAGCGCTGCAATTTTCGCCGCCGATGCATTAATTTCATTTATAGAAACCTAACTGGGCCTAATACCCCCCTCAGGGGCACCGGTACCGGGGGCATTGGGAAACAAGGATTATCAGCCGACATCACGTCGTATCCGCGATTTTGTTTTAAGGTTTCCGCGTTATGTGTGCCTCTGGCTTGACACACGCGTCAATAACGGTGCTGAATCGCGGAATCGAGTATCTATAAACGATCCAGCAGCTGTCAAGAGCATTGTCGCGCGTGCAAGCGGGTCAGCGAAGGGATTCAGTGTCCCGTAAGAATGTTCGTCGACCCGTGATCCGGATAACGTTTTGGAAGGCTCGTTTGCGCGATTTACGTCAAACCGTGGCCCTGCATGGGGATCCAGCCGCGGTTACGGGGATCCCACCGCAAGTGACACTAGTGACACGATGGAGGGTTTCTAGTGGATGTCATTCAAAACACGGTAGGGACGTTTCCCGTCGCATGACGTCTGCCTCTCTTCAGAATAACGAGGGCTTGAAAGAAAACAGCTCGAAACGACGTGAAGTTAAAATGCACGATATTCCGCATTTATTCTCCGCCGGGGGGTGTATTGTTTTATTTTCGCAACCTCTACCATCGGCTGGGTGTATCAAGGCGCAGCTAAGGGTCGTCCTGCTGCACGTGATCAATTTTCTTCCTCGGGTACATGACTTTCGAGCGACGTCCGTAGCTTCCAAGGAAAACGCGGAAGAAAGGCGAGGGAAAAAGGAGAGAGATTACACGGCGAGACGCATGCAGCGAAAAGTGGTTCTTTGCATGGTGCATCCGCTGTAATGAGAGTCAGTCTTGATCCCCCGACGTGAGAATGCGTTAATGATCTTTGCGCGGATGTCCGTACGGGAAGACGCTGTCGCTGGGCACCGTTGAAATTCGGTAGCGTTTAGAAATACGCGCCGACCATGGGAACGAAGAACACGATAGGGTTGGCGTCTCAAAAGATCTCGCCTCGATTCTTCCTCGTCTTAATTAACCTGGAGGATGAAAGGGCCGACTCGAGAGAAGGAACTTGAACGTCCAACGTTGACGAGGAACAAAAGGTTCCCATGGTCTCGGCGCTTCGCTCGCTAGATGCAAATAGAAGAGAAAAGAGTAGAAGAATCGACGCCAGGGAAATCGTTGAAAAAATACCGCGCGTCCTTCTTTAATCCCGGCTTTCCCGCGGGCGAGGGGTGAGCGAGTCTGCTTTTTAAAATCCGTGCACGGGATTTTGTATCGGCGGGCGTATTCTCCCCATCCCTCCCCAGGCGGGATTCGTTGATGTGGCTCACCCGGTGCACGTTCCATAAAATCTTTACGCTCGATTCACCCTCGCGCACCAAGTCCATTTCGAAGATAACGCCGGAAAAAGTCACGCGCCTAACCCTGCTCGCCTGCAACCGGCAAGGACTTCGACAGTTTATTCTCGTAAATTGTACAAAAAGAACAGTATCTTTTAAGCTGTCAACTGGGGAAGATAAATTGCTGCACGTGGAACAAGTCGAGTCGCCCACCAACGCCCAAATGTTTCTTCTAAAACGTCCCCTTTCCGTGTCAATTACTTAATCATGGAAATTAGGATCTTGATACGGACTGAAGCATGTGGTGTCTCTTAAGGCTCTTTTTAACGAACACTGAGCGTTCACGGGTTAAACACGCGGGGGTCGTTTAAGGTCGGGGGTAAACAACACGGTTAACAGGTGAAACGTTGCCCCAGCGACCAAGAGTCATCGACGCTGCAACGAAAAGATCAGTGCACCGGAAACGCTCGGAGCAGACGCGTGCGAGGGAGATCCTTGGACAAACGGCGGGACCAGCCGCGAAAGGAGCATCGAGCAGCGCGCAATAAAGAAATCAAGAGAAGTGCGAGTGCCGACGCGATAGAGGAAATTGTCTGACTACGCTCCCTTTTCGGAAGTCGGCAGAGGCAACCGTATCCCCTCGTGGCTTCAGTTAAACAGAGAGAATTGAGGGGGCGAGTGAGCGAGAGAGGATTTCGTCGAGCCCCTCGCAGAATTCCTCCCTTTCGCCTTTCGAACAGAAAGGGAGTCGGGAGGGGGATGAAAATCTAGTCGAATCTTTACGCTCTCGTTCACGGCATATCGAACCTGGAAAAAATGAAATTGCCGCCGCCGGTCGATAGCGCAGCGGCTCTGTTGGGGGTTGAAGGAAGAAAACGCTTCCCCGCAGCGTACTCAAGGGCCAGCCAGCGAAGGGATATTGCTTCGGTAAAACAATACTCGAGGAAAGGGAGGAGAGGCTTTGGGAAATGCGCGCTGGCAAAATTCATCGGCTTCTGTTCCGCATAAACCTCCCTTTTCAACCTGATAAGCAGTAGCCTTTTATCCTTTATCGAACTGGATGGCCCACTATTTTGGGTATCGCTATGAATATAGGCTTTGGTAGCAATACTATCATGGGTGGGAAACACTGTGATTCGGGGATTCATTTATGTGTATATTGAAAAGGAGAATTATTGCATTGGTTTCTGTCATCTTCAGCTTTGTAATACAATTATCGTCCAGTTTGTCTAATTCCAACATGATGACAAGATCTATATGTAAAGGATTTCTGCTCATACGGTGTGTCCGTTTTACTGTTCTCTTACCCTCGAAGTAAGTACAGAGAGCTAATATCAGAATTCCAGAGGAAAACTGACACAGGCTTTTCTCCTTTATTTTTCAATACATAAAAGTGTAATAGCTACGAGAATGTGCCCATTCTTCCGTCTAAAAGTCTACACGATGTGTTTTGACAGAAAACTACGGACAGAAGGGAGCAGAATACGTGAGCCGGACACGTCGCAGAGCGAGTGGGAAAAAGAATCGCGTAATATTTCTCTTGCGCTCGACTCGCGTCAATGGTTTCGCAGTGGAACACGTAAAGAGACTGCGAACGCTTGAAGAGCTTCCTATCTAGGATGAAAATTACTCGCGTGTTGTTGCCTTCCGTCAAGATTCAAACGCGCGGGGCGCGTGTCCCGTCGATGTGACGTGAGAGATTAAAAAATCCCGCCTACGAGCACTTCCGGATCGATGGACGTCGAAAGCGACAAAAAGGCCAGCATTGACAGTTCAGGCTTTCTTAGCGTTCACTGAACAACGCGCGAAAGCGTCGGCGCATCAACAAACTCGAGAACAGCCCAGCGTTCACCGTTCCCATTCATCCCGTAATTGGATTTCACGCAACACACTTCTGTTTATTGCAATGTATCAAAGTGCTGAAGATGTTATCGCGTCTTTGGATACAATCGCAGGCAGCGCCGCTATTCCTCAGACGAATTGATAGTCATGTAGGATCCATAATGCATGACGTGTTTAGGTTTGGCTGACAGCGCGATGTTCCGTCTTTCGTCTACTTCCAAGGAATCCACTCTACTCGCGGTATTCCCTTACAGATTCCATGGCGCCTGTTTCCCTCGTCCTCCCCATATATCCTCGTAGGGGATTTATGAGATTTCCATATATTACGACCAGCATAGGCTACACAAGGCGTGCCCATTCCTTCAGGCCTGGTATCAATAGCCAATTTCATCCCACACATCCTGTTGTTCTTTTACAGCAGACGTTCCTGCGACATAACCACCACAGGGTTGCTTTTTGGAAAACTTTTCCACCGCGCAACTGTAAGCGGACCCTTCGCAACAGACACAGTTTCGTAGGGGATGCGTCGCATTTCCATACATTTGAATTAGTACGCCCACTGCGAGGGCTACATCTCTGTCCCTAATTTCTTTAGCAGAACAGACACGTCGATGGTGAATTGGTTCGTTTGATGTCGTTGTTTGATCCCCGTTTTTCACTAATTTCCGCCCTAGGTATGCCATACCGTCCCGATATCGATACAAAGTGGCTCCGCGCAAGCAAACGTGTTGCAATTCAGATCTCAAATAGCCGCGCGGATCGTAAATCACGATAGTTCCATCACGGAATGCGTGACAGCTCTGACACACGCGTAGTTCATCGTCCAATTAGCGGGCGGGGGTAAATTAATGGCCATCGCGTTACGTGCTGCGTCGACCCATTCGAATTACCCCAGTCCATTTTCCTGTAAAGTTTTATCCGCGTCGTGTTTCTTTCCGCGAGTTTCTAATGACACCGTCTCGCTGCGTTTCGAAAATGGTCCACTGCTTTCTGTATCCACATCCGTGGGATTTATTTTCTCGGACCGCAACGCGCTCGCGAATACCCTTATAATGGAACGCCCATTATGAATCAGGATCCCGAGCTCTTTTTTCCACCGAGTAGTCTAGGGGAGACGTTCATTATTTTCCCTCGTACATTCGCCGATTTCCCACCCATGCTTTTCTTTACCGTCGCCACGTTGCAAAGCGAATCTATACGACGGGGAATTCCATTTGTAACAGCGAGTCTGCTGGCGGAACGTATTGCCTCGCCGTCCGTGTTTGCGTACGCGTGTTTGGGGTGCGTGAGGGTGCATTCGTTTACCCGAAACTCGATTTCGGAGCTTCGGTAATTGAATTTCAAGCGCGCCGTCGTGGGGCGGTCGTTGATAAGTTTAAAGACAACGCGGGAGGCATTAAGGACATTGCTTTGCCGTCCACCCTGTCCAGTTCAGCATAGAGAAGCCGAAAAATGGATTACGCAACGATTTTATTCGCTCCCACGTTTCGTCTTGGCGGTATCAGCCGTCGAGGCACCGCCCTGCTTTCAGCGAATCCATTTTTCTCCTACCCCGAAGATGAGTGCTCAGGGAGGCGAGGGAGCATAAATTTAATCAACCGTTGCCGTAGTTTCGATGGCATGCGGTTAATGGCCTGATGTATTTTAGACGAGTTAATGGTACGCCTCTAAATTGCGAATCGTTTTGAATATCGCTCGAAACCGGCAGTTTTACACGCGAGTCATTGGACTTATACAAGTGGAAACCCATGATAGTGTTTCCAGAAGCCCTTCAAACCTTCGTATCAATGAGCCCTTCAAAAATATTCACGGTTGAGGTTCGAGCACCTATCATTAGCGATTGAATGTTTCCATCACGATCGTGAAAAAAAAAATTCGAAGGATGTGTGCGCGCGGCAGACGGACAAGTAGGTACGTCGATCAATTCTGGCCGACGAGTCGGTAAATATTTAGTTTCGCATTATGCACCCCTGACGAAAAAAGGGGATCCTCCGCGTTAGTCGGACTTCATCCACAGATCGACAAACACCAAAGCGTCCTATTGCGGGTAGCGCAAGAAGCAGGCGTCTATTTGCTTGCCACTCTGATCGATCGGACACGTTTAAATAACGTCGCCGAAATTTTTATCCCTTAACAGAAGAGATCCCAGTGTGCAATCTTTAATTATTAGTATTCTCAAGTGGCTGAGGATGAAATTGGATCGCTCGTGGGTCTAATTGATCTTTCAACTATACCCCCCTCATTGTTCCAAGCTGACTCGCGAATTCCACGTTGCAGGAGGAAAATGTGGAGCTCGGTGACCGCGGCTGGCAGTGAAAATGGGCCCGCGCCACCCTCCAGAAGCAAGCACAGCGCCACTTTGCTCGCCGGGCACGTGTACCTCCTCGGAGGACGAAACGGCAATCTTCCCCTTAAAGATCTCTGGCGATACAGCCTGGGTAAGTGATAATTATCACCAAGGTTTTAATTCCGCCGAACGTGGCCGTAACCGTTACGGCGCCGCTTTAGAAGTAACTGACGGGGATTAGCGAGAGCGAAAGGGAAAGTGAAACTCGCGGATAGGGAAAATCCCTGTAATTATAAGCGGTATTAATATTGGATGTCTGAGTAGCATGGAGTACACCCGGTGCGCGAACAACATCCTCTGACCAGCGGCAACCCCTCCCTCCGGGTCGTCTCGATCCCCGCCAGCGAGGGTGCGCGACGGAATTTAAACGGGGCTCAGTGCTGATCAATAATACGCCGTTATTAAAGCCCATGTATATCAACTAAATCCGTCGCCGATACTCCGCAATTACGGCTTGTTTCCACGGAGATCAGACATACGCGAATTAATTCCATCCTGCTGCGCTAATCAACGGTTTACTTTCACGACGAGCCACCTGGATTTACAGCAGATTTCTGGGATGAAAAAGGGATGTTACAGTGATCAGATTTGAGGAATTTTATATTTCAGTAGAACTTGTAAAAATGCAGGTAGCATTGGAGCAGAGAAAGGAGGTCTCTGGACGATTATTGGGTTTGAATAATTGAGGGCTTTTTGAATAATTGAGGGAGTCTAAACGTATCCACGTGGACTTGAGATCGACTTATTTATTGATCTTTTCTTGGATGATAGATTATTCGTTAATTTAGAACTCTCGTTGCGTTTCACCTCCCACCATATTTCAGGCAGAATATTGTGTTTCACCCCCCGGTAGCGCGGCAGAATTTTGTGTACAGTTCGATCGTATGTCCGCGGGAGTCCCTATTAATCAGAGGGGATTGTTCAACAGCGAGATCGGGTGAATATTAAAGCAGCACCAGAAGGGGTTGGATCGCTGGCCTCCCAGGGGCAAAGCGAAGGGTGGTATGTTTTAAATGCGTAGCATTGTCGATACTCGATCTTGCAAAAATATTGTGATAACTCGAAGAACCACGAGAGTCCTCCATCTTTGAACGTTTTTGTTTCACCCTCTCTTTCAACCGGTGGGGATTTCAAGGGGTTCTCGGCACCGGAGCCTATTCATTAAATGAGTCCCTCTCTATCGCGGCATTAGAAGATTTTGCTTCTACGCTACACCACGACAGTCGTCTTAAAATAGAATCCACTGGACGTCTCTGCACGCGAACGATATTCTTTAATTCCATCCCTCGTCTGAGGAAATAGTAAACTACTCGAGGCGAACGCTAGGAATTTATAGTGGATCAATCGTGTACATACGAGTCACGTTCGTTCTCCTTTGCAATCGGCTTCGTAGCGAATCTCTCTCTTTCTACGCGGTCAAAGGCAGCAGAGTTTTATCCTGCGAGCAGCACTTTTAGACAAAAGGGTGCATTGCTTCGCAGCCAAGCTAGATACGGCACGTGTAGGTAATCAATGTCGGGCATCTCTAGTGCCGGTCTACGAGAGCTACGAGTACTTCAGCCAGCACGTTATGGCTCTTACGTAAATTTCGTAGGCTTTGTTCTCGGGCACGTTCCAGTACGAGGCTACAACTTGGATGTTTAAAACGCGGACAGGTCGCCGGGAGATTGCAAAACTGCGGCTGGAAAATAGTGTATCTGTTGCTGAAGAAGGAGATGAAGTAAGCCGTCGAGCTTAGGAAGCTTATTCCATTTAGCTTCGAGTGTGAAGAACGATCATCATAACTCGGGAAGGAAACTCAGAAATATGATCGTATGATATTTTCTCTTCTCCTCGGCGAATAGAATGGATCCCCGAGCATTCATTTCTGAGATACCCTGTGTATAGTATAACTTCGTGCCTCGCTGATCTCCTTTCCCTATACTTCTCCCGTCCAGATTAGTGGAGAGCGTCCCTTTTCTCCTTCCCTGAGACGTCTGAAGGGTAAAGAACGTCGTTAAAGCACCGAAGGGAAGAGCTACAGTGCCCCCTCCCATAGCGTTAACTTAATGCTAAAAGAATCCAGATTTATTCCAGGCAAAAGGATAGACTTACTGAAACGTGCATCGCGATATGATTCTCGATAGATGCCTGGCTGGGTACGGCGTTCCGCCAACTTGCGGTTTAATACGCGAGACACGACGCTTTTTATCCCTCCAACCTTCCGTTAACGTTTCGTTTTTCCACGCGTCCTTGGCACTGCTTAGATTTAAGCCTCCGAACTCACCCTTTTCTACCCTCCACGCCTCTGAGAAGCCCCAACCGCTTCCAGGATTTATTTCGCAGCAGCAGATTGCCAGGGCGGGTGGCAGCGTGATTTAGCGCGTTGAAAAAGATTTTTCGGCCCCTCCTGAGATCGCGATCAATTCTTCCATACCCTTCCCCTCCTACTCGATATACCTCCGTTCCATAAAACATTTCTCTAATTGATTTTAGCTAATGTAACGATGTTAAGCATTAGAATATCGGTTATGCAGTTAAACGGGGCGACATTCTTCATCCCCCGGCGAAACTGGGGCAGCCGTGTACACGTCACTGCGGTAGCGGCGGCCAGTTAAACCGCGCCACAATACGGGATACATTAAAAAACCAAATTAAGCATACAACGCGGCACACGCGAGACCGATAAGGCGACTCCCTTTTGTCCCACCTTCCGACGGTTCCCTTTCTTTTGCTCGAGCCGGGTCTCATCTTCACCCTCGCGTAAACGCACAAAAGCGTGGCCGCGGTAAATCTTGTTTATCCGCGTCGACGCAACTAGGTGCAGAGGGTCTGGACCGCTGTATGGAAACGTTTGGAATAACGAGCCGCGCGGCCGCTAACCCCGCGCGTCGCAGCTCTTTCTTTTCTTTTTTCCCTCTTTTTGCAGCCGAGAGCAAGTGGGAGGAATTGCATCCTGGGGGAGAGAGGCCGCCAGCCCTTCAGGAGCACAGCGCGGTCGCTTACAAGGATTGCCTTTACGTTTTCGGGGGAGAGCTCGGCTTTTCCGCGGGCACGGAAACGCCGCTCTGGGTTTACAATGTCAAGGTAACGTATCAACCCCCGGGGCAAACCGGATTCCGCCTCTTTCAAAGAAGATTACGCCCGCGCCGGCTGGATACCTTGCTTTTACGCCGTTCAACGCTCGTGCGATCGATGTACAGCGCGGCAGCACGCGCGGTTAATGCAGCGAGCGAGAAGCTGTTGGGTTCTGCGTGTAGAAACGCGTGAAAAGGGTGGAATAATGGTTTTTCATTTAGGGCTTCGTTGCCGAAGAGAATAACTTTGAATTTGAATATGGATCGAGCCAGCATGTGTAGTTAAATCTGTGTTGATTTATTTATCTTTATTAAAGACTTTCTATTCGTTCCTTTATACGGAATTACGAAGTTCTTTCTGCGCTGTCAGTTACAAGACACACTCTGCAGCCATCCGGTGTTTGCGCAGTTCAAAATTTGTTGCCAAGCTGAGTTTCGTTTAGTTAAATCCACGTGATTCGATTCGTCGGAGGTACGGTAGCCCGCAGGCATTCCACCCTACCGTTCGAGGCATAGCAGCGAGGGATTCGACACCCCCGATTCAACGAACGAGACGGAGGGATGGTATCGGGCTTGATTGACAATATCTTGCTTCGCTGCTTTCCGTTTAAACTCGTTACCGAAATTCGCTCGAAGATACAGACAGATGTTACCATTGCAATGGACGGATGTCCCACAAAAGTTGCCATCGACGATCAAATCGGGAAGGGTGTCTTTCCATTTCGACGGTACAAAAATTGTCGAGTACAATCCCCTTTAGAATTGACGTGGCTGAGGCAGAGCTTGATTAAATTTTCATTTGAGACTGAAAATTAGAATTAGAACTACTTGTGAGAACCAGAAATTCGTCGTGTTCAGAAAAGTGTCTGCATAATTTGCATTAATCGCTCCTCTTATCGTGACGTGCTGAATGCAGCCCTGAAATTGGATTCCCTAATCACGCAACATCCTGTATATATATATATATAAGTACACGAACAGAGAAGCGATCTTCTGGTTGTCCGTTTGACGTCGCGCTTATTATCTTCCCCAAGGACTCCTTGGCACTCCACCGAAGGACAACGGCAGAACAAACGCAATTGCTCGAAGTGGTCGCTTCATAGTTGTCCCCCGGTTGCGTGTCACCGGTAGCTAAACCCTCTTGTGTTCGACAGAGAAGAGGGGGTCCAGAGGGGGCGGATGTTTCTCGTGTAAAACTGGTTGTACCCGATGACGTTCCTATTGATTTAGCGGTTTCCCGAGGGTGCGATTCTTTCGTCTCTCTCTGCTCCTTCTTATTCTTCTTCATCTACGACCCCTGTGGACGCGTGTGCTCCCCTTGCAGGACGAGTAAGATCATTAAGAGTTTCCTTTGCGAGATACGACACCCGTCTACGGGATCGTTATTGAGGAACACGAGGGTCGACGTGAAACAGACTGAAACACTTCCCTAAAAGACATTGTCTCATAAATTATGAAAGTCGCAGCCCATTCTCCATCCGGAGGTTGCTTGAATAGGGAAACATGTGTATACGTACACTGGTTGACTCGTTCCGTGGTCATTCACGATCTGGTCGTCTCATCGTGTCGTATCTGGAGTAGGAAGCAATGACTAACTGCGGATGGTGTCATTCGTCACTGTCAGGAACGGTGAGTCGTTATCGAAGGTGCACAGGCACCGTCGAACTCGAGGCACGTCGATGCATTTCCGACAGACGATGAGGTGCTGGGGATCTTTCATCATCGCCAGAAAACATGTTCGATTGGTTTAGAATGTGAGAAGGTGTAGAAATAAGAGATCAGGCTTTTGGGAATTTGCTTTATTCATATCATGATTATATGAGGCATTGAGAGCAAATGTGAACTAAAACATATTTTGTGCGATATTGTAATTGTGTATTCTAATAGGCTGTATTAATTATATAAAATAGGAACAATTATTTTTCTATCAATGTCGGTTAGTCCCTTTTTAAGCATCTTCATTGTATGGACCGACTTTGATGATCTTTTTTTGTTTGAAAGAAGGCGATGCCCGAGGGCGGTGGTCCCATTCTTAAAAATAAAAAAATTTAAAAAAAAAATTAAAACCGACTTAAATAAAATAAAAATGTACTAAGCAATGAAAAATAATTCTTTCTCTTATTTTATCTACGACTCTCATATTTTTTAAGTCGGCGCCTTATCATTTGCACTGTGTAAATCTGGCACCGACTTAAAAAATATAGGAGTCGTAGATTGAATAAGGGAAAAAATTATTTTTCACTTTTTAGTGCATTTTTATTTTTTTAAAGTCGGATTTCATTTTTGTTTCCTCTCAATGCCTCATATATTCGAAACTAGGTACATGGAATTATAAAGTCTTTTTGTCCGCAAGGAGCTTTGTCTCGATGCAAGTAGAATAATCCCGTGGAGTCAGACCACTTTCGACCCTGATACAATTGCATTCAATATTCAGCAGCCATCTCGGAAGTTTCAAGAGCAATCTCACTAGGAGAGTAATTTTTGGCAACAGCTGGTGTCAACAGCCCTTTCTTCCGTTTTGTACCCTCGAAACCGAATGGCGCTTATCCTCCCAAGGGTCTTTGCCCTCAACCTGCGTTGCATTAAAGATTGATAAGTCCTGGATGAGCGTAAAACGCAATATCAGCTTCACCTCAACGCAGGCCACTCGAGTTCTAAAGTGTGATTTCGGTAAAAATTGTTCCTGGATCAAAGTAAAAGAACAGGCAACTCTAAAAATTCATTCAACTCGTCTTTGACTTCTCATAAATTACATCGATCCATTAAGCCTGCTAATTATCGATTGGCCATGAAGTAAATCTTCAAAGGGAGAACTGAGATCGATATAGCTATATCTCTTCCACTTTCTCGCTAGGGTCGAAACTTCTTCCTCCGTTGCGTTACTATGGTTACCCTTGGTCCATTTGTTTTTACTCATTGGACCATGTCGAAAAGTAGGGATACTCCCCGTTACTCGTGTATTCGTCCTGTATTATTGAAATCCGCGTTGCGAATGCGCCAGGCAAACCCGATTGGTTAAGCCAGAGGGGTTGCTCCATGTTCTCTTTCCACTCTTTCGTCATCCCCTGACGCTTCGTTGAAATTCTATCCCGTTTACAGCAAATAGGAGATGGGAAGAATGTCCCGCGTCATCGAATATCTTTTACCACAAATCGATTAGTTGCGTATCGTCCAAGAAGCTCGAATCCCTGCGCCTTCATCTTCGCCGAGGCTTCAGAACCGTCCCTACCATCGACGATAACTGTTTTCACGCTAATTTTACAGCGTTTTAACGTCGATGGCGAATTTAGCATCGCCACTCTGCCCGTTTGCGACCCCCTCGTGTCGTAATACGGGGTAAACGCAAGTGGCTGTACAGACCTATCAACTTTAGGCACGTACTTGGAGTTACGTAATTACTTTCAGCACCCCTGTTACACAGCCTATGTACCTTCCTTGCATCTCCTCTCCTTTACGCGCACTGTATCGCAAACCCTTGGTTAAGCCAACGTATTCCCTCTTTTCTTCTTCCTGGTGCACGTTGACGGACCGAAGTTGGAAACACCCTCGATTACCGCTGTACATCAAAAGAACCACCGACGTCCATCCGATTTCGGAGTCTTAATTACTATTAGTTCATGAGCAAATGTTGAATGAAAATTCTGCGAGATTTTCTGCACACATGATTGGTAAAGTCTTGGAGGATCTAACTAGACATAGATATACTGGCTCCCTCGATCAAACTAAATATAACTTCATTCCTTTGAAAAGTAAATCGTGCGTTGCCTGCGTCCGCGTGTATGTTTTCAAGGCAACCGGTTAGAAATAGATCATTGTATACTAAAAATCGACTGCGCGCTGTATTATTCCCTCCATACTTCGTAAAAAGAGCCAGCAAAACACTGTTCAAGAGCAGTTACTGCCTCGAGTATTAAACCAAGGCCCATTCATGGGGCGAAATAAGGGAGTGACAAATTGGAGGCCTTTTGTACCTTTTGTGACAGGCAGCCCCCAGCCGTATTCTGCATTCAGCGGTCTCCGGTCTAGTCGGAATCGGGGAATTTCCAAGCCCATTGTCGTCTAACTCGTAAAATTAATGAATACAAAAAGCACTGTGATTACTTTCGCGGAATGACGAGCATTACCACAGGTTTCTTCCACGTTAATCGACACCTTGTTGTTCGTAGACCAATGTGTGGAGGAAGGTGAGAGCGCAACGGGGTTGTGCAGTTCCTAGGGGCCGGAGAGGCCACACAGCTTTGGTGCACCGTGGTCAGATGCTCATCTACGGTGGTTACCAAGATTTACGCGGCAGCTCCCCTGAATTATGGGCGTTTCACTTCGGTAACACTATAAAACACTTATGCCTCCTGCAAGGGTACATGCATCCACGCATATTTTGTCAATCTGCTCGTTAGAGACAGAGTCCTGGCACCTTCTGTCGTCCAGCGAGAGTGGACCAGCAGCGAGGCACAAACACTCGGCTGTGCTGCACGGCGACGCCATGTATATTTATGGTGGTATGACAGACCTCCAAGAAAGAAGTGATTGCTGGAGATGGGACGTGAATGCTGCTTCCTGGTGTCTGTTGAAGAACAAGCCGGGACCGGGACCCCTTCACGGTCACGCAGCGTGCAGACTTCCTAGTTGCATGCTGATTTTCGGCGGAGAAAGTGGTGGCTTAGCTACCAATGAGCTCTGGAGGTTTCATTTCGGTAATAACTTCAGAAATTGTGGGAGAATTCTTGCGAGCAAAATTGTACAACGTGACACTACTTCCTAGGCACGGAAACGTGGGAGAAGCTGGCGGTGCCAGGTCCTAAACCCCAACCAAGGGCGGAAAGCGTCGCCCTGGCTGTCTCTGAACTGTTAATCCGAGGAGCCAACATCGACAATCCGAAGCCCAAGCCCAGGAATCAAAGAACGAGGCTCTGCAACAACAGGATATCGCCGAACGAAGCACCAGCTAGACCTAGCTTCCTGAAGGAAATTTCGAAGCTGTCGCAGATTAATCTGTCTCGGCTTAGTCATCCGACGAAATGCAGTTACTCTGTTCTCAGTGGCCAGGACGACAACGAGGAGAGTCCTCAAGAGGTTCGTGTTGTTTTATATCATTCGTAGTAGCAGTAGTCTTTTTATTCTTTTTAATATCCTGGGTTTCCGTTAATTGCACACACATTAAACCCTTGCGTACTAACTCTCGAGCAGCGAGCCACCTGGGGATGGATAATTACCTCAGTGACAGTTTTCCAAGACAGCAGAGAAATGGGAAGATCATTTAGTATGCAAGGGGTTACGACCAACTTTTGCACAGAAAACGCATGTGACAATTGAGCCTGCCCGCAGGCGAACTCCTATTATCCATTTCAGCAAGTGGACGCGGAGGTGGTGGAACCATCCACGGGAATGGTGAAGTCGCGGAGTGCCAACACCTTGGCACGCCGGAGGCAGAAGCCGCCAGAAACGTCGACGAAGACCATCGACAGCATTAGCAGCAACAACTCTGCCAACTCTGGGATGACCAGAGACCCAATCTCCGTCCCGAATTTCCGCGCCCTCACCCTGCCCACCCCCGTTCTGACACCTGTAGAGGTGGCCAGGCTCGTTTTCGTCGACCCAGACGAAAATAGCGATGACGAGGAACGCAAGGAGCCTCCCACCTCGAGATTGATAGAAGTTCAAGAGGAGAGACGGTGAGTACACCCCCGCGTATCGTAATCGCTAATTATAGCGGCAGACACGCGAGTGCTGTACAGGCTGCTCCAAACTATAGGTGCAAACTTAATTAGTAAATAGTAAACAGGCATCGTAAGGGAAACGAAATTCTCTTCCTAGGCTGCCAGTCGATAGTTTAATTAAACTCTTCCCTGTTTCCTCTAACTGCTGCTATTACTGACTTAGACTCGCGCCTGCAGCTCTGAAACACCCTGTACAGATCCTCCTGCGCTTCCAGGGACTTCGCAGCCGTGCACCAAGCCTGTCAACCGACCCGCGGCGAGAGTTACAGCTCGCACCTTTACGAAGCCGCGCTTCAGACCCCGAAAACCCCAACTACCACGAAGATACCTACGTCAGCTTCGGTTAGATTCGCTGATTTAGAGGAGGGCGAGGAATCGACGTCAGACTACGCGAGTATAGAGGCCAGGAGTCCTGGCGACCCACTAGCCGACGACGATTGGCCGTCAGGAAGGAAGTGCAAGCAGTATCGTCCTATAGTCACTCCATCCACGATACGCGAGGGCCAGTTCGGCTTTTGCAATCCGAACTACCTCGGTCTAGACGAGACCAGGGGCCATTCCCACCAGCAGCAGCAGTGTCAGGATGGCAAGTTCGCGAAAATGTTGAACAGCCCGCCAGACAGCGTTCTGGAGGATGAGCCAGGAAGGTCCGCCTCCCAAACGTTCGCTGAATTGTTGGAGCTGCAGGAAATCAAAAGGGTGCCCAGGGCACCGCCGAAAAGTTTGCCGCTGGGCTCTCCTTCCAGAAGGGCGGCCAGCGCGTCGAGGGCGGAAAGACAAAGGGCGAAGGTCGCTGCGGCGGATATCCATGAATCCGAGACACCATCGTACGGACCAGCGCCGTTGTACGTCTTTTTGGTGGGCGGAAAGGAAAAGGGACAGGTTACAGTGTTCGCTAGGCCAGTTTCCTTGTGGAAGCTGCAACTAGCGCCACACATCTTTTGAGGGAGTTAAGTACGGTTAATTTTTATTTATAGTTGAAGCTTGGGTTGACGTAGAATCAAGTTTCATTCCGTTTCTGGTTGTTGTTTGGGATGAATGGACGAATGTCTGTTGTAGCCTTTTCCTTCTTGCTCTTTGATGAGTTAAATACCGAGGTGTTAATAGTTGGAATATTGCGAAAGTGATATGTTACAGATCTCTAGTGCCAAGTGTTGCTTTGTTCTCTTTAATTGCACTTAAGGTTAAAGACCGAAGATGCGTTTTGTTGACATTTTCAATTTTTACTGAGTTTATTCTCCAATTGCTCTCCCGATCGCGAGATTTGTTTTTGATTAGCCGTTAACTAGTGCTGATGCATTTCCTAGTGCATTATCGAAGGTTGCGATTAGCGCAGCAAAGTACTCGAGCTTAAAACGTTGGATTCAGTCTGCTGCACAGACTTCGAAGAGGCGGGTGGATGTCGAGTAAATGTTACATTTCTGTGTCGACATCCCCTAAGTTTCTTTAAAATCTCGTCGATCTTTCGAGCTTGAACTCAAGACTCTTTCATATCTACCATAAGATCTAACGTCGTCCACAAAATAAGGCTTAAGTTCCCTTCGTATCTTTCTTTCGTTCAACGACATCTCGCCAGCATATCGTTGAGTAAAAACGAAATCGGTAAATTAATTATCGTCTTGAAGATATGATAAAATGTACCAAATGCATGCTGACCTATATGTCGAATAATCGTGATGGTTTATATTCGAGAAGACGGTTCGATTCGTTTCCCTCGCTCTATCATCTGCATTGCCAACTCGATTTTCAGCGAGCGTGGTCGTAAATGCAACCGTTCATATTTAGAACAGTGCTCGCAATTTGAACGAGTACGAGTCGTGAGAGTTCATATTGAACCGATTACGTTAAGGTTGTTTTGTGCGTTAATATACTTGATAAGTAATACAATGAATGTTCATACCGAAGCGCAAGTCAAGCGAGCGAAGTGAACAGTGGTCCTCTGTCTATCGATGCGTCCTATCAGTCTTAAGTGGTACATAGATAAGTCTTACGAGAAAATTTATAAGACGATTAGCGGCCAGAAGGATAATATAGTCTAGATATAACGTAAGGTATAAAGTTTTTCAAGAAAATTTTGTAATAGACGGAAGCGCGAGTAAAACTTTAGAATATTCCAATTTCTCGATTCAGAAATGGCACGTGGGCTCGCCTGATCTGCGCTTAACTGCCGTCGACTGTGAACTCGGTGTATGCGTAGCATATAAAAATAGAGGTAATAGCTGTAAGCTTGAGGTAACGTTTAAAAAGTCCTGAATATTGATGGAGAATCGATGTGTGGTTGTGCCGAATGTGTATAATTAAAGTACGATTCAATTATGCCGGGGAAATTAGATTTTTATATAAAAAGGAAGATTACTTTTAATGGAATAAGAGTAATCTTAATGGATAATCGCGTTTTACGATAGAATCTAAGGAAGAATATACGATTTTTCTTTCATTTTCACCACGAATTTGCAAAGCGTGTGTGCTGTGTCGAAAAAAGAACATCATCGTGTTCCAAAATATTCTGCTGAATATTGTCCAGTTTCTACATCGTTTCAAAACCGTCGAGAGGTCTCCGTCGTGGCTATATTTACAAACCTAGCGTATTATGAAAAGTATTATGCGAAGAAATGGTGAGGTGCGATGGGAGGTTTCTTGTTCGTGTAGAATTTTTACGCCCACAAAGGCCCAATACATGTAATCCATCCATAAGTAGCGGAGGTCAACGTGGCATCTCGTAGATTGAATATTAAGGAATACTTTATCATAATTTTCTATCCGTTTAACAGGAAACTTCTAAGTTGGATACTTATTTTACGCAATTCCCAAATTCCATTATAGGATATTGCAAGATTTTGAAGATATACTTATTGAAGGGCATGTGCAATATGTATAAATATTATATAGGTATGTTTTATTGTCTCGCATAGCTCATTAGGTAGAAAGATTTCATAATATTCAGCTACAGGCCGCGAGCATCCGAAAAAATCAATGTTTTCAATTCGTAGCACTAGTCGACTTAACATCTCAGTGTACAAAAGTTAAGATGGATGTTTCGTAATATCCTCTCCCGTCCTAGCCCCCTCCCCCCACAAACACCTTAGTGTCTGTTCATTTGCGGATGTATTAATGCGTCTGTCATCCAAGGATCATCCTTTTCACGCGCTCCCATAATCTTGTCCATCTCGTTCCCATAATTTTAACCATTTTGGCGTTAATAGCGATCATAGTTAGTCGTACGGAGTATGCGTGCTGGCGTGCCCCTGGTGGATTACAAATTTCCGTTCTTCTGATCGTTTCGCGCTGCATAACCATTTTTGCATGATGTTTTTAATTGGGCATGACTTGAAAGAAATTTTGCAAATAATTGGCAATTTCGCGTCAGAATGGGTTTACGTAGTGTATGTGTGCGTAAAGCGAGCCGACAGTCAATTACCATTGTGTCCATTAAATGTCCGTTGCCAAATGCTGTCTCTACAGAGTATCTATGCCTCGCGAGTGGGGTGCAGAGTATAAGCTCGAAGACATGGGTCGATTAATTATCGAGACGCGAGGAAAAAAGGAAGGAAAGAAACAGTGTAGCTGATTCGAGTGCCTGTAATTTACGCGAGATATATGCAACTTCATATTTTTCTGGATACGAAGGAATTTTCGAAAGGAAAAAAGGTTAAGACAAACGAATGATTCGCCATGGCATCTTCTAGCTTATGCTTCCCTTCAGCGCTATCGATGTGGTGGAATGATACACGTTCAAGGACAGTATTATATGATACGATGTCGATGAACGGTACCAAAGGTATGAAATAAATCGCGTCTTGTTCCAGTGGAGTTTCATATCACAGAACGCAGTATTTTTTCAACGAGCAAGCCTTCGTATAGACGAACCACGCTGATTTTTCCTGTGTTTCAATGTCAGGACAATATTACGTAACATTATAATGATACATGTACTCGTATATCTTCGTATAAATGATTAGTTAGGAGGATTAACATCAATTTGTAAAGACGGTGACGATAAAGATATTTGTGTAACTTGCGAATTAGTTTCTTCCATGGAACATCGATTGAAATTCGAATTCTTCAGTTCTCTCCACTTATGTAATTATTATTCAGGGTATAAATGCCACGATTAGAGATTACAATGCTTATACAGTTCGATAATAACAAATACAAATACTTTTGCGTTCGCAAAGAGCTCCAGTTTATGGCAAAACGAACAAAAGGAGTTGTTTTTCCCTTTATCTGAAGTCATAGGGCCTAGGGAATATGCAGGATATTCATCCACGGGTTCCCCCCACCCTCCAGGAATTCAAGATTCCCTAGTGCGTCGTTTGGCGCGAAAAATCGCGCGGCAAGTCATCGGTGGTCATCGAATCAGTCAGTCTTGACGTTGAGGGGTTATGTTGTTCGCCACATGCTCCTCTACACAAACTTTATCATTTATTTACTGTGTGAAAGCGCTGTGGAAAGTTGCGCAGTTTTTACACCCAAGTGCATAATTATTAAACGCAAAAGAAAATGGATCAAGAGAATTATTCAGTGACGTGCTCTGTTAAGATAGAGTGGATCAACAGGGAAGGCTCGATCCAAAAGATGGTAAATCACCGGTCGGGTTCCTTGCGTTTGTACCGAAACAATTTCCGCGAGATGTTCATCGAGGTGCGCGCGGACAAAGCGAATGTAACGACGAACCTCCAGTTGAAAAATATTTCCGTGTTCAACAAATTCATGACCGAGGGCAAAGCCTCCATCAAGTTCAAGGATGACAATTGCACTCTATTCTTATCTAATGCACCAACGTCGCAGCTGATTAGTTTCTTAAAAACAATATACGTGAAGATCGTGAGCCAATCGGATCAGGGGAAGAATCTGCTGAAAGAGAAGCTGCTGTCCAATAAGTCCCTGGGCGGCTTCCAAGAAATCAGTCCAGCGACAAGCGCAGAGGTAAACAGAGCCAAGGAGAAGGCCATCAGTGTATCACGCGCAACGATTACCACTCCATCCCCCAGCGGTTTGAAGAAGAGGAAACGAATGGATGAGAATGTAGGGAGATCTTTAACTGCGAAGAAGCTGTACGAGAATCCAACCACGGCACAGATTACCAACGAGCAGAACAATATTCTGGATGCAGTGGTTAAGGGCAAGAATGTATTCTTCACTGGCAGCGCTGGAACTGGCAAGTCTTTTCTACTGAGAAGAATAATAGCGGCTCTGCCTCCTGACTTCACGATGGCCACAGCGAGCACTGGAGTAGCAGCTTGTCACATAGGCGGAATCACTTTGCATCAGTTCGCTGGGATTGGCCTGGGCACTGGGACTTTAGAGAGATGCTACCAGATGGCTGCCCGCAACTCTTCGGCCAGCTTATGGAGACGGACGAAACACTTGATAATCGATGAAATTTCCATGGTGGATGCAGATTACTTTGATAAGATAGAAGCCGTTGCTAGGTATATCCGTAAGAATGAGAGACCATTCGGAGGAATACAATTGGTATTGTGTGGAGATTTTTTCCAATTGCCTCCTGTCACTGGTAGGGATAAGACGGCGAAGTTCTGCTTTCAAAGCAGCGCATGGGAGAAGTGTGTGCATTTCAATTTCGAATTGCAGCAGGTTCATAGGCAAAAGGATCCGCAGTTTATTAAGATTTTAAACAGTATTAGGATAGGCAGAGTCACGGACGATATAGCGGCGACTCTGAAAGCAACAGCGAAACAGAAGATAGAGACTAACGGGATTCTAGCAACGAGGCTTTGCTCTCACGTGAACGAAGCTGAGGAGATTAACGAGTTCCAATTAAACGAATTACAAGGCGAATCCAAGGTCTATGTAGCCCTGGACTCGGATCAATCAAGTACCTCGATGATGAATCAGCAGTTAACTGCTCCTGGGAAACTTCTACTAAAAGTAGGTGCCCAGGTGATGCTTCTAAAAAATATCAATGTTTCTAATGGTCTAGTTAATGGAGCAAGGGGTGTAGTTATAAAGTTCGCAGATAATGTGCCAGTAGTCCAATTCAAATCAGGTACCCAATATCATGCAAAGTTAGAGAAATGGAGCTTAAAAACGAGTATAGGTACCATTGTCCATAGGAAACAAGTCCCATTGAAACTTGCATGGGCTTTTTCTATTCACAAAAGTCAGGGTTTAACTTTAGATTGCGTGGAAATGTGTTTAACAAGGGTATTTGATGCTGGACAGTCTTATGTAGCACTCTCTAGGGCACAAAGCTTGCAATCTTTGCGTGTCCTAGATTTCAGTAATCAACAGGTATGGGCTCATTCGGAGGTACTCATGTTTTATAAGAAATTTAGGAGAAATTTACAAGAAATGGAAATGATTCCCTTGGGGAAAAAGCGGAAGATATAATCGAATCTTTAGGCACGAAATATATTACGTAATTTCAATCGTACATATCCTCGTAATTATAGAGATGATATAACATGAAGTATTATACATCATTTTTACAAACTAATTTTTTTAACTAAATGTAAAACTAAAAGACTTTCTTCAGAATCCTCACGTTCCGTAAATGAATGATTAATACTCGAATATATTTTGATGGAGGCTACAGATGGAGACTAAGACTTATTTTTTTAATAATTTATTAAAAAACGTAGAAGTATTGGTTCTTACATTTTGTCACATTGAATTATCACAACAAATAGTACACAATTATTTATCGTAACCAAGCATAGATGCATTTATTTCTTCCTTTTTACAAATGTTACAAAGACCGCGAGTTCGATTATTATGCGCCCGCTAGTAATCATCGACAGTGATTTCTATCGGTGGTATATAACGCCATGTATGTCCGGCGTTTATCAATTCGGAGCAAAGTACCGGCGTATTTGGAGCTGATTCTTTGCTACTGCATTGTATATCTATTTTATATTGCCCGGCTGTGAAGAACACAACACGACACTCGTGATAAACGCTCCCATATTCCTGCAACTGAGAAGAACAATCATTACAAACGATTAGCGAAACACTCGTCACAGTACTTCTATCGTTACAAGTAACTCACCGCTGGCAGCATGACTTTGTTTGCGCCAGCGATAGATAGCCTCGTTTCTAGTTGATAGTTATTAACACCGTTATGATGATCCTGATAGAAATTTATCGACAGCATAAGATCGCTCAAAGGATGCTCCAAAGCATTGCATATCCCTATCCCAACACTCACGCATTCACCTAGATTGCATGTGAGTTCGTCCTGTGCCTTCACGATCGTGTCATTTATTTTGATCTCTGCGAAGAACACGTTTGGATAATTAATTTCATAATTGTACACTGGGCGAGTATTAAAAACGTACCCCATTGCAAGGGACTCATCCTAACGAGATCTAGCATATCCTGAGTGAGAGTAATGCCCGAAAGCGTTGCTTTCCCGATCGAATCTGTGCCTAATAATTGCCAACGCAGATCGACCAACGCGGCAATGTGCTCCGAACAAACTTTCTGAAGTTCTCCAATATCACCAGCTCCGTTCAACTATCGATAACAGGCGAAGAAAATTGTTTATCCTCGTACTACCCAACGCAGAAGATTATTTATTACCATCGATAATTTGTGGAGAGGACATCGATCAACTGGCACTGGGATTCTGCACGGTTCCTTGCCCTCCATGTATATGCATTTGGTTTGCGTGTAATGTAACTCCATCTCATGATTCGTCATGTTCGTTAAGTCCAGTACGAGGTAAAATTGCGATGGCCTGGTGAAACAGTAGAATAAGGAAATGCGAACAGTAACGCGAAGGAACATTGTTCTTTCGTCATCACTCACGTTTCCGCTGGAAGCACATCCCAATTCGTGATCTGCACGCTAGGCAACATCTCGATAGTTATGAAGACCGATGAAATACGACAATAGCCGGATGATAAGCCAGCACCGCCCGAATATTTAATTTTTAATTGACCCTCGACCACGTTAGAGGCATGTAATGGAACGGCGAGTTTCGACAGACGAGAACTCGCCAAGGAAGAATGGCCAGACTGGGAACTCAAGCCCGATCTGAACGAGGAAGTTAACTCGGATTGTCTTTTCGTGTGCGATGGAGAACTTAATCTAGATGGTAATGAACTGTGTCCCGACTGGGACATTAAACTGCTCGGTTGGCTCATGTAGGTACTACTAGTAATATCTGAAAGATATGTGTATGTAAGAATGTATTAAAATGTTTTTTTTTTTTTAGAGAGAACTGAATGTTATCAATAAAACACTACCGTTCCGGGATGTGGGTGCTATAAAGTCTGTGGCTGCGTACAAGTATAAAGTGAGACTTGCACTGGCGTCAGATTGCAGTGGTAACTGTGTCATTAAGTTTTCATCGCTCCACTTGAAGATTTTGCCCTCAGTTGCTGCGTCTAATGTGGATTGTATCGACAATTCGATCGTTTCAATAGGAACTTGGCCATTATTCGTAATAGTTACGGTACACTCTGCACTGCAGCAGAAATACGTGCCTTGTGTCTTATTTGAAAATGAATGATTCATGAATGTCTTGCTTGTATAAATAAAATATGTACCTCTCACCGCCATACAGCGATACGCTCGCGCTAGTTACTATATTATCCCCGGAACTGAAGCTTGCAGTTTGTGGTAAACTTGTAGCAACGTCTATTCTTGGTAAAGCTGGAACTACCTCGACAGTATATTGGGGATGAGCCATTCCCTCCATATACCTCAATCGGCAATTAGATTTCACCCCCAATGTGTGCGTACTAAAACCCAAAATTTCCAATTCCCCAACCTCTTTCGGCCTGCCTGCTAATGTTACAGCGATTGGGCCTGATTCAGCAGGAAGTGTAATACTTTCTGGGATAGACTCAAACACTACTCCGTTTGTGAGGAGTCTCATATTTGAAACGTGAAGCTCAAAGGGCAGGGGATTGATGAGTTGCATCGATACCTCGCAAATATCACCCTCCACCCATAAGTAATCTGCAACGATTCATATTTTTCGTGGAGGCAAGTGTTAGATAGTTAGTTTCATACGGGATATCTAATGATCGAAATGTGAACGCACCAACTTTGCTTTTAGATATATTCTTTCTTTCCAACGAGCCGAAATTAATGGGCGTGAATAGAAAGGGGCCATGATCTTCCTTGACTCTTTCGATCTTTTGGGGCTGAAGGTGCGGTTGCATATTTTTCAAGACAAACGATTTCGTTTTCGGGATATTTGTTAAATTAGCAGGCGGGATAACTGTTCCAGAATCTAAAACCTGTTGGAAGAGCTTTATTCTTCCTGAATCACGGTAATCGCGAATTTTCCAGATATTTTCGTGAAACTTACGAGAGGTACGGGAGCGCCCTCGCATTGTTGAGACACACTTTGTAGCTGCAGAGCAGTTTCCTTGCGTTCGTTGGGGCTTAGGTAGTTATACATTGTTTGGAGTAGAAATGTCATATGCCTTGTTGCTAGTGCTGGATTACCCATACGGTTAGCAGCGGTAACGAGTTCGTTTATTACTTGAATCTGGATGATTGGCCAACCCCGATGACTGTCTGTGTGAACAAATGTTTTTTTTAAAATCCACTTGCAAGAACAGCATTGGGCTGTCATAATAAAAATTACCAGGAGACATATCAGCAGGATCTAGAGACAGCTTAAATCCAGAAGTAGCTTGTAGCATTAAGTTGTAACATTGTTGCCAATCTGGATTGGGATTATTTTGAGACACGTGTCTAGTTGCAGCTAGTCTCAAGCAAAAAGATGCTTTTCTTATAAAACCAAAGCTTGTATATAAATCTGACAATGTGGTAAATCTGTCAATCTGAAATATTGCACATATTTAACTGGATTGCAGTGAAAGAATTAATAATTTTCCCCAGTCAAGTTACATACTTTTTCTTGTTCACTCAATGGTAAATTTATAAACACCACATTGTTTAAATAGGAAGCAGCTTGCAAAGTGCAATTCTGCTCTATTGAGATCCTTGTCGCTTTGAAACTAGCTTCTGTCTCAATTATTCCAGCATATTGATATTTGCTATAATGAACTATTGCCTCGCGATATTTCTTTGATATTTCTTCAGGTAGCAAAAGGTGCGACATATTACTTTTTATCACCTCTATAGCAGGTGGTGATGGTAAATTGGCAATGGCTTGTGAACCCCGTCTAAGCATAATGCACCACTGTCAATTCCTTCTCAATATCAAATTTCTACCCCAAATTATTCTGTTTTATACGTACCTCTGCTTACCTGGGCTGCCTTCTTGGAGAGAAGAGTTTCTTTGTAATGGAAGACTTCTGCACATATTTGGGTATAACACTAGAGCAGATGCAGCACACAAGCCTTCAAATGCTGCTCCTAGCCACAGCCAATCATTGACAGCTTGTAGCACACTAGCTGCAGAATTATAGTTGCTTAAGGCATCCGCTGGAAGTCCAGCTTGAAGACACAGATCACCTAAGTGCTTGGTCATACGGCCAACGCATCTTTTCCTATTGTTCCTGGATTCAAGATCTAGGCCTATGAAATCCTTTTTCTCAAAAGGTGCCAACAGAAGAGAAACCTTATCTACCTTTTCTCTGGACCTTTCCAGTCTTTTGGATTCCAGGATCCAAAACAGGGAATTGAGGCATTCCATAATGTGTGTCTCCAGATCGGGACACGTCTCATCATTATAGAACACGGCTATAGTTTTGAAGTTTGAGGGGGTGCTAAATGATGCGGGTGGTTCGTGTCTATTGTTAGATTCGGATGGCCCGAAAAATATGGCTCTTGAATCGTACAGCGTTGCTGTGTATTTCACTTTTAAGCTTTCGTGTACTCTACATAGCTCGTTAAGCTCTGTTTGATTATCGTACCTACCAAAAGTAATCAACCCCAATAGCCTTCTGTGGGTCTGAAAGTCTCCCCAATCATTATTCTCGACGGGATGTTCCCTGACGAATCTAGCAAGGATTTCCCGTGATTGGGATTTCCCACCAGTAGAATCTGCCACAGTGAATCTGCTGCCTGCCTTAATTATGCGTTCGCATAACCTGGTAACAGTCTTCGGCTTGATTTGAGTACCGACGGGTCTCAATAATAGAAGCAAGGCCGCGTGATCATGAGCGGTCTGCTCGTAATCTGGGTGAGACATCTTATTGTCGGGTACCGGACTCGACAAAATAATGCTAATAGCCGAGCGCATTTATGTCACTCACTACCTAGTGGTACTTCAAAGTACCTAAGCCCACATAAATGAAAACCCTCCTTATTGTGGCCTGACTTACGTAAGGAAGATCTTGAACCCAATAATTAAACCCCATGTGTGTCATACTATTACTTAACATCACACTTCACTTTGACAATTCTAGTACAATATCATACAATATAGACAACAGAGGCGACACATAAAATAAAAACTGCCATGTTTGAAATTGATCAAACACGCATGCGTCACCGGAATTGTGTCCGCCATTACCGAGGAAACAGTAACTTAAGAGATGCAGTTTGAATTATTGAAGGCTGGAATAGGCAGGTGTAGGGTATGAATAAATTGTTTCAAAGTTTCTATAGAATCTTTTGTTGTTTCTTTAATCAGTTACATAACTTATAGTTCATAAAGTTGGCACATCGATGAACAGGAAGAATGTATAAAACATATGTATTACGTATAATATTTCCACCTAAAGTGTTGAGTGCCTATGAAGCTGATTAGAGTAAAGTAGAAAATGTGATAACATTGGCAAGGGAACTACAGATATGTACAAGATTAAACTATATAAAAATGAATTAACATATTGTAAAAACTTTTAGAATGTGTAACTATTAATATGTGATTACATATAAGTCAAGACTAAGTATTAACTACAAATGTCCATACAAGTTATAATGGCAAAGATTTCATAAATAATGACGAACTCATTTCGTAAACGGATAACAGTGGCACAATACACCTCTTCAAACAATGAAAGTATCTCGAAACCTAGTAGTATAATAAATAAGTCATATTGCAGTTAATCCAATTAATAAACATCGGATATCGATTGAAATTAAACATCCATTTAACTGCATAAATGTGCGAGACATGACAAAAAATCTGAACTGTCTTTATTATATTCCTAGTTAAAAAAATAATCTATGCATCTTACGAAGTCACCTATTACGATTTTGGTCAGTATACTATGGGTTTAAGCACAGTACCATATACATATTTGTTATTTACGGCTTGTATATAGTATTTCTTTTGTTGATAAAAAATTGTATGGCATTATGCGTAAGATCTTCTCAATGATAGAACACGGAACTGAAATCGAAAATTGTCAGATCGAATTGAAACTTCCTCTCGATTTAAACGTCTGGTACCGAATGATCCATAAGTGTCTTCAATAAACTGTTATTCATCCTGAAATAGACGATTTCGAATTAGTGCTTTTATTTCACAAATTTACACGCTCGATTACATACTTTTTAATCATGTGGTCGTAAAGATACGACGGAATAATCGTTATCGTGATAATATTTCCGCCATTTTCGATTTCTGCTGTGATGTCTTTGTCTTTCAGTCCAATAACATTCTGAAATATTTTACGTACACGTGGTATTCGTCTAATTTATCTATGAAATGTGTCGATCGAGAAATCCATAACATACCTTCCCGTTAACTTCCAATATCTGATGTTCCGTTAAGAGACCATTTCGGGCGGCCGAAGAATCTTTCACCAAGGCAATGATCTTTCCATTTTTAAATTGGAATCCTATATAACCTGTGCTGTCTTTGTGCATGGTTACTGTGCGTTCGAATGGTCTAAAAAAACAAATACAAACTGTAGATAGATTTTAAATATACATGACTTCCTTGCAACTTAAGGACACAATAACAAACCTGTCGCGTATTACTACTCGAATTCCGTTAATGGCGGCATTTCGTAATATTTTATGGACCTGTTCCATTGTATACCCAGCGACGGAAACGTCGTTGATGCTCAAAATTTGATCCCCAAAACGTAATCCGGCAAGCGCGGCTGGAGAATTTTGACTTACAAGGCACACGAAAATGCCATTATTCACGTCGTGCACGCGCAAACCAATTTTGCCATCTTTATCTTTGCACAGTATTAGCTAAAATAATAATTCTGGAATAGTAGAAGCCATAACATTTTGTGACAATCGTATGTCAACCACTTACCTCCCTTATACCATTTGAAACTTGGGCTCTCTGTAACCCTAAGGATTGCCCAGACAATGGCGCAACCATGCCTGCCAATGGTCCTGGTTGTGCTGGTATACTGACTACCATCTAAATTGTAAAATTCAAGTTTAACATGATTCTGCTATTGTACCTGACAATATAACTTACACTGGTACGATTCACAATGGAATATTCAGGCATGTTTTCTGCTATCATTTCTTCGGTAAGTTCCAATCCCATATATTCTCCCAAAGAAGGATACATCATAGCAGAAGAAGGATTATAGGCAGGAGCAGATGGAGCAGCTTCTTCAAGCCGCTGAGGTGGCATGTTATATTGCGCCTCTGCTTGTAGTTGTGCCTGAAAGTAAACCGTTTTTCGGTAAAAGGTGAAGCAGAATTCTATAATTGGATATCAATGCTCTGTGGCTTACCTTCATCATATGATCCACCTTCATATCTTCAAGCGTAGGATACAAAGACATTTTGTACCGATTGTTCTGGAAATAAATGTTACGCCCATGTAGTGTACCCAACAGGGAGGTGTGTGTTATTAGTCAGATGAAATTAATTGGTGAAAAATAATGCAACAGGCGGGGGGGTTAAATTTGTTTATTAAGGCAAACGATAAAGACAATTTGAACAAAACATGTAGGCGGGCGCAACATGCAAAATACAAGTATTATTCACTGATAACGGCACGTGATATGGTAGTTCTGCTGACAGTAGCGCGCATACCAATGAGATGAATGTGCTGGACACTTAAGAAGAAAACACAGAAATGCGTGTACCTAGAAACAAGTTATGATAGTGTACCTTTTCACAATAATCAATAAGATACTTCACTCCTTTTTTCAATCTACACTTTCGTCGGCAAAGATTGCACAATTCCGTGTAAAAACAACTATGCCACAGGAGCTTAAACGTCACTCAGATATGCTTCAAATATCATTGATAAGCCTGGAAAAAGATTTCTTGGAAGTGGACGGTGTCAACGTCATTTCCGTTAGGTCAGTTACCCGATTGGTTCCAGTCATCGACTACAAAGGAGTACCGCAAACAGATGATTGGCTCCCTACATCCATCCCGTGATTGAGTGGATTTTCCCTAGACGCCCGTGCACCAATCATTGCCATCTTCCCTTGTAACCGCGCGAAAATATTCGAATTTAAAATTCTGTCGTCGGAAACCTGTTACTTCGCCAACAAAACTTTACAGAGGCGTTCTACTCTTAGAGCATATAGACATATAGTATATGCTCTACTTATGGAAGAATTTCGGAGAACTTCATTAAAAGCGTATTTCTCCGAGGACACACTTCACTTCATTCCTATCATTTCCATAGTTACGTTGTACAATTATTAAACAAGATAATATTCAATCACGTCATGATCAAGTGAGTTGCACGCAGCTACTATGACTCAATTCTTTTTGGGGAAGATGTTCCAAATTTTGAACATTCGACATATTGTTTTATCGATTGCTAAAGGCGAAGAGGAAGCGGAAAACGCGCGCAACGTGGCAATCGACAGTTCCCGCTTCGGCTTCGTTGATAAGTCAAGGAAGGAATCGCGGGCCAGGCGGTGGGGAAAACGGAATACACGGTGGGGGAATAGCGGGTCGGGTTAATCCGTAGGTAGTATTCAGTGGTGAGGCCTCCATGCAGGCGGTGGTGAACCAACAGGTGTTTCGGTCTCGGCTTTAATTAGTTACCGGTTCCTTTCGTCCTCACGGCAGTGTTTACACCAGGTGCCTTTCATTAAAATTATATACGCGTAACGTCGGATATCATCCGTGTTTGAACCTAACGTGAGTAAAACATAACATGATGTCGGAGACCGTGGTGACTATGGACGGCTCCAGCAACAACGCCAGCAACAATCCTCGGCAGGTGCCCACGGTGAAGACGGAACCGGGTCAACCGAACCCTCTGGCGGGCATCAGATTGAACGTGCCCTATTTCAGAACCATACCTGGTATTATCAAGCTCGTTCAATTGGTGAGTTCAAGAAGCTATCGTATTCTCAGAACTTCCTTCGACTTCTAACGCCGCGCAATTGGTAATTAACGGGTGTAATTTAAATTCTGCGGCACGTATATCCGAGCTAAATTATGACACCATTATTGATATAATTTTTAGTTCGAGTAGATTTGATTTTTCCTTTTATTTCCTTCACAAATGCAAGAAGCCTTTATCGCTCTTGGTTCGTTTAAACGGAGTAAAAGTTTAATCAGTGCTTGTGTAAATCACAGGAGGCTGTTCGAAGTCCGTTAATTTTTTAAAGATATCAGGAACCAAATAGACATTACGTAATTCATGGCTGTGCTGTCTTCCCGAGTAAAACTGGAATACCACGTATTAGGGTACGTTCGTGTTGGAGCTGCGATAATAGCGAAGAAAGAGAAATATTTCTTTCTCAACGCTTTTATCGTTGGCATCTATATAGTCATCTCGCTCTTATCGTCGCTCTGGTTGTTTATCGCTGCACCAACATAAACGTACCCTTAGTAACAATGTTTTTTCAACGATCGTGGCTCACCAATCGAGATAAAAGTATTACAGAAGCCTCGAAATTTTTGTCGAACGGAATCGTACTTCAGTCCCATACAACGTAGACGAATTTGCATATCCATATTCAGTGCATACTCCAAGGATCCTCGTCATTATCGCTTCTCACGATTTACCGAAGCAAGAACGCTTTAAATTCAAGGCGACAGATTTCAAAACGCCTATTCTTTATGATGTCGCTCATCGCATTGAATTTTTGGCAGGCATTCATCATTGTTCTTGGCGCTGCCGTCCTATGTCTCGTATCTTTTATACCGTATTGTTATTTTAAACGCTGCGCGCCTTCGGCGTTCGATCATCTTGACGCGTTCTCCAATGACGGAGCCGATCTGGCAAATCTTACGTTGTCCATCGCGAAGTCTTTCATATCTTCTACAAAGAAGGGAGGCACTCACAACATGGAATCTCATGGTTTTGCACCGTGACGTTGAATCTGCAACGGCATAACCACGTAACGGTAATCCCCTTGCGGAACGGTTAACAAAGTGTCCTTAGAGGACGAAAAAGGGTAGTCTCGTTCGCGAAATGAAGAAGCAATGTTAACATGTTAATATCCTTAATATCTACCGTTAAAAACACTTGGCTTCTTCGTGCCTGCGGTGCTCCCCATCGAAATCGCCCGGTACCGTTAGGCGATCGGCATCGGTAAGCATCGTTTCTCTTTGGTTCACGCACGTGCAGTTGGAGACACACCCGGCGACGTTTCTTCGTCGATTCCCCACAAATAAACCACTTATTACTCTCGATCGATGGAGGCATAGTTAGCCATCGATTAGAGAATGACCTGGGCCACGTAAAGCTACCCTTGGGGGTATTTTCGCGACTCCGTTCCTCGCCTATTTAGTAAATAACGAACCGAGAAGCACTCGCGCCGAGGTGGATTCGGTATTCGATCGTTATCCGCGCACAAATGTCGGAATTCGCGAGAGGAGAATGTATCTCGCTGGAATGGCTGCATGGGTTATCGTTTTTCTGATCACTGCCTGATAAAACGAACGCACAGGCACGATAAAACGGACGATTTCGACGAGGCCGAGCAGAACAGCCTGACCTTCAGGTAGCGGTGTCTCTCCTGGCGCGCAAAAGTAGGAAAATGCACGCGTAACCAATCCCCGATGGTGACTTTGCAATAGTTAGATTGAATTACTATCGGGTAGAAATCAAATACATCGTGCTACTACTTAGTTTACGAAGCTTGCTTCGTCGTCTTTAGACGACGGGGGATGTATTTATCAGTCACAGAGTGTACTACGAATTTCTTGATATTGGAGGTCAGGAGAAAGGACCCTGAACTCATCACCCACCCATGTTAATCAGTTTACAAACCGAAGCACTCGCAAGTTACCGACCACGAAGCTGGAGCCGACGAAATGCTCAGCATCCTCGCGAATGTCACGGTCCGAATTTCTATACACCGGGTGTATTAAGAAGAGGAACCGGTTCCGCTGCCGAGGACGAAAAAACTTGGATTGATTCTCAGGTGGCATAGTTTCGATGCGCACAGACACGTCCCTACGGACTAGACAGACACGTTCGATGACCATACATGTTCATCCCGATGACCGGGTACCATACGTGGCGTCCCACATACTCCGAGTTCCATCCTACCGCCTCACGCCCAGGCCGTGGCAACGGTACCGAGACGATTCATTAACGATTCAAGGTGTCCTTGACTTTTGCCCAATGAGTCTCAATCCTCCGCGATCGATCCGCCTTTAGTAGCATCCACGCGCATGGATCCGACCTGTTGACTCGGCAGGACCAGCTAATTTATTCGCTATAAGGTATTTACGACGAATCTTTGTATCTCCGACCGAGTTACAGGAATTTCGAAACCGCTGCTCGTGTGCTCATTCATAGAGAGGTCCCTTTGGTAATCCTCTCATTTGCATAGAGAAAACTGGTGGTATGAAAACACCTATGCATTGAAGCGCAAGGAATCGAGTAGCCTTCAGTCATTTTAAGATGTTGAGGATTGAAAAGGCTTTCGCTACATTTCCTCGAAGCTCGAGTTGAAAAGAAATATTCCAGCGCCGTATCAACGATTGAGATATTATTGTTCTTATCAGTCTGGGCTGTTCGCGCGGATTCTTTGACTCTGCTCGCGTGGCCGTTATTCGTTATGCAAATCGGACCTCTGCTTATAATTAGCCGTTGCTCGCTGTGGCATTGCGCGCTGGATAAACGAGAAATGGCACAATAATCCAGGCTGGCATAATACGAATGCTATGTATAATGTCACTCACGCGCGTCATATTTATTCTCGTCTACATATATCTATGCATTGCATACGCGGTGTAACACAGGTTTAATCATGTTACGGACACACACACGACAATGAATCCAACATTTTTCAGGGCCACCGATGTGGAGGGTCACCGGTGTAGAGTCAGGCGAAGTTCCCAGGTATTCGCAAAGTATTTTCGCGCCTTTAGTACAGGGGCAAGTGTAAACCCATGTTCGGTCGTTCCGTTGAACGTCGATAAACAGTCGAGGACTGCTGTATCGATTCTGTTCCAAGTCTTCGTGCCGTTCTGTATCGCGAAACGAAGGAGAAATTTGCATGTGTAACATGAACAATAAGTGTAAGGTAAACGTCCCCATTAGTGATTACGTGTTTTCTAGCGAATGGTTCTTTCCATTGTTCTATGAAAATTTAATAAATAGAATTTATTCAGATTTCGATTTACCTTGAAATTCGATAGAGACAGTTTTAATGAATTAGAGTTCACTGAGGCCCCTCGTGTTTCCTTGTCATTTGCACGACACTTACTCAGTCATGAAACGTATCTCCTAATTAAAGATAACGCCAAAACGGAACCAGGCTTGCTTATCTTACACGAGTTAAGTTCACCGAAGAGAAAATAATATCTAGACAAGCTCTGTGGGTTTCCAACACTCCAGGCACACCCATTTCCTACTTCTCCAGGGAATCGAGTCACGTTTATCTAGTTTCCTAAAAGCTTTTACCTTCTACAACCAGCCTAATAACACGAATTTCAGCGTAACCGCCTGTAGGAGCGTAAACTGTGATGTTTAAAGGGTTAATTTCGGTCAGGGTGATACTCGCGCGTTCCTTTCCGCTTTGTGATCGTCCTCTATTAACCGTGAGAAGAAAACGTGTGAATATTCCGTGCTTCTAAGGTCTTAGCCAGTTGCAGGGAACTGTCGCCGACGCACCGTGCAAACCACTTATAGATAAAAGCGTTTCTCGGTGCGACCGCTCGCGCATACGCGCATAAAATTATATTAAAATCGAAGCCAAGTATCCGTTAGCGTATAGATCAACTGAGATCAAGTAATTGGAGAAACCAGACGATAGATGTCTTTAATTATCTAGCAAAGGTGGGTAAAGAAAAACAGGGTAATAAGCACTTGGAGCGAGCAGTTCGATATATCTTAATATATGAAGCAGGAAGCTTCTATAACTTTGTGTGTTTGCCTGTCGTCTAAATACTTTCGAACGATAAACTCTGATATCACGAAACGTATCTAAGCTAATTATGCCTGACTAATCCAGATAAATGTGACCATTTTCACAAAAAAAAACAAAAAAAAAGAATTTTTTTTATAAGATCAGAATTTAAATTTCGGGCGAAGCCGAGTAGTAAAGCTAGTTTAAAACAATCTACAATCAATTCATAAAGTCACCTCCACCATTCTTCACTCGAATATAATTCAAGGTGCTCCAAAAAAAAAAAATCCCGTGAACGTGGAATCTTCGAACATTTAATCTTCTTGCCATCGTTTGTTAGAACTCCTCGCGGAACGTCCGAGGGACCGTTTGAAGTAGGAGCGCGAATTTTAATCAGCCACGCCGAACGAAACGCGGGGAATTGCGCAATGACCGTCATTACGACGGTTCCCGCGACGTTGTGCCATACGTTCTTATGGTGTGTGGGCTGTGCACGAAGCATATCGGCTGGTGCAACAAGCTATGCAGCGGGCAGTATGCACCACAGTTAATTGCGCGCGAGTATCTTGTACGCAAGGACAAACCGCGCCTCTGGCACCGGCAACCCGCGAAGAAAGATAGTTCTCCTGTGATCGCAAGAACACGAGCAATCAATGAGACACATTCCTACATCGAGTCTTTCAGTACGTAGAGTTAAGAATCATGCGTTGTTTAATCTCTTTTCTGGATCATTCACGGAGTTGTCAAGGGACCAGTGTTTTCCTTGCACCCGCGTGGGACGTTCCGGCGTCCAGGAATATTAATCGTTCGTCCGTGGAGTGGGTGGATCGTTGTGTAAACGATTCGACGATAACTAATGTTATTAGTCATCTCCAGTTTTTGTCGTCTTCGGTGGACGACGCGGGTCATCGCGAAGTATAGACGCGCGGTGCTCATGAATGGTTACATGAATTGTAACACTGATTCACCAAGACGCGTATATAGCGTCTGACGAGACGGAAAAATAATCCTGTGCTCGCGTCATTGTAGTACGAACTGATCAAGGGAAATGCATTCACTCGTGGCGGAGTTAAGCAGCGGTAGCGTTATGCTTTCGTGAATGTGCACGCAGGTGTGCGGTTCGGCGCAAAATCCGCAGCCTTATTCGACGTGATTTCCATTGCTAATTACGTGGCTATTTCTATAACCGCCGCGTATTTCATCGCGATTGTACGAGCAGGTCCGGCGTGCGTCGGCTCGCACGGCTCGTAATCGTTTTGTAGATCAGGCAATTGCATAAATCGATCGGCTGATAAAAAAGCTGGCCTCCTTTGAAGAGGAGAAGAAAACTTGCGTCAGGAGGAGGCGTGAATCCTGATGGATCGAGGAGTGGAAACAAGCACGAGGAACGATTCACGAGAATTCTTTTCTATGACCCACGTTTCCAATATCGGTGTCTTGCTATCCACATTGGAACATAAAGATTATCGTTCGTGGTCCTTGGAATTCTGTCATACTCCGCGAGCTCCAATGGCGGGGTAGATTAGGCTCGCAAATAAAACGGAGCGGTCCCGCGAAGTCGATTATAAAAGTATTATTTTTGGAAAGTTGAGATAAGGCTGGCTGTGTAGTCATCGCTGCTATAGGAGTAGACTTGCGTCATCGTCTTCACATGACTTTGACTAATCTCGTTGTTCTGCAGTCTGAACGGTCCTCTGAATACGTCTAAGCGATCGATCTTCAGTGATATTCGATCACCTGTTGCTGGGTAGATTTTAGAGTGGTTTAAACAGAGTGTGATGGTATGATTTCATTTGGAGCTTCTGCGAAGAACCACGGAACCTTGGAATGATTCCGATGGAATTACTGCCTTCCACGGTCGTAGCTCCTTCCTAAGCTCCAGAGCCACGGGCAATTTCCGATAACTCTACGTAGAGATAAGCGTACACATTGACAGAAAGTTTTATCTGCCACTTTGTTAATTTTGATCAATTGGCTGAGCCATTGCGAAAACGAGCGTAGCCGCGTAAGTTATCGGTGTAGGTTGTAACCGGTAGCCACTTAGTAACCACATACGAACGGCGCATGTGGGTCGTAAGGTTTCTCCTCGAGTCACGTTTTATCTGAACTCAGTCTTAGCATATTTGACTAATTCTCTCGACTCCAGTCGACTCAGCAGTTCTCCATGTACAAGCCTGCAAGCAAGATCGCGTTACAGATCCGCAGCAAAGCTTCTGCTCCTCTTGCAAGCTGCGGTTGCCACCCTTCCTGCGTTTTATATACGAAAAAGTCTCATCTTTCAATAATACTTTTCCCATGGGAGGATACACAAGAGTTACGATGCCCAAATGACATCATGGTGGATGTCGTGAATTGGCCATTCTGCACGGCGGTCGCGCGGATCGTGTTATATGCGTCACCTTAACATTTAGGTCACCGTATTCTCTCCTCAACTCGTTCATTGCATGCTGTAGTCACTCGATAAACTCATCTGACCCTTGGCGATACGAATTAATTCTAACAATTCGTTCGCATTCGCCCGAACACCATGGCCGATCGTTCGAGAACTCGATACTCTCGAACCGCTCTCGCTAATTTTAGAAGCGATTCGGTTCCCTCGAAAATTCCGCGCCAGTATTGTCACGCGCAAATCGCCCATGTTAGAAACTATCGTGACGGGCCGCGAAGGACTTCATAAAATGATCTGACAGGTGCTTTTATGGAGCAAAGACTAAACGAAGTTGGTGGAGTCTTCGTTGGTGGAATTGGTGAGAAACGACAGGTTAGATAAGAAGACACTCGTCCTTCTACTGTAAGACAGGGAGCAAGAGAAGCAAAGACATTCGTGTCTCGTACGTTCGAATCGCACAAGCGGAAGTCCTTCTTGTCCCTGCATTTCTACATTCTTGCATCTATAACTCCTTCCTCAACTTTCAGACTCAGCTTCGCCAATTATACCCAGCTGTTCCAGGTACAGTTTCGAGTTCTCTAAGTGCGCACTCTCCATTTGAAGAGCACAACTGGTCGAGAGCATACAGTGGACGCAAACAAGATTTCTGCGTCGTCAATTCGATCTGTTATGTTTCACTTCGCTGCTCATCAGTCCCCCATCCATGGGCTTACGTGAATGGGATTAGAATGGGAATGCCTGTCATTATTGTGATCGTTAACGACCTGCGTGTAGATATCCAGGCGACACACGGACACCAATACCCCCCCATGAATAATGCAGAACCCCGACCCATATTTCCGACCTGTCATTTATCTTTCATATAGTTATTTTCGGAGGCTACCCATCGCCCTTTATTTCGCATCCTCTCATCCCAATCATGCGCACGCACCCGCCGTAAACAATCTCGCCTCGATAAAGCCGCTGCGAAATCTTTGCTGCGACGTCGAAGCGCGTTCTTCGCGCGAACCTTTCTTTTTATCAGGCTTTCTACTCGTTACGCGCGCGTATATTTAGCGAGGTGGCATTCAAATAGGCGTGCCTCGCAAGGTCAATGAATGGGGTATCTTTGTGCGAGAAAAATCGGCGGCAATTTGAAAATAAATTCTACGGTGAATCGAGCGAGGTAGAGATACGTTATTTGTACTTTTATGTAAAGATCCTTTGAGTCTTTTGCAGCGTTAGATCGAGCGAAGGTGAATATTAATAACTCCGTGTACGATACTGCGCGAGCTACTAGCGCTAGGAATTCTTGGTCGAGCGTTTATCGCGGTCGACGACGTTTTCAAACGGTGAAAGTGAAATTCTTCCTTCGCCGCGCGGTTCCAGCGTTCCAATCCTTCGCACTTTCGCGCCCGTTCACCCTGCCATGCGCTCCTGTCGTTTGTTTGTTATGCGCATAACGCGTCGAGCGTTATATCAAATACACCAGGTGTGTCGAAGAAGTCTTCTGAGTTTTACGAAGGTAGCCTTAATAAGTCTGAATCCATTAGTCACTTGTTTTCGAGATACCTGATAGCATTGATTGAAGCGGGAGTTCGTAGCAGATGGTCAAGTCGACCACTGGCAATCGTACGGAAATACTCACGATTATTATCTAATCGTACCGTATTTTTATCATTTCCGAAAACTGTTGTAGATAGACAATCTCTAAAATCGACAAATATAATTCTTATAAAAATAATGCCCGAATGAAAACGAACGAGCGGTTTCTAAGCTGCAGTTTGATCGATTCTTAGAGCCGCCATACGACGACGAGCCTCGTTGTACGGTAGTATAAGAACACTTGATGCCGAGAAAAGGGGTTAACTGTTCGGTCGGCTGGACGTTGGTCGCCGAAAATATCGAAAATGTGGAGCGAGTGAGGCTCGACGTCGAGACGCAACGGGAACTGGGTTGCTTGGTCGGCGAGCACGTGTTCCTGGAATACCCATGGGCCTTCGTGAGCCGAGAGATCGTCACGAGACTCTCGAAACAACCTGAATCGCCTCTGGCAGCGTTTACAGAGAGGATCGGGGCCTACGAGCGCGACACTTTCCTCGTGGGATATTCATCCGCGCGATTAATCTCCGACCATTTCGTAATCTGCCTCACGGTAGAAGCATGCAGCGTCGTCCGCGACCGAAACAGGAAAATCACCAGGGATATCTTGAGCAGGATAGTCGGCGGAGTGCGAAGGAACGCGAATCCGTGGAACTGTTTGGGCAGCGAGACGGAAGTGGACGAAGCCTTCCCAAGGAACACGAGGCAGTCCTTCGAGATCGAAATCGTTATACCAGGAAGAACGCTGGGCTTGGCTCGAAGATTATGGGACCGAGATTCCAGCAGCCGCAGGGACAGCTACGTGCAGCTCGTGCACACGAGCGAGGGGTTTCAGAACATAGAAAGAAGATGCATCTCTAGGAGCTGTCAAACTAATCTCCAGCCTCGAGAAGCATTCTCTCAAACGTGCCCCAGGTATCCCAGGAACGCGTGGACGCAGTACGCGTACGAGGATATTTTCAAGGAGGAGCATGTGGATGAAGATGTCGAGGAAGAAAAGGAGCAGGTGGATGGGGAATCTGAACGGGACGACGACGAAAGGTCCAAGCAAAGGAATGGCAATGAGGACAAGGGGAGTGAAGAAGGACCTAGGGAGAAGACTGCTCTGGAGCTATTTCTGGAGGATCGTTTGCAGGAAATGATCGATAACATTAGATACAACGCCGCGGTCAACTTACACGTGGATGATATTCGAAGTTTACGCAGTAAAAGTCAATTTGGAAAGGAAACACTCTGCAAGACGCCAGCTTTTAAAGAGCAGCTGTCTCTCGCTGACTCGAGCCTCACAGAGAACAAAGCTGTTTCTGACGTCTCTTTGCGCCCGATATTGGCGGAGTTTATAGTTATTTCGTACGCTAACGTTCCAATTCGAGGTCCCTTTGAAAACAAGCTGCTAAACGAACGGGAGTTTCGGTGCAGAGCGGTTCTCTGGAAATTCGACGACCCGCTGCGTCCTCAGCTTCAGCTGCAGGATCACAGAGAGGTCTGTTGCGTTTCATTCTGCCCCAGCGACGGGGACGTGGTAATCGGAGGATGCTCCACCGGTCACGTGATCCTCTGGATCATCAGAGATTACTTGAGGAACGATAAGAATGATAAGAACGTGACACTTGGAACGCTGAGAGGGAGCAACGTGCCAGTGGCTCGAGCGATTATAGTCTCGGATAAAGATGGCTGTCATCGACTTCCCGTTCGAAGGATTCGCTGGATGCCTGCCAAGTACAAAATAGAGTCAAGTGGAAAGTTGACAAGTTCATGCACTCCCAGTGGAGCACAATTTCTAACAGCGTCCGAGGACAGCGTCGTGGCCTTTTGGAACCTTCCTTGCCTTGGCGACGACCATTCCAACGGCGCATTTCGGCCGGTCTTTCGCTTGAGAATCAAATCCTCCGCTCCGGAATCGAGGGATTTGATTCCCTTGTGCCTGTGCCTGCCATCGATCAATGTTCTCGAGCAACTGGATGATAACCATCTGGAGAGGAGCGAGTTGAACTCGAAGGAGAGAGATTATATGCAGAGTCTGTGGATAGGCTGCGTGGAAGGGTTGGTAAAGTGCACGTGGGAAGGCCAGGTGGTCGACGAGGATGCATTCAACATGGTCGACTGCGAGATGTTGAAGCACTCGTGCGTGCACGACGGTCCCGTTACGGAAATTACACGATCCCCGCATCTTGAAGACGTCCTCCTGACAATCGGTGGACGCGTGCTGGCGATCTGGAAGGACGATCACCTGGATTCGCCCCTGTTTTGGAGGAGAACTTGTTGCCGGTACACGGCCTGCTGCTGGGCCAGTGAACCCGGAGTTTTTGTGCTCGGCAGCCAGCAAGGGGAGCTCGAGGTCTGGGATATAAAGAACGAATCGAGCCGGCCAGTCTTCTCCCAAACGATGTCTTCGAAATCGATCACCTGTTTGTTTCTGCTAGATAGCTCGAAGACTATAGGTATGGGCGATTATGGCGGATTCTTTCGCACTATTAAGGAACCCGAGATCTTCGATAAGGAAGGTACCATACGTAGAATGGACTGGTTCGAAGAGTACGCGTGGAAGGAAGTGAGGAGGAAGAAGATGTTCGCCAGTTGGCAGAGCGATTTCCTCGCTAACGATCCGCTCGTGGTGGCGAAACGATCGGCTAGGCGTGACGATGAACGCCACAGAGAGGTGAAGGAAACGAGGGAGAAGCTGAGAAGTGAGCAGAAGGAACGCCTGAGATTGAAAGCAGAGAAACGAGCGCGCAGCGCTCCGATACCCAAAGCCGTCGCGTGGAAATCAAAAGACTTTGAGAGGATGAAGAGAGTTCTTCTGAGTAAGAAGAATCTAGATCCCTCGGAACTGGAAGCGAAGAGGCTTCCGATTGTCGCTTCGGAAGCGGAGAGAGAGGAGAAGCTGAAGAAAGCTGAGGACAGAGTTAGTCGCAGCGAGGACTTTTTTTCGAAGGCGTTGGCCAGGGAGCTCCCTGAGCTCTTTAAAGCGAAGGAGGAGGGTACGGAAGTAGTGGAATCGTTACAGCTTGAGAAATCGGTCGACTATTACGTGCAGAGATTTTATGAAGTGCGCGATAGGACTCGGAAAATTTTGGACAACAATTTAGGCGGTTTGAAACTTGAGGATATTAAAAATGATGGTTTAAAAGGAACATATAGAAGCTAACGATTTTAAGACTACATTGCTGCAGTGCAAATAGAGTTTCACTGAGGAAGGAGCTACAGTCCTATTCAGTTTTTTTAATCAACAGCCAAATTCGCCACGTGAAATTGAAAGGACAATTGAATGACTGAAATCGACGGTTACTTGTCGGTTGGATTGCTTAGATACAAAGTAATCACCATACTGGCACTTTTCACAGTTCTTTATGTACGCTTTTACAAGTAATGTAAAATAAAAAAATTGTCACAATAATGAAAATTATTTAAGTTATTTGACGCTAAACATGGTTCCGCGTAGCCTGCAGTTGTAATTTGTGTACATTAGGGTGGCTCTTATTTTCGACTTTTGAATTTTCTTAGGGGTACCCCCCAAAATAGTTCCAAATAATTAAAAAAACTATTCTGGAGTTTACCCGAAGAAAGTCTTGAAATTTTTTTTTATCAAGAGTAAATAAGAGCCACCCTAGTGTACATAGTCCCAGGTGAACCAATCATCTAAAAGCAAAATGCTTTGGGATGATTAGTTTCTACACTAATACATATCCTGTGGAACTTTGCTAGCGAATTTAAACAAAAATTGTAAGAGTTACACACGACTCAAGTTCTTTTCCACATTTTTATAGAAAAGAATCGTCTTTAATCAGTTATAAAATGTGTTTACAAACATCCAATGTTGATGCGGAAATTCCACACGATAGGGAAAGGAATTCTACAGCTCGAATTAAAATTTTAAATGAAACTATTCATTCGTTCAAGAGTTATGATGTTGAGGAGCTCTGCGAGGTCGTTACTCGACGGTGCACTCAATTACTATCAGCGCTATAATTTCCGTAATTATTCGAATTTCCTCACAATACATTATTGTAAGTGTTCACATGGCACTTTCAGAATTAATAATAATAAAAAAATCGATTTTTCGAGATATTCAATAGTCCTATACCCCCTTAATGAAACTCGTGTATCTTAATTGTTCCAGCTTCTTGGCATTATATGCATGGCCTGCGCGTCCCCAGCATATGTGGGCGCGTCACATTGGTTCCTGTTCGTCGCTGTGACAGCTTTCATCGCCACTCTGTTATGGTGTTTCGTGTACTTCCTGTCGATTCGCGAGGCGCTTAAACTCCCCATCAACTGGATTCTGTCGGTGAGCAAAGCATCAGAGAGTCAAAGTATAGCTGCTCCAATCCGAGGACAGATACTAACAGATTCTTTCTCTTTACAGGAGCTGTTGAACACTACTGCGTTCGCGGTTCTGTACATGATCGCTTTCATCGCTCAACTTTCTGTCTGGAGCGCGCTACACTATAGTAACACCGCGTCGAACATCGCTGCCGGGGTGAGTGCGAAGTCCTATCGTATTCAAATTAATCGCCTATTTAGCGTACATATTAGAAGCTCGCGTGCTAAAACGTTACTCTCCCAGCTAGTTCGCTAAGACCATTGAATTACATCTGATTACTTGTATTCGAGGAAGCACACAATCATTTCCTGTCCTTCCCGAACCGTTATTTCAACCTGTCCGAAACGTCCCGCACACCAATCGCCACCCATTGAATGGCACCTCTTCAGCATGCAAATTGTCGTACAGTCCAATACCGATCATGCCGGCTAGCGCTTTATAAAGTCACCCTGGTATTTGCCCGGCAGGTGTTCGGGATCTTCAACACGCTCGCGTACGCCGCCGGCTCGTACTTCCTGTACGTCGAATGGAAGAGCAGCAACACGCAGTGAAGAGGGGCGTGCGGCGAAGGTACTCGAAGTGACGCCAGGTACCTGAAGAGCATCCACGGCAGGGCTACACCACTCTCGGGTTCTCGCGATCCCTAGCTTCTGCGACCATTGGGCGCAAGTGAGCGGACGCGGTTGTACAAAAATCTCCTGTACTTTGGAAAACGAACAAAAACAAAATCGAAATGAAAAGAAACCGTAACGGAGAGATCGACGGGCCGAAGCTAGGTCCGGCGAGATCCTCTTTCCCGGATCGTGTGTCGTAGCTTGACGAGAGAGACTCTGTAATCTATGTGCCTTAAGATTTAACAGGCCAGTCGATCGGCCTCGTCGACGTCTGAATATCGAGCGATCTCAGAGCCGACGGAGTAGATCGTCGTCGCGGATTTTTAGAGCACTCTGGACGACCACCAGATCAACCCGATTCGTAACACGGATTGAGCGGAGTTCGGCGCCAGTCTTGGACGAACGGGGTTCTCGTACCGAAGACACAACGATCTTGATTCGAATGCTTCGATGGGATTCAGGGGATTCTCTTCGTCGCGTGGTTCACAGTTGTGTTCCTCTTATTCTTCGGTAGGAAGCGCGGTTGTTCGGCATGAATTGGATCCCGGGATAGATGAAGTCCATATTGGATGGTAATCTGTTGCTCTGTTATAATTTTTGCAAAACGCACGTTGGTCCTCAGTACGCGTACCTCGCGCGTCGTTCTCCCGTCCAGAGTTGGCTTTTCTAACCGTACCTTTATTCGCACTACCCGCGAGTTTTTATTTATAATACGCATACACACATTATATATATACATATATATAGAGAGATATCTATTTTATATAGGTAATATATTTGCACAAATCGGATGCAGTACATCGTCTTCTTCTTCTTCTTCTTCTTCATTTCTTCTTTCTTTTTTTTTTATTTTCTGTCACCCATACGTAAGGGATACTTTTTGTAATTCGTGTTCATTGATGTAAGTATAAAAAGGGTCCGTTGCCACACCAGTGAATGTTCTGCATATGCGTTGTATTTGTATCTGTACACAATTGCCATTGAAAGATATGGTCGTTTTCGACATTATTGCCTTCGAGACCTATTCGAATCGCTCGCGATTGATTCGGTGTGTTTCGATGACGCGATCGGATTGTAAATACACAAGGTAAGAAGAATATGGAATGTTAGTAACGACAGTTTATACGAAATATTGTAGTCTTTGATAAGTTCAAGGTAAACTTAAGTACGTAGCATGAGTGGGTAAAAAAAGATAATTATAATCCCAGTGTTGATGAAGGCTTATCGCAAGAAATGACTAATTGCAACAGCGAGAAAGAATCCAATCATTAAATTTCGAACTTCGAATCTTTTGAAAGTTGATTTCTTCCTTATGCATTCATGCTACTTGACAAGTATACAGTAATTCATTTAAAACACAGAAAGTCACTTCGAAAGCCCGTGGAAATCTCAGAGAACTATTTTTCTCCAATACAGTCGCATTCTACGCGCAAAGTGGCGAAAGTAAGTCCTCTAAGATTTCCCTGCATTCAATTGTTTTATACATATTTCCCTTGTTCAGCAACTATTTGTGCGACACGTGTCTACGAAACCTCTGCATATACGAGTGTTTGAATCTTTTATATCTGAAGTCTATTTATTATTAAATCATGAGTAATAAATAAAAATAATGCCAAGTTTGCATTCCACCTATCTCTGCATCGCCGCCTCCACAAATCAGCCACCATTACGGTAAAAGAGAAGCAACAATCTATATTTCCCACCGAGCGAATTTCTCCACGCCGCTGGAGCATTACCACGTCCAAACAAACGCCCGAAAAACACGCAGAAAGTCCGTGAATTTAAATTCGACACGCGCGAGAGAGCGAAACACGAATTCGCGAGGAGCAGAGTCTTTTGCCAATTTCTCTTTCTCTTAATAACCAACGAGTGTTCAGCTGGCCGTGTTCGCGCGCGCACACGTCGCCCAATCTTTAAAAATGTCTGCGTGTCGGCGTATGATATCATCCATGACGTCATTTATTCATGGTACCGCGTTGGAAACGCAAGCGTGCACTTCAGTCAATCGCAGACGCTCGCCGCGCGACCACCTACCTTATTAAGGTCAGTTTCACTCTTGCGTTTGTCGGTTATTGCATCCGATCGTGATACCTACTGCAGCATGCCCGACCCGTTGCAACGTGACTTCCGTTCGCAGCCTACACCGCAGGGGGGCGATAACGCGCCTGGAAGTGATTGATAGTTCCGCGCGTGTAACTCTAACTTTACACTCCGGCGACGTTCAATTCTCTTAAAGATAGTGAATCCTTCGATGCCATCGGGTCAAAGATTAGTTGAACGTTTCGGTTCATCGAGTTACAAATCGCTTTAATCGCTGCGAGGACCCAACCCGTATACCCAGAGATAAAAGGCGTACGCGAGTAAAAGCCGCGAGAGAGTTGCAATCGATTCCGCGCCGGTATTCTTATCGGTTACTGCGGTGGATGTTCTTTCTAATTTAAAAATAACCGGTGACGGCACTTCCCGCCTGTTTATTCGTAGCACCCGCTTATTGGGGCATGCTCGCGGTACGAGCACCTCAAGAGGAAAGAATCCCTGGGTATCATCGCGCGAACAGCGCATCTATGAGCCGTGGGAATCGTCACGCCACTGTTATCAGTTACTTAAGCCGGTGTTCTAAGCAGAGATAGTTTCAATGCTGCACGGGCAGCACTATCTTCCTCGTTATCTGCGGGCGTACGCGAAACCACTTTTACCATGACCAAACAAGGCGTACGCTTCGGTTGCTCGCGCTTTCTTCGCGTCGTTTCGTGTGTTGCGTGCCAAGAGGTAGAGAGAAAGTGATGTGCAAGGTTGTACGGGCGGTATCGATCCGCCACGGGGTCTAGGGGTGCGGCAGGGTTAATGGAACGAAAGCGAAAGCGTCGTCACTTCCCCTCGGCGCGGTGAAGAGTATTGCTCTGCTTTCGTTCGCCTATCACTGACCGACGGACGCGTGATCCAGGAACGCTGAAGATCGCGCCAGTGTAGGGACGAAAATAACGCGCGGGAATTTGCGTTTCACTTGAGTAAACGAAACACGAGACCGGGCCGCTATTCTCGAGTGTAAAGAAAAGGGAATAGCCGCCTCTCGAAATGTAGGCCACGCCTCGTAGTCGCAGCCTTGGCCTTCTTACTCGCCTGTACATTCTCGGACCTGTCCACCTGGAAGCAGCCTTTCCCGAATACTTGTTAGTGGCACGTGTGGTTTTTTTTTCAAATTTCAGAGTCGGGAAAGAAGGAAACCGCAATGTCGCACTCGGTAACGATCAGGACGCAAACGGTGACGAGCAGTTCCACCGCTGTTATCATCAACTCTGGGTACCTGAAGACCTGGGGCGGGCTGGTGAAATTGCTACAGCTGGTAAGCTTCACTTTCGCCGGGGAACTGTTTCGATTCTTCGCGGGTAGATGGCTGAAAGCGGTGGCGCGATTTTTTAACGAGTCCCTTCAAGAGTTTTTGAAAAGACCAAGAAATTACCAATTTGGGAAAGGAGTGAAAGGAAATTATGGAACGCGTGGGAATTAGTTATTATAAGAAAGGGAATTTGCTATCGTAAAACTGTTTCCAAATGTCGACTACCATCGTGTATTTTTGGAAAACTTTTCATTTCATTTTTGCATTTAAAAAAATGTAGGCAGTGGTTGTTGCAAGGGAAACCACGCTTAATCTATGAGCTCCTCAACAACGACTGACTCTCAGCATAAACTTCCGCTTCCGTTTGTAAGATTGCAATTAGCGCAATCTTTAACCACAAACTCGTACACTAGCTATAATTATTTTAACATTCTTCGTGCCTTTGTTCTAGGCTCTGGGCATCGTTTGCGTTGGAATTATCGGCCACGAGTTCACCAGACAGAGCTACTATACGGCTGCTGAATTATTCTTCCTTTTAATGACGACAACGTTTTTAATTGGTACTTTTATACTACTTCTAAGTTCCTTAGCGTCCCTGTCGACTTCCGGCATCATCCCGAAAACGATCTACGTAAGTCACACAGAATTTCGAATCACAACTGAACAATTCCTCTGAATGAATCCACATTAAAGTGACTTTATTCTCCTCTCACAGGAACTCTTGTATCACGCTATCGCGTTTGGACTGATCTTAGCTGCGTCGTTAACGTTCCTAGTCCACGTTTCCAATCGAAAAGGCTACAGCAACTACGAAGTGCAAATGGCTGGAGCAGTAAGTCATGAGAAATTAGTTTCCCCTCGGGCGATTGCGATTTCCCATTCACCATGGCTAAATCTCGCTACTTTTCATTTAGGTCTGCGGCTTGGTGAACGCGGCACTGTATCTTCTCAGCACTATCATGGCTGTTCGCCTGTACAGAGGACTCTGAAGACGTCGTTGTACCTTTTATCGAGAATTCTTCAATTACTCGAGTAATTTTAAATCATGCTTATGGTTCGTTTCGCGTTCCGTAGAAACTGTGACGGTTTCGACTACACCGTTTTCGATATTCGACGCGACTCGTCTCACACCTAAGTCATGACTTTTTTATACAGAGGTTTAATTTTATACGTAATTTTTCTATTGGACATGAACCGATGCTCATTGTAAAACAGTGGCGAACGACTTACCGAGGCAACGCACTTGTGTTATTAGATCGAGTAGCTTTTATCACAGATTACCGACGTTCATACTTTTCTAGCGATCAAGTACCTCGTGGCATTCGGTACTTCGTACTTTTCTATGGAACTTTACGCGCAAGTTGCTCGTACAGACTTCTTCTGGATTGTATCTATACAGAGTTTATACATATATGAGTAGATATGTACGTGTATATTTATTGTAGTTACTGTTTATATTTTTTAAGAAAAGAACAACTAGTACTGCTTCTAGCTGGTAGTTGGATCTCACTCTGTGGTAGCTTACAGCGGAGCGTGCGTTCGAATTTCAAGGTCAGTTCAAGGTCGTTAAGGAAAACTTCGCGTGTTTGGAAAACTTCTTCGTAAGTTTAGAAACTTCCTCGTTCTTCAAATGAACTTCTGGCATCGCTTCGAATTTCGAAAGCGTTTCCAAAAATATTCCATCTTTCAAGACAGATTACAACTGGCTCAGAGTCTGTATCGCTACGCTACTCGCGATCCAACTACTCGGTGTATATTCTAGTACTAAAATCTCGTAATCCACTGTCTTTAAATAAATATATTGTATTAAAAGCGTGAGCGATGTACTTCCTCTATTAGCACATACTTCTCCTCTGATACTTCATTCAAAAATCTTTCTTGTATAGAAAGAGGATGCTTTTTGGCTTGCAATAAGGGGATGAAGTGTTACCTCCGGGGTGGATTGAAACAAAAACGACTTCGTAGTCTATAGGCTCGACGCAGGCGCAATCACTGTGATAGGACGCCTGATAAAGCAGCGTAATCGTAGGGTGACTGCCAGTCGCTATGCGCTTACCCCAGTACGCGAGGTGCTTCTTTGCATTGATCACTACGCTCTGTCGCGCCTTCCTCAGCAAAGACAATCGCTGGAAGAAGATTCTACTCGAGCTCTCGAACGCGTCTGACAAGGGTGGGGCGCAGAGGCATTCGGGGGAAATTTAAATTCTTACGGCAATGAGATGGACGGAAAGCGCGTGACGATTCTTGCCCATGTAAGTGCATCTCTCGGTAAATTTGGAAATCGCTAAGAAATTTGGGTTAAAATCGGAGATTTAAAAAAGACGGTTTTATTAGAAAATATTAATTAATGTGGGAATGAAGGATCGTGGTCTTTTCGGTGGGAAAAGTGCCGGCTATGGATTTGACTGTGTTTTTAAACGCCGGTTGCAGAATGGATGTAAGTTCACTGGTACCAGCGGGTCTATTAGCGGGGCAAGTGGATCTGTGCGAGGTGCAGGCTGGTTACAATAAATTTTCGGAGAATTTGCGGAGATTCACGCCCCAGGCTATACAGTGCGCGATCTTTTGCGGCGGCTCCAGGTGCAAATATGAAAATCCAAAGTCCTGGCCAGCGGTGCACATGGCGATACAGAACATCTTTTCGCATTGGTAAGGCTGTAACTACTTTGCACATCTTGTCAACTCGTTTCGTTTTATCCTTCGATACTATAACTTCAATGCTATAACTTCGATGCTATTCTCGTTACTTCACGAATTCGCGCGACGAATATATGAAATAGAGCTCCCCATGTTACGTGACTTCCTATCCAACATTGTAAAATTGCACATGGGTTGAAATAGCTTGCGATAAGTTCTCAGCATCGATTTCTAGCCAAATTATTCTAAAGATAACAGCGTGTATCGTTCGAGAGGTATAAGGGTTGATACTTCCTTAGGGTGACGGATGACGTTCTCGCGATGGCACGGCCGAACACCGCGCAGATAATAAAGAAAGATATAATTGCACAGTTTCAAGGGTGGAGCATAAAAACCATAATAAACCTGCAAACGCCTGGGGAGCATGCGAGCTGCGGCGGGCCTCTCGAGGCGAGTGGCTTCACGTACGACCCGAATCTCTTCATGAGAAATGGCAGTAGGTATTCAGACGGTGAAACGAGGGTTCAACCCTTCGAACTCCATGTTCCTCGAGAATTATTTGTACAGACTATTTCTTTACAATATCTTGCATTATTCCTTCAATGGCACATAGAATGTAATAGAAAATGTTATTAGACATTCATACATGAAAGCATGAAACGGGTCGAATCGATATTAGGCAATACTAGTTTTACGGTGCAATGTGTTTGAAGGGTTGAATAATACAGATACAAGACTGCTACCTCGTTATACGTAACTAATGTTTCATTGCGATTGAAAAAAAAGGAACACTGACGATTCCAGTCTGTAAGTCAGCAGCTCTTAGTTAACCTCCGGCTCGAAACTTCCTGCAAACATAAAATTAAATTTTTTAGAACAAATATAGAATGGATGCAAGGTATATTTTTGGGGCTCCACACAATTTCACGAAATAGTATTGCCAGTTCTGTGTTCAGAGCGTGAAATCCAAGTCAGTTTGTACAATTAAATTAATTTTAATCCAATAAAAAATTATCGTTCTCATTTATTTCTTTTTTATTTCTCTTTTCTTCATTCTTCATTCTTCTGGGGCCGGGGTACGTTGCACCCCTTGCACCCCTCCTGTGGCCGACCCTGCTTACGAGGAAAGAGCCTGTAATAATTAATAGAAGCATGGTTATTATGAAAGTACAGAAATAGAATCTACACAGTGAGGACGAAATCGAGTCGCACAGGTAAACTAAGGGTAGCTTGTCCTTGTTGGGCACGTGGAGCGCGCCAGGAACCAGTACCAACTCCCCAGTTAGATCGAAGAATTTCCCAGGTGAAGCATGCAATGCAGCAAAACCGTTGTATCCATGCGGAGAAAACAAAAGTTTCCGTATCGGCGGAGTAGCAACCGTGAAACTACCCTGTCTCCTTCGGGGGCGGCTGGTCCAAGGTCTGAACCACGCGATTCCGCGACTCTGTTGCAGTTTACTATTACAATTTCGCGTTGAAGGACTACGGGGACGCGACGATGAGCAAGCTCCAGGACATGGTCAAGGTCGTGGCCTTCGCCGTGCAAGAAGGGAGGGTGGCGATCCACTGTCACGCTGGTAAATCCATCTTCTTTTCGACAGATCCATCCACCCACTTCGTACCACCCCATCGCTGCCTTTCGATCCTCAATTCTCGTGAATGCCAGCAGAAAAGTTGGTGGAGATGTTATCGAGTGGATGCATTCGATCCTTCTTGTCGCGACCCTTAAGCGGAACTTTCGATTCGAGGATGTAGATATATCGCCGGCTCAGCGTGTCGTAGTCTCACGTGCACCGTTATCAGCAATTTGTAACCTTTAGATGTATCGATCTAAGGCACGTGTGAAACACGTCGTGCCATGATACCGCTTTGGTGCATTGCGTGCCGCAAGACGCGGCGTCAACGCGCGGTGCATCTGAATTTTTGCATTCGTTATGCAGATCATCCCCCTTGAACTTTCGGCTGAATGACGGTCAGAAAAATTGCAAGTTTCGTAATGCAAATTGGGGAGTAACGGGGGATCAATAGGGAGTATATTAGATGACTGATGCAATTTAGAAGCCATACAGGGTAAGAAGGGAAAAGAATTCGGACACTTTTTAAAATCGCATAACTTTTTTAAAATTAATCCAAACGCTTTGAGTTTTTATTGAGAAGCTAGAAGGATTAGTTTGCTAAGTGCCATGTTTCGTCGTTTTGGAAAAAATTGCAATTGATCGGAATAGCGAAGAAAATAGTGAAGGTCGTTTTTTAAACTTCTTTGTGAGCCTGCAATGAAAATTCAAAAAACCCGTTTGTAGATTTAAGGAAGTTGTATATATACTGAAAATTTAATCAAAATCGGTTAACGTTGCTCTGAGCTACAAACGTTTACATTCTTCGAACGACCTTTACTATTTTCTTCGCTATTCCGATCAAGTTCAATTTTTTCCAAAACTATGAAACATGTCACTTAGCAAATTAATCCTTCTAGCTTCTCAAAAAAACTCAAGTCGTTTGGATTAATTTTAAAAAAGTTGTATGTGCTTAGCAGAGAGAAGGAATTGAAATTTCTGATAAAACAGTTGATGGTGAGTAATTCAAGAAACTCACGATACCCAGTTAATGACTACACGTATATATGTGCAGGATAGTTCTATCATTTGATAAGAAATTCGGTATCCACCTTTGTACAGCTTCAGGACTAATTCTCCAATAGGCAGGAAGCGTGTTCGCCACCCATAAACGATAACTGTGCTCGGTTCCCCAAGAAAATTTACGTGCACGAAAAATAGATACGGGAGGATAAGGAACTTGGGCTTAATTCTAACTATACACAGAAACGTTCGACGTGGATAGTTAACAAGTAAAGGTGTTTTATCTTAGCTGAAAAATATTAGTGTATCAGTTATGTTCGTGTGCAAGACGCGCGGGAATTCCATTACGATCGAAGTTCGATCAATTCGATCGGTTGGTTTTTCGATGTCGAGGTTATTCATCATGAAAGTTGTATTCCCCGTGCGTTCTCGGAGGTCTGCATTCGACGATATGCACTCATAAACTGTGTCATTATCCGCACGAAGGTATGTCGTTCTCCAGGTGGAAGACTCTGAGCATTTATCAGTCGCTTCCAACAGTTTTCTGACTTGAAAGATTTGTTTCTTTAATTTTATTAATGTGGGCATGAAATATCGACGTCCACTGTGGCGCATGCATCATTTGAAATGCAAATTCTTACCGATGGAATTCGCCAGGCGTGTTGTTAACCGACGATACAGGATAAATTCTGAAATTCTGCAGGTGCTTCGCGTGTATTTTATGGCTTAATTACAGGGCGTAGATTCTTGTGTGGGAGTGGAATGCATGCCGCGACAATATGCAATGATCATTCGTCGGATACGTCATAACTTTCGTTAATTCCGGAACTTTGTCGATCACGATTACGAGTTCCTGCTTCCTGACTCACGGTCCCAGCACGAACACGTATGTAGGTAATTGGTGTGTGGAATTCGGCGCGATCGATAGATCGTAGATTAGTTGGGGAGTAAGTAGTTCAATATTTGCGTCATAGGACTCAATAGATTTTAACGTCGCCTCGTGTTCAACATCCCATTTATTGGATTACCCAATTTGTCTTTAGAATATTAGATACCTAATATATCTAGTAAGGGAGTAGGTTGATTTCGTGAATTAATTACGAGATTTAATATCGATATATGTTTATTGTAAAGTGCCCAACATTTACACAGTTTCAATATCTTAGCTGACTTACAATTAGATATTTGATAGAATTATCTTCATCGCCGTGGCGTTCCTTTCATGCCTCATAGCTCCCTCACTTTCTTCACTGTAGAACATACAATAGTTTCAGAAACCATCATCATTTATCACCCAGGAAATTCCCGCAAATAAAACCAGTTGAGAATGCACCCACTACAGAGCGATTAATCGCGAGGCCCCCCGAAACCATTTGACAAGGGACATTATACTTTTAGGCCTAGGCAGAACCGGAGTTCTGATCGCGTGCTACCTCATTTACAGCCTTCGCGTGCGTGCAAACGACGCAATAAGGTTCGTTCGTATGAAACGACCAACCGCGATACAGACTCGCGGGCAGATACTCTGCATCCAGGAGTTCGAGCACTTTGTTCTTCCTCAGATGGTAGTGTTCCCTTTGAGCAGCGCGATAGGCGAGCGAAAAGCCTGCAGCCTGCAGTCCCACCTGAAGAAGCAGCGCACCGTTCTGCACGGATACGAGCAGCGCACCTTCAAGTACATCCCGAAGGTTCCATCCGAAATTCTCTATAACTCGATGTCCCCGTTCCAATCCCTAGCGTCTCAAGCAGCCGATCGGTTGTTCCATAGATCGTCTTCACGATCTGCGAGCGGATCCTTCAGCTGTGCGAGTGCCAGGACGACAATTCCCCCGCGGAGATCACGTACGCGGTCACCAGCACGTCGTTCACGCACAGATTCATATCCCACGTCCTGGAGAAGCTGCGCGACACCAAGGGGAACATCAGGCACTCTTACTCGTGGGCCGAGTCCCTCGCGGACTCCACATTGGACTGCTCTAGTAAGACAGATGATAGAATTTAATCTATTTTGAATGGTAACAAAGTCAGGGTACCTTTTAGGCTCCGCGAAGGCCTGCGCGAGTGGTAGTCAAGCTTCTTCGAGGGACACCTCCGATGACATAGGCCGATTGAGCGACGTGTTCTGCACTTCGCCAGACACCCCGTCTTGCGATTCTACCTTCCCAGGTGATTAGCATGGTTGCAGTTGTGATAGTAAAGAGTTTTAGAGAATGGGAAGCGATGTGGACGATGTTCGCAGGCTTAGACGATAGCTGCGTGGATGAGGTTCTCGGCGATGGGATCCATGGTCAGGATCTCGCCGATAATGACTGCTATAAGGAGATCCAGTCGCATATGGATCTGAAGGCTGCCGCTCAGAATGCGGCTGTCGAAATTGTCAGTACTGAAGAGGCAATCAGGGCTCTGATCAGGGACAACGCGACGCTGCCTGACAAGACGAAGAAACGTCTACAGGACTATCAGGTTATTGCTTCTTTCAAATCCATCCCCTGCTGCTTTTAATGGAATGCATCCCTTGTGTAAAAACAGCACTCGTATCATTCGTATTTAAATAGGAATAGTATGACTTTCAAACTCATTGATGTTAAAGAATCCCATTTTAACTGTGGATGTATAAAGGTAAGGGAATTTTGATCTATGCATTTTTTCAGGTGGATCTGAATCACCGATCGACAGCCTGGCAGCGATTGCAGATGGAGACGAACCTGGATATCCTGTCAGGATTATTGTTCGAGTGGCTGGAGACGCTGAAACACCCTCTGCTCGACGTAGATAGCCTCAGCTACATTGTAGCATGGAGTTCGAAACCTCAACGATGCCTGGAGAAGCTGCCCCCCTGCAACAGATATTTGTTAGAATATCTACTGAGGTTCGTCAGTCGATTAAGACCGATGACAGGGGAAAGTCAGAGCCTGATAACGAAACGTTTCATGGCTACCTTCACCCATCAGAGTATCTGGATCAAAAGCTCCTTCTACCCTTCCAGTGAGTATTTGAAAAGCGAAATATCCTAATTTTAAAAGTGCATGCCTGGGAACTTTTAAACGTCGTGAAATATGTATAACAATATTTTTCTTTTATGCACTTACCTTTCCTCCCTGCTTGAATTTAAAATCCAGAAGCAATGTTGAGCTATTCCACACATTGCATGTGTGATAATTTATTCGAAGTTTGATTGTGTTGGACTTTGTGCTAGTTGAAAACTGTATAGAGGTCTGTTAATGGTTAAATGGTTATAAACTTTCGTAAGTAGTCATGAATAATTACTTATTCTTCGAATACTGTATATTTGATGAAGGCAGAACGCCGGCTACAAAGTTGAGGGACGGCCGTTACCAGTGTACAAGACGGGTGATCGCCAGAAATATTGATTCGTGGGGAAGTTTGTCCTATTTATATTATCAATCATTGTAGCTGATATATGTGATGGGGCGAAAGATACGAGATCTCGATTGTTGGAATTGTGTTTTAACCTCATTTCACCACCCACCCACCTCTCCCCACGTTTGAATTATTTCTTCGAAATTGGAGGAATTTGCGACAACATGTCAATCGTATTGTTCATCGTAGTTTCGTTCTGTCGTAGACAAAAGTTTCCCGAAATTACGCCGTGGTACCACGGCGAAACTCAACGAGTTTTTCGTCAGGTTGATGAACTTGATAGAGGAGGTGAACACACAGGAAATGCAGAGACCCTCGTGGACATCGAAATGGGAATTGGTATCCAGTCAGTTGGGGCAAATCGACACACAACGGAGGAACGAAATACAATTTGATTAACTTCGATTAACCAGACTACCGAAAGGAGAAGAAGGATAATAGGAAAATGATAATGTACAGCGTTTCACTTAGGACGTTCGTAGAATTACAGAATTGAAAAGTAATTATTAGTCATAAATCTTGTTCGATTTATATTTATTTTTCCAACGGAAGCGGCAAGGCATTGCCTCATACAAAATACATATGTATATTGCGAAGTCATAATGTAATGTACTGGAAGAAAAGATCGTATTTTAGTAGTAACAAGTAATACCTGTTTTCTGATTAATATCTCTTCAACACCATTCAACGTCACAGCCACATCAATAAATTACTTCATCACTTTATTCATCATTTCCTCAACACTTGTTATTCCACTTTCTTCCTCAACGGGCCTCGGGGGATCTCAAGAATGGAGGTCACTGATTAAAAAAATTTGTTTTTTGAAGAAAAATTCCGCGGACGCGGTACTATAGTATACGTACACACTTTTCCTAACTTGGGTGTAGGAATTATATAAGAACAGTGAATAAAAACAAAATCTCGGTAATACGATACTATATTGAAACTAAAGTAGATAATGTGAATATTTCAACATTTTATTTATCTCTTATCATTTCTTACAAGGTGAAGTTTCCAGGTGTCCGCCTCCGATTGCTTTGAATTTTGGATATGTTTTAGAGGACCGAAAAATAAGGAATACGGTTTTTTGTAGCGGCTCGTTTTCATATTTAGGGGGTGAAACCACCCCTAAAAAGTTCATACGGTGTACAAAATTGTGTTGAGTAACATTTGATATAAATTTAATTTGCGTCATAACTTGCTGTATGGACGATGTTCTAGTCGTCAGTCACCGTTATTAGAGAGTAACTATGAGGGGTGGTTTCACCTCTTGAATATGCAAATGGGCAAAAATAGAAAGACACGTATTTCCTATTTTTTGGCCCTCTAAAACATATCCAAAGATCAAAGCAATTGGGGACGAACACCTGAAACTCTTATAACTTTGGGGGTGGTTTCTCACCCCCTAAACATGCAAACAGGCCAAAATAAAAAGACACGTATATTTTATTTTCCAGTCCTCTAAACCACATTCAAAATTCAAAGCAATCGGAGGCGGACACCTGGGAACCTCTCCTTGATAGTCGCTTACCTTCCCTCTGCATCCTTCTTATTTTCTCTCGCTCTCGCCTTCCACGAGGCAAGTTACAATGCTGGAAAGGAGGACTCTACTAAATTTACCGGCTTCGATGGTTCATTCATATTTCCCAGAACCACCAGTTTTCAATGTGGGATGTGCATCGAATCCATTGATTTTCCACGAAGTCGGTATTTCAGTTCGCATGGCACGAATTCTTAGAGTGTTAGGTCTACCTTGCACCTTGCCTGTGCTTTTCTGCAGTTTGAGACGGCTCTTTTAGTTCAGAGAGTTACCTGCAGATGACATACGTGGTTGAGTCACCAATGCAGGATCGCCTCTTCCTAAACCTGACTGGGATGCTAGGATTCAATCACCCCTATTAATTAGCTCTTCAATTAATTTTCACATGCGTGATGCCAAGTGTAATTGGTCTAATCTTCTGACCATTCGATTTCTTACGACAGATGGAATGATATAATGGATCTCCGAATTGTTTGCAGTTCTTTTATTAAATATGACAAACAAGGAATTCGGAAACAAACAGTTTAGACAGCCTTGAATCCTCAATGTTCACGAATTGCTGTTTTATTAAGTATATATATATGTATATATATATATACTTAAGACTATATATATATATATATATAGATTCTTTTTTAAGACGATTCTATTAGATAGAGACTTAATTCTAGAGCTTAATTCGAGCTAGAAAATGCGATCTCCTTATGTTCTCTATTTACAGTATGATATAAGTCCTTCCGTGATCTAAACACATATGTATCGTAAACACATTAACTTACTGTGTATTATAAATCCTCGACGTTACCTAATCAGGATCGTATTTAAGCATTATTACAAACGATCAGTCAGTCTTATACAAAGAAAGTACAGTGAAAATCATAAGCCCTCGGTACTTACAATTTACCGCTTAGTCGATAAACTGCCCGACAATCGATCATCCTCTCTCGCCCACCATTTTTTTCAACGGCGAAAAAAAAGGTCGATGGAAACAGTTCCCAGAGGCGGTTTTGCTTTTCTTTCAGTAACACATTTAATTTCTCGGTAAAATCGGTACATTTTTACAAGGCAACTTATCATACAATACTTAATAAAATAATCCAGACGCAACGAAGTCTTGGGAATTTTCATTTCTCGGCCTGATCGAAGGAGGTCGGATCAACGAAGTCCGAGGACTTCCTCGTTTTCACGCGGCACAGGATAATACTGAATGATTCGTTGGCGAATCCGATCCAAGCAACGAGAGAACATCTTCGAACTTGCATGTCGTTTTAAAAAATAGATTCTAGGCCGCGATCGACAATACTCGGAGGGATTTAAACGGTTCGACGACGACGATGCGATCCGCGAGAATTTTTAGCGAACACGTCACAAAGCGATACTTGTAAAAGAGGATTACACCATCTTGATCAACGAGTTTGTTAACTATAAAGAATAGTTCCATCGTTGCTGGCTATGATTGAAAAGATTAGTTTCGAACGATCGCACTGAAAGGCGAAATTTGGGAAAGAAACTTAAATAGAGTCTGAATAAAATCCAGTGGCCCTTTAAGGGACCTTAAAGACTTTGCCCCATTTTCTCCAGCTCCTTTCTCTTCCTTCGAACCAGTCAGGTCGCGCTGTTTGCCTCTCAAACACAGTGACAAGCTGATATTACGTAAAATTGAAGTTACCTACGTTTCAGAATAGAGAAAGTGCACTTGAAGAGCCATTTGGATTTTATTCCAACTGCAGGACTCCTCACTCGACACTTCTAATTTGATATGCTCGCCATGGCTTGTCGTTCTACGCGACGAACGTTCTAGCTCGTCATCGGCGCGAAAGAAAGTAGAAGGGAACGGTACCGCGAAGTATTATCTGGCCGACAAACGCGAAGGGGCAAATCGATGAACCGGTAGATTTCTCTAAAATCCCGTCCTTCCTACGCTCGTACGAAAATTTAAACATTCTTTTTTTTTACAGATACCTATTCGAAATATACAACAAACATAACAGGGAACGTTTAAACATGTACAATATAGAATTATTCGCAAGGTAACAGCGGCTACTATACAAAAGTTCGTGGAAACGGAAAACGTCGTTAACGCGTTTCACCGCGGTGGATCGATCCATCGGTCGAGCCTTCGTATAATCCTTGCTCGATGTCGATCGATGTACCGCGGGGTATCATTCGTTCTCGACTCGCGAAGGGACCAATCGTCGTTCGACTCGAAACGAGAGGAGCGGCCGTCGGTCGAGCTGCCCGCGAGAATCGACGGTCGTCGCCATACGTCCTCGGGATAAATTCGAGATTTCGACACGTAGAAATTAAATGCAGCCGGGATTATACGCGCCTCACTTATCGGGCACGCGTGTACTCGCGTGACGGGCGTGTGTGTATAGACTTTTTATATACCGCGCTATCGATAAACTCATTCATCCGCGAGAATGACACGCTTGTTCGCAAATCCCTAATGCCTCGACGAGTTTCAACTATTTACAGGAGAGTCTTTTTCTATGTTATATCAAGTCCTTAATCCATTATACACAATACATAGAGACTTAGATTAGCAATAGGTGGTGTTACGCGAAAGCGAGCCCGTACCGGAACCAGTGTTCGAAACTTTCCATCCCTATTCCCCCGAGCACTTCAGCCTTCACACACTCACGCACACGTTTCACTCGGTATCTTTCTCTCAATAATACTAATCGACGTGTAATTCACTAAGGGGGATGAATAGCTCGAGATGTAATTGAAAACTACTCGGAGTATCGAAAGTTGCCATTGAGATTGCGAAGTTAAACGAATTAATTATTATTGTTGAAGTGAAAAGGGGAGGCGGGACTTAGTATTAGATGAATGTTACTACTGAAATCGAACAGGGAGTTTACTTACAAGAGTTGCAATGCAGATGAATTTAAGATGTAAGTAGCGTTGGTCTAGAAAAGTGTGTTACCTTCTTCCCCGCACCAATATCCTCATCAGTAGTATGATACCGCATCGGTCAGACCACTGGTGACATTACTGGAACGCCGTACGCGAAGGAAACACATTTCACTTGGGAGGAAGTATCCGAAATTTCGTCCAGCTTGATTACCACGACACAAGATCATCTGTCACCCGATGAACGTCAGACAACCATCCTCTCACGCCGCATACGCAAAGGAAATGACCGCCACACCGACGGAAGAGCCTCACCCCGACGATTAATACACCCCCGTAACTAAGGAGCCCCCTGGACAAACTATCTACACGCGCTACCGTCTTCGAGAACTAACTAATTTACAAAAATATTACAAACAAACGTACCCCTCCGCGCTGCCTATCGAACGGAATATATCACACACTCGATCGAGCGAGGGTCTTCGGTCGTTGCAGCGATGATACAAGCAAAGATTCGTACCACTCACGGTCGAAGCGAATAAATTCATACCACTGTCGCCCCTACGGGTTTCCCCAGAATGTGTAATTCGCCTGGTGTACCGATAGGAGCCCGCTTTCTCGACTAAACTCGTGGGTTGCCAGGGGCACGAAGATCGACGAGTACGGCCCCCACGCGTGGACGCGACGGTTCTGTCGATAATTTCGAAATTTCGGAACCGAGCTCGATTACACGGGGCTGGGATCGAAGGGGGAGGGGGTGGGAGGTTTTTGGGTTTGGGTGTCCATGGGCCTTGGGGTTTCGGAGGGAGAACAGAGAACAGGGCCATCGACATCTAATTCCTTATAATTCCGATACGTATACGTATTAATATATGTATATGTATATGCATACATAGTAATTTAATTTATTTATAAGTGTGTTCGTGGCATCCGCCTCTTTCCCTCTTTCTGTCTGCCTCTCCACCGTCCTCGATCTCGTTTCTCACGCGGCCCCCTTCAAATTCCATCGCGCACCCCTGCTACCTTAAGCTACTCGAGTCCCAAACTCTCGCCGAAAAGCACGCACGTTCTCTCATATACAAGACGCACCGACGGCTATGATCGTCGATCGATACGAAACTACTTACGATTAATTCCCTCTAAGTTATCCAAGTACCAGCGACGGGAGCAGCGGGAGGGTACGCGTCGGGATCGCGCCCGTGCTTCATACGCGGGCGCTTTTTTAATTCTAAGTGTCTGATATAAGAGCTCCACCGGGGCTCGCTTTCTTTTACGCCGCGAGGGTCTTCCCGCGATCCTTAATTACCACGATGCGTTAAAGACTAAAGTGTCAGTCGTTCCCGCGCGTACCCAGCGCCGCCCAGCTTCGCGATTGCACCCCTTAAGTTTAAGATTCATCCCAGCCTTTCTATACTCTCGTTACCCTTACAAATGACTCCGAGATTTATCGCGCGCCCTCCGCGAGCACATCCTCGACGAATATTTTTTTTTTATAGAAACAATCACTTTCTTTAGAAATAATTAGAATCTAGAATTTAGATTAGAATGGTCGACATCCCTTCCCTTCTACGCGAAACAAATTCTGTAACGTTGGAAGAAACTTTAATCCCCGATATCCTGACGCTATCGGTACACGTAGAAACCGTCCCGCGGGTAAGAAACGATCTCGAAGACGGGACCCTACAGCGTGTTTCCACCCGTTCTTGTCCCTTTCGTCAACGGGCGCGTTCGAAGACGCTACGATCGCGGATGCAGCTCGTTTCCCCATCTTCATTTACTCGCTAATGCAATGTACACGAAAGAGAGTGTGTATGTGTCTGTGAGTGTGTTCCGTGTTCGTGAAAGAGAGAGAGAGAGAGATACATATGTATATATTTATGTATATGTATATAGATATAACCGCGGTTCCGAAACGTAAAAACGGAAGGGGAACAGAAAATACATCGTTGTTCGCAATTGCTTGAGTAAGGATATGGATCGAAGGATCGCGCGCACGAGATTCGATACCTGCCGCGCGATCGATCACGCGCACGTTGCACAGTTTCGTGCCTCACCTTCGTCACCTCGTTCTTTTCTTTACCTTTTCGCTTTTAAAGCCGCCTCTAACGCGCAGCGGCTACGGATATGATGAGTAAGGGGGAGAGGGGGTGTGGGTTGTCTTACGAAGGAGGAGTGGAGGGCTGGATGGTCCTAGGGGCCTGCGTCGTCTTCTTCTTCTTCTTCTTTTTCTTCTTCCGCTGCTGTGTCTGCGCCGTTATCCAGCTCGTTCCCCTGGTCTTCGATCTCCGTGGACGAGGAACTGGGGCATCCTGCTCTTGCTTCGCAACCGAACATCAACGGGACAGCTCGACGAACCTACTCGTTGATCGAAGAGCGATACTACGCCTCGATCTGATCCTCGGGGGTCATTATGTCCGGCGCCATCGACAAATCCTCGGCCATGTCCTCGTCCTGGCCTGAGTCGTGCCCGTGACTTTCGGGATACTCCCTCTCGTCCACCTGATCGTCCTCGCCCTCCTGCTCCGCAGGCGCGTCCACCAGCTCCCGCTTTATTAATCTCGTCAGCTTGCCGCCTTCTGGGCTCTGGCCCTCCTGCTTTATGTGCACCGCTGGTTCATCCAACGGTGACCTGCCGATTTCAGAGGAACAACCTGATTATGTCTATCTATAGGCACTGCTGGGGGGGAAAATAGATCGGAGCGTTATTACCCTCTGTGGTTTTTAAGGGGTTAAATACCCTTGGCAGGTCGGAAAGTATACGTTAGTGGATATAGAAAGGAAAGATTAGTGGACCGATTTGAGTAAAATTTTGCAGGAATATTCTTGAGACTGTAATCTAGTACTTGTCGAGACTACTTTTCGATTAGTGTCTTGCATTGTTTTTTATTACTAAAAGAAGATGAAAACTTAGGTCGAAATTCGCATGCTTGACTTTGAGTAGCAGTCATTATTCGAAAAATAATTTTTTTTCAAAATAGGCACCGATAAGTACTAGATTATAGTCTTAAGAATATTCGTGCAAAATTTTGTTCAAATCGGTAAAGTAAGCTCTGAGCTATTTTTGGTACCGTAAATGCTGTGACTACGAAGAGGCCTTGGGAGAAGGGGCTACTGTAGTACCATTTCTTAAGATATCGAATTTCTTTTTGAGGAGAATACAGCTTAATTTATACGCAGCAAGGTGTATATATTGTATTTTAAACATGACGTTTCTTTATACGAAAAAAATCTCGAAACTGACCCTATATCCGACTTGTCAAAGATATGTAACTTTCGTGCAAAAATCACGCGAAAAAAATCAGGATTTCAACTTTAAATAGCCGCCATTTTGTTTTACATTAATATTTCGGAAAATTCTCTGGGTCAACCTAAGGATACATTAATGTACTAACGAAATCATTTTCGTTTTTTGATTTTAGATAATCTGGTTCCGAATGGCAGTGCTCACCGCAAAATCAAATTTTTAAACCTGCTTCTTGGATGTCGGTAGTTACTTTATTATAACCGTCAATATTTTTCTACGAAAAAATTATCAAATGTTCTTTAAATGTTGCTCTTTTAAGCGCAAAAAATTCTGTAAGAATATATGCTTCCGCTTTTTCAAAAAAAATTCACAAACATTCGCCTCTTTTCGGCCGCCTGACTAGGTATAACCCCTTAAGCACTGCATTTATTGAGAGAAATCTAAAGTTTCTTTTGCAATCTACGTGCTGTCAAAGAAACGAAAGTGTCTCTGAGTAGTATATAATGAATTCGACAAGACAAGAAGTTTTCACTCACATTAAATCGTTATGGGCCATCACGTGCTCCTTGTCAGGACTCGTCGTCGTCGACGTGCACATCGTGTTGTTGAGAAATCCCATGTTAGAGTCCCCGAGCGCCGCCTGGAAATACTCAAATTGCATTAGACGGTTAGTCACACGGTACTAGTTCACCGGTTACCTGTCATTTGGACTACGAAAGATACGTTAGTCTCTTAACCGAGTAACGCGATGAGAGAAGCGTGTGCAACGATCCTAAACAGTTACCTGGAGATTGGCGTTCAACGCGTCACCGTACATGGTGGGGCTGTGCATCTGGGTTGGACTCTTCGACGGGACACCCCTAAATAGCGACAGAGAGAGTGCTATTAGTAATCGCCGTAATTCGGCTACAGATCTTGTATTCCTGAAATGAAACGCGTGTACATAAGCTTTCCCTTCCTTTACTTTCAGTTTTGTGTCGATTGTATACTTGGGGGTTTGGGGGGGGTGGTTGGGGGGGTTGGAACAAATTTTCGAGAGTAAAACTTGGGGGTGGTCGGGGGGCGGGGCCTGGGATCGGGCTGGGTGAAGATAGAGCTTCTGTGTGTACATTGTGTGCACGTGTGATCGAGTTTTAATATGTAGAGGTATATAGATAAAGAGAGAAAGAGAAAGTTAGAGAAGACGGAAAGAGAAAGATAGACAGACAAAGAGAATTATAAATATGAAAAAATGTATACACTTATATATGATATATTAAAAAAGAGATAAAAAAGAGTGGAGAAAAGAGTTCGAAAACTCTTACCCGTGTTTACCAGTTCCCGCTCGCTCGTCCAACGATCGTCTTGGTTGAGATTGAGCGAGGTTAGATGAAAAAATGTGTAGAAAAATCCAAAAAAAAAGCGCTCTCGTTTCCGTAAACCGTACTCCTCCGAATGAACTCAACTCGACAGATTTGCATTTCCTCTCGTTTCTGATTACGGGAAACGACGTCTGTACTTATAAACGGCTCTGTGGCTTACCTGCTCTCTTACCTCCACACGTATTCCCCTCGAAATTCGTTTGCAAGTTTCTGGGAATTAGTGCCGACCGATAACACCGTACCATTTTCAACAGACACCACGGTCCGAAGAGAAAAGTACCTCTGCGCTCTCTTGCAAACAAAGACAGACTGTTGTGACGCGTCTGAGATACACGCGAGTCGATGGGCATTGCTTGAGGAAGAATATGGCGTCTGATTTTTGCAAGAGAGGCCTGCTTGCATGCGAAGAAATATGTAAGGAAAAAATGTATGATGCCTGGAGCCGTTTATCAAGTGACTCAGAGCGCTGAGAGCAAAAGAAGTATAGAGAGAAAAAGAGAGAGAGAAAGAGATAGAGAGATAGACAGTAGTAGAGAGATAGAGAGACAGTGTATAAAAAGATAGACGGAGAGAAAAATGTTAAAAAACGTTTAAAAAGACGATTGAAAAAGTAGAGAAAAATTACCGGGGGTTGCAGAAGTTAGTACGTAAAACCGTGAAGGTACCTGAAGTTAGAAGAGAGGTGATGGTCGCGGTCGATGGATGAAGAATCCCGCGTCATCCGAGAGATATCTTTTGCGATTGTGACACGCTTATTTTACACAATTTACACATGCGCGAGTAGCCCTCTGACACGCATTATCGCCAGTCACACCGAACACCATTCTCACGTTGAAAAAGCGTACTAAAGGCGAACGGAAGATAAAAGGGAACCAAAAAGGGGAGACGAAGATGAGCGCCGTTCTAAAAAGAAAAAGGAGGAAAAAGAAAGTGGATACACATTAACGCAACGCCCTTCTTTCACGGGACACTAACAGATAGATAGAGAGAGAGATATATAGAGACAGAGAGAGAGAGAGTGAAAAAAAAAATATAGAAACTGCGAAAGCTTCAACTTCCCTTTTTGCGAACAATCGCCGACTCGTTTGCTCTTTCTATCGCTACGCTATGCAGCCTGTTGCTCAACAGCGAAAACAGGAAAAAAAAATAGGGGGTAAAAAAAGAACGGAGAAACCCAAAACGATACAGCCCCCTTCGTTCGTGTGGTCAGGGACGAACGAATGCGCGAGGGCGACAAAAAAGGAACCAGCTGGTAGCGAAACACAGAGAGAAAAAATCGGAAAACAAGGGTTGAAACGAAACGTTTTGTTCACGCAAACACTTCCACATTCTCCCCAAAAGACACTGCAAACGCCACTACGTAAGCACCATACAGTTATAAGCACAGTGTTTTCAGTGGTAGGATAAGTCTTACGGGTGGTTTTCCTTTTTCATATTTTTTTTTTAAAGTTCTTTTTTTTTTAAGGAACGAATATTGGGATCCTTGATTATCCATGCGAGCAACCACTAAACACATCAGAGATCCTGCAGCACGGACCAATCGTCCTGTGGCTGGGCTCCTGCAGGATCATTCGGGATTCAAGCTCTCTCGGGTGTGCTAGAGCCTCCGGCTACGGTTCTAGTGACGTTTACTGGGGATGTTCTATGGGGGCTGTTTTGGACGCCACGAGCAGAGGTGCGCAAGACAATGACAGCAAGCTTCAACCATTGAAAAAGACCGTAGAAATCAAATACAGATATTCCTACATTGTAGTTATTAAAGGCTTACGTTCCCAGCTTCACTCTGTCATGAATTTTTCATTTCTTCTACGGTTTCTAAGTTCGTCATTATGCACGCGTTACGATCTCAGAGAAATCATGTTCTCCGAGAGATTCGATGTTTATTTTATTGAACATTGCGCACCCCTGGTCACGAGGGCAAGGGAGATTGGTGTCCACTACTTGTCCGGTTCTGAGGGAGACGGAATCTAAAGGCGTTCGAGGCAGGCATTATGCGGAATTCGTTTCCTGGGGATTGGATAAACTGCGTAGGCCACTTCCTGCTGCCCTGGTAGTCATTTCCCAACGAGTTGCATCGAAGCTTCTATCCCGTCGCGCTCCCCGATGCGTCTAAACAGACATCAAGTAGTATAGCCCCGTCACAAATCAGACCACGCGTGAAAAGGGGATACATTCGCGGAAACAACGATGCGTTTACTCCAGCCTGTGCTCACTGCAAACTGATCCATATACGTGAAAACGACAAAGGGCTGCTCTATCACTCGCGAGTACCGCGAGGCGTTGAAATAAACTCGAGATATCCAAGTACCGTTCGAACGACAAAGGCAGCAGGTCGGGCGGAGGGGGCGTTTAGTGGTTCGTTTCGTAGGCAACGACCAAGCGAGAACGTCCTGGTCGCCGCGTTTTCTAAAAGATACCGCGCGTTAAGGTTCGGAACGTCGCGCCAGCCAGCCAGCAGAATTCTAAAAAGTGGTAGTGCTTACTGTGCGGAGAGGTGGGGTGGAGTGGGTGATGGGGTTGGGTCATATTTCCTGGGGCGGCCGCGGGACAGATGCCGCCGCTTTACGAACTCGGCGTCGTCCACCATCCAGAATGACCCGAAGTCGTCCTCATAGCGCACAAAACACTTGTGCAATGATAGATTGGTGCGGATCGCGTTCTGTATACACAGACAAGACCACCAAGAAATAGAGAAAAAGAGAGTAAAAAAGATAAAAGGTTTTTGTATCCGCTCGTCGTTGAACTTTTTCGTTTCTGTCTTAAATGTTTCGCAGTCTAAAAAAACAAAGAGAGAGAGAGAGATAGAGAGAGAAAGAGAGAGAGTGATAGAGAGAGAGAGAGAAACAACGATGCACCTCCGGGCGGGGCCGCTCCTCAGCGCGCCCAATCTCTCAGTCACGCCTGGGCGAGCGTTAAACTCGTTCAAGCAACAACGATCGTCGCCGGTGGCAATCGTAGCGCTACGATTGTCCCACATGCAGGTGAATTGTATAATCGTCGTTCGCTCGGATAATCGTCACGAGACACGCTCTGTAAACGCCACCCTAGCCTCTCGTCGTCCTCTCCTACCCCAATGAGGAATTCGACGTCGAGCGGGCCCCTCGAGGTCGAATCCCGGCGTTCCAGAGACACAATGGCAAAGAAAGACAGCACAGACTCGCAAAAATAGTAGGGGGTAATATAGACAGACAGACAGACAGAGAGACAGAGATAGATATAGAGAGAGAGTGAAAGAAAAAAGACGTAAAGTAAAAAATACGTAAGTAAAGGCGGCTGCTTTCCTCTCACTACCTGACAAAGTGCAACTCTGCGGTTCTCGCCCTTGCACTGGCGTACCATCCCGCATCCGGCCTCTGGGGTCTATTCGAGAACTAGACTCGGGCCAGACGTACATGGCCCCGCCGATTCTCGATACTCGGTTAGTCGCTGCAAAGCCCACATGCTTGTTAAAAAGCACACGCACACCTATGGTCTCTCTTTTTTCTTTTCCCCACCCGGTCTCGTTTCTCTACGGTTCCCCCGTCCACACGAAGCGAATATCCTGCTCCCTTGTCGCAATCATTCCAAGTCCTCCTCTCCCCGTCGTGTATCAATAATCTTCGGACACGCACACACGCGCAATCACGCAACAGACTGACGGCTACCATCGCACACGGGGCGGGCAGGTGAGAGAACTTCACACGCACGCGGGGGTCAAACACAATACGAAGCTGGGCTCCCCGAGTGCAATCGTCGGGCGTGCGCTGCCACTCGTCACGCTCGATCCGAACACTGCGACGCTGAATTCGGGGATACCGAAGTCAAGGGGTGGTGAAAGCATCGTGATGATCTACTGCGGGAGCGGAAGGTCGAGTATGGAGATTTTTTTGTACGGACAAATCGAAGGAAGTTGCTGCGGTAGGGAA